>CM027865.1:27176534-27776534 GCA_016097605.1 Eucalyptus guilfoylei | reverse complement strand
ATAATTTATATTAGCTGGCCTACTCCTAGCTTGGATTCGACCAAAAAAAAAAAAATCCTAGGTTGGATATCTTTATTCCGTCAATTTGGGCTTAGGAAATTCAAATTGTCGCGTTTGGTTTAAGAAAAAAATTGTTGTCGGGATAGAACGGAATGAGAATTTTTTCTAAATACTGTAATATACAGTAATTTCAATCTTACTAAATTAAAATTCGAATAATCAGCGAGCGCCGACAGCTCATGTGTCTGCGGCTTCGGATACGTCCAAAATCCGCCCATCCTCCGCTTTGCGCGCCAAGTTTCCGTTTTTCCGGAAAGTATTTGAATTTCGAAAAGGGAATTAAAAAATAAAAAACACACAAAAGCAAAAATAAAAAATAAAAAATAAAAAGGAAAAAGGCACAGGCTGGGTCCCACCCACCCATCTCACGTGACTCGCGACAGAGCCGTACTCTCCTCTCTCCTCCCATCGCGTGAGAAACGTGACGACGATCCGACGGCTGGACCCCACGGCTCGCATCCGACCGCACGTTCTCGACGGTCGTGGCGATCCGCCAGCCGTCGGTGCCGGTTCTCGCGGTCGGGGCGGGGGGACACGGAGGGCCGAGATGTCTCCATCGCGCGGCGATCGCTGCCGGGGGACCACCATAACGCCGTGGGGCGCGGAGCAGGCGGCCCGCACCCCCCTCGGGATGCGGGACCGGGGGCACGGAATTCCCGGAAACGCCCTCCCTGGGCCCCAGACCCCTCCTCGACTGAAAATTGTCGGTGGCCGCGGGCGGAGGCCAGGGGCTTTTTGGACTATTCGCCGTCCGGTCCGAATTATTCCTCGTTCGGCGACTGCCGAAACGCCTACCCGCGGGCTCTCGCGCGTGGGGTTCACGTGGAGTGGTAAAAAAACATTCACGCGCTTGACCATCTTTTTCGGTGTTTCGATTTTCCACCCAAAAATGAAAATTGGTAAATAAAAAGTATTTTTTTTCCGGGGGTCATATCTCTTTTTTATTTTTTATTTTTTTGCTTTGGTAAATCGTTTGTTTTCGACTCCGCTCTTTCAATTTTTGTGGAACTTCCTGGTGTCAATGTCAAAAACTTCTGGAGATGCTCCATCGAGGAACGGCAGATGTTGACATTTGTTTTTTTAAATCATGATTTGGAAAAAGTTAATCGTGTACCAAGAAATCGCTGAATTGCTCGGTCGTTATGGTTTGGTCAAAGTTCAAAAGTCTTCTAAGAATACCTCTTATCTCTTGTCTTCATGCATGAGGATACTGAATTATAAATAAAAGTATATCATTTTATTTCATCGAATTTGTGAAACATTCTAGACGGTTTGAATTTGTCTAATGTTTATCTCTTTCATAGATTAAAATAAATCACTTTAACGCAGATCAAGAGTTCAAGTCAAACTCATAAATTCTAACAAGAAATCACTAGCGAAAATTGCTCGAAAAAACGCACACACCCTTTCCCTTTCTTCCACTTGTTTACGCATGCTTTAGGCAATAATTGTTCATGATGTTAAATCAACTAGTCAATAGAAATTTGTCCAGACACGAACATCACTTCCGTTCTATTTTTGTTGTGTTTTCTTGTGGAGGGCACACATAACTCGTGACCTACCAGTCAAAGGTATGGGTAGAAGAAAATATTGCTCTCCTGCAATCTATTAGGGCCAGGTTGACAAAAACCATCAATGGCCTTTCTTTGATTAAATCATGATGGGCAGACTTGTAATAATCCTAACTTGAGATCTACGACAAATTAACACCACACAACATGCTTATGTGTAATCGTTTAGTGTTAAGTTTGGTACGGCATAATAGAATGAAATTAAAGAATTTGAAAAAAAATGAAATGGAATGGAATGAAATGAAACCATCCGATATCTTTGCGTAATCAACCATGGGAATAGAATGAAATGAAAACTATCATGTTTGGTCATAACAAATAGTGATGTAGGAATTTAATTAGACAAAAATTTCCTAATAAATTTAACTTAACTTTACCTTATCAATTGTAATTTACTGACTGTAATTTGAAATCATTAGTTATGCAATGCAAAAATTATTCTTTAGTAACGGCGCCAATCAAACATAAAACAAAAGTCTGACCAAGTACCATGCTTCGAGATGCAACGGAAAGCGACTAATTAGGCTTCGGTCGCAATAATCACGTCATCATAATTTCTTTCATTGGTTTAAAAACACAAAGGCTTATGATTAGACTAATCACACTGAGGATTATTCAACTTTGCTTTGACTTTTTTCACCCATGATTGTACTAATAATAATAATAATAATAATAATAAATTATCGGTCTTCTCTCGCCAAAATCATTCAAATTTAATTACAGCTAGAATAAACAAACTATTGCTAAACTTGGCCCTCCAAAATATTCAAATGTAATTTAATTAATTTATAATTATCTCCCTTTTTTTTTTTTCTTTTTGGTTGCTCCCTTTAAGCTTTTCTCGGTCCAGAATATAAAATGGATAAAAAGCTAAATAAAATAAAACAAGAGCATATGCAATTTAAATTGCGGGTCCACGATAAGACGATAGTAGCTAGATCTAATTTGATTTGAATTATAGTCCGGGCCATTTGTGACATTATTGTGAGCTATATAAGATAGCTAGGGCATGCACCTTGACCCTTGTCGCGCCGTCTAAATAATTTCCGAATTGTCCAATGTCGTAGATTAGTCTTCATTAATACGAGACATCCCACTAAATTATATTCAAGTTGGCGGATTGAATAATTATTGGAACCATTCAATGCTACCAACTATATAATAAATATTATACACATACTATTTTTATATTTTATGGTCAATTAAATGGCAACGAGATCCATCGCCGTCACCGTTATAATGCCCATCCTGACGTAAATGCTGTAAAGAACCATGAAATTTTTCATAAATATGCAAAGAGAAAGGGGAAAAAAACACATAGAGGCAGATTGATTTAGAAATTTCACCCCTATTCATGGCTGCATTTGTTTCATAGAAAATAATTTTTTTAAAAATATTTTCCCGATAATGATCACTTACATATCACTTACACAAATAGATGAATGAAAAATTATTTCATCATTCTCGAAAATTTTTAGACATAAATTATTATTGATGATGAAAATATTTTTCATTTAACTAATTATTTCGAGCAATACTAGAGATTGTCCAAACCGTTTATTTTTCGTAAAATAAACGAAGCCTAAGGCCGTTGTTGTTTGGGGGAAAGCGTTTTATGAGAATTGACGGAAAATGACTAGTCAATCAAAAATACTTTTTGGTCAATGAAAACATACATACATAAATTTACAGAAGCAAATTCCTGAATTTAAGGAGATGAAAACAATTTTTGAAACTTGCTCATCTCGAATATTTTTAATAATTTTTTTTTTTATTTTTATTTTGTTCCTTGTTCTTCAGCCAATCGATGATTGACCACAAGCGAGCTCGAGCCTCATTGAGGCCATGTGACCAATGAAGGGGAAAAAAAAGAAAGAGAAAAGAAAAAATAAAATTATATAAAATTTTATTTAAAAATTTGATTTTTTTGCTATGAAGTAAAGTCATGAGATTAAAAATTACTTTCCAAATAAGATCCCCATGCCAGAATATATTTTCGACCATATATCAATAAACAAAGGCAAGTTATCCACTTTCTTGAAAAATGATTTTTCATAAAGCATTTTCCTTATCATTAAATTTTTCACAAAACAAAATAACCCGAGAACATCTAGAGGCGGTAGCTTTCTTGCTAAATTGAGTACAAATATATCCTTGCATAACTTCTATTTGTTTCTTCATTCATAGATTAAATATGCTTGATAGCCCATCTCTTTTTTCCGCTAATCGTTTTTAGTTTAAAAATATACGGTAGATGGAAAGGTTATTTAAGATTTGTCCAATAACGATAGGGTAATACGTGTCTAAAATATGATAATAAATTCATAACTACATTCTTGGCCCGTGCTTTATATACTTAAATAGCAAAACTATATTCCTAATTAACAATGTCTGGCTTAGGAAACATTTAGGTAAGAAAATCGAAAGCAAATTCCTAACAAAGTTTTTGATGTAGGTGCTATTAAACTACGGTAAGATTTAAAAGAAACAGAGGAACAATAAAACAGAAAATTAAGCTATGCTCAAAATAGACCGTATCATTCTAACATGTTTGAAGATATCTAAAACTCGAAACTGCCATTGTTTTAACATATCAAATCTCGAGATATTAATCTTTTCTCGAATCATAAGATATGTTAGAAATATATCTTTAGGATATTTTCCTCTGTTGGATATAATTAAAATATTTATCTTGATTCTCCGTATCTATCAAAATTGCGTATATATCTCTCATTTTAATTGTGTGTATTCTTGATGATATGTTACTTATACGGTGATCTAATAAATTCTATAAATAGGCTCATGCACTATTCAATGTAGATATCGAAATATTAAAGAAAATTTATATTTATATTTCACGCACTATTCATATCCAGATAAAACATGAAAGTTGTAGTATGTAGAACAATCTAAAGCTCATTTACTTTATTCTTATCGATATATAATCCAAACTATATAATTTGATAATTTACGAAATATATTTCTTTAATATTCATTTTTTTCTTTTAAATTTTAGCTTATTCTATAACGAATGGAATTCAATAAATAACGAAACTTTGTTTGAGCAATTTTGTAACTGAGGCAGATAAATCTTTTGGAATGATAAGATAGAAGCGAAAGCTATAGCACAACAAACAAAAACTCATGAACCTTATTTTTATCTATATTTTGATTATTAGTCTAAGTAAGTGAAGATAAACCTGTCTTTAAACTATATAATTTATCCAACAAATGTATAGTGAACATTATACTACAAAAAAGCGCATTTGAAAAGTAGCGAATAAACCAACATTTAATTTAGTAGACTACAGTTTATTTTTTTTATAAAATTTATCATTTAAATTATTATTTGCATTATATCAACTAATCAAGCAATTAAATTAATTGAGATTTTCATTAAAAGATTTTTCCCAGACTATATCACCACTATTTTGAGCGAATTTGTAATATTAGTTAAACAGTTTTTGCTGAATTTAGTAGAATATAAAAATATTATGATTTAGATACCGTTTAGTTTAATTTATGCATTAGATAGATTTCTGAATTTAAATAAACTATCTCATTTAGATTATACTATCCGAAATTGTGTCCGGCCGGCAATTAATAAGTGAGAGAGGCAAAGCAAAGCGCCATGTGATGAACACAAAAGTGAATCTTCTATCAATTTCAGTTTTAATTTCGGGTGATAGATAGATTGAGCAATCATGATGAATTATTTGAAAATTCAAAATATTTTCTTGGATGCCAAGATCCAATGTTACGTCGAGTCACTTCTGCCGAAGGACATTTTTCGCATTTTAAATAACTCTTTTTGGGAGCATTTCTTAAAGACAATTGGAGAAAAAGTTGTGAACAATGAACGGGGAAGGGACACTAAATGTTTGAATGATTAGGTGAGTAGTTATTTAAAGAATTTAAAAGATAAAGGAGCTAATTATGGTAGGCCCCAAAAGTTGGAAGGGCGTTTGCAAATTCCCCAGTTGGTGATTAAAATAAATTTAAGCATTGACCAGTATTAGCAGTCCTATTTTTACCACCGACTTAGTGCTTTCACGCATGATTTGACCGTCCAAATTACCAAATGTTAAATGTTTTGAACATATCGTTAATCTTAAGCGCTCATTAATAATTCATTATTATACGGAATATTAATAAAAAATTAACAACACTCGACATGCGACAAATGAGTGTATACCAGGAGAAGACGACGCGTTTTTATTTCGGAAGTATCCAGTGACTTTCTATGGGCATATTTGTCATCGCAATGCTTTGGTTATTATTTTTGTAACTGTATAGAAGGGTTGCAATTATTTTTGTTGCATGCATGCATTTTCGGAAAAAAAAAATCATAGAGAACTTTGCAAGCATTTCACTTTCGTTATAATTGGTATTCTAAAATTAACGTCAAGAAAGTAAATAAAAATATATTACAGTTCTGAATTTTTTCCAATTTATTTAAAAAATCCAATCCTTGGTCTGAAATTCCATAGATGATCTTAATCCAAAGGAAAGAATTACTTACTCCCTAAAGACATGCAAAGGTCATTTAATCGCCCATTTCAATCACTATGCCATTTCAAGAATGACATGTGTCAATTTCAATAATAGAGTACATGTAAACAATCTTTATTTCTTTTCTAAATATTACAACTTTTACAAATTCGACATTCATCGATGACGAAAAAGCTAGAAAATCCTAAACAATACGCCAATATCGAAATATCCATCCACTCTTTAGAACCATATCCGATGCTCTATTTTATTTTAATTTTTGCGAAATTTGAAATACATTTTTACTTGCAAATAAATGGAAAACCGCGGTCCTCGTGAAAATTACTTTATGGTTTCTGACATCCATCCAAAGGAATTAATAAAATAAATGGCCGAAGACAACATAATGCACCAGAACAGAAAAAAAAATTCCTCCCAAAGACGTCACTTTTTCCACCTCTTGCCACGTCGGGACACGGGCGGTTGTTGCCTCGTCAAGCCGTGACCTTTCAACCTTTCAACGCCCCCTTCCTCCGCCTCTGGTTTTTCCTGCTCGCATCCATCGTCCCCACAAGAAACGAAAGACCTTTTCTTTTACACCCTTTTTTCCTTGCCCCTTGCCCATTGTCCATCGTCATTTTCACTCGGTTTTTTTAACCCGTCATCGAATTTTTCGACGGAAGGGGGAGGAGAAATTTCTCTCCGTTCCCACACGCGCGCGGGCGCGAACCGGACCGAAATCACCCTTTGCCGGAAGAGGGGGCCATCCGCATTCCGCACAGGGGAAGGAAAAATAAAGGGGGGAATCGTATCGCATCAGACATCTCGCGGTTTGTTCTTATGTTCCCAGCTATCGTTCTTGCCGTCTGACATTCATCTTTCCTGCCAAGAAAAAGGATTAAACGCCCTGCCAAAACATAAGAACGCGGCCGAGGAGAGAAAACGGGGGATAAAGGGACAGACAATAATCTTGGGTTGGTGAGATCTACCGCGGGGGGGTGAAGGTGATGTTTTGCCGTTGAGAATCGAGAGGAGTAAATAATAGGAACGAGATCTTTGGAAAGAGGGCAGTCTTTATTCCATCTTGTGATTCTAGGGGCGGCTTTCTTGGTTAAGTGGGGATTTGGAATGTTCCAAGATTGGGAAGAAGCGGGCATCGGAGCGTGAATTAGGGGGAGGGGGGGTAGCGGATGCGATTCGATGTGCTCGAAATCTGGGACATTTTCGTGTAGCGTGGTAAAAATGCAATTTTTATCTTGACGGAGAAAACGTGTTTCCTTCGGATGAGTGTGCGCTTCTGTTGAAAGTAAAAGGGAATTTTTGCTTTCCATCTATACCTTGTAATCAATTTCGGAATCCAAATAAATCAAAGGCGTGTTGAGCTGTTATCATCCCTTTCTTTCCATCTCTCTGTACATCACTCTCTCTCTCTCTCTCTCTCTCTATTTCAATGCCAATTGAGGCGTCCTTTTGCAAGCTGTAATCGAATGTGTAGGCACTTTTGGACTCTATCCCATTTTCTCCCTCGTAGTCCCTCTCTCTACAGCACCGCGCTTTCTCTCTCTAGAACGCTCTCTGTTCCTTCTTCTTCTTCTTCTTCTCATTAGCCCCCGTATAACTCATCTCCCAATGTCGCCATGATCTAGAGACGCCTCGCTCCGGTGCTCCCTCCACGCGTCCCTCTCCCTCTGCCTCTCTCTCTCTTCCTCTGAAGCAGTTGGTTTATCTGAATCCACACAAGCGCTCTCTCTCTCTCTCTCTCTCTCTCCCGTTCTCCGCGGCTGGTGTGTCTCTCCCCTACTAGGACAAGAATGAGGCTAAATTCCTAGTTCCTTTTGGCTTTTTCTCTTCTGGGACTCGGCGAAATCTTGCGAAAATTGGAAAAGCTCCAATCTTTAGCCCGTCGAACCAAACTGTACGAAGTGGGTGTTTTTTCTAGATCAAGGTTGACGAAGACCAAGACCAAGAATGGCGCCCTCGTTTGATTGGTGGGCGAAAGGAGGCCACAAGGGCACCCCGGTCGTCGTCAAGATGGAGAACCCCAATTGGTCCATGGTCGAGCTCGAGTCGCCGTCCGAGGAGGACTTCCTCATCGGCGACGACTCCGCGCCGTCGGGGCGGGTCCGCGACAAGGGCCGGAACAAGAACGCCAAGCAGCTCACTTGGGTCCTCCTCCTCAAGGCCCACAAAGCCGCCGGCTGCCTCACCTCCATTGCCGGCGCGGCGTTCACTCTCGCCTCCGCGGTGCGGCGCCGCGTCGCCTCCGGAAGGACTGACGCTGATGCCGACGAAGCCGAGACCGGCGAATCTCGCAGCGGCAGAGAGAAGGAGAACCCCACTGTGAAGTCCAGGATCTATGCGTGTATAAAAGCGTTTCTTTGGTTGTCGATTTTGTTGCTAGGATTTGAGGTTGCTGCATACTTTAAGGGTTGGCATTTCGGAGCTCCCGAATTGCAATACTTGTTAGCTGCACCTTTAGGGGTTAAGGGTGCCTTCAATTCCTTGTATTCGAGGTGGGTTTTGATTCGGGTGGAGTATCTCGCTCCGCCGTTGCAGTTCTTGGCCAATGTGTGCATTGTGCTGTTCCTTATCCAGAGCATAGATAGGCTCGTTCTGTGCCTGGGGTGTTTCTGGATAAAGTTCAAGAAGATCAAGCCAGTACCCAAAGAGAGCGGAGCTGCGGTTGATCCTGAATCAGGCGAGAACGGGTTCTTCCCCATGGTTCTTGTTCAAATTCCCATGTGCAACGAGAAGGAGGTGAGAATGTTTAACCGGCTGATGATGCTATTTGGTCATTTAATGCTGGTAGAGATGATTTTTATCTGATACTTAGGAATCTCTCTTTGTAGGTGTATCAACAATCAATAGCTGCTGTATGTAATTTGGATTGGCCGAAATCGAGCTTGCTAATTCAAGTTCTCGACGATTCGGACGATCCGACCACGCAATCTTTGATTAAAGAGGAGGTGCAAAAATGGCAGCAGGAAGGAGCCAACATTCTGTACAGGCATAGGGTAATTAGAGATGGGTATAAAGCTGGTAACCTCAAGTCTGCCATGAACTGTAGCTATGTAAAGGATTATGAGTTTGTGGCCATTTTTGATGCTGACTTTCAGCCCACTCCTGACTTTTTGAAGAGGACAGTTCCTCACTTCAAGGTACTAACTAGTCTCTCGCTCAACCTGAGTTGTGGAATTGGCCGAATAAATGAGCACTACTACTGTGGTCGTTGTAATAACTGAGTAGGATATGTTAGCTTTGTGATGCTCGAACTGGTCGTATTCTAATCATCATGTCCAATTTGTTATTTCAGGATAATGAAGAGCTGGGACTAGTTCAGGCAAGATGGTCCTTTGTCAACAAGGATGAAAACTTGCTTACGCGGTTACAGAACATTAATTTGTCTTTCCATTTTGAGGTGGAGCAGCAAGTAAATGGTATTTTCATCAATTTTTTTGGGTTCAATGGGACTGCTGGTGTTTGGAGGATAAAGGCCCTAGAGGATGCTGGTGGTTGGTTGGAGAGAACCACGGTGGAAGACATGGATATTGCTGTCCGCGCTCACCTTCGAGGCTGGAAATTTGTTTTCCTGAATGATGTTGAGGTAATTGGTACTTTTCAGCTTATTTCTGAGTAAAACTGAAGTGGAATCTAATGTAAATTATCTAATAAAGAATTTAACTTCTGTTTTACTAACATCTAAATTAGTTAAGGAAAAGGATTATTGAGTTGTGTTTCGCTTTGCATCACCATGGTAGCTCACAGATATTAGTTGATGATAAATGTGCGTTTTTATAGTTTTATAGCTTCATAATAACTTGGACCTGGCACTTCCAAAAGTCAATTCAATCCTTCAGTTTAGCGTTTTCTATATTACAAACTATGATCCTTTGAGAACGTAAAAGTCACGACGGAATTGTTATTTTAGTCATCAAGTCTGGGTATCCCATAGATCTTTAAACAGTGTATTAAGATGCTACGTGCCATGTTTTCTTTCACATGTTACAGTGCCAGTGTGAGTTGCCAGAATCATACGAAGCTTACAGGAAGCAACAACACAGATGGCATTCTGGCCCAATGCAGTTGTTTCGGCTGTGCTTGCTCGATGTTATCCGATCCAAGGTACTTACTATATCCTTAGTTATCATTAGTCTTTCCTTATCAAGCTTAATGATGACTTTTGAGTAAGTAATGTGAAGATTTTGACTCTTACTAGTTCTCTGATTCTTATCTTTCTCGATGCAGATCAGCGTATGGAAGAAGTTTAATATGATCTTTCTGTTTTTTCTGCTCCGAAAACTCATATTGCCCTTTTACTCCTTCACCCTCTTCTGTATCATCCTTCCTATGACTATGTTTGTTCCCGAGGCCGAGCTACCTGCTTGGGTCGTATGCTACATTCCAGCCACCATGTCCTTTCTCAACATTCTTCCGGCTCCGAAAGCCTTTCCGTTCATAGTCCCTTACCTCCTCTTTGAGAACACCATGTCCGTCACTAAGTTCAATGCGATGATATCTGGACTGTTTCAGCTAGGAAGCGCATATGAGTGGGTGGTGACCAAAAAATCTGGTCGGTCTTCTGAGGGTGACCTTGTGGCCTTAATGGATAAGGAGCCAAAGCACCAAAGAGGGGTTTCAGTTCCTGATCTTGAGGAAATGAAAGAGGAAATCCAAAAGCAGGAGAAGTTAGCTTCTCGGAAGAAGAAACATAATAGGATTTATGTGAAGGAGCTTTCTTTGGCATTTCTTCTTCTCACGGCATCAGCAAGGAGTTTATTGTCGGCTCAGGGCATACATTTCTACTTTTTGCTGTTTCAGGGGATCTCTTTCTTGCTGGTGGGTCTGGACTTGATCGGCGAGCAGGTCGAGTAATAAGTCCGGCTCTCGAGTTGATAACTCGGGTAATATTTTGCGAATGTAGAAGCCAGAGAATGGGTGGCAGTGCACGCAAATAATACTGTACACGAGCAGAGGAATCTTTAGAAGTTGTAGAGGAATGGGGTGGTGCATTTCTTGTCTCTAGGTTCCACCCTCTGTATAAACCTAGGTGCAGTTCCACCCAAATACAAAAAAAGAACGAACCTTAAAGTGGACAGAAACAGGAATTGCCATCTTGGAGAGACGATCACATTAGTAAGGGGGATGCTTTGTACTGTCCTGATGCTTTTAGTCTGCATTCTCTATTTTTTTTTTCTTTTGAATTCTTTTGTTTTTGAGTCAATTCTTTTGTAAGAAATATTCCCTTGTTCAAAGCATTCAGAAAGTGATTCCGGTTACAGTTGGAAGCAGATCACTTCTTCTTGCAGTGCAGATTACCTTGATGACCTGTATTGGTTCAGTTTGAGGTAATTCATGAGTATAATTTAGTCCATTAGGGTTGTAGGACCCTTGTCTGAACATTCTATATATCTTCATTTCAGAGAATTGGTGTATAGGTTTTTGTCAGTTGTCTTGCCTCGGTTTTATTACCATAAGAATATGTTATTTTGAGGCAGAAAGAAGGGCCATCACTGGCTCACTTATTGCATCATTACCCGTGCAGTATCTTTGCCCTTTTCTATGTTCATGACCTAAATTCCAGGTCTTCCGGTGAGTTCACAACAACTGAGCTCCAAAGTTCTGCATCTGTTTTTGTCCAAGCAATCGGAGAATTCTCTGTTTGGATTTTGGCATCCGGGTGATTGTGAAAACCAATAGAAAATTTCCATTGGCTTCATGGCTAGCTTTATTTTCTAAATTAGAAGAAATGGGCAGGTGAACGCCAAGCGCATCTGTCTTTTCCTCCAGTCTCGTTCACCTTTGCCCAGTGAAGCTTTTGCTGGTCTTCAGGGGGCAGGGAAAGGTTTCTTCTGTTTCTTTTTTTTCTTTTTTTATGGGTTTTTCGACTTTCATAAAAATAGATCCAAGTATCTGCACATTGCTATTTTATAGATTTTCCAAACTCTTACAAATGACCTTTTCTGCCCTGGATGAGTTATGCAATGCACATGGTTCTTTCCTCATGCCACTAACATCCTCCCTCCACCTACACCTAACCTTCCAGGCTCTATCCTCTAGAATGATTGGCTAAAAGTGACCTTGAGCTTGAGCTCTCATTTTCTGTTGTGATTTCCCTCAGAAGGGCATTGAAGCTGGGATTATTTAGTGAGGAAATGGGCCAATCAGGCAAGGATTAGTGAGCTTTAGCTGTAGTCATGAAAATGCAATTTAAAGACAGTGGATAGTGGGTAAGCCATGTTTTATTTAAGCACAAGAACAAACACATGGGAGAGTTAGTGTTGTGTCTGTCTGCGATTGTCTGATGTTGTTGGGTGGGGACGGTGTGGCCCAACCCCATTTCAGAAGTACAAACTCTCGTCTCACCAAGTTATGGTTGGCGATGCAGCTGGACCACTCCAAAACTCTCTCTCTCTCTCTCTCTCTCTCTCTCTCTCCACATTACCATCGAATTGGAGATTCAAAACTTAAATTCTAGTTTGTTCAAATTCGCCATAGTGTCTTGACAGTTTCCAAGGGAAAGTGGTCCTCCAGCTGATCGATTTGAGCTCTGTTTTTGTCGGCAGCTCTTTCTTCGCCTTTTACTGTAGGCTGATTGAAACTTGGCATTAGCAGAAAGAGGAAAAAAGTGCTTTCTTTCCGTCTCTTTCTCTCTTGGCTGAATCTTTTAATCACTGTCAAGACTCTTTTTCTAGATGAATGTATCTTTCTATCTGGATTCCAAAAGTAGTGTCAAAAGAAGAGTTTTAGCAGAGTGTCTCTTGGACGATTGTACCAGTTTGTAGGACAACATTTGGTAAAAATATTACCGTTAATTTGTTTAGGAGATAACACATCGGTAAATTATCGACAACTTTGGCCAAAATATCAACGTTTAGTGGATTGTTTTTCAATAATGAACCAAATTATTAATGTAACTAACTAATATGTTAAACTTACTAACTTTTGTAGAAAATTATCAACTCTTCTTTGAGTCTACTTACTAGCATTTATTTTTTGGAAAAATTGTTCAAAGACTCCTAAGCTTATTGTACAACGGTCAATCTAGTTCTAAATCTTTTAAATGAGCTAATTTAATCGTAAATTGTTTAACAGTTGGCCAATTTAAACCTAAATCCTTTGACAATTTACTAATTTAATCATTTCGGAATCGTTGACACAGTGTCTAGCTAGCACCAGCCATCTAGCACTCCAACATGGTACGGCTAGTGCTACTGTTGACAATTTTTGCATTTTTTTTTTTAATAAAATTTCCTTCTTTCTTTTCTTTTCTTTTTTTACCTTTTTCACTCCACCTACTATCACCAGCCACTGGCAAGGATATTTTAGCAAATATGAAACATAAAAATTCGAATATATGTTTAAAATTCACAACACATGTACATAATGATGGGTAAGTAAGTATAACTAACTGCCAATTAAGATAAATCGCATTGTTTTGTGATTAAAGCAAATATATTTACAATGGAAGATGAATCTATAAATCTTGAATTTTGTATGGATTATTTGAATTTTGAAGATTGATATTTCAAGTTATTTTTGGGTTAATACCAAGAAAAATCTAAAACTCGTACATTTGCGACAAATTTATCCTAAACTAATTTTTTGATCATAAAAAACCTCAAACCAATACACTTATGATAAATTTATCAAAAACTATATAAAAACCCTAAATTTACCATTCATTTGGATTAATACGACGACAAATCATTATTTAGTATGCCTATGACAAATGTAGGGTAAAACTCCAAGATGATACACACATCAACTATCACATGTCTTCTAACTAAACAATCTGATCGTAAAATTTATCATAAATGCATCAGTTTGGGATTTTTAGTGGTTAAAAAAATAATTTGTTGTAAATTTATCACAAGTGTGCCGATTTTGGGTTTTTCGTGATATTGATCCTTGATTTTTTTCGAAACACAATAATTTGCACACCCTAATCCAAGCAATGGGCATTATTTCTCCAGTTTGATATTATATTTTCTTTGGCCCAAAAACCTATATAAGAAGATTGATCTTCTATATTAAATAAAGGAACCTGTCCAATCGGTTCTAAATTTATTTTAAGGATGTTAACTCGGTCTTAAATTTTTCAAATTTGTCAATTTAGTTCTCAACACTTGCACAAAATTTCAATATAGTTATTTCGATCAATTTTCGTCAGAACCGACAATGACTGGACCGACAAGCCAGTGATTTCTAGCAAAAATTGGCTGAAGGATTATATTGAAATTCCGCTCAAAGGTTAGGATTAATTGACAAAATTCAAAAGTTTAAAAATGAATTGACAAATGTGCAAGTTTAAAAAGTAATTTTTCCTAATTAAATATGGGAGCAGAGGCTTTTAAATGCTTCCATGGATCGTCTCTCTAGCGATAGATTGGACAAATAGGTCCTTCGGTTCGATCTTCAATTTAAGTCTATCTTAACTGTCCAAGGGGGCTTGTGACAGAAAGGTGGTGCGGCAATACACCACACATGCTGCTAGCAGCTTCCATTCTTTTGAACAGCGACAGAGTCAAGCCTGTCAATGGCCGAAAACAGTGCACCGACTCTTTCTACCTTGACGTCAAGGCCGAGTTATCAACTAAGTAGCACCTACACTGACACGCGACACGACACAACATGACACGCCGACATGTAGTTTCTCAAAAAATAGAGAATTCCGACACGTTGGGACACGTTGTATATTAAATGTATATTTTTATATATACATAATAAATTATCATTCTTATGATTATTTCAATCAAATTAATTTGAATCAAATTTATAAATAAATAAATAAATAAGCCTAGAATGAATATACACTAAAAACATTAATCTGTCATTTATTAATATAATTCATTATTTCAATTTGATAAATTTAACTCTATTTCAATAATTCATAAAATTTGGGGAAAAAACAAGCGATCTATATTCGGACTCGCATGTTAGATATGTTGGAAGATGAGAAAAAACTTAAGAGGTGAATTGTGTATCACGGGAAGTGGGAGTTAGAATAGAAGATAATATTAGGTTTTTATTCTTTATTCATTTATTATTTTTATTATTGTGTTTTATTTTTTCACATATATATTTTGAGATCTCATTTATTGAATTTTTAAAATTGAACTCGATATTGGAATTACGTGTTGGAAACTCGTATGTCAAAATTCCAACTCGAGTGTCGGAAAAGTTGACTAGGTTTTGAATTTTTCGACATGTGTTGACTGAGTGTCCGAGAGTGTCGGAAAGTATTGGACACGTGTCGAAGTGTTCGACATGACACAAAGGCTCTTAGAAAGTGTCGGTATTTAATAGGTTATCATGGCTTTTGAATGGAATTGGTAAAAGGATACGGCGCGAGGGACCCCTCAACGCCGATACCACCTTAAACATACAGCCTCTAAGTGATCTTGCAGAAGCAAGAATGTCCTAATTGAGTTAGCTTAATTATTAAAGAACGGACTTATGTGAGGACGACAACGAGCTGGGCCCAGTCTCTCCTTGACTTGACCATCTACCCTTTCAAATGAAGGAGAAGCCAATAAAGCAAACTATTTTTCGACGACAAAACTGGATTGCAAGGTAAGGATGGTAGACGTGATGAAAAGCCCGACAGCTTGCCGGGAGGCCCAATAAGACCAAACCATTAGAATGATAAGAATGATTTGCATTTTCTTGGCCATCTACATCAACAATCGGAGTCACAGAATATGAGTCCAGAAATCAGTATGTGCTGCTGGTTAAATGCTTAGAGTCATCATCCTCTTCAGCTAAAAATTGCGAAGAATGAACAGTTACAAGTTGATCATCTATACAACTCTTTCTTTTCCGATCACTCTGGATTGAATTGAATTCACAGAATGCTGCTTGAAGTCATCGAAAATCCTTCGCTGTGGGAATGGAGATCTTTGCGTCTCACATTCTTTGCTCCGGTTTCATGCGCCCTGTGGAAACGAGAGGAGTCTCTCGCTAAGTTAGATGAGAGATTCAAAATGCTCAAGAGTGCCCAAGAACTCCTGAGTGAATTAGTCGGTTTCACTTTAATAATGTCCATACCTGAAATGGAATCGAACCCCATATTATAAAGAGCTTGAAGCTCGCCATCCAGTGAAGCCTAGGCACAAAAGAAGATCACAAATGTCAGTACATGAAAAAGGAAATCGCTGGAGTAGATTTCGTGAGAAGACTCATTGCAGCTAAACCTGACTTAAGGGAGGATACTGGTCTGTGCTCGGCATGATTGGCAATGTCCCCTTAAGGACTCCTTGTGCATAAAGGTGAGATAAGCCCATTCCAGGGTTGAGTGCCAGATTTGTTGCACCACCACCTCGCAAATGAGTCTGGAAGCCATAAAATTAGAAGTTATTAACTCGCCAAGCAATGTCTTATTGGCATTTTTGCAGAAGAAAGTTCATTATCTTGTCAAGATCAAGTGTATTATTATTGTGACTTACTTCTTTGGATAGAGCCTTCTCCAAGTCGATGCTCAGTCCAGGGATGAGAGTGGAAAGCTTCATTGACAAGAACTGCAAGATACAAAAGTATAATTAAAGGAGAGCAAAAAAGGCAACAGTGAGTTAACCCATCTAATTTACAGTCATTGTGCAGTTTAGTTGTTAACATCTGTCATGACTTCAGAGGTTGCGGATCAGTGGAATTTATCCTTTCTCGCATCATCTTGTCATTTTGCTGATGACCACAGTGACATGATTAGGTTATTATGTTTCGGAGAAAATAAGAACTAGGTGAAAAGCGAATCAGATTAAGTTTTCATTATAGTTAAAAAAAAGCAGGCGCACAATGTGGACATGACATAGTGCCTCAGTTGTTCCAGGACCTCAATGGCAACTTCTTAAAAACAACAGCGTCGTCTTGCAGCACGAGGAACGTATTCCAGATGAAACGTACCTCAACTTGCTGTTGCAGGGATTGCACATAGTTGATAATTTCGTCGAGCATCACTGCCTTCCCAGTAATCTGAGCAAAAAAATCACTAAACCCAGTGACCACCCATCCAAAATCATAGGAATATATATCTCAGATGGTGGCCTGCCAAAAATTACCTTATTGCATCCTGGAACAAGCTCCTGAAGCATTCTCATCCTCTCGCTGATTTTCTCTCTTCTAACCTGAAGCCGAAAAGAGTTGAAACTCTATAAGCATTAGTTCTAAAGTGCTAATTCAACTAGGGCAAATAGGAATTACTCTTTCCGCGAGGCTGTGACTGTTGGTAGCTTGGCCTCTTCGTGCTCGCATGTGAATATAATTCTCCTTGGGAGCTTCCCCATCATTAGAAGAATCATCTTTTGATTGTTTAGTATTATGTTTAGAAAAATCAGCACTTTCAGGTTGTTCAATCTTCTGTTTCTTCTCATTTTGCAATCTCAGAACATCAGAATTGTCCTCCTCATTGTTCTGTCACAAACAAATATCAATTTTCTAATGACATTAATAACCACATAACTAAAACAGAAAATCAAAGTCATCATATTGTCTACATCATTGCAGCATAAGTTGATTCACCTTATTTGAGCAATACTGAGAACTTGGATCGGGGCTTCGTTTTCTTCTCCTATCTCCGGCTGAAGATCCAACAGGTTCCTCTCCAGAATTTTGGCATTCACAAGATTGTGCACCTTTCTCTGAATTTCTCTCGCAGCCACTGCTATTTATGTTGGAGGCACTATTTGGCAGAGACCCATGATTAGCTAGATGATTAAGTTCGGGCAGCCCAAAGGAGCCACCGACCATTTCAGAGATGCTGCCACTTCCAATGTACTGAAGCCTTGGATCAGACAGGCATTGAGCTAGTTGAGTAGAGCCGTTCCTCCCGAAACCTTGGTTATCCATCAAAACTGGATAAGATGAACCAACAAAGTTGCCGTGGGAAACCAATGAAGAACTCCCATAATTCTCATTATGACTTAATGAGGCCAGTGTATCCCACCCGGAGGTAAAGAAAGGGTCAACCGAGATTGGAGGTCTCTCCAACGTAGACATTGAGCTCATAGCCATCATAGGAACTTCTGATATGGAATTGGCGATCATGCCCGAGGATGGACAATTCGCTGCACTATTGCCTCCATCAGGAAACCCCATATCATCTCCACCACCCCCACCACTATTATTCATATTCAGAATGCAGAAACCAAAGTTTTGGACTCAAAGAATCGCCCTATAGCTATATGAGTTATAAAAGCATAATGTATAAAGTGGGTTTGACCACAGTGAGCTGGTGATGTAGCAGGGCTCAAGAAGAAGCCAGTGACTTTGGTGGCAGCTTTATGTAGAATCGACAGAGGCAGCTAAAGAAGAAAACAGGAACCTCTCATTTCAGCATCTAGTAAGGCAAAGTAAGTGAACAAATCCGAGATATATCAGGCACAAAATCTACAAGAGCACCAGCTTCTCTTGCCTATTGTTCTAAGGGAAAAAAAAAAGAAATCACGCCAAACAACCCCACCCGAACGGGACGAGAGACGGGAAAAAATTCTCCTCACGGAAAAGAAAGTGAACCTTTCAGAGCATAAAGTAGAGGAAAACCAACAATGAATGACAAATTGGCGAGAAACAGCTCACTTGCGACCAACCTAACAAATTGAAAGCAGATTCCTCCTCTTCTGCTTGGCAAAAGAAACAAATGCCTCAACTTACACGCACATCACCACTCCAAAATGAAAGAAATTGGACTGAAGGTTCGCTCAAGGTCCAAGGATGCTTAAATATGACTCAATTGCACAAGAATCAGTTCTAATTAGGAGAAACGACCTAAGAAAGAAGAATGATTAGGGCAGTTAATGCACATTGACCATTCCAATTTCTTGGAGTCCATAACCAAGAAAAAAGAAGTTGCAGATACCCTTTTCAAGGTACTTTCAGGGGATACTCAGGACAGGGCCAAGAAGACTAACGTTCCACTTGAATTCTGCAACAGCCGAAATTGGCGGAGCGTTTCAGCTCAGTCACCCCCAAGCATGAGAGTGCCTGCTTGCACCCTTTGAGCCCTTGAGGTTCTCGCCTTATATTACAACAAGCAGGACGAACTTCTCAGAAGCAGAAAGAATTCGTCAAGTTTTAATCTTTGTGCTCATCAAACGAAAATGAAGAGGGCTCCAAGCAGGAGAGAGAGAGAGAGAGAGAGAGAGAGGGACTGAGGGAACTGCGTGATAAGTACACTGATTAGGAAAGAGGAGCTTTGCTTACCTTCTGAAGATGGTCTTGTTAATTGCATGACTTAAAAAATTAAGACCAGCCCCTGCCAACAGCTCTCTGGTTCTTGAATTATTGCGGAACCTCCACTCTTTTTTATCTTTTCTTTTCCCCTCCTCACAAGCATCTACCCCTCTGTAAGTTCTTTATCAGTAGACATATTTTACTATTTTTTTCCCTGTGCTTTTCAGTTTCTTTTGCACAATTTGAGAGGAGCAAGGCTCATGGGTCTTTCTCTTCGGGTTAATCAATCTATGATGCTTAAGATACCGCCTTTTGGATTTTTTTCACAAAATCGAAAGGCAAAATTACTGCAACAGCTCACACCAAGATCTGTCGAACAGCAGAAATCTATTACATTTCAATTCACCGATGAAAGATTATCCGCATAAGATGTCTACCGTCCTCATCAAGGAGGCTAAACACAGCTTGCTCGATGTAATCCTATCTTAGACTTTTCTTCTTCTTCTTTTTTTTTAACTCTTTTTGGTTACTGACACGCTTGCCAACTATTTCCTACAAAGCTTTCTTTGCTGTTACAGGCACAGTTTTCTCAGAGCCAACTAACCAGCCTCTATATTTTATTAGGTGAGAGAGAGTTTATGGTGTGACCAAGATCCACCATAGTTCAATAAGCACCACCATCATCATCCCATTTCTTGGTTGCTGACTGTGTAAGGAAAATGAGGCTAGATCCCCACAACAACCAGTGAGAACTCGTTCTTTAATTCCATGGGATCATGGATCTGCTATAAAATACCCAATAACCTTCATGGATAATTGGATACGTATTGTTTTATATTCGGTTTTGTCTGCTTTGGATGGAGTTTTTTTCTTGGCAGATTGTATTTCTAGATGTACTGATGAGAAAAAAAGTAAAATTTAGGTGTTTGTAAAGAGATAAATATTGAAAGACGCAAATCAATTTAGAAAAGAGAAAAAACTTGAATACCCGCAACACGCAAGAGATTCGAATTCCATATTGTAAAGTAAGATGCTTATGAGATCAATATTTTGACTATTTAGATCACCTTTTTGTTCATCATGTTGTACCTTACATTCCTTAGATATCTCTAGTTCGATATTGAAATGCTTGTCGGATTTGCATTTAATTTACTATGGTTCTGATTTGATAGCCCAACAGTAAGATTCCTTATGGTGCTATGTGTCTCTAATGGTACTCCTGAATGAATTTTTCGATGAAAAATAGCTGGAACCTTTTATATAAATATATTTATATTATAATTTTAATATTTTTGGGGGAGCCTTTTAGAATATGGGGATGGAATAATGTAATGGGAATATAATCATGCAAATTTACCTCGTAGTCCTGGTACAGTTTCCAGCTGTTCAACTGCAATCTCTTGTACTAACTTAAGCCAACTAATCCATTCCCGGTCAAAAGCCAATAATCTGTCAAAGGCAATGTGTCCGGCTGTGACCTTGCTGGAAGCTGAGGTTATTATTATTCCAATTTTTATGGAATTAAAAAATGGAGGTGGGGTTATATTTTTTTAATAGATAGCTTTTCAGTCCTCCCCTCCGTGCAATATCCACTGCGAAACAGTTCACGATGTACCCCTCAAAGGTAGCCGTAGGATATTAGACCTAATCTAAAGGAAAAACTTATCAAATTAGGCTTCATCCATTCTACAAAAAATTTAACATTTTTCTTGATCCGAGAATATTTTTTAGAAAAATGATAATATTGTTCGTTATTTGATTAAAATATGAAAGAGTTGGAAATAATTTTCTATTATTAAAAAAGAGAACTTAATTTTATTTTCCTAAATAGACTACATTATTCATATGATATAAGGAATACCCAATCGAGTTGCTGAGGTCTCAAACATAGGAGTAGAAGTTTTTAAGGCCTAGCCATTGAGAACCCGAGCACAAGCACTAATGACTTAGGTGTAAGAGCCAAGTCCCCATGCACAATCACCAGAGACTCAGGCATGGACACTAGGATCCAAGGCCCAGTCTTGAAGGATGTAGGCTTAGCTTTTATGAACCTCAACCCTTTTGTCGAGGAGCCGAGGCTAGGAGGTAGTGACTTGGGTCCAAGAGCTAGGTACCTAGGCATGGCCTCCGAGAACCCAAGCAAGCGCATCGAGGTCTTAAGCCTTGACTTGGGCACAAGAGCCAAGTACCCATGTATAGTCGCTAGAACCCGATCACAAGCATCGGGGTCCCAAGTATGGCCCTCTAAACTCTAGCACGGGTGCCGAGGCCCTTGGCCCTACCTTTGTAAACACAAGCCCGAGCACCAAAGCTGGATATTTGAGCATGGCTGCCAAGGTCCTAGGCTTGGTTGCTGAGGAATTAGGCTTAGACTCGATGGAATTTGGCATGAGAGGCAGGTCCTTGGGCATGGTCGCTGGGAATATTGGCACAGGCATCGGGGTCTTAGGCCCTTCCTCTGTGGACCAATGCTTTACTTCAATGGACTCAGGCTCAACCTTTATGACTATGGACCTAACCTCAATAGACTCGAGCTAGGGCATTAATGACTTAGGCATGGAAGCATAATACCAAGGCATGGTTGCTAGGAACCTGCGCACACCTTATGAACTTGGTCTCAAGCGATGGCAACTTGGGCACAAGAGCCGAGCACTTAGGCATAGTCAATGGGGACTTGAGCACTAGTACGAGAGTCTTGGGCTCAATTTCGCAGGACCTAGGGACCTAGGCTCACTTGCTGAGGAATTGGTCCCAGCCTTGAAGGACTAAGGGGTGAGCATAACCTGAGAACTAGACTGATGAGAACCTATCGGGTTCTAGGTTTCAAGGTGTGCAAGGTAGGTTTCAAATTGCATGAATTAGGGAACTTGTTTCAACCAGTAGGTTCGAGGTTGGTGGAACCTTGAACTTGTAGCCTAGAACCCATAACAAGTTTTTGTGTTTTTCTTAGTCCATGTCTTCACGCGATGCTTCAATATTTTATGGTATTCGATGATAAGTGTATAATCTGAATCATTAGTCTGAGTTTCTATTTTATGACTGAAACATTTACTTTGTTGACATTTCATATTTTTTGTGCGTCTAAATATAAGTTATGATCAATAAATTATAGTAACAAGGGATGGTCATTAAATGTAATAATTCATTAAAATCATTTAATTAATAGTATTTGTAAAACCTGAGTAGACCTTGAAATTGACCATAAAACCCGTAACATAGTAGGTTCTGAATTCCAGGTTCCAAGATATGCATGATAGATTCTAGATTCCAAAAAATGAAGAACTTGTTCCAATTGGTAAGTTCTAGATTTCAAGTGGAACTTGTACTAAACATGAAACCATTTACCCCTAGATGAACTTGGTCCTAGGAACAAGGTACTCGAGCATGGCTATTGGGGAGGTCTTGAGCATCGCCATCAAGGACCTAAGCATAGGCACCGAAGTCTCGGCCCGACATTTGGTTGTGGGCTTGGCCATTAAGGACTTGAGCGAGGTTCCCCTGCCAAGTGCCAAGGTCTTTGTTCAGAGCCCCAATCTTCTTGAGTTTAATTATAGATTTTTCATTTATTATGTAAATTTTCAAGTAATTCAAATACCGAAAAATGAGGACAATATTTTTTAATAGAAAATTTTTCACGAAATAAATAAAGTCTTAATTCATATCTAATGGACCCATCAGATGGTGATTTTTGAGGAAAATGATTAATGAATAGGTGGTCAAATTTCATTGTTCATCACTAAACTTCCATAAGTTCTATAATCAAATCATTACTTCTTTATTTGATTACTTCGTACATTAAATTTCCATATATTTATAGCGGATGCATTTTCACAGGAATTCGATCAATTTTCCTGAAAAGCTGACACTACGAAACGGGAAAACTTTATGGGCTACGGAGGCTTCCCCGGTAACATTCCGCAGGAAATTTGATTTGGTTTCGGCCAAAGTTAATCAATTATGAAGAAATAAAGATTCAATGCATTGAATGATGGAAATCGAAGTGCGTTTACATTATTGCAAAATCTCCTAAAGTCCGTCGACCACCGGTCCCGATTGATATGGCTTGTGGATGGTGATTTTTTATTTTGAATTGGAATTGCCGTGCTAACTCTACTTATTCTTTTCTAATTTTGAGTTCACTACTATAGTTGATCATCCTAAGAACTTCGGTAATTAAAGACTCTGTCAAATTTTCCTTTGAATGTATTCTCCCTTTTGAAGCAAAGTATATCAATTTCAGCTATAGTTTCGGGGTCAAGTTTGTTGTTCCCGGTGTCCGTTTTGAATCTTGTCAAAATATCCATTTGAGAGTCAACTTGTATGTAAACTTGAAGTTGTTTCGATCCTAGTGAACTTCACTTCTTAGAGATATATTTTCCATTTGTTTGAAATGTAGTTTTTTTTTTTTTTTTTTTTTTGAATTTAGTGTTCTTCGTCCTAATTCTCTTTAGTGGGAAAAGTGAATTGGAAGTTCTAAACTTTGCGTACGAAATGCAATAAGTCCTTAACCTTTTAATTGGTTGAATGATACTTAAGATTATTTGCATATCACTTAAATGGCATCGTAAAATTACATATTCAATATAAGTTTTCAGACTTAATTGCATATTTGAGCAGAGATTTAAAACTTGATTGAACAAATTGAAAGATATTAATCTTGATTGAACTTTCTAGAAAAGGTTCGGAACTTGATTGAACTAATTGAGGGTTTCGATTGCATTTCGTAACTAATGAGATAATTTTTAGGCTCTGTTTATTTCATGGAAAATAAATAGATTTGAAAAACATTTCCCTAAAAATGATTATTTGTATCCCTTATAAAAATGAAGAGACAAATGATATCTTTATCATTCACGAAAATATATATACATAAATTGTCGTTGATGATAAAAATATTTTCTATTGATTAATTATTTCAAGTGGTGCAATAAATCATTTTTAGAAAAATGTTTTTCAAATTGTTCATTTTTTGCAAAATAAATAGAATCTTAGATTTTCTTTAATTTGAACAATGTCTTTCAATTTTCCTTCATTTTGAATTCCTTACTCTAATAATTCCTTCTTCAATTTTCGTGCCATTAGTGAAGTAACATTCTATCCGAAATCTTCGCTATCTGGATTTGGCACGCCCTTCTTTCAAAATTGATGAATTTAACAACCGAGAGAGGAGTGAATGATTGTAATAGGGTTTTTACGTGTAAATCATGTAGGGAACGGAACTATGGTTGTAGACGAAATATGCTATGCAGAGCAAAATAACTTATTAACAGCTACGTGGACAAAAAAGTTAATAAAAGAAGCGTCGCCTTAGATAGACCACCAAAATCTAATTGGACTAAAAAAGAGACAAAAGGGAAGGCAATAATAAATTTTAAGACTTAAATACACAAAATGAAAGCTTTGTAATTGAAGTGCTAAATCAATACAAGTTTTAGGACTCTTGTTGTGATTGTCCCATTATTAATTAGTAATACGTACACATAGATTTTATATATATGTGTGTGTGTGCGCGCGTATTAAATCAACATTGGTGCTATTCAACATATTAGTCAGATTAAAAGTTTTACAATAAAAGCTAGCTGTGAAAAGATTTATTTTACAAATGGCATCGAGAACCTGACAGGCTGCCTGTAAAATGAAAAACTTCCAACGACAATGTTCACCCGCAAATGTATTGTTAAGTGATAACACAATTTAGGACCCATTTTTTCATTGAAAACTTAACGAAAGGAAAAAAAATTCCATATAAATCATTTTATAGGAAAATGGTTAGTTTTCATTTGTTTGATGATTAAGGGAAAGTGATTTCCTTCTTATGAAAAGAAAAAGGTATTCCCTCTCCAATAAGTTTATTGTTTTCAATTTATGGATAACATTTTCTGTAAATTGAAAATTTAGGATCTGTTTTTCACTAAAATTTCACGATAAGAGAAAATATTTTCTATGGAAATCATTTTCAAGGAAAATAGTTAGTTTTCGTTTATTTGATGATTTAGAGAAAGTAGTTTCCTTCTTACTAGAAGGTAAAGTTATTTTCCCCCATTCCAAGTTTGTTGTTTTCAATTCATGCAAAATATTTTCTATGAATCGATTAATTTTCTGTTATTCAAACATCAAAAAATCAGAAATTTTTTTTCCAGAAATAGTTTTTTTTCCCAAACAAACGGACAATTAGATTCAATTTTAGGAATAGACCAAATACAATCGTTCATTATTAAACTTCTTGTCTTCCTTCCCCAAAGTTTTCAAACCTTGGTCCATGGTAGATCCATCTCTATTGATGGACTCACAATTGTATGAAACTTACATTCTATTAGAAATACTTGGGTAACAACTATCTATACCAAAATTGTTGACTTCATAACAAAGAACTTTTTTTTATTAAAATATCCCATGTCACTTATTTAAGTAATTTATATGCTCCTTACAAAAATATATAATATACATGTAAACTTTATTTATTTATAAGTTCAAGTTTTGAGTTAGACATTCTAAGATTTTGATGATTTGTTTTGTCAAGGTTATTAGGTGGATTCCCAACCAAAAATAAAAAATAAAAAATAAAAATAAAGCCTAGCCTCAAGATCACGCGTGCCCATGTATAAGAATCGAAGTGGATCATGAATGCAAGTTCGAAGAAAAACTGTGGTCCCTCGTCATTAGCAATGATGGGGGATGATACCTTAAATTGAAGAATCTCATCGAATTCCGAAACCTTCAGATCTCCCTTTTTCCTAGTTATTCAATTGAAAAAGAATTTGATCACTTGCCTAACACTTTATAAAGTTGCTTAAGCCCATGCTTGATGCTCTCCCCCGATCTCTTCCCTCAAGAGAGATTTTTTTCACTTTTGCAAGGCCCTTTTCCTTTTTCCTTCTTTACAAAAGGCTGCATGCATGACCCTTTGCTTCCACTCAATAGGCAAATCCCTTGATCGATATTAGTATATTTAATGATGTCAATATGCCCTTTGGCACTTATTTAAGTAACAACTGTGGTGAAAAATTCAAAAACCTTTCTCGCTAAATATGTTTAATTAGCGCCCTGTACTCCTCGACATGGCAATAATGACGGCAACCCTGATAATAATTTCTACTGCAGTATCATGATTAGAGAAATTGATCCTGTATATATTATCTAGGTTTTGATTAAAGTAATGAAATAAGCAGATGGAAGCTGCACGCGCTGGGAAAAAAAAGAAAGTAATGATCATATTTTATTTTATTAAAGCTTAAAGCATTTGGAGAAAAGGCTGCTGTTAAGGAAACCCAAACCATGATGTTTCCTGCTCGAAGCAATTCATCCGTCCCACAAATCAAAACCGACCACCATGATCATGTTTGGCCAATAATGTTTCTGTTTATTTTGTCAACCACCGACTACAAACGCAGCTTGCACATGCCATATTGAGAATCTGCTAAATCTAGGAGACGCCCCATACTCTTTTGCAGCTAATTTTTTTAATTAAAATCCATTTATTTTTTAAAAAATGAATGATTTAAAAATTATTTTCTTAAAAAATGATTACATGTATCAATTAAAATAATTAATTGATGAAAGATATTTTTATTACCGACAACAACTCATGTCTAAACATTTTCGTGAACAATGAAAATATTTTTTATTTTTCATTTTTGTTAGCGATACGGACGATCATTTCAATAAAATGCTTTTTCAAAAAATCATTTTTTCACGAAACAAATGTGCCTTTAGTTGTGATTTTTCCTCCAAAACTTTGAAATAAAAAAGTTACTTATTTCTCAAAAAATTGTTAGATAAGTTAAGAATCGATTTATTTGTTTTATCAAATTACTCTTGAGATCATCTTCAATCCTTTATCTTACCTTTAAAAACGAAATTCAATGCGTGTACAAAAACTTTTGACCTATTTATGTGGGAGAGGAAAGCCCGTAGATTTGAATTTTAGATATTAGGAATGATAGAGCATATTTTATTGATTTTATGAAATTCCATGAAATAATCTTAATCTCTTGAATTGACGTTTTGTGCATTGTATTCAACGAATAATTCCACTCGTCCCAAGTGGACGACATGACTTTTCATGGCACTTTTTTGAAAATGTTGTGAGGTTGAACCGAAGGATTTGTTTGCTTTCTATAAAGTAGCTGGAAATATATAGGATTGACGACGCATCACGTTTGGTTTAGCGATAACCATCTTGATCTATATGAATATATAAAATAGACTAGCGGATCACCTTTAATAAATGAGAAGTGGGATTTTAAAAACTCTATTTCCCTTTATTTTGTGAAAAATGAATAATCGTATCGCTTAAAATAAAAAAAATAAAAAATATATCATTAGTTATTAGCAATAATTTCTGTCTAGATATTTTCGTGAATAATGAAAATATTTTTCATTAATTCATATTTGCAAGTGATCATTATTAGAAAAATATTTTCCAAATCATGCATTCTATTAAGTTTGTAAATTCTGAGCAGTTCTCCCTTCTCGTGAAAAATTTTGTTTGGTAGGTTAATAAAAGGTATCATTCTCTCATTAATGTGCTTTATTATTCAGCACTCTTATAAAAGGAAAGTTATTATTTGAAAAAAGTGATAGACATAAGGTCTTTAGTTATTTAATTAGTGCTAAAAAGCCTACGACAGAGACTTTCCTTTTACTTACCGTTTTTGGGTTATGCTCGTAATTAATAGGGGTGGATTTGCGCTATATAAAGAAAACTAATCGGAGAGGAATTATCTTTTTACAATATTTACTCTTTTTCAAAAGCTATTCTGGGCCTTAAAAAAAGAAAGATGACGATTGAATGGGCCTGGGAAGGACTATACAGGCCTAGCTGGTCTCAGCGGGCCGAGTCCAAGAAGGTGGGCTTTGCCTATTTTGCACTTCGCGCCAATTGAAAAGTTACAATCTGAGCCCCAACTCCAACATTGCTCTCAGGCCCTAATGATTAGACGTGTCAAACAACTGGATCGAGTCAAGTTAAAAGTGGTTCGATAGATATTTTTAAACCAGTTTTGACCAATTTTCATGTAACATAAATCTAGTGACCCGTATCTTATATATACCTAACTCAATTCATATTGCTCAAACATTTCCATACTCAACCCAATTTAAGAAAACCCATAGTCAAAATCGACCATACCCAACACATATCAATAATTTTGTTACGGCTATCATTCATAAGAAGAGACTCATCTCACGTCTCTGGAACCTCCCGAGACCGGGTACTCTCAAACTCAAATTTTGATGGATCCTTTGTGGAAGAAACTTCGTAAGGCGCAGATGCAAAGATCACGCTGGTTGCTTGGTAGATGGCTTTGCTTGATTGGTGCAAGTCGCCTCGGCTACGCAAACGGAATCGCCGGCTTTCATGGTTACCTTAATATTTTTGCTGCGCGAACTGAAGAGAGCTTGTCTTAGCTTCTCTTTGGAGTCAAATAATCTTGACTCGATAAGAGCACTTTCATGCCCAGATCATCTTAAGTGGGAGTGCATGTGCCTATTGAAGTATGTCATGATATGTTAAGTGTGGTTTCCGAATCTCCAACTGGTCCATTATAATTAGGAGTCTAATAGAGTCACGGATTGGATTGTAAAAGCTTAGAGAAAAAAATCCCTACCTAGAAATTGGACTATCTATCCCTCTCAGACGATTTGAGATTTACATTACCATGAAGCTTTGGTCATGTACTCCTCACCTTTATCTAAATGAAAGTGAAATGCTGTTTGCATTCCCAAAAACCAAGCAAAATTAATAATTATAGTCAACGATAACTTCATTGTTCTACTTAAAATGGTAGAACGCACTTTTCCATGAAAAACCAAGCAAAATTAATTTGCACGATAACAACTTTAATGTTTGTATTAACTCCGATGCTTTTTCACTTTTATGTGGGCTTTTTCCATATGGCCCAAGCCCACATGGATTTTCACAAGTCCAGTAACCTAAGAAAGTCGTGATATATAAATGGTCTACTTTCGCGGTGCACATGGATGATAATGGAAAAGATTATTTACACAAGCAAAATTTAAATTACAACAGGCATGGTCTTCTTTCCATTTTTACAAAAATCCTTGCAAGAAAAAGTCGCAAAAAAAAAATTAAATTATGTTCATTTTGATGTATTTACTCTAAAAATCAAATTTGTAATTATGTTACATATTTACACTAGATGATTTGAGCACCACATCAATACTATTTACTTTTTAATGTCCAGGTAAACGAATTTTTAACGGTTCTTATCAGTAGAATTTTGATAAAAGGTAAATTTATCGTGCGGATATAAATTTAAATTTTTTTTATAATAAATATATTATAATGGTCATGATTTAGGGTATTTAAATTTTTTTGCCGAAAATAAAAACATATGGATAATCATTTCATTGGCTTCACTTTACTTGGGAGAGATCCAAACCCCATCCGTTGACCAGAGGATGTGTAGTCATATCACACCCTGCTTTGCAGAATCCATCAGAGAACCAGAGCAGCAGACGAAGGAGGAAGGAAGGCGCAGCAAGTCTAATTGGATCATCATCACCACAATTATTCGTTATATGATTATATTTCCCCTCGATTTTATATGACGGAATCCTTAATTATTTCCAACTTAGACATGCCACATCTCGAAAGAAACAATTAATCTATTCAAGAGAAAAATTACGGCCCTGGAAATGGAAATCATGATACCGATGCGCAGCTGCTCAAAACTCACTTGTTTAAATACCCATTTATAATGGGCTCAAAAAAAAAATACTCATTTATACTATACCCTTTAATTTTAGATAACACAATGATATTCGCATTTTTTTGGCTCTATTAATCTTTAAAAAATCCAAGTAAATTGTTTCACACTATCAAATGCACATTAACATTTTGAGTTAATACCACAAAAAACTCAAACGGTTAAACCTATTATAAATTTACTATTTAACGATAAATTTTGATAATAATTAGCGAAAGATAAATTTATCATAACTTTATTAATATATTATTTTTTATGATCAAATAAATAATTTCGTATAAATTAATTATATATATACTAATTTGAAGTCTTTCGTTTATTAATTCTAATATTTTTAACAGGGGACATCGTGATCCGAACACGAAGCTATCGCTCTCAAAACTTGGTAAATTATGTAGAGAATTCTCTAAATAATTCGGTTATAGGTGTGCAATATGGTGGGGAGGTACGCTAGGCAACAGCTAGAGGTGGCTAAGGTAGCTGTCTCTCAGAGCCCACAATCTACATGAAGCTTGCTGGCCATGCTTTTTCAGTATGACATGACTTGCAAGCCACAGCGAAAAAGGCCACCGCCGGGGTTCAATTCAACCGGCCGCAGGAGCCGCCGCATGGAGGGGGGCAGGCGGCGGCAACGGCGGCGAGGTGACTGGCCGAGGGGAGGGGCGCCACGTGGAGCGGGGCCGTCGTGGTTGTGGGGGGGGGCAAAGGCCCCCAGAAGGGGAAGGAGTTAAGATTCTGAGTTGGATTCGGGACGTCGATAGGTCCCCTTCGAGGACAAAAGCGGCCACTGCCTCCACGTCTTGTCCCTCCCTCAGTCACCGACAACCCCTGACCCTCTCCCCCGCCCCCCACCCATCTCTATCTCTAAGAAGTTTTCTTTTTTTGAAGATACAAATGTTTTCATATTAAGATGATATCGAGGGTAAATAAATCATTTTACCAACTATATGGATTGACATTTAGATAAGCGAATCGTACTTAACGGTAATAATGATTTCATTGAGTAATATACCAATCAAGTTATACTAGACGTGATTGCCGCAGTGCGTCGCACTTCTATCGGGTCGAAAAAACTAGAGCTGAATCAGTAAATTATTAGTATGTATGATAGGGGCTGGGCGGGCTGAACTCCCGGAGGAAACATTATAGTTTTGAGTTCATGCACTCTGGTAAAAATGATCAGACAAAATCTTTCTATTTGGTGCTGTTTCTGTTAGGTTGCTCTACGGTGTCTGTATGGCGCCAAGTTGTGCCAAGCATGCAAGGCTGGGTTTTTCAAAAGTGCTAGAGCAAAAGGAATGACTTGATCACACTGTGTTGACAAGTTTTCGGATCTTACTAATGAGATGGTTTTCTTTTATGGTCGACACATGAGATCAACTATTTTTTTTTTTCAATTTTTCCATGTTGGCGTAGTTAGTTGGAACGTAATGGATTACTTATTTACGTGCGAGATGGCACTTACTAGTAATATGCAAACTAGTCGAAGTCAGAATCATTTGCACAGGCCAAAAGGTTTATTTTTTTTTTTGCAAACATGTATTTTTGTGAAATAAATGAACTTTAGAAATGAATTTCGTATTTTCATAGCTCCATGGGAAAAAAACATATATATACGTATAGACACATATATATCGTGTGCAGTTGAATGCATGCATTAAGCCTCACTTATGAAACTTTGGATCGATGCAGCACTTAATAGCTGTAAACATCATCAATGAGGGTTCGACCAACAAAACAAACTATTACTGTTCAAACGGCGCCTTTAAGTCGTCTTGTCACCTTCTCAGAGTCAGATAGAGAGAGAGAGAGAGAGAGAGAGAGAGAGAGTGGACAATTTCTTCTCCTTGTTCTGTAGATAAGAACAAAATTTCAACCCCTCCTTTTTCATCTTTGGCTCTATCTTTAGTCTCTTTCTTCTTCTTTTTCTTTTTCGTGTTGCCGTGCTGTTCTGTTTGGAGTTTTTTTTTTTTCCTTCTGTTCTTTTTGAGAATTATTGTGATTTTACTGCTGGGTAATTTGTCGAGCTATAATCAAAAGTTCATATCAGGTATAAGCAATGCAGCAAAGAATATCACAAAGAAGTCCGATGCTTTTGTAACGAAACTGAAGGTACAAAATAGAAATGGAATGGAAAAACGAACGAAATGGAAAGATTCCCTTTTCACATTTGGTTGAGATTATGAATATTAACGTAGGAATTCTAAAGATTCACATTCGGACGTGAAACGATGTCCTTAAAAGGAGTAAGACAAGAAAAGAAAAGAAAACCGTACGCTTGGGAGCCGGAGAAAGTCGCATGCTTTTTGCGAGAGATGCCGATGAGTATTTCAATTTTCAAATTATGAACATGAACATCGCGATAGTCACTCTTGATTTCAAATTCACGCATGAGTAAGATTTAGGTTCCATAAGGTGCCTGTTTTCGGAAATAATTTTTATTAAGAAATAGTTTTTTCCTATTATCTTATTTGGACGATAATTACATAAAAAATAAAAATACGTATAGCATGATTATCAAAAAAAATTATGATTTAGAATTCTTTTTAATTTTTAATAATTTCATTATATTTTCCCAGCCTGGCTATGTCCAGCCACCATCTAAAGGAAGAAGAAAAGAAAGGAATAAAGGAAAAGAGAAAAAAGAGAAAAGGCTTTGATTCTAGAGTTTGTTTCTAAAAATAAAATAAATAAAAAATTTCTTCTTGATTTAGAAAAAAAATTATTAAATGGATTTATTTTGTTTTATTTCGAAGAGCAAAAAAATTAAATCAAATATTATCGATACGTTACTAAACAAGTCCTAATTCACCAATTGCAGAAGCCTCAGTAATTTCAAATTACGCATGCATGCAGGCATGCACGATCAGCTTTTCTTCTGTGGGTCGGGGAAGTCATCGCTTAGCGATTCAGCTCGATAGGCAGAAGGCTACTCAAAACCGTACGAACATACGTACACAGATATTACGAAAGGACATGCTGAAGATATTTCGTCTTATCGGAGGAGGAAAAATAAAGAAGAAATCTGGGGGGAGATCTTGGGGCGATGTCAGTCATTAACTATTTCTGGCAGGCATGTTTGATACGCTTCTGTCACCGATTGATAGAAGAGACAAAACCTCACGAGCAAAGCATTCAAGGAGCATCCCTCGACGACAAGCAGGAAATCCTGTCGAAACTTGATTATTAAGTAAATGCTCAGGTCTGAGGGAGTAAATAGTCGCATGCAAATCACAAAAATCTCTGGTCCAGCAGGCCCCTCTAGATCTTCCACGAGAATTCTAGTTTGATTTGCGCCGTGAGCAAATTTTGGAACGGCTGGCATTGCCTTATATCTTATGTATAGAGATTTTTTTAGTTGTTACTTGTTAGTATCTTTGCAGGGTTAAAGTGAAGAACTTGCCAACCTCAGATATTCGAATTATGAAAGGTGTGGAGTAATTTTTGCTAAAACTAAATATGTCATAACAGGTGTAAAATTCTCATGGTCTTGTGAAGTTCGAGTAGAAGGATTGAGTTGCGTAGTTATTACTTCTTAGTGTCACTTAGAGGGACTGCAGACTGAATCAAGTCATGCTTTCCCTCTTGGCCTTACGCTTTCCCCGTCGTGAAAAATAGGTTTCCTTAAAAATTACATCAAGACACATGTCCACAAAAAAAATCAGTATATAAACCTTAACAGTATGATGAATCTGAATCGTTAGATTTAAATGGGCCTATAAGATATAATGATTATGCTATTTACTATGTATATTGGATTCATAAATTAGACAACCAAACAAAAAAGAGGTTTACCGTTTTCAATACACTTTATTTTCTAGTAGTATATACATGTATAATTAATACTTCTAAAGTAGAATATCTACTTATTAAATGTGCTTAATAAGTACCCTCGAGGCACTCATTAACCTAATCCATATCTAATATAATATACTAAAACTGACTTTTGCTACTTAGAAGCACATAATATAAACACATGAATCACTTAAAGTTTTTTCTGTTGAACTACAAAGTAAGCATAAAGGTTATTTAGGCTCCATTTGTTTCGAAGAAAATAAATAACTTACAAAATGCTTTGCTAAATATGACTGCTTGAAATAATTAATCAACGATAGATATTTTCATCATCGATGATAATTTTTATTTAAATATTTTTTTGGATGATGAAATTTCATTTTTTTTCATCCATTTATTTTTGTAAGCGGTACAAATAATTACTTTTAGAAAAATATTTTCTAAATGATTCATTTTCGACGAAACAAATTCACCCATAATTTATTTTCTTCTGGTTCATTTTCTCTCTTTGTAAATAGTATCGCATCATTAACAGTAATAAAGGAAATATGTCCATGATCTTGTCTAAAGCTATCATTGAACTTTGTTTAATCACCTAACTCTGTTATATTTCATAAACTCTCTAATACACTCGACTCTGATTAAAAAAAAAGAAACGCATACATGTGAATCCAACAAGGGCACGTACGCTAACATGCAACTGACCCCCCGATTATTCTTTTGTCTTTAGAGAGCAAAGGACATCCTGAGCGGTCAGTAGTAACCTTAATTTAGCAATAAATGGTTTCGCTGAAGACCGAAGGTGGGAGTTAGAGGAGAACGCCAGAAATGGCGAGTAAATGCGAGGGGAGGCCGTGGAGTTTGGGGTGCCCCAAAAGCCAGCAAGACATGCTGCCAAGTAGTCCCTCGCACGTACGCAGCGCAAATTGCCAAATGGCTCAGGAAGAACTGACAATGATGAAGGCGTTCGTCTTGTTATGCTCCCCAACACATAACGTAAAAATCTTCAAATTGAAAGAGAGAGAGAGAGAGAGAGAGAGAGAGAGGTGGTCCAAAAACAAATTTATCAGATGTTTGGAACAGGCGATAGGGACCAGAGCAACTGAGTCATCAGAAGAGCACCCGATGGCGCCTATCTGTTTTGACAGCAAGTGATGCCATGTTGCCCTACTAGACCCCACCTGGAGATCCCAGGGTGAAGGATTCAATTCCCCACCTCTTCAACTTGCCTTCAACTTGCCTCATGAACGGAGTCGCGTGTGTTGATGCTACTTCGGTTTCATCTCTTGGTGTGGAGTCTGAATCGTCATAAGCATACCCAGTTCGTACTTGTTCGATGCAAGGGGGTGAGGGCCCTCCTAGCACTCGCGAAGGGTTTACTTGCCGCAACTGAAGCAAGCAGAACAGCGTGAGTTGCTCTTACAATCAACAATTGAAAAGAATGCAACCTGTATTTGTTGGGAAAACAAATGGCTAACGACATTCAAATATTGTGTTTTTCGATCATGCAATCGCTATATTTAAGTTGTTATTTGCCTCCATAATTTGAAATTGGGGACATTGTATCTCATTTTATTGACTAGCCAAATCTTTCTCCTATATATAATCGCGTGATCCCACGTGACTAATTATGAAAGACAAACAAGTTATTCATCATTTGTACATGTAAGAAAAAATATAGGATTTGCTAAAAGGTATATTTCACAACTATATATCAATATATATTTTGCATGGACTCTGATTAAATTCTCACACTCTTTTATGTAATATATTTTTGAATTATTCTTCCACGTTTCTATATGTACATAGTTATATAGTAATTTCACCTTTTGTAATCTGTCGCCTTTTGTCACGTGGTTGAAGCTCCAAGCAAAATTTTGATGGAGTCTACATCAGGAGACATCGAAGCTGAATTCTAAGATTTAGAGGGCAAAATTGTAGAAATTGAAATGTCACGAGGCAATTTGTAACGGCCCTAACAATTTATGATTGAACCTATATATATATGTGTGTATTTCAAACTCTCTTTAACAATCTCTTGGTAAGTTTGTATGCGCCCTAATCAATGCCGAGTAAATCCTCAAAACTATTTGATCCAACCGGTCAAATTGGACAACTCCTTTCAGTGCTGCCATCCGATCCAACGATGCACATGTTGCATGGAGTGCGCAAGCCCTAGTTTTGTTGAAAACTGGTTGTAATTTTGCTTTTAGCATGCTGGGTTTTTCTTGTTTTTATCGCCCATGTCATCATTCATGTGTTCATTTATCTTCTCAAGAAAGATATGAAACATGGAATTCTCAAGGGAAAAAAAAAAAAAAAAAAAAAAAAAAAAAAACATGAAGAGAAAAGTCTCCCACATGGAAACAGGGCTGCTCCGCAGGAAACATACCTTATGTCCTTCTCAACATTCATTCAATTATTGTCCGTAGAAGCCCCAAAAACACATGGTCTCTCTCTCTCACGATTGGATGCCAGATCTACCGACCCCAACTGAGAGAGTGTTCCGTCCTGTAACGTGTGGAATTCGTGGGCAGAGAGTGACTTATCTCGGATATTATTTTTTTCTGTCAATCAAAGTGAGGCATGTGTTTTCTCTTTCATTGCTTTGACTTTCTTGCCGTTAAAATGTCCAACTAAACAATTTAAACTAACATATGAAGAGAGATGGTATATATATAAACAATATATAAACTCTATAAATAAGTTATAATGACACATGAAATTTGACAAACTGGAGACCTCACAAGTAAAGAAAATAAGACTAACACAAAACCCGACTTTAATACCACATTAGATAGATGGAACAAAATTACGTGTATATAAAGGTTATATAAATTTATGTACGAGCTATATAAGACAATTTAATACTCGTCCTTCTACTTTAGCGCTGCGTGACTTTGCAGTAGTACCCCCAAAACTTCTTGCATGGCCAAAGATGTTCGATGTGGTGGTTTAGTATATGGGATCCCAATGACGAAGGAGCAACTTTTCTATGCTTTTGCTTCGTGTGGAGCCAATTACCGAAAAGTTTTCAAAGGGCATCCGACCGATCGTAAATTGAATAGGCAGAGCGGAGACAGAAATTCACGTAATGACGCACATTTTTGAAACTGATGATGCTTACAAATCAATCCAGTTGGTAAACGTCCTTCCTTTTGCATGGTTGAATCTTTGTTACTCTAGCCCTAAGAAAGGGTGAACCCGATTAGTGGAAAGAATCGCGATTCTCGACCAATGGTCTTGAGATGACGTGGATTGGACAGTTCGCGTGTTTCACCACCACATTTCACCGCAAAAGGATAATTAGATGATATGATTATTATACAGCTCGTGTGCAACTAGGATCGACTCGGTGATTTTTGAAAAGATGTCTCATTTGAGATTTTGCTTTGTCGTCGATCCATCTGGCAACAACAAAAATGTAATCATATTTGTTGACTAAGCCTAGACATGCAGATAACAAAAGAGAGGATAAAAGAGAGAAAAAAATAAAGAAGTATCTTATTTACTTTGCCATCTTTTCCACGAAGAGATTGCCGACTTTTTGACCATCAATCGCACTCGCATTTTCTTTTTTCTTGTTATAGCTGTTGGCGTGTTCCCCTTTATACGTGCCCCTCTTTCTTTTCATTGTCCAATCGAGCTTTGATTTTCCTTTTTTTGGGGGGATTTTTTTTTTTTTCATTTCTTTATATTAAAAATTGTTACTTTATCTATTGGAACTGTCTGTTGTCCATAATAGGACTGTAGAGCATCTCTGTTCATCCGCGCATAAAGAAAGAAACACAAATGAATATGCAGTGGCCTGTGCACTCTCTCTTTGTGTATACATGTATGCAATATGTATGCAAATTTCCAAGAGTAAAAAAAAACAAAAACAAAAAAAATCCCTCTTGCATGTTTTCTCTCCGTCGACGATCACAAATGATCGTACAAAATCTTGATTCTCGGTCACAATCATTTAGTGTCACCGCACCAAATTCATCCAAAGGTCTCTAACATTCTTTCTTTTTTAATGTATACTTCGCGACAAGAGTATAACAACACAAGGTCAGAAAAATGAAATAGATGACTGATACATAGGAAAAACGACAATACGGTCTTCAATTTCAAGGGCATCATTTCATCCACGACGTGTCACCGGACTTTTCATTGCTGTCCTTTCGAAGATTCTACCGAAATATCACAAATCTCACTCGCGATCACTACTTGAGAAAAGGATTAGACATATTTCTTGACTCATACGTAGCCTGAGATTCCAAAACAGGTAGGTGGAAAATCTGCGACTTTAGGCACGCCCCTTTTTGTTTGTTTAGTTTTCCATTGCACATCCAACATCGACAGGTTGGAAAATGAAAAGGGGCGACGTCTTCCAGCTTCTAGGATTTTAGCGAAACATGTCAAAGTTCAGTGGAGCTCATGCGATGGGGGTGGATTACAGTGGGTTTGACTTTGGGGTTTTGATATTGCTTTTCCCCCCTTTTGATCTTTGTTGTGATTCTTATCAGGAAAAGTAGATTTTGCAAATTCATATACTTCCAGAAATTGCCACAATACACATACATAAAATGATCTTGTTATATTAACTGATATTTTATTTATTATCATACCACTAATGTTTATGAATTAACAATTTTCAACTTTTTCATCGATGGTTCTTAATATGAACTTCGTGATAGGCATAGAACTTTTTTTATAGCTATTCCCCTAATGATTTTTTGATATTTGAAGGGTCTATATTAGCCCGTAACATAACATCAACTACTATAATGAAATGATTTAACAGTGATTTAGGATATTATTTGAATGTCGAACGAGATTCACTCTTTAGTTTTTTCTTGCCATAGACACTATCTACTCGTATAAATGTCTATTCACTACTCGTGGCCGTCTCTTTGCTAGCGTTCTAATTTCCACAATGGATTTGTATACCTACCGCAACTCAAATGAAAAGTCGGAATCACGTGCAAATAAGAAAACTGACCAACTAAATGCTTTTCCTATTTTCTCTCTTGCTCTCTCTCTCTCTGTGTTGTTGCTTTCCTACTGCTTTGAATCAACCAGTTGTTGGCCTTATCTCGCCTTTGTTTTCTTCCAGTGCGTCTCTTCTCCATACGATCCCGATGAATTCGATTTCGTTTTCAAACGCGATCTTTACTTGGTCAACCAAGGAGGGACCCACCGCCAACTCCTGTAGATCCATTTGCATGCAAAAAAAACACACAGAAGAAACTGTTCTTAGTCAGTGAACTTAATGATGTTTTCACTGTTAGTAATTGGACTTTCCTGGCACAGTAACCCCGCCACTTTCCCAGCTTTTCCGGCATCATTTCCTCGTTGTCCTTCCGATGATTCCTTTCTAACCCTAGTTTTCACTCATGGGTCTCGTTCAAGATTGGCAACCGATCTCACACGTGCACGCGAGCCCTCCTCCGCACATGCGAAAGCCTCTCTGATTGCTGAGTTAGCAGTACTTGAAACGATAATGTTACTAATAAGTGTTTCCACACACCGCATGTTAGATGAGGACATGGAATCGCTTTTTCGCCATAATAATAAGGTCTCTTTTGAATTTCGCTTGCAGCAGGTGGCGAAAGAAAGCTTAAAGATTTGATTTTTCTTTTCCCTCTCTTGCCCAAAAATGGCTTTTGCCCAAGAAAAAAAAAAGAAAAGTTAAAGAATAGCAGACAGTCCTAACTAATCATGATGACATACACCTCCCTTCTTAAAAATTTCCTTAAAGATGGAACCAAATGAAGTCTTTCTTATCGCACAGAGGGAATCTACACCACCTCTCTTTTTTGGATTTGTGAAATGGATTTTGTCTGTCACCTTTGGAGAAAGAAGAGGCTTTTGGAGAGATGAGGAATGATTGTGTAGTGCATACTTAAGAACAAGATTTGATGATGAAATGTGATGGTTGGGTCGGGTCAAATCCCCAAAGTTAGACCCCTCCTCTTCTTCTTCTTTTTTTATTTATTATATTTTTGCTTTAGTCGGCAAAACAATGAGTTGGTTTTTGTACTTAGCAACAAGAGCCAATCAACCAAAAAAGTGGGGGATAAAGTAGACGCAATTATAATGGGAACAAATGGAAAGAAAAGAGCCCACTTCCATATTGCCAACATCATCTTACAAGAATTTTAATCATTAAAGACCATGTCAAATTTAATTTCCCACCCATTCGCAAAATTCTTGATATATTCCGAGATATGAGCCAAAACCAAAAGTGGTTTCAGTTTCAAAAAGGGTTCTTTGCATTGCCTACACTATGGATACAGACAGAGATGGCCGGGTCCCCCAAGTCAATCTCCCCTAATTTCATCCACTAAACCCTAATAAAGTACTAAAATAACAACATGAAGATTAAAAACAAAAAGAAATAATTCCCACGTCCTAACTTTTCCCACCACCACCGCCAGTGCCTCCCCTCTTCCCACCCTCCTCTTTCTTCATGCAAAAACTTTCTTTTCAGGTGTCATTCCAAGCAGCAAAAACGGGAAGATGAGACATGGCAATTGCACTAGGCCTCATGTGGGCTGGTGAGGGAAGCCAAGAAGTCACAGAAGCTGAAGTAGGACTAGTGTTCACGAGCTTTGAAACTACTGGAGGCTTATTAGCGAAAGCCGCCACTGACCCGGCTCGGTCTGGGCTGGCCTCCCTCGAGCTGCTCAAGCTGGTCACCAAGGAAGAGGGGTTCGACAAGTGACGTGTCCCTAGCTTAGCCGGATCATCAACCGATGGCTGGCTTGAGTTAACCGAAGACTCCATACCTATGAGATCATGTAGGGCCATTGAAAATGATGAGTTCCTATAGTTACCACCACCAGAAGGACAACCTACAGAATTGTGATCAAGTGATTGATTACAGCTAGCTTGGAGCTGCGGAGAGGAATGGTAAAGAACCATCTTCCAATCCGAACCATTTGTGACGTTGCCACTGCTTTCAAGCTGAAGACTTCCATCGCTGCCAATTTTTTGCTGGGTTAGTGCATTATACTCGGCAACTTCCTCATTCGGTGCGATCTCCTTAGTTCGGCGGGCAAGCTCCCCCGCAAGAAGGGTGCTGCTCGCCATGATCCGTTCCACGTCATATCTACTGATGTCGAAGTTGGTCACAGCATTTACACCGCGGAACTTTATGGCAGCTACGTCATATGCCTCGGCTGCTTCCTCTTGAGTGCCTGAATTTTTACGGCAACAAAGTTATTATACTGAAGATAACTAACACAACTTTCTCATAACCAAAAACTTAGCTGGAGTCTGAAAGTGGAACATGTTAGACACATATCCTTTAATCCTGCATTAAAGCAAGGTTTGCTCTTTTTGTCCGGATCTCTTTATTACAAACGACAGCCTTAAAAAGTATATTTTGCCCTCAAGTGAAATACACTGAGATAAAGTAAAGCCAAATCAGCCTTATACAAAGCATCACTACTTGTTCTTTTTTTTCCCTAGGGCAGAGCAGGAAAAAGCATAACTGGTTACTAGTGGCAGCAAATTGAAAACATGAAAGCAAGGAAAGCTGCCATGAAAATGAGTCCGAAGCCAGGCACAACAATAGCATAGAAATGAGACTCGGCCAAATTACCAATGAAATCGTGAACGATTCGAAATAAAGAGTGGTGTCAAATTTCAGTGACTCACTAAATGTCCCAAGATAAAGATCCTTGTTTCCAGCTACCCGACCGATCCGAGCTTGCCATCTTCCATGCTGGTGGTGCCTACAAGAATGGAACTTATTAGCAAAAGCATCGAGAATGAGTGCACTTTCTCTACTAAATTCCATACAGGGCATGAGATTATTGATGCAAAAGAGTTGAACAAGAAACCTTGTAACCCCTCTGTACATTGAAGCCCCTCTAGAAAATCCACTGCTCTTCCTGCAAAATAAGAAATGGTTTTCAGCTTTAAATACACGTCATGCCCAAAAGATATCATATGGACGTACATATTATAATATTCTAGGCTGTTCACCTTCTCAAATGTGCAACATACTCCTGCCTGCTCATGTTCTTCATTTCCTCCAACTCTTTCTGATAATTTTCTAGCTTTAATGAAAAACCAGACATCGTGTCAGATTATTTCTATCTCGCTAGAAATCTAAAAAATGCCAAAGAAAAATGGAATAACGCCGGTTCCTATGTTACCGGAAAGTTTATATGCGTCGAAGGTCCCCAGTACTTAAGTGCAGCAAGATCATATGCCCTTGCAGCTTTCTCTTCCTTATCATAACCCCCTAAAGCAAAGTAATTGAAATGAGAACAAAGTAAAAACAAGAATATTCACTCAAAATACTTAAGTAAAAAGGAAAAATGGTGCTCACCCAAGTAGACTAATCGTTCGGCGTTTGATTGAGCAGCATCCACAAGTTTGAGTATGAACATGAGAAACAAGAAAGAATTAATAACACCCAGTCAGATCATAGAAGACAGCGGGGCCAACAATTGCAGAGTCAGCAAAGGACTACATTTTCAGACATACACTACAGCGAAGTAATTGTCTTTTCCTTTACCGAAAAATTGTCTTTTCTTTTCTTCTTTTTTTTTTTATCCTCCTACTAACCTTGCCTTCCTTTCCTGGTCTGCCCCTCCTTCTTGCAGCTGTTATCCCAGAGATGAGCTTCATATCTACCAGTCCATCTATGCCTGCAGTACAAGAAATGACGAATCACTCAAAAGCTTCAGATTTAACAAAAAATCAAGGCCTGACCCACAAGAATGGAAGTGATCTTGCAAAAGGGTATTTGCAAGATCAGCCCAAAATCTGTGAAAGTTTTTCATTATTACCTGGTGACCCCTCTATACTGAGAAGTCCTCTGTCCAAAAGTGTCGATGGACTTCCTGTGAACAGGCTGCTTGTTATGGCAATTACTTGACCTCTTCTTGGTCATCTCCATACCCACACACTCATTCTCAGTAGGTGAAATCTGCCTTGTTGGAACTGTGACACAGCTCGAAGTAGAGCTTGGGCTCATGGACAAACTCAGGTTCTGCAAGTCACCACACTCCATTGGACCCACAGCCTCGGAGCTATTACCCCCATTATGACATACCATGCCACTGCTCATCTGGTCCAACCCGACATTACAAGAGGAAGATGAGAAATTCCTTGTGACCCAACTTTTCAGGCAAGAGAACCCACTGTTCTCATCACAGCTTGCAATGTGAGTGTCTTTCGGTTCCTCCTCAGCCAGTGGTGAATGGTACAAAGCAGGGCATGTTAGCTCATTGGGGTAATAAATCTGATGCTGTTGCTGGTGTCTGAACGGTTCATGAAGGAGATCTAGCGACTGTTTCTCTGGGTCGGCACTCTGTTGGTAGCTATACAAGCTGTCCAAGCTGAGAGGCACTGTCGTTGCTGTCACTGTTGCACTTGCACCACCCAAAAAGTCCTCCAGCTTCGGCGTTGAACCTTGACTTAATCCTGCTTCACGCACAGACACGTACACACACAAACGCAACAAAAGCAAGTTAAAAAAAGAACTCAAAATCAACAGCCAAAAATAGAATTTTTATTTTTTAATCTTCGAGAGCGAAGAACCAACCTTGGGGTCTGGATCTTGTCAGTGCTTCCATGATGCAGAGAGACCCATCGGACTTGAGCGGCATGACAGAAAGAGGAGAGTGAAGGTACCCACCATTGTTGTTGTCTCCAACGCCACCACCATAACACAGGCCAGAGCTGCTATAGTGTGGTGGCGGAGGTGGAGCCGAGAGAAAGTAGCTTCCCGGTTCCCCTTGCTGCGGCTGGTGGTGATACTGGTGGTGGTGGTGGTGGTTCTGGTGATGCTCCGCCTGTGGAGCGACCTCCATCTTCAGGTGGTGGGGCGAGAGAGAAAACCCCAGCCAGTTGCCCCCGCTCGCGCCACCGCCGTTCTCGCTCACGGACTTCATCTCCATCTTCTCCTCCTCCTCGTTCAGTTAAAAAGTCGGTACTTCGTTAAGCATGTCTCATTGTGGTGCGAGGCAAGCACGAGCTCGAGGCTTCAATCATTGGGAAGAAGGGAAGTAATCATTTCGAAATCTTCTTGCATCTGAGAGAGAAAACACACACCCACACACACTTGGGTTTTTTTTTTTTTTTCCTGCTGTTGTTGTTGTCTAGTTCCGAGAATACAACCCAACAACTTCACACCCACAGACTCTCAAGCTCTCATATATAGGGGGGGGAGAGAGAGAGAGAGATGGTCCCTTCACTTCAATCTAAAACAAAGAGAATAAAAAGAGCTCAGCTCCAAGCGAATGCTGGGTAGTATCCCTGCATAAAAAAGCCATGGGGATCTGTGTAAGGCAATGTGCGAGAAATCCCCCTACTCCCTCTCTCTCTCTCTCTCTCTCTCTCTGCTTTTCTCCTTTTTTTTCCTCCTTTCTCTTATGGATTGGCCTTTTGGCTTAATGAGACAACAGCCAACAAAACTCGACGCTTAACACAAGCACACAAATCCCGGATGCGCGCATTATATAAGCCCAGAAAACGTGCTCCTACAGCGACCTCCGGACATTCTTTGGCTCGTTGTCGTCCTGATACCATTATAGTTCCACACTATATTTATTTAATGGAAACTACAAACATCCTCCCCTTCCCTCCCTCCTTAGAATCCCAACGCACTATTTTACATTAATGACATTCATATATTGGTACAATGTCTGCCTCTTTCTGGTCCAGCTCTCAGCTAACCAAAAAATAAGTAGCATTTGAATTTTCCGTCACAATAAACATTACATTATAATTATTTGGGAAATTATGGACTCTTTCCAATAAAAAAGAAAATGAGAAATAATTGGATGATGATCTTTAATAACAGTTTGTTTTATACCATAAAAAATCAAATAACAAATAATTATAAATTATTATGAAATCCATTCCTTCAGTAATTTGTACCTCACAATAATTTGTGACTCGCATCAAATTATTATTCTCACAATAGCCAAAAAACTGTTATGCTAACAAATTATGAAGACTATTGATGTGGCCTCAAAAGTCTATATTTATTAGATTTTGAGCGTCTAGGGGGAAAAGGGCCGCATATTAATACTTACCTTTCACAAAAAAAAGAAAAAGAAAAGGCCGCATATTAATGTCATGGGGCAAATGATCATCCACAAATATTGCTCACATAGGGCTATTTTAGAGCGACTTTCACCTTTTTGCCATTTGAGATTTGTTTAATATTGAACATCATCGACGTTTACAAACTCTATATATAGATACAAACTTTTGCGATCATTGTTTGAATTGCATTGAGAATCTTTGTTATGCCAAGAAATTCAATTCCCAATTCTTACCCAACCTAAGCAAAATCAATGACTCGGACCCTTGTCATACTTCTCGTTGTGGATGAAATTTCTATTCTAACTTTTTTGAGTGATCTTTTTGTTTATTCTACATAAGTTTTCAAGATGAATCTCATGTAAAGCACAATTTTTAAAAAAAAAATAGGAGGAATCAAGCTTTTGGAGCATCTCCTTTTATTGGTTATGTTGTAACAAGTTTGAGAGGGTAGAATTTCAGGAGTGTGTATCCAAAGTGTAGGTTTGATCATGTTGTCATTCAGGATAACTCCGATTCCATTTTTGCTAACATTATGATGAGGCAATAACAATTGGCTAGTTCAAAATGAACAATATGTTGGCGGGCATACAACTCTTATGATAATGTCCGGAGAGAGAATCCACGCGGGTATGGCCCCTTCCAGCTTGTTTCTACTTTTAAGAAACAAGTTATGATTTTTTTTCCTAAATGTTAATGCTGTCTGCTAATAAGTTCTACATGATTTTTACAATGTAGTTTCAGGGATGAAATCAGAGAAATCATTATCACTAGTTCTGTTATAATAAAAGCAACTCAAAAGAAAATGGACCAGAAAATGAATAAACAGAAATCATACAATATCCACCAAAGTATCGACCGCCACACCCAGGAAAAAAAAATCCAGCACAGTATATATCAAACAGATGGTACGTACCAAAAAAATACTTTATTTTTTTTGTGAAATAATAAAATAACGAGTTTTCCCAAGGCGACAGCAAAGAAGATAACCAAAACTGGGTAGCTTTTATTCAGAGGCACAGGGCCTAAGATAGATATGACCGGGAGGGACACTGTGCACCCTCCAGTCACTTCCTACGTACAGTACTCCCTCCCCCTCTCTCTACCCTATTTACAGCTTGAGTATCTAATTTTAGATCTCTTCTTCTCATGTCTGCGACTTCCTGCGAAGCACACTGCCTTAGCCCCTCGAACGTGGTTTACAGCTTTTGATTCGACATTAACAGCACACGCTTTTGCATCCGCTAGAGACTATAAAGAGCATTATTTATGACGTGTTCTTGCGAAAAGACGTGCGATTTAACGAATGAATATCTGCATGATTTCATTTTAGGGCGCACTAAAATTTGGATAAGATATAATGGCCCGGGATGCATAGCGATTGTGAGAAAGGAATGAAGTAAGACGAAGAATCAAATGAGTAGGTATTAATCTTTCTTTTCATAGCGAATAATTGACGTAAGAGCAAAAAAATTTCGAATATCCGAACCACATTTCTCGTGATCAAGAAAGAAATGATTTGAACGTACAAGAAAGAACGGCGCGTTCTTTCATGAGTACCGCAATAGGAAAAAGTTCTTGCGAATCAACAAGACTCGCAAGACTAGCTCAAGGACATGGTAAAAGAAGGAGGTTTAGAAGGACGTAATTTTCAGTTTTGACCAAGGGAGGATGTTGCCATTTCAATTATGCGATAAGATAAACGACAATTATGCCATCCAGGAGAGGACAAAGCACATAACTCTGTATTGAAATTCAAACGGCCCTGTTGGGGTGTGGGTCTGCGCTGTGAGGGTTTTTCTGGTCACAGCTCATCTGTCCACCGTTGATGTAGAGAGAGAGAGAGAGAGAGAGAGAGAGGATGATGTGACCCGAGCTGAGCCTTGTGCTTTTATTCGTATCTGACAATGAATGGAAATGCGTTGGGGCCGTATATGTTCGTAGACCTACGTAGGCCTGCTTCGAAGGCTAAGGACTTACTAGTCGGTACCATCCTTTCGAATTGAGCTTACCACGTTCTCTCTTGAGTTGACCAAATTATCCATTTGGCAGTAGACATGGAAAAATGGTGGAATGAAAACGAGTGTGAAGATACTTGCATTACACCCAAAAAAGAAAATGAGTGTGAAAAACACGAAATGATTTTAAATGTTTATGAGAAGAAAATGAAGGGCATTTTCACATTGATGACTTTTTTTCCCTTCATATTTCCATTGCCTCAATCTTGTCCCATAAATATAGTTCTTCTACTCTTTAAATCGAATTAATGTAGAAGTTTCGGTCAATATGCACCTATTGACATGTGATATGTCAATGCGATGTAAGTGTAGAGCTTATCTTTTCTTATGTGACTGCACATATTGATAATAATATCTAAAAATTCAAAAAGAAAAAAATAAGAGAGACAAAAAAGGAAGAGATATAGAGCCAATGACTCTCACGAGGGCAAGCAAGGGGCTACTTAACCTTCACAACTATTGGTGTGGGTTGACCAACCATTGCTTGGTGGTCAACTTTAACGGATGTTAATTTGGTCGAGGTAATTGCCATTTTGATGAAGCAGTTGGGAGGGCCATCGGGCCAGCCACAACCCTCGTTGAAGGTCGTGCAAGCAACCTAATGATGCATAGGAATATATCCTACCTTACACCATCTCTTTTATCAAACCAAACAAATTGGATGACTAAGCATAATTTAAGAGTACATAGGAAAATTCATAGTATACATCATGGCATTTGCATAGATCGTAGTATGTCAGCTGACAACAACCTCCGACGTCAATGGTATCTCAACCCATCTTATACCCTTCTATACTATTTCATCTCAGTTAGCCTTGTTAGCCTTGTTGCTTAGGGGAAAAGTAGTTGAAAAACCATTGAACGAGTGCGCTCAATCTCTTAACTTTCTAACAATCTCTTAAGTCCAAAACCTATTTCAAAACAACTGAGTTTGACATAATTCATATCGAGTTGTCAAAACCCTCGAAATTGAATGTCAAATCTGCATTCCAATTTATATCAACACGGTAACATGCGGTTGCATGCACAGACCATTTTATAAGTGTGCAAGTTTAACCGATAAAAGGAAATTATGTGAGTTTGTGTTGTTGGCATGGAGTGATTGCAAACAATCTCTAACTTATGCCAAAGACTGCTTTAAAATGACATTGTTATTGTTATTGTTATTTTTATTTTTTTTGGTTAGGTTTTAGGAGTGTGCAACAGAAACTCCATACCCTCACTTAGGGGGATCCCCAAAGTGATGTCAAGTACAAACCCAGCAACATGTTTAATTGGACTTGTTTTCACTCAAATGCTTATTTCAATGAATCATAGCTAAATCGATTTATTAACTACCGCATACCTCCAATTCTATGATGAGCGATTTATTCTAATAGAATCCTCACATGCATCTCAACAATCTTATGTTCATGTGTAGTCTCTACTTCCTTCTATTTTAGGTATTGTCAATGTGTCTCAATTTGAAACACCAATGCCCACCTTCATCCTTGGTTCATTAGACCGAACCATGAAAGAACAATGCCCACCGTTGCTCCAACTCTCTTTCACTATATCAAATTATAAAAATTACCTAAAAATTGCGTCGGTCACAAGATTTTTTCCTTTAGATACTTACAAAAGATTGACATACATTAGGAGTGAGACACCGCCTGACTAACTATTAATTTTGATATCATTTGTTGAAAGTGCACAACAAAAGTCCAATACTTTTATCGAGGGAGATCATTGAGAGAGATGCCAAATCTAACCTTGTCAACATTTCCAGTTGAAATTATGCTCACTAAAAAACTTAATTAGTTAAATTACGTGCTAATTAGAATATACTAACTTATTCACATCACATCTATTTTCAAATGTGATACTTTTTTTTTTAACACAGTTCACTAGTGCATCTCCATAGTTTGATGAGTTTAATTTCAAGAAGATATTTTCAACACTCAAGTAGGACAAGTATGGTGGAAAAATTAACAAAAAAGTTATAAATCTATTACAATTGTGCTAATTTAGTCATAAACTTATTTTTTTGACTAATTGAGTCATAAATCTTTTGTGATTGTGCTAGTTAAGTCTATCTAGCCAAATTTGGCCAACTGGCGCTGACGTGGACGTCGGCTGGTGTCAACGAACAATTTTTTTAATAATTTTTTTGAATTTTTTGAATTTTTAATTAATTTTGTATCTTATCTTCTTTTTTTACTTCCTCTCACCTCTTTCCTCCTTCTTTTGGCAACTCGCCAAAAGGGAGGGCTGATCATTGGATTGAGGCGGTCAACTAGTGGCGAACTTGCCTCACCAATGGATTAGCGTTCTCAACCTTGCCACTGGCCGACTGCCTCAATCTAACCACAGGCCCTTCGGTTAGTTGCCAAAAGAAGGAGGAAGGAGGGGGGGAGGAAGAAAAAAGAGAGAGAAAACAAAGGGAAAAAAAAAGAGAAAAGATATAAAAATAACTAAAAATTAAAAAAAAATTAAAAATTGTTCACAGGCGCCGGTTTGTGTTCACGTTAGTGCCAGCAGGCCAAATTTGGCCGGATAAATTGAATTGATATAATTATAAAAGGTTTATGATTCAACTGTTAAAAAAATAAGTTTAGTACTGAATTAATACAATTGTAATATGTTTAAGATTTTTTAGTAATTTTTCCCAAGTATAGCATTTGGATATGCAGCCTCTATGAACTAAGCCACCAAAAGTGCTTCGTTGTGCCATTGATTGAAAAGTTGCACCGCCGACAAATACTCCATAAAATAATCCTAAAGCTTTCTAATACGATTAGCTCAATCGAGCCCCTTTATGTGCACATTACTGATGTCCCTCAAACCTATAAACTTAGTCTCGCTAATAGCGTGATTGTCGTCGACAGCTAAAGGAGGAAAAGAGACAAATATTCCATCTCTTTCTTTGATTGTGATCGTCAATAATCTTCTATCTTTTTAAAAAAAATTAAGCTTTGAGTGCGTGCATAGTCAACACCTGCTTCCAGACAAAAAGTTGAGGGAGTGGGGACTCCTGCGATTAACTTGAAAAGATATTCCAAGTAATCATTAGCTAAAGGGCCCTCTCCCAAAGAAATCGACCTGCTTTTTACCCTTTTTCTTTTGTTTTTTTGAGAGCATATTTTTTTAGTCCCCCATTTTGTTCCCTGTAATCTCTCATGCCCACAGTCGGTTCCCCATTGAGAAATGCTGTTTTCTCGAGACCCTTTTTGGTGGTGAAAAAATGTTTTCTTAGTCAGGTACAGATTCCTTCCTTAGCTAACTTAAATATTGTTATTTAAGAAGAAGCCAATTAACAAACGCATAGAAATAACCCGCAATATTGAAATATTTCACTTTACTCTATGCACTTATAAATTTAAATTTAAGTATCGGAGTTGAGATCTAACCATCCATTTATTTAATTTCATGTGTCATTTCTAATATGACTTACACATGAAAGGAGGTATTGAAATATCCTATCATTTTATTGTTTACAGAGTGTTTATATTCTTTATTTATATGTGATCTCTCTACTTATAAATGTAAATTTTTGGATTGGATATTATAATGTGATGCGTGATTGGGTGAGTGATGCTCCCGCATCATAATGTAATAAAAACATAATCACCACATGAAGAATAATTAAAACTCATAATCTTTTTAGAAAAATGGAGGGTAGAAATTCCAATTTTTTTTTTTCATTTTTATCAATGACTAGTGATACGTTAATAGGGGCTTTGACTACTTCGTTGGGACCCTAGATGGAAATGAAGTTTATCCTGGAAAAAAGGATATTCCTTTACCAAGGATTGACAGACATTCTTGGCTCCTATGTATTTGCTTGTCACACAGCAAGCACAAAAAAACAGGATAAACACAACTTCCCATGCCAAATACCCACCTCTCTAATTTCAAAATTTCATGTTATATATATATATATATATGTTTCTTTAATATAAAAGAGAGGAAATAGAAGCACCCGGGACTTTTTGTCTGAGCCATGTCACTGAAAATCAACTGATGCACTGCACTCGTGAGGATTATTTTATGGTGATGAGGACTATTTTAATTTTATTTTTTTTCCAGCTTGAACCCAGTTATGGAATAGTGAGAAATCCCATTTTCCTCCCATTGTCTAAACTTTTGACTCAACCAGTGTCTAATCTGGGGTGTCAGAGAGCTTCAATTATTGATTCCAATTTAGCCAGGTAATTGATAATTGAGATGAAGACATTCCATCAATCTATTTCTAACCATTCCCCTTCTCTCCATCTAATTTCCTCAACCGTGTTTTATTTTGCAATTGAAACTTGAAATTCAAATTTAAAGTTTACTTTGGAGCGACTTTTGCTTCATTCTTTTTTTCTTTTCTTTTTTGGTATAAGCAGCTAAAATTCTCATCGTACATAAATAATACAGTTCCTTCACAACTTTCGTGAAAATTTAAAACAACATTTTGAATTTTAACGGGAGGAGTAAAAAGATCGGCTTTTAACTTTTGATAAGCGGAGGCAAACAAACTCCCTAAATTTCAGCTTATAACCAAGGAAGGAATGTACCAATTGCTCGAACGGGAAAAAGATGTGGGGAGGAGGGGTCCAAATGGGTTTTATTCCACTTTTCTTAGTTCATGGGTCAGTCATGATGGGGCTTATAATTAGTGGAAGCAGCTTTTGGGATTGGGGGGGAGAGGGTTGTGGGGAATGTCTGGGGGTTTGCATGGGGCTGTGCATGAGGAGCCATCACAGAGAGACAGATTTTCCAATGGAAATGATGCGGTTTGAATCTTTTAAAAGGAGGGGAGAGGAGGGAGAGACTGAGGAGTGAAGGAGGACTCGAGATTTTGGGAGGGAAAGTACTGAGGAAATCGATTGTGTTTTGCGTTCTTGTGTGGGTGCGTGCGTGTGTGCACAGAGGGTGGGATGGGATTCTTTTGATTATATGGCAATCATGAGCGAACTCATCATGAGTGCGACACACCAGCAGAACTCTCTAGCTAAAATGAGCCACCCACCTCCCTTTTCCTTTCCTCTTTCTGAAAAAAAAAATATGACTATTACGTACCTCTGAATCCACCATCATTCGTTTTTCATTCCTTCCCTCGTCAAAAAAGCAGAAAAAAAAAGGGGGCGCTTCTCTTAACTTAGTCTCGAATCAAAAGCTTTTTCGTTATGTTCATTGAATGATAAGGAGGGATATGTAGCAGAAGTAGGATCGTGCATGTAATGGCATGTTTTTGTTTGAAACGGTCAGTTTCATGCACTGCTAAAGCGATGCTGCTTTTGGCCCACTTGGACTCCTCTCCTTCCCGACTTTGTTTTGAATGAAACGGGCAGACATTGACCTCTCGAGGATCCATAAAATTGATAAAAGACGTGCAATGTAGAATGAGAGTATTCTGTGTGAGCAATATGATCCGACAGAAAGGTTACAGATAAAGCGATCGATGGAGGTTTGCCAGGGAGAGAGAGAGAGCTACCTACGGCGGTTCAACAAGGGGAGTGATGGTGGTGAAGCATGGACAGTTGACACCGGAGACGGCGCTGGTGTCCGGGGAGGTTGGTGGTGGATATAGAGGAAGAAGAACAAAAAAGGAAAGAGAGAAAAAGAACAAAAATGTTTTTTTTAGTCAAATCTAATTGAGCTGGGAATTTCACTTCATCAATAATGAATAATTTTTGCAGGGCTGGCATGCCACGTTGTCAGAGAACATGTGACGCGGAACTTCAATCACCAGAAGGACCGTATCAAGCCGATTTCAAAGGGTTCGTGATTTAAGTTGAACAAAAGAAATTCGGGAGCTATGTTGATTGTTGAGTATGAAAGCAAAAAAGTTCAAATGCTACTCTTGTTTGTATTCAAGAGAAAAGAGTTTTCGCTAGTGGGATTAGATGAGATATTTCGACTGTATTGTCATGTGCTATTGATTTGGTTTAGTTAAACCAATCTAGACGATAATTTCATGAAATTATGACAGATCAAAAAGAAAAGTCTTGATGGAGTCAACGTGGTGAATTTTTTTTTTTTTCATTTGCTAGGAACAGTAAAGCTTTTGACTTATTATATAAAAGTATACTGAAGATCCTCTTTCATTCTAGAAAGCTATTGATTTATCAAACAAGTCTTCACTTACAAGCATACCGATGGATACAAAGATTCAATTTCTCCACCAACATCGCTAGCCACTTACTTTAAGTATCAAAGGTAGTAAATAGGTAGACCGGGTCAATTTCGAATTGGACTGCCACAAAATCCATATCATTAGTTTTTCTCTCTTGGGTGTGAATCCAAATCAATCAGTTATCACATCATCCACTGTTCGACTTACATCGAATGATGTTGAATTGGGTTTGGTTAGGATAGCTCTCGATCACAAATATGCTTAAATTTTGGACGATATGAATTTAGTTTCTTCAAAGTTTGGATTTAAGATGGTTCAATGTCGGACATCACAACTTGTTAGGTTAAATTGGGGTTGGATATTTTAGGGTTTCATTCACTTGGTTCAGGCCAGTATTGGATTCGACTCATTCTATAGTTCAAGTAGGATGGATCCCAAACATCTTTGTTCTTAAGCCAAGTATATAAACCGATCGAGGGCATTTAGCAAGGGATAGAATCACGTAACCATCTCGTAAATCTAAAGTTGGAAAGATTGCATTCACTGTCTTGTTAGTAAGCCAGAACTTTTCCTTTCACAGACACAGAGAGAGAGAGAGAGAGAGAGAGAGAGAGAGAGAGAGAGAGAGAGAGAGAGAGAGGGGTTATTAATGTGAGAGAGAGAGAGAGAGAGAGAGAGAGAGGTAGGGAGTTATGAGATTCACGTGAGGAACACGAACAGAATCCAGACAAAATCTAAAGATGGATTGCCACTGCTCGAACCACCAATCGATGGCCCAAAGTGTATTAGTGTGTGTGAGAGAGGGGGAGAGAGGAGGGGGCCAGCAGAAAGTAATAAGGGAGGGGTGGATGATGAGATCAAAACTGATTGATGAAAAAGGACAAACATTACTTTGGTCTCAGACCGGTCCTTACCTTTGGCCCCTAACATCACTGTGCAAAATCCTTCAGTCGGATTCCTTCTCTCTCGCGTCGGGTTCCCCCCTCTGCATGCATTATTCACAAATTCCATGTAATCTATCGAGGGTGAGTCCCGTCGAATGAAGTTCGCGAAACCCACCTCCGATGCGTATGTATGCTGTTATTATATTCGTTGATCGTGTATGTCGTCGAGGATTTAAGACTATACTTCAAATTTTCTTCTTTGTATATGCCATCTCTGTTTTGTTTCTTTTATCTATTACTCATCCACTCTCTCTGTCTCTCTGCTGAAAAAGCCAGAGAGAGAGAGAGACAGAGAGAGAGAGAGAGGGAGAGAGAGATCTGAGCCTGGACTGTCCCCCTGCATTAACGACACTGCGCTTTAGCTTGCATGCATCACTTTGAAGCTCCAACTTTCGACCCCCACCTTTGAAAACTTTAGCCTCCTCCCCTGTCGCCATCTCCTTCCTCCATTTGTCACCGTTTCTCTCTCTGTCTCTCTTCTCACCTGCAATTTGAGCCCATGACATGTCTAAATCCATGACCATTTTTGCCATGTCACCATCACCTTAGATCCTCTCTCTCTCTGATCAAACTTTATAAATGGCTAGCCTGTTCTTTTCCCTGCTTAAATAGGAGATGGGACAACTTGATGACTCGCTTTCATGGGGAATAAGAAGAAGGAAGTAGCTACGCCCATACGTAAATAGCTTCCCCTTTTCTTGTCACAATTTGAGTAAAGAGGCCAAGAATCTGAACACGAACAGCTCAAGGATAAAGGCATCGTCCAAATGTCTTGACTTATCAACAAAACAAGCCAAATCCTAAGACACTATGCCCTACTGTCTACACTTCCTTTCATGGTTAATAGAACAAGGTTCCATGGAATGTAAAACCCCACTCCCAAGAAGGATAAAGGAAGAAAAAAATGAAAACAGGCAAATTTATTGTACCGCCAAGGGCTTGGCAAAGTTATCAGAAGCTTAATTCTGATGTGACATATTCTATATTTGATTAGCTATGTCTTTTATTCAAAGTAATTTTAAGCTCCGTGCCCCTCGATCATCAATTACTAGCCATTAAATGACACTCATTGATAACAAGGTCGACTAATTAATAAATTTTAGTTGTTAGATGATAACAATATATGATACACCATTGAATCTTAGAAACTCCCGTGCTCACTGCCCTCTTGATGGAGCTCTATCCTATTCACTTGGATAGGGCAGTTTGCATGTGTTTACACGGATTTATTGTGTTATCGAAAAAATTAAGGTTGAAGTGCATATTTACATATAAAAGACTTCAAAACCCTAAGACATGATACGATAAAAGAGTTAGGTGGGGCTTCTTCATTGATCAGAATTCAATCTACTCCATCTGATGTACTACTAATCTGTCACCGTTCGCTCAACACATTGGACTACACTTTGTCTTGAATGTGTGGAGTTACATGTCACAATCTCTCATAAAATCCCCCTTACCTCGTGCTCGTATACAGGCAAAAGAGGGTATTTAGAGAGGTTTCCTTTTCTAAGGACTGCTGGGTTCTTCCTCTTTTGTGAGCAAACATGCATTTTGACTTTGCCATGGAATATTCTGAAAAGGAAAGACACCCCCCTCCTCCCATGCCCAATTGTCCATCCCCCTCACCCCCCTTCCATTTAAAACAACACTCCACATGATGTGTAACCAGTCATCTTTTTTGCCTACCCAAGAAGCAGAACTTTGCTTGTTCTGCTTGACTCCCTCTGCCTTGGTCCTCAGATGGGTGTGACCACTTGGCCCTGTAGCTTCTAAGATTGCTTGGTTACGGTATGACATCTGCCCTGTCTATGAGCCAAACAGCATTGTCCAAAAATAGACAGTCTTTTGGAATCAAGCTGTTTGGTCCCAAAGCTTTGATTAGGTACAAGATTATTATGTTCGAAATCTAATGAGCTTTAAATATAGAAAAAAATTGAGTGACTTTCGGTCTCGAAACTCTCAAGTTCAATTAATCGGCCTCCGATGGCTTTCCTAACCAGAACAAGCAAATAATTTCGACTCTCACAGCCAAATCTCAATCATGTACATCGCTCTTTTGGTTAGGCACATGAGATTTTTGCATAAGATGATACAACATGTTTAGGTCGATTTCTAAATTAATACACACGCGTATACACTTATTCTTAACGTTTTTTTCTACATACTCCACAACCCTTTTCATGCATTCATACATGCACAAAGAAGAATGCTAAAGAAGTTAACAATTTATGTAATTCTAAATAAGAGATAACCTAATCATCGCGAAACAAGTGCAGGATTTGATGACTCCCTGGTACGACTAAGTTTACATATCAAATTAACCAAATGGAAATCCAGCTCTTCCAAAGTCACGATTTGTTATTCACACATAGATTTCCAATATGACAATCCATTTAAACCTCGTGTCTTCCAAACATCAACTGAGTTGGGAAGACTTCGAGCCCAATCGCGACTGAGACACCACTTCAGAAATCTTTCATGTTGTTCATACGTTATCAGAGGCAACTAGGCTTTCCTTTCTCTTCACGGGGAAAGCCCATCCATGACTCGGGTTTAGTTCAGTAAGCGCCCTTCATTATTCAAAGATCAAGCCACTCGGGTCGATCAAGTAAAACAAAAATAACCATCCTCTGATTTTTTCCTGTAAAAACAGTGTGACCATCGCATTCTATACATGCAACTAGTATAAGAGTCCTCCATCATCCCAATTCCCATTTCATCACCACCAATCACATGAAGATGTCACATTTTTAGTGTCGCCATTAGAGCCTTGGTGCCCCTGGCCGTAGCCCAAATCACGAGCCCTTATCATTTGTACCGGATGCATGTTAGCCAGTGTGCTGAAAACAGCGAGTCTAGTTAACATGTAGTTCACCTAACTAATCATATGGCTCACATGCTCCGAATTTACATATATATCTTCTCAAACTCGGATCCACAATGAACTTTCACAGCACCGTCATTTACCACTCTCACCGCCAGTCAGTCAATACTCATTCAATTCATTGGATATGGCTAATCACTAAGCTTTGGTAACTCCAGTGGATCAATGAGGACCCAGTTCAATGAGCTGGAAATTGAAGCAACCTACCCACAGTTCAGCTTCATGTATGTGCCTCAACAATCTAAGCTGTAATCATGGGTTGCAATTAGAGGACAGATAAAACTTCTGAGTGTCTGTAACACAATCTATCTGTGTAAGAAAATTGAAAAGAAACATTCTTAAACAGTGAAATGGCATTTCTCTATTGTTCTTAACCCTGCAATGCCTTAGCTTGAAACTCAGTCATAAGATGAGGTTGCCTAGTAGTATAAACATTTGACAAGCAAATCATCGTGCAAACCAAGGGATCTAATTGACGGCAATTGGAGTGCATCTTTGATGCCCTGCACTTGCTTTCACTATGAAGAAACATCATGAAACTATGAATAATGCCTTCAGGGCTACAGAAAAACCATGAATAAGGACTACAGCAAATCTACCTGCCTTGGGATTGTAAGTGTTGTTCTATTGAGAAGTGAACATCACTGTAAATCTCTGACCAAAAAAAAAAAACATCACTGTAAATCCAATGACAACTGTTTCAATAAATAGACAAATTTTTCGGAACCAATGATTCATTAACAACTAAACCCTATCTCAGGAGGGATCAGTTTATTCACACACATGCAAAGTATGAAAGTAAACAGTAACAACCACAGTAGCAAAACTACTAAAAGCTTATATTAGAAGAAACCATAAAAATAGATAGAAATCCAGGCCATGAAAAGGAAACAAGAAAATGCTTATGCACTGTGTCCAATTAATGAGGTAATTAACATTCAATGATTATCCAATTAGTCAGAGGAAATCCAGGGATTGGGAATGTACAGAAACATTTTCACAAGATTGAGTGTTAGTGATCATCGTCTTGGTTGGTCACATCACCATTTCCACCATCTGATTTTGTACCATCCCTGGGCTTCGATTCCTTGATCCCCGGCAGTGCTGGTGTGTCGGCCTTGCCCTCGTTGCAATCGTTAAGCTTCAACTCCTCAATCCGTGGCAGAGCTGGTGCATCGTACACATTCTCAACAAATCCATCTTGACTCGTCACAGTATTAAATCCATTTGGCATATACCCATTGTACATGGGAATTGGCATTCCATAATATCCAAACATATCATCCATGTAGGCAAGTCCAGGACCATTGAAATGAACCACATGAGAAACAGAGTATGCACTGGCTCCGTATGGAACCCATCTATATTCCTGATAACTTGAACAATGACCATAACAACGAAACGACTCGTACTGAGATGGATATGCAGGATAATAAACTGGCCAGTAATCACGATAATCCCATCCTCTCCCTGATTGACCATCCACTTCACAACTATCATAGCAAGAGTTGTGTGCTTCCTTTGGAATAGCCCTCTTGACCTCCACAAACCTACCATGGAGCTCATAAAAGTTGTTCTTCATCACATCCTCAACCGATTCCTCTGACGCAAAGGTGACAAAACCAAAACCTCTAGGCCTCCGATAGAGGTCGAGCATTATCACCACATCTGTGGTCTCGCCGAACCTCTCGAAAAAGTTCTTGAACTCATCCTCAGTCAAGCTAGTTGGTAAACCCCCAACGAATATTTTTCTACTCCTAAAGCGCGTGATGTTAGCGCCATTGCCATTGAAACTGCTCCCACACATCCTACAACTATGGTTTTGGCCAGGCCTGACTTCTTGTTGGTTCGGGTGATGCTCGGTTTTGTATGCCTCCCTTACCAGCACCTACATAATATTTAGGAAGGTAACACAACTTGCAGCAACAAACGACACAATCAGACGACCTAAAAATCGCACATTCAATTCCCAAAAGTTATTAAAAAAGAAAAAAAAACCCTCCTAGAATTGACTCCACCGCGATCCTCCTGAACCGAGGCTAACAATTTCTGAACACAAAACCCAGAATTCAAGCAAGAACCTAAACCGAACCAACCCGAAACCCCAAAATCTCTTCTTGTTTCAAATTCCGCTAGCATTCATCAGCAACCAAACCAAACGCGCGGCGACCTCAAACTCCCACGCATACTTCCCCGAAAGGAAAAAAAACGACAATTCACGGAAGTAAACCCAAAAAAAAAATAAAAAGCGAAAAAACAAAGAAAAGAGTGAAGAACCGCGACCGACCTTCTTCCCGAGAATGACGTGCTCCTCCTCCTCGAGCGCCGCCTTCGCTGAAGCCCGGTTGGCGAACCAGACGAAGGCGAAGCCTCTCGGGGTCCTGGCTTCCCGCTCCTTCGGGACCACCGCGCGGGAGACGACGCCGTACTTGACGAAGTGCTCCCGCAGCGAGTCCTCGGTCGTCTCCCTCGGGATGCCTCCCACGTAAAGCTTCGACCTTTCAGCTTCCATGGCGGTATTCAACGAAAACCCAGAAAAGGAAAAAAAAGCTCGGAATTACTCGGTGGCGGAAACCGCGATACTAACCCTAGAAGAGGAGGAATTTCGCACGAAATTGCGAGGAAACCGAGTTCAAATTCCTGCAGGAAGCCTGGGAATTCGACTGAATTTCGGTATGTGAAAAATTAAAGAGAAACGAGAGAGAAAAATGAACTCTTTTAAAGCGCCAATGGGAGTCGTCCTCAAGTACTCAAACTCAAAAGCTCGATTTGAATTTCGGTTTTTTGTTTTATTTTTTTCTCTCCTTTTCTGTTAATTCAGCTAAAAAAAGAAGAAACAACCCTAATTTTTCTTTTCTCAAAGTGGGTTATTTTATTATAAAATAAAATAAAATAAAAATATTTTATTGCCGACCATAAAAAAATTTGGGTTATTTTATTCAATACATTATTAAAAAAGTGAGAACTTAGAAATAAGTTGATCAGATAATTTAAACTCATTCAATAATTATTTTGATTGTAATTCGAAATTTATCATGTTGTTAATTAAACTCTGTCTTTAAATATTTAAAATAGAAATTCCGTCAATTTGGAGAAGTCAAATCATGTCTAGATTTTGAATTTAAACATATTTTTCCTAATTCTTAGGGAATGAGGAAGGTGGGTTTGAAAGGAATCGTCATCTAGGGTAATATAAAATGTTCCTTAAACTAAACAAATGGGACAAATGAAAGGAATCGTCATCTATAATATATAGGATAATTTAAAATGTTCCTTAAACTAAACAAATGGGAGGATTCGAAATTTTTCGATTGACGGATTTCTAAGAATATTATACTCACAGATTCTATTTTATTGCGTTTCGAAAAAAATCATTTTTCTCATCTACGTGGCAGTGACATGGAAGGTATGATGTCATTAGTTATTAAATTATAAAAAGCAGAAGTGAGAGAGGCTCATTCAAAGCCAATTAAAGGCCGGACGACCTGACAAATTGCGATTATTACAGGTTCATTTAATTTCGTTTGATAAGCAAGGGCTGGAACTAATAGCCTTTCTCACACTCAACTCAGAAGAATCTTTAGAAAGAGAAACTCTAGAGAAATTATGAATGTGATGAGTACAATAAGGAGGAGGACACCCCTATATATATAAATACAAGGCAAATCGTATCCGTAAATCTCTTGTTGATCTAACGATAGAGATCCCATCTCACCAACTCCCATCTACTCATATTTATTATATAAGTCTATAATTACCGTATCGTTCGCCCCAAGAGTATTATAGAAGACTCGAGAAAATTCCTAAGACTTCGGGTCGAGGGTCGCTTGTTCCATGGATGGTCATAGCCATCGTTTAGAACCCTCTTGGATCGGGCCTTCTTTCGGGTTGTGAGACTTGTCTCAAACATATGATTTTCCTTATTTGTTTTTATTTTTTTCAAATGATGTTGTCGAGAGGAGGTTTTATGCTTCGTTTCAATTTGCCGAATCGCTGTGCTCACGCTCTCTCGACCCGGCGGCGTCGACGGGCATGTTTCGGTGGTTGCGTGATGTGCGTGAAGAGACAAGTGAAATACTGCCACATGGGGTGGGATTAGCAGGTTGTTAACTATTGCTGAACACACTGTTGGCTAAAAGTATTCTGATTTTCTCTAAATTTAATGGATTAAGAAGTAATTACAAGAGATGCTTGAGTGGCAGGCGTACTCATTTTTTTCGTGCCAGGTTCTGATTCGAATCATCACACTTGCGCGTTCTTTATAAATCAATTCTAAAATATGGGACTGCTTGTCTTGGGTAACAACGGCAAGACTATTACACCTAATAATTTAGGCAACTCCTACTCTCTAAATCATTTTCATATGCTTTATATTAGCGAAAATCAACTTTGAATATTCATACATAAAAGATCTCACAATTTTTTTTTTCTCGTTAAAATGTTTAATCTAAATTCTTATACCATCAATTGATAAAAAACTACACTCACATAAGGATATTATAATTATATATTTAGATGACGTGAGATTATGCTTAATATTTATGATGCGACAATGATTTTAAAAGTATTTTAAAAGTTACGAGAATGCATTGAATTCATCCACGATTTTCATTATATGGAAATGAATAGAGGGTAGCTTTTCTTTGAAGGAAAATCAAATTTTGCTCCCACCCAAAAAATCAAATTTTGCTCCCACCCAAAAAATCAAATTTTTAAGATTCAATTTGGGAGATACAAAGCCTTTTTTCATGACGACTTTCTGCTTCATTGATTGTTTTTCCTTTTAATAGTTTTTGAAAGGGGGCAAAACAGGGCGACCAGAACTACCCAAGTAGCTGCTACTTTGCATTCCCACGCTCCAACGATCGCTCCAAAGGCCATCGGGTACTCCGCTTCTCTCGATCTTCGATTCCCATCTGATGAACATCCTTTGGATTCGCATTCCCATGAACTTCTTTTTATGTTTTTCATTTTTTGTTGGGATTGCTGTCGTCTCTGTGAACTCCTAGATTCGTCCGCACCCATTCTAGTCGTCTCCTCTGTTCCGTGCATTCGAGGTGCTTGTTGAAATGCCTCAGTGGATAGTCATTTCAGTGCATTTGGTTTCTGTCATTCCATGCGGCGCCCCCTCTAGAACGCGGTGAATGTCGCATGAAATCTTATATATTTGCCTCGAAAACTATGCGTCGAATGACGGGGTGATCATTGAGCAGGCCCATATGGCCCTTTGCGCGACATGTTTAGTGAGCCTCGACCTGAAGCACTAGTAATTTGTGCAAGTTTGCTGTGCGAAGTCAAATTGAGGTCTTGATTCAATCCCCTGGTGCACAAGTAGAAGCTTTTTGACGATGTGTGGCTTCTTGTTTTCTTTCCTTCATTTGCTTTTCAATCTGTCGGGTGGCTGACCTGAGATTGAACTTTGAATGAATTTGCACACTCATTTCAGTCAATCATGCTTGCAGGTTGAATAGCTGAGGAGCTCTACATATGGTTGATGTCCATGTCGTGGCCGACCCTATTGCAGCCCTGAAAATTTTGGGTTATAGCTTATTTATACTCTAATTCACTTCATCAAATCCAATGCCTCCTCCTTTGAACAGCTATGAATCTCTAGTCCTGAAATCCGCATTAGCGTCGAGATTCCTCCTCATCACACTCATCATCCTCTGGCGATCTCTTCTTGATCCTTACGACACCTCTGCAACCTTAAACCCTAATTGCCTCTCAAGTACCTCATCCTCATCTTCTGCTGAAAAGTCAGTGCTATGGCCGAGCCTCGGCTCGGCAATTGAGAGCAACATCGTGTGGGATAGCGTGTACTACGTTCAGATCGCTCAGTGTGGCTATGAGTATGAGCAGACTTATGCATTTTTCCCTCTGCTCCCCTTCCTCATCTCCATTTCATCTCAAACAGGTTTGGCCTTGTCATTGTAGTTCCTTTGAGTCACGATTGTGCATTTGTGTGCTATTCATGTGATCTTATCAGTCAATACCAGTTCTTCTTCCGTTGGTTCCTGTGATCGGATACAGAGCAGTCTTGGGACTTTCAGGCTACCTCATCAGTAACATTGCCTTTGTGTTCGCTGCGGTATATTTCTACAGGTGATATAATCTCATCACTATCTCTTTGTCTCACTTGACAGGGGATTTATGACACATTTCAAATGTTATTGTGCTTATCCTACTTTTGGATGTTATGATTCTGAAGAGCTAGAGATGATTAATTAGCAAGTGTTCTAGTTGATTATTGTAAGTTTAACAAACGTTTTTATGGAGTTATCCTAACACCCAGTGTTTGTGCCGAGATTGTATTTCACGAGGAGTTTCCTTTTGACACAGTTGTTCCCCTCAAATGCATTTCCTACTTCCGATTCTTTGGGATAAAAACGATATGATTCGTTTGGGTTGGACTTAAATGTCCAAATGATTTGGTCTTTAAGATTATATTACCTGGAGATCATGGGAGTTAATGAACAGCTTTAAGAGTATTTAGTGTTTTCAACAGGCTTTCACTGATTGTCTTGAAGGACACAAAGGCATCTCTCAGGGCTTCTATCTTGTTCTGCTTCAACCCGGCTTCAATATTTTACACATCCATGTAATATCCTAAACTCTTTGCTCCTAAATTTATTCTCAAATGGACTGAGTGTAATACTTGCCCATGTCATTTGCAGTTATTCAGAAAGTCTGTATGCTCTTTTCTCAATTGGAGGGGTATATCACTGGTTTTCTGGTGCACAGAGTATAGCTGTTCTGTGGCTTGCTGTTTCAGGTTTGGCAAGGTCGAACGGAATGCTTAATGCTGGCTATATCTGTTTTCATACGATGCTCAGGGCTTACGAAACTTTGATTTACAAAAAGCGCACTTCTGTGAGTTTTCTTAACTTGAAGACCTCAGGGTATTTTTACTGTAGGGGTGTACAAGGAAAACTATGAAATTGAAATGATTGGATAGGTTCCAAGGTGGGTAGTAAAGAATACGGGTGGTTTTGAGTTCAAAATATGGAAAATTGCGAGTATATGGTAGGTTGCAGGAGATGTTGTCGTATCCTCCTTCACCATGTGTATTGGTGTGGAGTTCTGGTGTGCAGCTCCTCTGGAAATGCAGTTATGATCTATGTGGCATTAAAGAATCATTTTTTTCAGATATCTGAGCATTCTTCAGGGCTCATTGAGCCAAAGAGCATGACAGTTAATTCACGTGAAAGGGTCAGGCCCATAATTGGAAACTTGATTAGTATCTACCTTACTGTCCTTTTTTCTTTTTTAAATGGTTAAACTTGAAAGTGTTTTGTCATGACTCTATGTTGTTGACAAATGATGTAATTCTCTGCTTAGTAACTTCTATCTAATATGCTCATAATTGGTAGGTTCAAAGCACTTTGATTTGAAACACAAAAGATACAAGGCTTCTAGAACCTGCAAAATACAAATTCTAAAATTCAAGTTCTAGGACAATTCCAAGAGGCTGCGTACTGATATTCGTAAGATAGATTCCAAGGGCTGACATATAAGCTGCCCGCCAACCACTTTTTACTCCTACAAGACCAAACTTCTATATTGTGTGTAGATCATGTCATAGGTTGAGTATATTTTGGGTGTTAAGTTAGATTTTTGTATTGGCATATTCATAAAATCAAACTTGTGCAAAATGTACACGGGTATCGGCAATTTATTCTTTCCATTGTTATGTTTTGTGAGTGCATTTGGGGTCATATCATGGGACAGCAGATAAGGAACATATAGAGCACCTTGTTCGTTTATGTTTAATCATTAGTTCTTGGCATCTTGTTAACCAGGATCGGTATGCCTGATGAGATTATTGTTTTACTCATTTATTTCTATCTCAGCTGGCAATGCAGGTTTTGGCTGTTGGAATCCTGTGCTGTCTCTTTATATTTGTTCCATTTATCTCTTTCCAAGCTTTTGGATACTACAACATGTGCCATGGGCAGCATTTAGATGACATTAGACCTTGGTGCAGAGGGAGAATACCTACCATGTACAATTACATCCAAGGTCATTATTGGTATGTGAAGCACTCATCTGGTACAACATTTCCACTATTGACCTTTAACACTGTTAGTGCTTCTAGCATTATACTTGTACTTTGAGAATATAAATGTCTCTTAGATAAAGTCATGTTGGTTCTTTTGGTTTTACTGATGCTTCATTTCTTTGTATCTGTTGCAATGCCAGGATTATTAATATAACAAGTGATTCTTTTTAACATTGTGGATGCATGTGCTTATCTATGGTTATTTTATGATGCATTGACCATTCATAGAACCTTCCTTTCCTGTACTGCGTTGGGATTGTGATACTGTCTGGGAATGAGATCTAATTCTACAATCAGGTGAGATAGAACAAAAATGTAATGTTGGCCTTCAGTAAAAGAAGATAATGTTTGGATATTCTTGGGCACCTTAATCCATTTCAACTAATAATTGATTGCTTTATGTCTTTAAAAGAGAGGATTCAAGTGGGATTTTCTTTAACCTGTTGTATGTTTCTAAGCTGTGACTAATAGTCCAATATCGACTTATTAGTTCTGGTGACTTGTTTCTGTCATTGTAACTTTCTCTTTTAGTGAAGACTTAAGTGGTGAATGTGGTGGCTAGACAAAAGACTAATGTTTTTATCATGGATTATTGTTGGTCCATGATGTTTTTTCCTGAAGAGCAAAAGAGGCAGGAAGAATTTAAGCACCCCTATATGGTAACACTCTTTGAAGTGAGAGACAATAGTGTTGATTGCTTTCTACTCACTGGGTGAGTAGGTCATTACTTTTGATGTCTGCAAATGAAGAAGGCTTAAAAGGTTTCGAGACAACGGCCTGTGAATGTCACTCTCCATTGTTACTGATGGGCAACACCTATAGTTATAATATCACTGTGCATGCCTCTTTTCTGCTGGTGTTTTGATTGAAAGAGGAAGATAGGGAAATAGAAGGCCTAATACATGTATTGGTTTGGAAGTTCATATTTATCTGCTAAATATTTTGCATTAGTTAATGATTTATTTATTTTTTTATGCAGGGGAGTAGGGTTCTTAAAATACTTCCATCTAAAACAGATGCCAAATTTTCTGCTAGCATCTCCCATCTTGACCTTGACACTTTGCTCGATATTGACCTATGGTAGAACATGGTCTAAGCTCCTCTTTTCACTAGGATTTCAAGCTTCTCTTGAAGAGATGTCTGCGGAATTTCTCCTTCAACCAGTAGCATATTCAAGGGCAAAAACTTGCTCTCCGGATAATAAGAGTAGTAATGATAAAGGTAACTTCTTCAGAATTCGAAGGCCATGACTTTCATGCACAAGTAGATTCTCTCTCTCCCCCTCTCAACCCCGCAAAAAGAAATGTGTGGCATTTACTATTCTTTTAAATTTAATTCCTTCCGTCGGTTTCTCTGCAAAAGTTAAAAGCCAGCATTATGGTGCTTCTAACAGAACCTCGCTACATTAGGAGGAGGAAACAAATGATTGATAGAGCAAAGCCTTCAACTCAAGTAAAAGAGAACGAATTGCTTGACGAGTCACCATACTTGTCTGCCTCCATATTCCCGTTCATAGTACACTTGGGGTTCATGGGAGCAACAGCATTTTTTGTCATGCATGTGCAGGTTAGATTCCTTCTTGTTTATATTTGTTTTGCACCTATAGATGTTCTGATTATCCAAAGAGATTTCATGTTTCTATAATTACTCTAATGTATTTCTTAATACGGAAAAGGCATGTTTCATAATATGGTTTCAATATGTATTAGATTGAGCTTTGACATCTAGCACATTCTTTAATTTACAATGACATTCTTTACATAAATGCATAAAATTTTCCCTATTTTACATTGTTTGTGGGAAATGCCAAGAAAAAATCTGGCGTAGTTCACGAGATTGGGTTAGTTGACACCTTGAATCTCATTCAAGAAAACAACACAATCTACAAAACTCAACTTTATTCAATTCAAAATTGCTCCAAACTCCAACACGGGTCTCTTTTTTGCAAGCTTTGCCAGTTTATGGCCATGGGTAACTTGCAAAATAGAGTGTTGACTAGGAAATAAAAATGTAAAGCAATGGCGTATACAGCAAAACAAAATCTCTTGTCATGCCTCCTCTAAATTACAAGCTAAAGTTGGCTAGATTTGAATGTTGTTGTGCTTAGTTTAGTTTATGGATAATCCTATCATAAATTAAGGCACGAGCAAAATATTAAATGATTTTAAATACAGGCTTCTGCCTGCAATCAGCGTTCATAGTGTGGCTAAGGTTGTAAATTTTCATAGTCCTGGTAATTTTTCTTTTGCTTCAAATGTTCGGAACAAAGTGATGACTGATAATTCTGGATCTTGCATACTTGTTCTAATGCCCGATAATTGGCAGGTTGCCACTCGTTTTTTGTCTGCCAGTGCTCCGCTCTATTGGTTTGCTGCATATTTAATGATTTCTCCTAGTTCTTGGAGATGGGGATATTTGATTTGGGCCTATTGTGCAGCCTATATCCTTCTTGGCAGTTTACTCTTCTCAAACTTTTACCCATTCACATGATGAACTCTGCTGCCTTTCCTTATCACAGCCAATGCGTTGCTATATGCCGGTGCTAAATGAGTTTTTTCCTCAGCTTCTATTATTGATGGGGCTGAGCCTTTCGGTTCTTACTATGGTCTTTCATAATTGTGACGGTGAATTTGCTGGAGGGCCATCTAATTGGCTCTGCTAGCTCCAGCTGTATGCCCTTACCATTACAAGTGCATGATTTTTTTCAAGTTCGTGTAATGACGTAAGAGATGAGGGTAGATTATCCGTGATGCTTGAAGGGCAACTTCATAGTGCATGGTTTTGCAATCTGAGACTGTTATCTTTGATTTTGTAAACTGTATTTCGTTTAGAGTCAATTTTCATCCGCTTGTATCATCGAGAACCTTCTTGTTCAATTGTGCAACGCCGGGTAAAAGGATCCTCTTTTTTTCTTTCCTGAGCATTTTGGGTACCTTGTGAATATTCAACAATTTGTCCCCACTTGCATTTTATGAGATATACTCAGCAACGAGGGAGGCCGAATGTGGCATGTAATGTTCATTATTCATGGTTCTTATGACGGTTGTGTCTGCTCATTGGCAGTGATACTCAAGTTCCTAGAGTTATGCGATTCTCTGCGGCTTGTTGCCCTTGTATTTGTTTTTTGAATAAGGTTATCCTCATATCCTCATAGCCGGTAACAATTAAAAAATTTAGATTAGTGAAAGGCTTGTTTTTCTATTCACAGTGAAGTGCTCTTTTGCCTACTTGTGTTGAGTGTGTATGAGATTACATGGCGTTCCGAGGTAGACAAAATCCAATTGTCGCTCCTAATCCATTTTCGCAAGAAATTATCGGCACACTGAATGAATGACGATATATGTGGCTGATCCGATACTCCGTCATTACCGGTTCCTACAATCAATGGGCCTTCGTAGTCTAAGTTTGTCATCTTGTAAACCGTTTGCATGGAAGGTTTCATTGTATCCCGTTTCTAGACATGGTATTCCGTGTCAATCGCCAACCCGTTCCCATATCTTAGAGCCCAAGCTTTTTCGTAAGTGTGTTAGGAGTTAGAATCGAACCTTTCATGCGTTTCCGGTTCGATTTCGGGTTTTGGTTTGTATAATGAAAAAAAAAAAGGGACCGGTTTTTATTCGGGTTCGGATGGTTTCAGTTTCGTTTGATTCGGTTGACAATCGTTCTTCTTCTTATTACAATTGACATAATCTCTCTCCTTTGTCATTGAACCTCTTTTTAATATTACAAAAAGGAAAACTTAAAAACTGAACCAAACTGAATGTGAGACTTGATTCGGGTCATGATTAGTTCAAAGCTAATGCACACCCAAACAACTTGGTTTGGCTCGAGTTTAAGAAATCTCGAACCAAACTGAACCATTGACACCGTAAAGTGTGTATCAAGGACCAAGTTCTCTCGTACCCTAGTGAGTTGAAATATGGAGCTTGTGATATCTAGGTGAAAAGTAAGTTATGCAAAAGGGTAATATAACTAGTTCATGAGAGTGGCATTGAGGTGTTTGTCCTTGGAAAACCATCTTAGAGGATTCTAAAGGTGGGTTGGCTTTTCATGCACAAATCAGTCGGGAATTTATGCCACTTTCTTGATGAAGCCATAGCAAGTTGAAACTAGTTATTGTACTAAAGTGATATGTGTGTCTCACTTAAGAGATTGGATGTTTGAGCTGAATTAGGCGTTGTACGATTTGGTGTGAGAATGTGATTAACCATACTATTTTTGGGAACAATCCATAAAAGAAAGGCTCATCTTATGTTCGCAGTAATCAAGCACTACACAGGTTATTCTGCAGCCAAGAATTTGTCAAATTGTGACAGATGATATCAGAGTAGGATCTTTTTAATAGATGTGTGGTCAAAGGAAAATTTAAGTTCTACCCAGTCCTATGAGGGCGAGGACTGATCACCGAGGTCTTGATGGTTTAGACAAGATGTGGCTCTCATTAAACTTCTAGGATGGCAATTGGGGAACATAAATGAACCGAATTGCTCATTGAATAGGGAAAGCATTCCTCGATCATGAGCGAATCTTAAAAGGGGGTATGTTACCACGATTCAAACACCAAGAGAAGCCTGTATTGGTCTGTTGAGATTAGGAGAAGCCTAGAAGGTGAAAGAAAATGCCGTCGAAGGCTTGAGATACCCAGTTGTTAGAAGAGCACGAGTGATTGGAGATTCGTGTACAGTTTGATTGGGATAAGTTATTGATGGAGTGTACTAGCTTGTTCCTGTTAGCCGAGCATTTCAATTATGCGAGTCCCGAAAGAGTGGCATTGATGGTCGGAACGCAAGGAAGCGATAAAGCAGCCCATCACAAGAGCATTGTTGAATTGGGTGGGGGAGAATGTCACGATTTGAATTCTCCCACCTTTGTAAGTTTTTTTTTTTTGGGTCGATACCTTTGTAAGTTGAAGTGTGGAGCTTATGGTATCGGAATGAAGAGTGAGTGAAACGAATGCCATCTTAGATGATCTTTAAAGGTAGGGTTGGCTTTGTGTGCACAAACTAATTGAGAGTTGATATCGTTGTCTTGATGAAGTCATGGCAAATTGATACCAGTTATTCTACCAAAATGATTCGAGTGTCTCGATTGAGAAAGTTGATGCCCGAGCTAAACTGGACATGGTGTGATTCGATGTGAGGATGTAATTCGCTATATTGTTCTTAGGAACAATCTATAAAAGGAAGGCTAGCTTGATATTCTCGGCTCACTAGATGCCACACGGACTATTTAGTCCAACACCCTGTTGCCCCGTGACATTTGGTCATTATCATTCCTATTTGTACTGCAAACCCTCGAACTGCATTTTTCTTGATAATCTCGAATTACTCCCCCATTGTTCTATGTAATCTTGTTGTGACATTTCGGCAACTTCGATCAAGTCATGTGCTTCCCCACTATTCAGTTTATTTGAAATTTATTTTGTTAGTATTCCTAGATGCCTGTTTCTAGCTATTCTCGGATTGAAATTACTTGCGGAATATTTCGAAAACTTTCAAGTACTAAATAAGACCTTTATGATCCAAACATGACCTTAGCAAATTCGGGCGACAATATGTAATTAAGGTACTCTCTATTAATTACAATCGATATCTTCATAGGAAAAAAAAAGCACCAATAAATCTCATCCTCAATGCGGATACCTCCTTATTGTGTAATCGATGGTTGTGATTTGAGAATTTCATTCCAAAAGATTGTATCCATTTATTTTTCTAGTTGATGAAGTTGATCATGAGTGAGATGACACGGTAAGGACGCGTTTGGTAACGATTCTATTCTCGAGAACAATTTTTAATTAGAAATGATTTTTTTTTCGATTCTACTCCCGAGAACAATTTGAGAAAAAAAAAACGCGTTTGGTAATTGTTTAAAATTTTTATCCCCGAAATAAAAATGCGTTTGGTAGAATTCTTAAATTTTTTAATACATTTATTATATTTTTCTCTTATTCTTCCTCCTCCTTGGCATTTGGTTGCAGCCATTGGCAATTGGCTGGGTGAGGTCTAACAAGCTCACCTTCCCACCTAGCCACGAGCTCGCTTGGCCACTGGCGAGGCTCAACCTTGCCTAGGCAGCACGAGGTCAGCCTTGCCCTAGCTTGGCGAGGCCGAGCCTTGTTGTGGCTATGCGAGGTTTGACCTCCCCTTGGCTGGGTGAGGCCAAATCTGGTGAGGCTGAGCTCACCTAGCCACCGGCAGGCTCGGGCCGACAAGCCTCACCATGGTTTGGTGTCGCCGCGGGCCGGCGACCCTCCGGCGAAGTTGCCAGCCTTCGTTTGGCCGATCGCAGGTCATGGTTGAAGCTGGGGACTAGCCAAAAAGAAGAAGAAGAAGAAGAAAATGAAAGAGAAGAAGAGAAACGAGAAGAAAAAAGAAGAGAAAAGAAAAAAAATTATAATTGATTATAGGAATTGTTCCTGGAAATAAGAAGTGACATTTTTCTACTTTTTGATTCTATTCCAACCAAAAAAAAAATTCTATTCCAAATCTATTCTCGGGAACAAAAAAATTGATTTTTATTCTTAGGAACAAAAAATTAACCAAACGGATTTATGTTCTTTTTTTACTCTAGGGAACAAAAGAATAGAATCAGTTGTTCCCGGAAGTATTACCAAACAGGTCCTAAGAGTGCCTTTGATATTATTTTGTTCCCAAGAACAATTTCCCCTCAAAAATTATTCTTTTTTATTCGTTCGAAAGCAATTTCGAGCATTTAAAAGCGTTTGATAATTGCCTAAAATTTTTATTCTCGGAATAGAAATGTGTTTAATATGACTCTCAATTTTTTTAATACTTTTATAATATTTATCTTATTTTTCTCCTTTTCCTTTTCTCTTCTTCTTCCTCCTTCTTTGTTGTTGATGATAGGCTAGGAGAGGTTCAATGAGCTCGCTGGAGGCTTGCCTAGTCACTGTGAGTCTCGACCTCATCAGGCCAAGAGGAGGCCGACCTTGCGTCGCTTGGGTGAGGCCGAGCCTCGTTAGTGGCTAGGCGAGCTTGTCGGACCTCACCTAGCTAGTCTCTAGTGACTATCGACGGTCGGTGGTGGTACGTGGAAGAAGAAGAGAGGAGAGAAAAGGAAAAGATAAGAGAAAAAAATATGTTGGGCTTGATTTTGGAATTGTTCCCGAAAATAAAGAAGCAACTTTTTTCAACTTTTTGATTATATTCTAATCTATTCCCCGAACAAAAAATTTACCTAGCGAATTTCTATTCCAAATTTATTTCCGTGAATAACAAAATAGAATCAGTTACTATTTAACCTGTTAGGTACATTTGGTAGCCATTCTGTTTTTGAAAATAATTTTTGATCATAAATGATTCTTTTTTATTTTGTTCCTAGGAACGATTTCTAAGTATTTAAAGGCATTTGGTAAATATCCAAAATTCTTATTCCCTGGAATAGAATTGCGTTTGGCATCATTCTCAAAATTTCTAATTCAAACCATTTTCTTTTTAATTTTTAAATAATTTTATTACTTTTTTTTTTCTTTTCTTTCTCTTTTCCTTCAATCTTTGGCCGATCGCCGGTCTTTGGATGATCGGCGATTGACCAAACAAGGGTCGGCGACCTTGCAGAAGGGTTGTCGGCCCCTAGCGAGGTTGCGCCTCGCCAGGTGCCTTTGCCTGGGCGACGTCAACCTCACGGTGGCTCGACGAGGTTGAGCCCGCCGATGGCTGGGTGAGTTCGACCTCATCTGACCTGGCTAGGTGAGGCTCGTTAGTGACCGGGAGAGGCTTGGGCGAGGCTTGCTTGACCATTAGCGAGGCCAAGCCTCGCGGTAGCTAGGCAAGCCTTTGACAAACTCATTGAACCTCGCCCAACCAGTAGCTAGCAATCGGCGATGGTGGTGGAAGAAGAAGAGAGAATGATGAAGAACAAGAAGAAAAGAAGAAGATAAAAAAAAAAGGAAAAAGAAAAGAAAAGAAAGAAATTTGGGTTGGCTTGATTTTGGAACTGTTTTCGGGAGAAAAAAGTAACTTTTTCTACTCACGATTTTATTTCAAATATATTCTTGGGAACAAAAAATTTATGAAACAGATTTTTGTTCCAAATCTATTTCCAGGGAACAAAAGAATAGAAATTATTATTATTTGCCAAGTTGCCAAATGTGCCCTTAGGGGCGTTTGATAACTATTCTATTTTTAGGAACAATTTATGCTTAGAAATAATTCTTTTTTCTTTTGTTTCTGAAAATAATTTTTGAGCATTTGATAGTGTTTTGGTAATGTCTAAAATTTTTATTCTTCAAATAGAAATGTGTTTGGTAAAACTCCTAATTTTTTTTTGTTTCTTTTAATTTGTTATACTTTTATTGTATTTTTCTCTTTTTCCTTTTCTCTTCTTCCTCCTTCTTTGTGATCGGTTGCTAGCGACGACGCGATATCAGCGTCGCGGTGGCGATGACGGGTTGGGGAAGAAGAAGAGAGAAAAAGAGAGAAAGAGAAAAGAAGAAAAGAAAAGAGAAAAAAGAAAAATAGGTTTGAGTTTGATTTTGAAATTGTTACTAGGAACATATAAGCAATTTTTTTTCTTCTTCTTAATTCTATTTCAAATCTATTCAAAGCCAATTAAAGGGCTGAGCGACTCGACAAATAGCGGTTATTACGGGTTCATACAAGAATCTTTAGAGAGAGAAACTCTAGAAAGAGGCTTTAGATTGTATTTCACTTATGAATGCAACGAATAAAATGAGGAGAAGGAGACTCCTATATATACAAATATGAGGTAAATCGGAGACCCCTATATATACAAATATGAATTAAATGGTATCCGTAGATTTCTCCTTGATTTAACGGTGGAGATCTCATCTCCCCAACTCCCATCTACCCGCATTTATTATATAAGTCTACAATTACCGTATCGCCTGCCCCTAGAGTATTCTAGAAGACTCGAGAAAATTCCAGGACTTTAGGCCGAGGGTCGCTTGTTTCACGGATAGGTCACGGCCGTCGTTTAGAACCCTCTTGGATTGGGCCTTCTTTCGGGCCGTGACACTTGTCTCAAACATGTGATTTTCCTTTTTTATTTTTATTTTTTTCAAGTGATGTTGTCGAGAGGAGGTTTTATGCTTCGTTTCGATTTGCCCAATCGCCCTGCTCGCGCTCTCTCGACCCCGGCGGCGTCGACGGGCATGTTTCGGTGGTTCCGTGATGTGCGTAAAGAGACAAGTGAAATACTGCCACATGGGGTGGGATTAGCAGGTTGTTAACTATTGCCGAACACACTGTTGGCTAAAAGTATTCCCATTTTCTCTAAATTTAATGGATTAAGAAGTAATTACAAGAGATGCTCGAGTGGCAGGCGTACGCATTTTTTTCATGTCAGGTTCTGATTCGAATCATCACATTTACCCATTCTTTATAAATCAATTCTAACATATGGGACTGCTTGCCTTGGGTAACAACGGCAAGACTATTACACCCAATAATTTAGGCAACTCCTACTCTCTAAACCATTTTCATATGCTTTATATTAGCGAAAATCAACTTTGAATATTCATACATAAAAGATCTCGTAATTTTTTTTTCTCGTTAAAATGTTTAATCTAAATCCTTATACCATCAATTGATAAAAAACTACACTCACATAAGGATATTATAATTATACATTTATATGATACGAGATTATCCTTAATATTTATGATGCGACAATAATTTCAAAAGTATTTTAAAAGTTACAAGAATGCACCGAATTCATCCACTATTTTCATTATATGGAAATAAATAGAGGGTAGCTTTTCTTTGAAGGAAAATCTAATTTTGTTCCCACAAAAAAAAAAATCAAATTTTTAAGATTCAATTTGGGAGATACAAAGCCTTTTTTCATGACGACTTTCTGCTTCATTAGTTGTTTTTCCTTTTTATAGTTTTTGAATGGGGGCAAAACAGGGCGACTAGAACTACCCAAGTAGCTGCTACTTTGCGTTCCCACGTTCCAACGATCGCTCCAAAGGCCATCAGGTACTCCGCTTCTCTCGGTCTTCGATTCACATCTGATGAACATCCTTTGGATTCGCATTCCCATGAATTTCTTTTTATGTTTTTCCTTTTTTTCGGGATTGCTGTCGTCTCTGTGAACTCCTAGATTCGTCCGCGCCCGTTCTAGTCGTCTCCTCTGTTCCGTGCATTCGAGGTGCTTGTTGAAATGCCTCAGTGGATAGTCATTTCAGTGCATTTGGTTTCTGTCATTCCATGCGGTGCCCCCTCTAGAACGCGGTGAATGTCGCATGAAATCTTATATAGTTGCCTCGAAAACTATGCGTCGAATGACGGGTTGATCATTGAGCAGGCCCATATGGCCCTTTGCGCGACATGTTTTGTGAGCCTCGACCTGAAGCACTAGTAATTTGTTCAAGTTTGATGTGCGAAGTCAAATTGAGGTCTTGATTCAATCCCCTGGTGCACAAGGAGAAGCTTTTTGACGATGTGTGGCTTCTTGTTTTCTTTCCTTCATTTGCTTTTCAATCTGTCGGGTGGCTGACCTGAGATTGAACTTTGAATGAATTTGCACACTCATTTCAGTCAATAATGCTTGCAGGTTGGATAGCTGAGGAGCTCTACATATGGTTGATATCCATGTCATGGCTGACTCTGTGGCAGCCCTGAAAAATTTTGGGTTATAGCTTATTCATACTCTAATTCACTTCATCAAATCCAATGCCTCCTTTGAACAGCTATGAATCTCTAGTCCTGAAATCCGCATTAGCGTCGAGATTCCTCCTCATCGCACTCATCATCCTCTGGCGATCTCTTCTTGATCCTTATGACACCTCTGCGACCTTAAACCCTAATTGCCTCTCAAGTACCTCATCCTCATCTTCTGCTGAAAAGCCAGCGCTATGGCCGAGCCTCGGCTCGGCGATCGAGAGCAACATCGTGTGGGATAGCGTGTACTACGTTCAGATCGCTCAGTGCGGCTATGAGTATGAGCAGACTTATGCATTTTTCCCTCTGCTCCCCTTCCTCATCTCCATTTCATCTCGAACAGGTTTGGCCTTGTTATTGTAGTTCCTTTGATTCACGATTGTGCATTTGTGTGCTATTCATGTGATCTTATCAGTCAATACCAGTTCTTCTTCCGTTGGTTCCTGTGATCGGATACAGAGCAGTCTTGGGACTTTCAGGCTACCTCATCAGTAACATTGCCTTTGTGTTCGCTGCGGTATATTTCTACAGGTGATATAATCTCATCACTATCTCTTTGTCTCACACAAAAGTGTTTTATGACATGTTTCAAATGTTATTGTCCTTATCCTACTTTTGGATGTTATGATTCTGAAGAGCAAGAGATGATTAATTAGCAAGTGTTCTAGTTGATTATTGTAAGTTTAACAAACGTTTTTATGGAGTCATCCTAACACCCAGTGTTTGTGCTGAGATTGTATTTCACGAGGAGTTTCCTTTCGACACAGTTGTGCCCCTCAAATGCATTTTCTACTTCCGATTCTTTGGGATAAAAAAGATATGATTCGTTTGGGTTGGACTTAAATGTCCAAATGATTTGGTCTTTAAGATTATATTACCTGGAGATCGTGGGAGTTAATGAGCAGCTTTAAGAGTATTTAGTGTTTTCAACAGGCTTTCAGTGATTGTCTTGAAGGACACAAAGGCATCTCTTAGGGCTTCTATCTTGTTCTGCTTCAACCCGGCTTCAATATTTTACACATCCATGTAATATCCTAAACTCTTTGCTCCTAAATTTATTCTCCAATGGACTGAGTGTAATACTTGCCCATGTCATTTGCAGTTATTCAGAAAGTCTGTATGCTCTTTTCTCAATTGGAGGGGTATATCACTGGTTTTCTGGTGCACAGAGTATAGCTGTTCTGTGGCTTGCTGTCTCAGGTTTGGCAAGGTCGAACGGAATGCTTAATGCTGGCTATATCTGTTTTCATACAATGCTCAGGGCTTACGAAGCTTTGATTTACAAAAAGCGCACTTCTGTGAGTTTTCTTAACTTGAAGACCTCTGGGTATTTTTACTGTAGGGGTGTACAAGGAAAACTACGGAATTGAAATAATTGGATAGGTTCCAAGGTGGGTAGTAAAGAATACGGGGTGGTTTTGAGTTCAAAATATGAAAAATTGCGAGTATATGGTAGGCTTAGTAACTTCAAAAGTGTTTTGTCATGACTCTACATTGTTGACCAATGATGTAATTCTCTGCTTAGTAACTTCTATCTAATATGCTCATAATTGGTAGGTTCAAAGCACTTTGATTTGAAACACAAAAGATACAAGGCTTCTAGAACCTGCGAAATACAAATTCTAAAATTCAAGTTCTAGGATGATTCCAAGAGGTTGCATACTGATATTCGTAAGATAGATTCCGAGGGCTGACATATAAGCTGCCCGCCAACCACTTTTCACTCCTACAAGACCAAACTTCTATATTGTGTGTAGATCATGTCATAGGTTGAGTTGATTTTGGGTGTTAAGTTAGATTTATGTATTGGCATATTCTTTCCATTGTTACGTTTTGTGAGTGCATTTGGGGTCATATCATGGGACAGCAGATAAGAAACATATAGAGCACCTTGTTCATTTATGTTTAATCACTAGTTCTTGGCATCTTGTTAACCAGGATCGGTATGCCTGATGAGATTATTGTTTTACTCATTTATTTCTATCTCAGCTGGCAATGCAGGTTTTGGCTGTTGGAATCCTGCGCTGTCTCTTTATATTTGTTCCATTTATCTCTTTCCAAGCTTTTGGATACTACAACATGTGCCATGGGCAGCATTTAGATGACATTAGACCTTGGTGCAGAGGGAGAATACCTACCATGTACAATTACATCCAAGGTCATTATTGGTATGTGAAGCACTCATCTGGTACAACATTTCCACTATTGACCTTTAACACTGTTAGTGCTTCTAGCATTATACTTGTAATTTGAGAATATAAATGTCTCTTTGATAAAGTCATGTTGGTTCTTTTGGTTTTACTGATGCTTCATTTCTTTGTATCTGTTGCAATGCCAGGATTATTAATATAACAAGTGATTCTTTTTAACATTGTGGATGCATGTGCTTATCTATGGTTATTTTATGATGCATTGACCATTCATAGAACCTTCCTTTCCTGTACTGGGTTGGGATTGTGATACTGTCTGGGAATGAGATCTAATTCTACAATCAGGTGAGATAGAACAAAAATGTAATGTTGGCCTTCGGTAAAAGAAGATAATGTTTGGATATTCTTGGGCTCCTTAATCCATTTCAACTAATAATTGATCTTTATGTCTTTAAAAGAGAGGATTCAAGTGGGATTTTCTTTAACCTGTTGTATGTTTCTAAGCTGTGACTAATAGTCCAATATCGACTTATTAGTTCTGGTAACTTGTTTCTGTCATTGTAACTTTCTCTTTTGGTGAAAACTTAAGTGGTGAATGTGGTGGCTAGACAAAAGACTAATGTTTTTATCATGGATTATTGTTGGTCCATGATGTTTTTTCCTGAAGAGCAAAAGAGGCAGGAAGAATTTAAGCACCCCTATATCATAACACTCTTTGAAGTGAGAGATAATAGTGTCGATTGCTTTCTACTCACTGGGTGAGTAGGTCATTACTTTTGATGTCTGCAAATGAAGAAGGCTTGAAAGGTTTCGAGACAACGGCCTGTGAATGTCACTCTCCATTGTTACTGATGGGCAACACCTATAGTTATAATATCACTGTGCATGCCTCTTTTCTGCTGGTGTTCTGATTGAAAGAGGAAGATAGGGAAATAGAAGGCCTAATACATGTATTGGTTTGGAAGTTCATATTTATCTGCTAAATATTTTGCATTAGTTAATGATTTATTTAATTTTTTATGCAGGGGAGCAGGGTTCTTAAAATACTTCCATCTAAAACAGATGCCAAATTTTCTGCTAGCATCTCCCATCTTGACCTTAACACTTTGCTCGATATTGACCTATGGTAGAACATGGTCTAAGCTCCTCTTTTCACTAGGATTTCAAGCTTCTCTTGAAGAGATGTCTGGGGAATTTCTCCTTCAACCAGTAGCATATTCAAGGGCAAAAACTTGCTCTCCGGATAATAAGAGTAGTAATGATAAAGGTAACTTCTTCAGAATTCGAAGGCCATGACTTTCATGCACAAGTAGATTCTCCCTCTCCCCCTCTCAATCCCCCAAAAAGAAATGTGTGGCATTTACTATTCTTTTAAAATTTAATACCTTCTGTTGGTTTCTCTGCAAAAGTTAAAAGTCAGCATTATGGTGCTTCTAACAGAACCTCGCTACATTAGGAGGAGGAAACAAATGATTGATAGAGCAAAGCCTTCAACTCAAGTAAAAGAGAACGAATTGCTTGATGAGTCACCATACTTGTCTGCCTCCATATTCCCGTTCATAGTACACTTGGGGTTCATGGGAGCAACAGCATTTTTTGTCATGCATGTGCAGGTTAGATTCCTTCTTGTTTATATTTGTTCTGTACCTATAGATGTTCTGATTATCCAAAGAGATCTCATGTTTCTATAATTACTCTAATGTATTTCTTAATACGGAAAAGGCATGTTTCATAATATGGTTTCAATATGTAGTTAGATTGAGCTTTGACATCTAGCACATTCTTTAATTTATAATGACATGATGCATTTATTTACATAAATGCATAAAATTTGCCCTATTTTACATTGTTTGTGGGAAATGCCAAGAAAAAATCTGGCATAGTTTACGAGATTGGGTAAGTTGACACCTTGAATCTCATTCAAGAAAACAACACAATCTACGAAACTCAACTTTATTCAATTCAAAATTGCTCCAAACTCCAACATGGGTCCCTTTTTTGCAAGCTTTGCCAGTTTATGGCTATGGGTAACTTGCAAAATAGAGTGTTGACTAGGAAATAAAAATGTAAAGCAATGGCGTATACAGCAAAACAAAATCTCTTGTCATGCCTCCTCTAAATTACAAGCTAAAGTTAGCTAGATTTGAATGTTGTTGTGCTTAGTTTAGTTTATGGATAATCCTATCATAAATTAAGGCACGAGCAAAATATTAAATGATTTTAAATACAGGCTTCTGCCTGCAATCAGCGTTCATAGTGTGGCTAAGGTTGTAAATTTTCATAGTCCTGGTAATTTTTCTTTTGCTTCAAATGTTCGGAACAAAGTGATGACTGATAATTCTGGATCTTGCATACTTGTTCTAATGCCCGATAATTGGCAGGTTGCCACTCGTTTTTTGTCTGCCAGTGCTCCGCTCTATTGGTTTGCTGCATATTTAATGATTTCTTCTAGTTCTCGGAGATGGGGATATTTGATTTGGGCCTATTGTGCAGCCTATATCCTTCTTGGCAGTTTACTCTTCCCAAACTTTTACCCATTCACATGATGAGCTCTGCTGCCTTTCCTTATCACAGCCAATGCGTTGCTATATGCCGGTGCTAAATGAGTTTTTTCCTCAGCTTCTATTATTGATGGGGCTGAGCCTTTCGGTTCTTACTATGGTCTTTCATAATTGTGCCGGTGAATTTGCTGGAGGGCCATCCAATTGGCTCTGCTAGCTCCAGCTGTATGCCCTTACCATTACAAGCGCATGATTTTTTTCGAATTCGTGTAATGACGTAAGAGATGAGGTTAGATTATCCATGATGCTTGAAGGGCAACTTCATAGTGCATGGTTTTGCAATCTGAGACTGTTATCTTTGATTTTGTAAACTGTATTTCGTTTAGAGTCAATTTTCATCCGCTTGTATCATCGAGAACCTTCTTGTTCAATTGTGCAACGCCGGGTAGAAGGATCCTCTTTTTTTCTTTCCTGAGCAATTTGGGTACCTTGTGAATATTCAACAATTTGTCCCCACTTGCATTTTATGAGATATACTCAGCAACGAGGGAGGCCGAATGTGGCATGTAATGTTTATTATTCATGGTTCTTATGAGGGTTGTGTCTGCTCATTGGCAGTGATACTCAAGTGCCTAGAGTTATGCGATTCTCTGCGGCTTGTTGCCCTTGTATTTGTTTTTTGAATAAGGTCATCCTCATAGCCGGTAACAATTAAAAAATTAAGATTAGTGAAAGGCTTGTTTTTCTATTCATAGTGAAGTGCTCTTTTTGCCTACTTGTGTTGAGTGTGTGTGAGATTACACGGCGTTCCGAGGTAGACAAAATCCAATTGTCGCTCCTAGTCCATTTTCGCAAGAAATTATCGGCATACTGAATGAATGACGATATATGTGCCTGATCAGATACTCCGTCATTACCGGTTCCTACAATCAATGGGCCTTCGTAGTCTAAGTTTGCCATCTTGCAAACCGTTTGCATGGAAGATTGCATTGTACCCCGTTTCTAGGCATGGTATTCCGTGTCAATCGCCAACCCGTTCCCATATCTTAGAGCCCAAGCTTTTTCGTATGTGTGTTAGGAGTTAGGATCGAACCGAACCTAACTGATTTTTCATGCGTTTCCGGTTCAATTTCGAGTTTTGGTTTGTATAATGAAAAAAAAAAACAGACTGTTTTTTATTCGGGTTCTGATGGTTTTAGTTTCGTTTGATTCAGTTGACAATTGTTCTTCTTCTTATTACAGATGACATAATCTCTCTCCTTTGTCACTAAAGCTCTTTTTTATATTACAAAAAGGAAAACTAAAAACCTGAACCAAATTGAATCTGAGACTCGGTTCGGGTCATGAATCGGTTCAAAGCTAATGCACACCCAAACAATTTGGTTTGACTTGAGTTTTAGAAATTTTGAACCGAATTGAACTATTGACACTCCTAAAGTGTGTATCAAGGACCAAATTCTCTCGTACCCTTGTGAGTTGAAATGTGGAGCTTGTAATAGCTAGGTGAAAAGTGAGTGATGCAAAGGGGTAATATAACTAGTTTATGAGAGTGGCGTTAAGGTGTTTTGTCCCTAGAAAACCACCTTAGAGGATTCTAAAGGTGAGTTGGCTTTCCATGCACAAATCAGTCTGGAATTTATGCCACTTTCTTGATGAAGCCATGCCAAGTTGAAGCTAGTTATTGTACCAAAGTGATGTGTGTCACATAAGAAACTGGATGTTTGAGTTGAATTAGCGTTATACAATTCGGTGTGAGAATGTGATTAACCATACTATTTTTGGGAACAATCCATAAAAGAAAGGCTCATCTTATGTTCTTAGTAATCAAGCACCACACAGGTTATTCCGCGGTCAAGAATCTGTCAAATCGTGACAAATGGTATCAGAGTATGATCTTTTTAATAGATGTGTGGTCAGAGGAAAATTTAAGTTCTACCCAGTCCTATGATGGCGAGGACTTATTGCAGGGGTCTTGCTGGTTTAGACAAGATGTGGCTCTCCTTGAACTTCTAGGATGGCAATTGGGGAACATAAATGAACCAAATTGCTCATCGAATAGGGAAAGCGTTCTTTGATCATGAGTGAATCTTAAGAGGAGGTATGTTACCACGATTCAAACACCAAGAGAAGCCTGTATTGGTTTGTTGAGATTAGGAGAAGCCTAGAAGGTGAAAGAAAATGCTGTCAAAGGCTTGGGATGCCCAGTTGTTAGAAGAGCGCGAGTGATTGGAGATTCGTGTACAGTTTGATTGGGATAAGTTATTGATGGAGTGTACTCACTTGTTCCCGTTAGCCGAGCATTTCAATTATGCAAGTCCTGAAAGAGTGGCATTGATGGTTGGAATGCAAGGAAGCGACAAAGCAACCCATCACGAGAGCATTGTTGAATTGGGTGGGGGAGAATGTCCCAAATTGAATTATCCCACCTTTGTAAGTTGAAGTGTGGAGCTTGTGGTATCGGAATGAAGAGTGAGTGAAACGAATGCCATCTTAGAAGATCTTTTAAAGATAGGGTTGGCTTTCCATGCACAAATTAATTGAGGGTTGATATTGCTCTCTTGATGAGGTCATGGCAAATTGATGCTGATTATTATACCAAAATGATTCGCATGTCTCGCTTGAGAAAGTTGATGCCCGAGTTAAATTGGACATGGTATGATTCAATGAAGGGATGTAATTCGCTATATTGTTCTTAGGAACAATCTATAGAAGGAAGGCTGGCTTGATATTCTCGGCTCACCATTTGCCACACGTCCAATACTCTGTTGCCCCGTGACATTCGGTCATTATCATTCCTATTTGTATTGCAAACCCTCGAACTGCATTTTTCTTGACAATCTCGAATTACTCCCCCATTGTTACATGTAATCTTGTTCCGACATGTCGGCAACTTCGATCAAGTCATGTGCTTCCCCGCTCTTCAGTTTATTTGAAATCTATTTTGTTAGCATTCCTAGATGCCTATTTTTAGCTATTCTCGAATTAAAAATACTTGCGAAATATTTCGAAAACTTTCAAGAACTAAATAAGACCTTTTATGATCCAAACATGACCTTAACAAATTCGGGTGACGATATGTAATTAAGGTACTCTCTATTAATTACAATTGATATCTTCATAGGAAAAAAAAAAAAAAAACACCCACAAATCTCAACCTCAATGCGAATACCTCCTTATTGTGTAATCGATGGTTTTGATCTGAGATTTTCATTCCAAAAAATTGTATCCCTTTATATTTCTAGTTGATAAAGTTGATCATGAGCGAGATGACACGCTAAGAGAGTGTTTGATAATCATTTGGTTCCCGGAACAATTTCCGCTTAAAAATGATTTTTTTTATTCTGTTCCTAAAAATAATTTTTGAGCATTTGAAGACGTTTGGTAATTGTCTAAAATTTTAATTTCTAGAATATAAATACATTTAATATGACTCTTTATTTTTTTCTTTTAATTTCTTAATACTTTTATAATATTTTTCTTATTTTTCTCTTTTTCCTTTTCTCTTCTTCTTCCTCTTTCTTTGTTGCCGATGATAAACTAGGCAACGTTCGGCGAGCTCGCTAGAGGCTTGCCTAGCCATTGTGAGCCTCAACTAGAGACCTCACCCAACTGGTCTCTTGTGACTGTCGACGGCCGGCAGTGGTTGATGACCAGCTGGGAGGAAGAAGAAGAAAAGAGAAAAAAAGAAAAGAGAAAAAAGAAAAATATGTTGGGCTTAATTTTGAAATTGTTCCCGAAAATAAAGAAGCAACTTTTTTTTTAACTTTTTGATTATATTCTAAATCTATTCTCGAAACAAAAAATTTACCAAATGGATTTTTATTCCAATTCTATTCCAATGAATAAAAGAATAAAATCAATTACTATTTAACCTATTATGATGCGTTTGATAACCATTCTGTTTTTTGGAATAATTTCTAATCGTAAATGATTCTTTTTTATTCTATTTCCGGGAAAAATTTCGAAGCATTTGAAGGCATTTGGTAACTATCCAAAATTTTATTTTTGGAATAGAATTGCGTTTGACACTATTATCAAAATTTCTAATCCAAACCATTTTCTTTTAATTTTAAAATAATTTTATTACTTTTTTCTTTTTTTCTTTTCTTTCTCTTTTTCTTCAATCTTTGGCCTATCGGCGGCCTTTGGATGACCTGCAATTGGCCAGACAAGGGCCGGCAACCTTGTCGAAGGGTTGCCGGCCCCTGGTGAGGCCGCACCTCATCCACCAAGCCTCATTGGGCCACCGCAAGCTTGGCCTTCCTTTGGTTGAGTGACGTTAACCTCACAATGGCTTGACGAGGTTGAGCCCGCCGGCGGCTGGCAAGTTTGACCTCGCTTGGCCTGGCTAGGTGAGGCTAATTGATGACCGGGGGAGGCTTGGGTGAGGCTCACTTGACCATTGGTGAGGCTGAGCCTCGTGGTGGTTGGGCAAACCTTTGACGAACTCATCGGATATCGCCCAACCAGTCCCTAGCAATTGGTGGTGGTGGTGAAAGAAGAAAAAAGAAGGACGAAGAACAAGAAGAAAAGAAGAAGATAAAAAAAAAAGGGGGAAAAACTACCAAAAACCCCAAATTTTGCCCAAAGTGACAAATTTACCCATTATGACATGAAAAATCCCGAAGTTTGCCAATTGTGACACATTTACCTGAAACTTTTTTTTGTGACACAAAAAACCTTGAACTTCTATTAGTGTGACATATTTACCCTAAACTATAGGGTATTTTGGTCATTTTACTTTTTAATTTTTTTTTCTTCTTTTTCTTCTCTCTTCCCTCCGTCGGCCATGGCAGAGGGAAGTCGGCGTCTGGTGAGGGCGGCCCTCGGCCTGGGTCTGGTAAGGGCACCCCTCGCCCGAGTTCGGCGAGGGCACCCCTTGCCAGGCCCTCATCGGCGCCGAGCGACCCTAGCCAGCCCAAGCAAGGGCGACCCTCGCTTGAAGCCGGCAAGGGCAACCCTGGCCAGACGCCGGCTTCCCTCCGTCGGCTTCACCATGGCTGGCGGAGAGAAGAAAGAAGAAGAAGAAAAAAAAGAAAAAGGAAAAAAAGAAAAAAAATTAGACGAAAATGCCCTTGATGGGGTAAATGTGTCATAGTTTGCAAAGTTGAGAGTTTTTCATGTCACAAAAAAAAGTTTGGAGTAAATTTGTCACTTAGGGCAAAATTTGTGGTTTTTGGTGGTTTTTTCCCTATAAAAAAAAAGAAAAGAAAGAAATTTGGGTTGGTTTGATTTTAGAATTGTTTTTGGGAACAAAAAAATAACTTTTTTTTACTTCTTAATTTTGTTTCAAATCTATTTTCCGGAACAAAAAATTTATGAAACAGATTTATGTTTCACATCTATTTCCAAAAATAAAATAATAGAAATCGTTACTATTTGTCAAGTTGTCAAATGCACCTTTAGAGACGTTTGATAACCATTTTGTTTTCAAGAATAATTTTTGCTCAGAAATGATTCTTTTTTTTTTTGTTCCTAAGAATAAATTCTGAGCATTTGAGGACGTTTGGTAAGTGCCCAACATTTTTATTCTTCTAATAGAAATGTGTTTGGTAAAACTCATATTTTTTTTTGTTTCTTTTGATTTTTTTAATGCTTTTATTGTATTTTTCTCTTTTTCCTTTTTTCTTTTTCCTTTTCTCTTCTTCCTCCTTCTTCGTGACCGGTCACCGACGACAATAGTGGCGGTGGCAGTCAACGATGGCCAATGACAGGATGGGGAAAGAAGAAGAGAGAAAAAGAGAGAAGGAGAAAAGAAGAAAAGAAAAGAGACAAAAGAAAAATAGGTTTGAGTTTGATTCTAAAATTGTTTCCAGGAACATATAAGCAATTTTTTTCTTCTTCTTAATTCTATTTCAAATCTATTTTCGAGAACAAAAAATTTATCAAGTGGATTTCTATTCCAAATCTACTATGGGGAACAAAAGAATAGAATCAGTTACTATTTGGTTAATTGCTAAACACACCTTAACAAACAAGCTTTAAGCTCACCTAAGTTTGGTCTTTTTATAGTTCCGCTTGAGAATGTTGGAGAGCCTAGTTACCTTTTTAAAGCAAATCCTAACTTTTCTCTTTTAAAGTTTGTAAATGAAGAATATTTTTATTTTGAATTTAAAAAAAAATTGGAAAAATAATATGCTAAACCACGTCAATACTTATATCCATTGTAAGGTTTTAAGTTCTTTGTGTTAATGTAATATATGGGCTAAAAAACAAAACGGAAAAGAAAGGGTTTGAAAAGTCAACAAAAGAAGCTGAAGGAGAAAGTGGAAGCTTCGGCTGTTTTAAAGAGAGGAGAGAGGGAGGCCTTAGACAGAAGCGAAAATGGGGGAGAGGAGAGAAAGAAGAGAAATGATAAAAAGGGAAAAAGAGAAAAAAATTTGGCCCACTCGGGACTCGGACGCCTCATCAAGCCGACTCAAGTTTGTTTTGCAACGCCGGTAAGTGATCGAAGCCTTTAATCATCTACTTGAAGCAATCGTCGCAATTAGGGCTTGGAATTCGGATTTCTTGGATGTTTGTGCGGCGAAGCCCAATTTTGAGTTGTTGAGTTGCATATTTTTGTAGAAATGGTACTTTCGGATGTTGTGAAACTATAGCATCTTACGGATTGTAATTTGAGCTTGCGGTTTGTTCGGAACAGAATTTTAAAGTTGAGGGCGCATTCTCGAACTATGGCGAATAGTAGCTTTGAGCTTGATTTTTAGTCATTTTCAGTGCTATTTTGGGGCGATTTAGTTAGGGCTATTGTAGTACGTCAAGAGAGCTGATCGTAAGATAGCTTGAAACGGAATTTTGTGGAGGAAGTTATGGCATGACGAAGGGCCGTGCCTAGCAGACAACAGTAGGTTCCGCTAAATGCTAGCTTTCATTAGCGCATATGTGTCGTTTCATCGACAAATAGACGTAGTATAGTTCAGTCATCATTAGAATATCATTTTACTTAGTCTTTTAATATTATTTTTTGGTTATCTATTAGGAATTCGAGTGTACCAACTCGAGTTACCATCATAATTGATTTTTGGCTTTTTCCCAGATGAGTGACACTATTTATTCTTTGTATTTTAAACTTATGTTTTGATAAACATAGTGGATTATATATTCTATGAGTTGATAAAAATGCATCTTTTGTTGCATAAAACAATATCGAGCTATTATTGCCATTTCGTTGTTTGAAAGAAGGAGTTATTTTTTAAATTTGATTTGAATGATTGTTTAAAAATGGTCTATGAAATTCTTTATGAAAGAATCTTGGGACGTTTTGAAGAACGCTTTGATATTTATATATCAAATACTTGAGTTGTGATATGACTTTCATTCTAATGTTGGATTACTAGATATTGTGATTGATGTTTGATGCTCAATGCTGCTGTGAACCCTGAGGGATTTATGGGTATGCGCATACTAGTTTAGGATATCAAGCTGAGCCATCGACTAATAATAGGTGGAGACCTTGCCTTGGGGGAATCTTGGTCGTCTTGTCATGTCGTTACGCGTTACCATAAATAGACGTTTGAGCATGAGTTAGTCAATGGAGTGAACCATTGAAATGTGATTTGACTTTGGTTGATAGAATGAACCATTAATGGGTGGTTTGATGAGATTAATCAATAGAATATACCGTTGATACATGTTTTATGAGACTGATTGATGGATTAGATCATTGATATCTTTGGTATTTGAGTTATGATTATATATTATATTAAAGTGAATTATGATTATGTTTTAAATGTACATAGTGATTTCTCGATTCGTTTAGAAGAAATGTGTTACTTACTAAGTCGTGGTAGCTCACTCTTCCTATCTACTCGTTTTTCAGGTTCTTCAGTGAGCCGTAAATATGGGTGAGTGACCGTTTCGGGGAGGACTTTTGTGGTAGGGACTTTTGGTATGACTTGTTTATAATTGGTAAGTTTATAAGTTAGTCATTGTAGAATGTATATCTTTTTTTTTTTTTTTTTGGTAAAGTAGAATGTATATCTTTTAATTTGGTGGATTATGGAAATACTCGACACTGTAACCAAAATTTTTTTTATGTCAAATATATATGTATATGTTATATCAGGCTGAATTTTGGTTATGTTAATATTGCGTCCTTTAGTGAAAGGATGGCCGTGTCATGCTTTTTTTCTTATGAATCGTGGTGTGACAGTTAAATGAAAAGGTCGAATTGCACGAGTGCAAGAAAAAGTATTAATATCATAAAAATTCTAAATTATATCCATAATAAGGTTTTAATTTCTCTGTCTTTAATAAAAAAAGATAGAATTGTGCAAGAGCATAAAAAGTTCTTAAGCTCAATAGCATAAAAAATTGTCAATTAGATAATGGAATTTTTTTTGTCTAAATATTTTTGTAAATGGTGAATTTTTATTTTCTTTCGTTCATTAAAAGCGATTAATTTATATAAAATATTTTTAAAATAATTTATTTTTGCTAAACAAACGCACTCAATAACTATATATACATATCGACACCAACAGTTAAAATTTTTTTTATCGCATTGTTGATATCCCGAACCTGTATCGATGTGACAAATAACTCAATGGTGGAAAAAAATTAGGGATCCTTGTTTTGTGCGGACAAAATATGTTTTTATGTTACATGGGTACGGTCTTGGGGATAAAAATTAAAATTACGGTCGGTATAAGTTGGGATTCGTAGCTTCGGGTAAAATTTAAATGCACAGGCCGGTTAGGATTCGGTGACGTCGTACGGTGCGTGGCTTCCATCCGTCCCCGTCGGCTTCTCTCTCTCTCTCTCTCTCTAGATCAGATGGCCGAGCTCCGTTAAACCCTAGCCCCTGAACCCCTCCCGATTCCTCCACCCACCTTCGAGCTCCGATCGCCGCCGTTCCCTCGCCGCGCCTCGCCTCGCCGTCCGACGCTGCTCTTCCTCCTCCGCCGCCGCCGCTCCGTCGGTGAGTCCTGCTGCTCCGCCTATCCTCTTCTTCTCCCCCAACGCCTGTTGGTAGTCCGTTTGAACTCGCTTTAGCTGGTATTCGGGACAGTCTGAGATGGGTTAGAGCGGGCGACGCATGCCCTTTGCATAGATGGGCTCCGTGAAGAACGCCCGCTTGAAAAGAAGTATACTTGATGGGTTTCGATTACATGATGCCGGTGCTGTTTGTAATTTTTTACTGTGGAGGGGGAAATTTGCGACCTTTTGGGTACTTCATTAGGAGAGTGTTCTGGGGGCTCGAGATCGAACCGTAAGAAGGATTTCCTGGAGTTCGATTGGGCTTTGTTGTGGCTTGACTGCGATAATCGCGAGAACGATTGGTGCCTTGTTCCATTATTTTGGTAGTGGGTGTATCCGTTTTGTAATGTGGGGTAAATCGATCAAATTGGAGTTCGTACGTAATGTAAGCTTCCTGCAATAATGCCGGTCTGGGCATTTTGACATTAGGCAGTTAAAAATGGACAATAACCCTTCAGGGGGGCAGGAACCATTGATATAAGTGAAAAAAAAAGTCATTAATGCTCACTGAGGAGTGCAAAGCAGCAGGTTTCTTAAGCCTATGTACTCTAGGATGTCTGGCTGGTCGAAAATGTTTATCTCTCTCTAGCCATTGAACATTTAAATGCATAGTTTTTAAAAAATGTGAGGCACTTCACCATCAAAAGCATGCTCTCGCTCTGCTAGGCTGATGAACTATGGAGATGGAAGAGGTTGTAACGTGTATGCTTATATCTACTTGCAATATTATCCGTCCAGCTTTCATATTTTCTTTTCTCTATGGTTGCTGGGTAATCACGAAGATAATCCCACCCCATCGGGTTCTAATCCACATTCTATGTATGAAGTCAAGTTTATCCTGGATTTCCTTAGGGCTGATTTATTAGCTCATGAATCACACTGAATATTGGTAACAGGAAAGATGATAGTTGTGAGCTAGAGAGATTTATAGACTATTTTGGATTGCTGCTTAGCTCAGCTAACTTCTTCAATACTATTTTTCGTCATGGAATCTTAAGTTATGGGCTTGTCTCAATGCCTTAAGAATCTTCAGAGTGATTTAGATGCTGCCCACCCTCGTCCTTTAGGCTGGAGTTCCTTTGACTTTCATAACTAATTGTCATGGAGGGATCAATTACTTATATCTAAATTTTCTGGCATAGATTATCGCCAAGCACTGCCATTCCGATATGCTTCTGAAGTGTGCCACATAGGTTATAGGCAATGTTGATCCAGCTAATCTTTATTGCCTGATTTGACTGATTGTTCCATTACTTGTTTGTTTGATATTGAAAGAGTTGTTCGTGTTAAGTTATTCATATCATGTTTGAGCTAATACACGAGTTTCTGCAGCTCTTCAAGTATCAAGGGGCCTGCTTTTGTGCTGGCATGGCCAATAATTCCCAATCCCCAGGTGCACAGGTAGAAACACCTTTGTGATATTAGCTTATTAGTTATTTTTTCTTCATTTTTTGTTTGTTGGATGGTTGAGTCTGCACCATGGATGAGTAGGCATGCTCATGCATATTGGTTGTGGGGTTGGGTAGCAACTTTCTCCATAATTGATTTTTATGTCATGTCCTAATTTTAGATATGCTAGAAGATTTTTGTGCTTTGTTATGGAGTGAACCAATATGTTTGCAATCGTTTCTCTGTTGAATTCTTGGATAACAATGAACGAGGTGTCTTATTTTAGGACTCCTCGCATAATTATGGAGAGAGAATTTGGTCTTTTGTTTATCTTTCCTTTGCCTTCAATCTAAATCAATACATCATTTAAAACTAGTTTACACGATGAACTAGTTTACATCATTTAAAACTTTTTTCTTGAGCTGCTAAGATGCTAGTTACCAACTATAACTAAAATGCAGATAATCCCGAACCAGCCTCAGTAATCAGAGGGCCATTGATGTTACTTTTGATTTGGGTCCCTTTTGTGGGGAGAATTAGTAGGCGTGAGTAAGGAAGATGGTAAATTAATCAAGCCGTGTATTCAATACATTCGGTTTAAATATATTGACATGGACTTTTCTCTTGTCTGCTTCAAAAATTTTCCTCATTATATTCATACTCGATGGTCCTTGCTTATAGGAACTAACATGACAATGTAACACAAACAAAATAGAAAAATGGTTGATGATGACTTGTGTATACTTGGTTAGGAGAAAGATTCCAATTCTTCTATCCAGCACAAGAATCCATTTCCTCTCTTTTTTATGCCATAGTTTCAGAATTTGTCCATAAATGCATGCATTCCTGTTGATGTTATTGGGAGTCTCCTTTTTTAAGCTGTTCTGTCTATCGATTATTACCTTGTCCCTGATTTATGGTACCTTTTGTTTGAGTCAACCAGGCGCTTTGGCCTCCTCCATCTGGAACTTTAGGAACTCAGAACTTTGGATCATCATTACCCATGCAAGTAAGTTTTCTTTTCTGTCCAATTGGTAGACTATATCTGCTATAGTTTTTGCCCCCATAAATACTTTATCTGCCATAGTAAGTACATGATAGATTCAAACATCTGCTGCAGTACCGAGCGGTTATTCCACCGCAGCAAGGGCAGACATATCTTCCCGTGAATTCCCAACATTTTCGACCAGCTGGACAAGATCAACTGCCTCAGTTTTCTCACCCAATGCAGCAGTTACCTCAAAGGTCTAGTCAGCCTAGTTATACTCCTTCATCGCAGGCTTTGTCAATGCCTTATGCTCAAACAAGTAGGCCTTTGTCAAGTAACTCTGCCCAGCCAAGTGCTCCTCCATTTCATAATCTGATGCCTGGTGTAGGTGGCCCTGGAGCACCTCTTGGTTCATCTTACGCTGTAAGATTCCCTCATAATCTGTACTTCCTATTGGCTTTTTATAAATTACATCTGTGTGCTTATTTTTACAGTTGTCTGTTGTTTTTCAGTTTGCACCATCTTTTGGCCATCAACAGAATAATGTTGGTGCACCATCTCATATTCAGCCAATAACTCCAATGCATGCACCTGTTGCTGGACAGCCTTGGCTGGCCTCTGGAGCTCGGGGTGCATTACCTGCGATGCCAATTCAGCAGACTGGACAACAAGCTCCAGTTACTTCCCCTCCAGATGCAGTGAGTGCTTCTGATGGTTTCTCTCTCCTTTCCACACAATTTTCACTTGATGTGGTGGCAGTCTTCTTTCAAGGGATAGGCTTGTTTGGTATAATTTTCTCAGTCATTGCTGAAAATTCTGTATGCTTTGTGAAGTTTGTTCAAATTACAGAGTATACTATCACATGCAATTGCTAAGCTTAAGAGGTTTTTAATAGGAAAGCAAAATCTCAGTGACATTAGCTATCTGAAGCTCATGTGCTTATCCTGCATCCTACAGCTGTGTGATCAAATTGAGGTAGTTTACCTATCATTTGGATGCTTCCTGGCATGGTAAAACAGAATTTTCCACTCTGATCCCAAATTACCATGAATTACTTTTTAATTTTTTCTTAATGAAACTAAATTTTCCTTACATGAAGTTGCATTATAGGATATTCAATAGGTGGATACCTCATTCTCTTCATGTGATATAAACCTTTATTTGGTTTGCAGTTCTAGATTTTTTTTCGTCAAGTGGGGATATTGCAACAAGCAGGACCATAAGATAACTTTAGTTAAATCAGAGTCGTGTGGCAACTTCTTTCCTTAGAATGATGATCCCCTCTCTTCATTGGAAAGTTGATAATTTCACTTACCTTATGTTAGAACTCTTGCTTTCCAGAGGTTCCAAATGAATGATATACCACTGCAAGTATTTTTTGCTGCTTTTGTGCCTTTTAATTCCGATGGACTTCATCTTAACTTCTTTTCTGTTTTTGCATATTAGGCTGTTAATGCTTCAAACCCCTCTCAGCAGCCAGCATCTGATTGGCAAGAGCATGAGGCTTCTAATGGGAAACGGTAACTGCTTGTTTGACTGCAGTCATCCATTTTCATGAAACAAAAATCAAGTTTAACTGGCTCATAGGAATTTGTGGCTTTCTCTTCTTAAAACGAATATCATAGTCGTATGATAGAGGTCATGGGAAATGAGTAAAGGACTTCCTTATAAATAAAGTTCTAAAGAATTGGAAGGACCTTGTTTCTGGAATCAAGTCATGGATGTTTTGTCACTAATCCCTCTCATTGTCTTTTCCATTGTCAGTCTGCTTTACAATCGTATAGGTTTGTAATACTTATTTAATCTGACATGCATTCATAGTTCTCATTTAATGCGATGATGGTGGAAAATTGGAAGCTGGCCTTTTGGAAATGCTTAATGAATTAGGTGAACTAGGGTCAACGATTCTAAACATGTAGAAATCAGTCCGGACATCATAATTTAAACAAAGGAAAATTTTCTTTTCATTTGTTTCAAGGAAATATTGGAAAGCCATGCTCTATCATGGTAATGAAATGAAGGTGAACTACTGTTATCTTTTCTGTTCTGACTCTGCATGGAAAATTTTTTCATCATATTGGCCAGTTTAAGCTGAAAATTGTTTTCTTTCAAATTCTTTTGGTGAAACGATGGAAAACCACATGCTGTTGTGTATCAACTTGTTTGCTTGGCTGGAAGGGGATACTATTTACTGAATATGTGTAACTTGAAGTCATGAATGCAAACTGTGCTCTGTGCTTAGCCAGTTCAATTATGGTCAAGTTGTGGATCTTAGTTTGATGTTATCATTAAACTACTGTAGTTTTATGATGTCACCATCAAAGTCATTTATAAATACATATATTATTGTAGGGTTTAATTGAGATTAACTTTTGAAAATGCGAGAGAAGTAGAAATATTAATAAATCTCAGCCAAGTTAGGACACTTTTGGAACCGCCTCTGCATTCTTTTCTTCCCTATCCAGTTTGAGAATTTTTGACACATCCAATTTTTTCCTATATACTGTTTACTTTTCTTCAGATATTACTACAACAAGAAGACCAAACAGTCCAGTTGGGAAAAACCTCTAGAATTGATGACACCCATTGAGGTGAGTTATGACGCTCTCAGTTGTCTCAATGTGGCCACGTGATTCACGTGTCTTTCTGTAGAATATTTAACATTTTGCCCATGTTTGACTGAATGAAACATTTTATTTGAATTTATGTACTGTGGAAGTTATTTTATGATGACATATTGATGCTAAATTATATTTTTAGTTGCTGTATATGCTCCCTGTGATGGTGCTATTTCACTTATATACTGGAAGCAGTTGGCCAATTAAGTTTATTTATGATGTGGGGTCAAGCTGTATGGAGAAGTGGCTGATAGATATAAAACAACTCGGATTTTGCAATATATGTTTCTTTTTTACGCTCCTCGTTTAGTTTTAGGGTGGGGACCATATGTTCTCTTGAACGTAATAATGTAGCATGGTTATCTGTAGTTAAAAGCTAAGTCTATTCAGGAGGTAGAATAACCTAAAGCTTGGTTGGATTCTTGTACTTGACAATAGTCGTCAATGTACCATTGTAATGGTTTAAAGTGTCTGAATAGATAGATCGTCCTTCTTGTACTTAGCTTGTCATTCAAAGTGTAATGATATTCATATATTGGCGTTTCTACTAAGGAATGAAAACCTTAGGGAGGTCATCTTTTTTAATTGGTCAGGGTCAGAAGAAAGGTACCTGGTATTATATCTTGTGGAATGTGGATACCATTGACGTCTGGCTTAGTCAGGCCACCATATTGAAGCTTTCTTGCTGTTGGTGTAAGATATGCTTAATCCTTTTCCATTCTCATAACTCATTACCATCACTTATGCAAAATTGCCACCGAATATTTTGTAGTTTTAACCTAATCCGGATATGCACATGCATTGCCACTTTTGCTTTTAATTGCAGTAATCAGAGTTTTTGAGCTTTGTATTCCTGAAAACCATCACTATCTAGACTGCTTATGCTTTTATTGCTTTGTCATGGTATTCCCAACCTATTATGGATCTGATAATTGCATGCACGAGTTTCTTGATTTGACAGATTAGGCATCTCGATTTCCTACTTGTATCAACTGTAGTTCTATGTTATTTTTTAACCTCAGTATGTCATTTTGATTTTCTTATCTAATGAAGAGCTAATGCAATATATCTTATTACCTTGATCATTTGCTTTAGCTGCTAACATACCCTTTAATGCTATGAAGGTAAATATATTTAGTTTTGAGTAATTTCGCTTGCCTTATCTATAGCTATTCAGTATATATCTCTTTATTTATGTTTTTAATTGTTATTTTCATTTCCCTCTTCTTCTTAATAAGTGTCTACTTTTTACAACAGAGAGCGGATGCATCTACCGTGTGGAAGGAGTTTACAAATGCAGATGGAAGAAAGTGCGTGGGGACTTATTTTTTTCCCCTAATTAATGTGGTTCTTTTACAGTTGCTAGCACGCTCTTTTTGCACTGTCCTTATATAACTGGGGGTTGGCTTATTGCAGATATTATTACAATAAGGATACGAAGCAATCTGTATGGTCAATTCCTGAGGAATTGAAGGTTTGTTACTTGTTGCACAACAATTATCCTCCAGCTTTCTGCCCAGTTTCTTAAACTATTGTTGCCTGACCTCAGTTAGCTCGGGAACTTGCTCTAAAAGCTGCTGGGGAAGGACTTGCTGAGTCAGGAACAACAGCTCAAGGCCCTGCTGCCAGTGATAGTGGATCAACTGAAGCACCTGCTGCGGCAAATGCAGTTAGCCCTGTTCCAGTCACTTCTGCTCTTCCTTTGGCTAATGCTACCCAGACAACAATAGCAGGTCCATCAACTACTGCTGGTGTGCCTTCCTCCTCTGCAATGGTGAATGATGCTGGATTTCAAGCCGTGGCAGTATCTGCTCCGCCCACTACAGTTTCGGGAAGTTCCAGCATGTCTCCGGCTTTCGGCACTGCTAACTCATCAGGGTACACCTGCTATTGTTGGTTTTTATTTTCTTAATTTGCTCTTTCGATATTATGCAACATCCATTCAGACCACCTCATTTCTCTCCAAAAGAACTGTAGCATGCAGACTTCTGCTAATAATCTGCATTTTGCGATGTGATATATGGTGGCTAATTAAGAAAGTAAAATATCGTTACAGTAATAAAAATGCTGCAAAGTCTAGAATATAGACATCTAGAAGAGCATTCCCTCCTCAGGTCACAGCTGATAGGGTTTTGGGTAAAATTCTTGTTTTACTTAGCTGGTGTCTATATAGGTTCAGCATCTCCTAGCAAATAAATTTTGTTGAATTTGCAGAAAAAAACCATAGGAATTTTGAAGCTCATGATGATGAGCCTATTCACAAGTTGCACTTCCCAGTAGAAGGTAGTGGTGGGAGTAACTTAAAAACTGGATTTACTTCCCTGACCTGCACGGAACATGACTTGATCTGAATCTAATTCGAGAAAAATGTCAACTTCAAACAATTGACATGAATACGGAATAAGGAATCTCGGTGTGTATATCAGGTCGACGTTTGAGACCAATCCAATCCAATCCAAATATAATCTGTACTAAAATGCTTGGATCGGATCCAGAATCAACCCTCGACCTACACTAAAGTCTCTAACTTATATCCACAGCAAAAGATTTGATCAGATGGTATAATTTAAATGCAAAGACCCTAGGAATGGCAATCTTCAGAGGATTGATGCTGTGCTACTTGCTCATGCCTCACCAGAGTAGTTCCTATTGCTATCCTGATGCTGACCAGTAAAAGACTGGAGTCCTGGCTACACCCCATCATTATCTTTATGCGCACCTGTAGTTGCTATAAGATTTCTCTAGGAAAATCCTTTAAAATTGCTGGAGCTTTTCTTGTTCTATGAGGTGATAGATTTACTGCTGAACCATTTATCATCGACTTGCAGGGCTAGCTTTCAAACTGTTGTATCTCAAGATGCGGCATTCTCTGGGGATGGTGCCTCTTTGCAGGATATTGAGGTATGATTTAACTTTTGTCTGAGAATGATCCTATCCAGATGACATTCATCATTTTCAGCAGGTCTCATGGAAATTATTTTTCTCCTTGGAAAGATAAACAGAAGTACACTAAGACCGCTCCTTTAGCGAAGACACCACATATATGTTATGAAGAAAAGATAGTCTTTGTCATGACCAACCAAATAAAAGTGTCGAATTGAACTTTCCTGTTGTACCAAAGTGAATGATGTGCATCCAATTGTCTCAAAAAGAATCCTGTGAGGATTCTCATCCTTGAAATGCACGCTTCAATCTTTCTTCTCCAAATGAGCATATATATTGTTTTATTGTTCTCGAATCACTAAATTTACACCAAAAATTGCAAAAACCATAGTTTAATTTTGTCCGGTCCAATTATATTGTAACCAAGGTTGCAAGAATCTTTTTTCAGAATAAATCGTTGTGGGCTTTGTAAGATTGGATAAAAAATCTCACGATTTTACAAACTACCAGGAGAAAGCTAAAAGAATGTCAATCTATGCATAACAAGTAACTATAATGCATATAGATACTAGATTTAGCCTAGTAAACAAGTGACATTTCCTGAACAAAAAAAAAAAGTAACATTAATATAAACCCAAACCAACTATTTTATATTTCTGTAGTCCATCCTTTCTATAAAAAATAGCATGTTATGAAGATATACCAATTAAACTTACAATCTAAAAGGTAGATGATGACCAACATTTTTATCAACTTTAGCTTATAATTGGAACATCTTTCATCATCTCCACCATCCACATTGAGTCTATCACTGAAGATGGTGCAAGTAATGTGAAAATATTTTGTATTTTATCAGATATTCTGTCAAACCTTAAAAGTTTCTATTTTCACAAGAGTTGCACCATCTTTGCCCATTGAGTCTATCAATCCACAATGAAGTTTCCTTGCTTTTGAAGATCATTCGAATTTAGAATACGTCCCAGGCATCTTCCCTAGGGAAAAATGAAGCCTCTGCTTCCTGAACAGAATTCCAAGGTGAAGTGTGTTCTCATGCTGCTTAGGAGTGATGAGATCATGGCAGTAGAATTTCGGGGAAAAGGTTCCATATCCACAACAATCTGTCCGAAAATGGTCATCCTTTCCCATGTCCAACGTCATCTGGTGCAATAACTCAAAAAAACACGAGTGCTTCTAGCTTCCACCCAATCTCCCAAGCGATTTATTCATTTCTGACCTAGCATTCCAACAACCAGCTGTCTTAGGTGTCTTATTCCTTGCTAAGACAGGCAAGTTGGAAAACTTTATTGTGGATTGGTTGATGGTGCAAGTCTTATGAAAATATTCCGACTTTTCTTTTCTTTTAGAACTGATATCCTTGCAAAGTTTGTTCTCAGGAAGTTCATCATTCACAATCCCATTTTATGCGAGTTCTTAGAGAGAGATTTGACTTCATAGTACATTTGGATGTGCTGGAATAGTATGCACTTGTGTGTGATCTGACATTAGTGTACTAACTGGCAGGAGGCAAAAAGAGGAATGGCAGTGGCTGGGAAGGTTAATGAGACTCCTGTAGAGGAGAAAGCCCCAGAAGACGAACCCGTAGTATATCCTAGTAAGCAGGTGGGAACCTAGAGACTATTGTTTTGGGCAGTTGAAGTTCTGAATTGCCATCATAACTATCGTTTTCTGCTCACTTGTTTTTTTGTGCTCCTTTCTCTTATTCTATCTAGGAGGCTAAGAATGCATTCAAAGCCCTTCTGGAGTCCGTGAATGTTCAGTCCGACTGGACTTGGGAGCAGGTGTTACTTTAGGACTTCTTTTTATATCTGTATCTTTTGAAAGGCTCAATGTTCATAGTTGATATTAATATCCCAGACAATGAGAGAGATTATCAACGACCGAAGATACAGTGCACTTAAGACACTTGGTGAGCGAAAACAAGCATTCAATGAGGTATAGTTCCTAAATTTTTGGGTTTGTGTATCCAGGGGTTCATTCGTCCCATTTGATTAGTGAAGATCTATCTCTATCCCTTGCAGCTGCAATTGCTTAATGCTTTAATGGTGGTGATGTAAGATCATTTGTGTTATTTTGTAGTACTTGGGTCAAAGAAGAAAAGTGGAAGCGGAGGAAAGGCGTGTGAGGCAGAAGAAAGCTAAGGAAGAATTCACGAAGATGTTAGAAGTATGATGATTGTGGCCCAAATAGAAGTTCAACACCCCTCCATGGGCCATAGCACACTTTTCGCACAACAAATCCACATTAATGTTGATTATTATCATTTTATCCCTTTTCTCACGTTTTGGTCTTTCGGGGTTGATTGGTTTGCAGGAGTGTACAGAGCTCACATCTTCTGTAAAATGGAGGTGATTCTCTTTCCTGTTGAGATTGCTAAATTGTCTAGTTCATCTATATCTTCTTGTTTCCCAGTTCTGGATTATCTAAGATGCTATAACTGTCTTAGACTCTGACGGAATTCTTGTCATGTTCAGCAAAGCAGTGACTATGTTTGAAAATGATGAACGATTCAAGGCTGTTGAACGGAATAGAGACCGGGAAGATCTTTTTGAAAACTATATGGTGGAACTTGGAAGGAAGGTACAAATTCAAAAAGATTTGATGGTGGAATATATAAACTCACGTAGTATTTTATTTGATTTTGAATTTTTCATCAGGATGTAGCCTTTATTCTCTCCTTTTCTGTCTGAGCCTGCCGTCTTGTCGCCAGCCTCTCATTTAGATGTCAACTTGGGTATTTACAGCCTGTATTTGATGTCGTAATAACCAAAATTGCCAATTTCAGGAAAAGGAAAAGGCTGTTGAGGAGCACAAGCACCATGTTGCTGAATACCGAAATTATCTGGAATCATGTGACTTCATTAAAGTATATACAAGTGACTGACCACAAGTATTTTGGGTTATTAAAGTTTTTCATGTCGTTCTGATTGTTGGAAGTCACCTCTTTCTTGCAGGTGAACAGCCAGTGGCGAAAAATTGTTGATCGTTTAGAAGATGATGAAAGATGCTCACGTCTTGAAAAGATTGACAGATTGCTCATTTATCAGGTATACCAACTTGTGAACTCATTTCCTGGAGTTTAAGATGGAGTGCTGATGTTGGTTATGACAGGATTACGTCCGTGACTTGGAGAAGGAAGAAGAGGAACAAAAGAAGATACAGAAGGTACCTATTGTTTAATTGCTCTTTGTTTCTTCTGATATCTTTATATTGTTGCATATCTCTAATTGGAGCGTGCTTGTCATCTTTGTATCTAATCTTCTTTTGGTCAATGAAGGAACAACTGAGGAGGTCTGAGCGGAAAAACCGTGATGCATTTCGTAAACTGATGGAAGAACATATTGCTGCGGGCACACTCAATGCTAAGACTCTCTGGCACGACTATTGTTTGAAGGTAAAAGCTTATATCCGAATCTGGGACCACGTTCACTTTTTTTTCTCCCACCCATCGGGACTGCTTTTAATTTAAACAGAATAGCATATGAGAGCTCAGTGCACATTGTAGGTCTCTTCTGTCCTTCAGCAATTCTTTGGATTGCAGGTTAAAGACATGTCCGAGTATCAGGCAGTTGCATCAAACACCTCTGGTTCAACTCCTAAAGATTTGTTTGAGGATGTCATGGAGGAACTAGAGAAACAGGTATGTCACACCCTCCTAACAATGCTTTCTTTAATTGGAGGGATGTGGATAAAGAAAAAGGCTATTTTCATCCCACAGCTGTTGCTTATCTGAATACTAGTATTTAAAGAAGTGAGTAATCTGGTTAATGTGGACCATGCAAAAAGTAGATGACGGTAAAAGGGAAAAGTAGGTGGGTGAGGACAAGAACCAACTGCAATTTATGGATTTTGGGAACTTGTAAGAGCTGAATGTTGACGGTGAACCAGCTGCAATTTAAAGAGGTTGTCAAAAGTGCAACATCAAAGAGATTTGAAGTACAAATTTGAAGATTATCTATAAAAGCATCTGTATTTTCTCAGTCACCTGGCCCAGCAAATTGTGATCCCAAATAGCTATCTGTTGAGTCTGACCAACCATAATGCACACCTAGAGAATTACTGTTAAATGCTTCATGAACCCATATCTTTGTAGCGTATCATACTGAACTTGCACGTGGCTCGACTGGATGAGCGCTGCATGCCTTAGATCTGTTCTTCTCTCCTGTGCGGTTTATATGCCTGGATTTATGGTTTCAATGGCCTGGATTCTGTTTGCACAACCCGTTGTAAGCTTAATGGAGGGTTTGTGTGGGCCTTTGCTCTCTTTGTTGAGAGACGTTTAGCCTCCTGCTCTTTTCTGCGAGGATCATTGGTTCCATATTTTGGTCACATGGTCTGGGCTCTTATCGGTGAGGGTTCACTCTTCCTCGTGTGACCTATAAGTAGGTCATGCTACCTTGTGCAACTCCAGCTAGTTTTAGTGATCCTGCTGTTTTGGATTGTCCGAGATGGTCACATAGCCCATGTCACAGACATTGTGGCGATAAGTTGTGATTTTGTATGTCAATTGGCATTGTCTGTGTGATTTGGTTCTGTGTCAACACTTTATTGAGTGTTAAAAGCAAATGTGCTGGCACATTTATCAGACTATTGGTAGACTGAAGGTTAGATTACCTCTTAAGTCTTTGATCTCTTTCTATAATTAAGCCAAAATAAATAGAGAACTTGATCATGATGGGTGACATTGAGGTAAACTTGTAAGTGACGTCCTCCCGCAACACAAGTCTAAACTAAGAAAGAAGCACGTATGAGTTAAAGATCTGAAGTTGATCACTGTAAAACACACTTCGGCAAATGCAATGAAATAATAAACTTTTATCAAGTAATGGCATATCGATGGACTTCATTAATGCTTTGCTTGAAGTGACTAGAGTCTGTCCCTGAACATTAGTTGGACATTTTTATTTTTATTTTTATGCTTTCTTTTCCCACTTGGTATTGATTGACATGTCGTGGACTTTGGATCAGCATTGAATACCAAGATTTGGCTGAATGATACCAGGATCTATTAACTTATTAGAATCAAAATTACCTGAAGTTTGTTCTGACCTTTGATATTCTTTTGAGGAGCGGTGAGACATTTTTAGACCCAGTAGATGGTCTCTTGTCAAAAAGCATTAGATAAGTGTATTATCCAGGCTCATTGTGGTCAAGGCGCTTTTCCACTATGCTTGTTATGATACTGGAAGAGTTGCCTTGCTGGGAATTGTGCATGTCTGTTACAATAAGAGGGAAGCAATTAAGAAAACCTAAAAGATTGAGACAAGTATTCGAACTTGTGTTACAATAAGATAGAAATAAATGGATTGACTCTTTCTTTTCTTTCCCTGTTGAGGCATTTTGCTTGTAAGTTGTCTTAGTGTGGGCATTTCCTTCTAAGCTTGTTAGATTTTCTTGAAGACACATCTATCATGATTGTTTTATCGTTAATCTTCACTTCATTTTTCTAATTTAATGGCATTTGAATTAATCCACCTTAAAGTAGTCAAATTCCTGTATTATGCCTTGTGGATTATCTAATCACTTGCTTTTGGTTAATGGACAGTACCATGATGATAAAACTCGTGTAAAAGATGCAATGAAGTCAGGGAAGGTAAAGGTAGCTGCTTAAAGTATATTTTTCTACATCTTTTACTTGGTCATTAGTGATCGCATCATTCTCTATAGATTTCTATGGCATCAACATGGACTTTTGAGGATTTCAAGGCTTCCATCTTGGAAGATATTGGTGCCCCACTTATATCGGATGTGAACTCGAAGGTACTTCCGCTTTTTTCTTTGTAGTTTTAAACAATATACCTTATTTCTTATCTCTGGTATAATCTACCATAGCTTAGTTCAATTTATTTAAGTACTTTTAAGGTAGAAAATTGCTGGTTGTGCGGTCGATCTTCTTCAGTGAAAGAATTAGCATGGGCTGGGGGTAGACCTTAAGACTTTCAAAATAAGACATGCAAGCTAAAAGTATCATTCTATTTCTTACATATTGTAGAAATTTTGTGCGATTTTGTAGGCAGATGTCTATATGTTTTAAGATTTGACTGTTTGAGGTGCTTATATGAGAATTATTCAGACTAAGATACAGCAAAATCTGCAAATATTTGGCTGGAGAGCATCTTGCTTTAAGAATGTGTGGCTACTTCTGTATGTCATGGACTTCTACGGATTGACATATTGAGGTATTATTAGATGTGTGCATGCAAAGCTAGGTTGATGTAATCTTTTCACTAGCAAGTAGGGAGGGCAGGTCGTCTTAAGATGGATATCCACTTAATAAGATCCTGTTACCTCTCTAATTCCGTGGATTAGTTTGTGTACTTGAAATCTTCTTGTCATACTTGTCATGCTGAACAGCAGGCAAATACATTGACTTTGAGATATATCAATTGGAAAAATTTGTTTCTATAGTTTTAGCGTCATATATGTGGAAGGCATCAATTTCTTTAATGATGCCGATGATGCCGGTGTTGGAGTGTTAAGATTCTGACGAGCTTTTTTAGAATCTCTGCACTTTGTCTGTTAATATTAGAAACTAGTGATGCCCGTTTTGCCTTATCCTTTTTTTGCATGATTGGGGATCTAGCGTGCTTGTGTAAGATTTGCATTTCTGCTGTATCATTTATTAACTGCACATAACTAAATTGTGATTGTACTTCATATTGAAGCTTGTGTATGAGGAGCTTCTTGAAAGAGCCAAGGAGAAGGAAGAAAAAGAAGCAAAAAAACGCCGCCATCTTGCTGATGACTTCACCGAATTATTGTATACAATAAAGGTATTTGTTAGCTTCCATAAGTATGACTATTTTAGAAGACTTTCATCATATCTTTAGAAAAATAATTCTCTATCACTTTCAGGAAATTACTGCAACTTCTGATTGGGAGGAGTGCAAGCCTCTGTTTGAAGATAGCCATGAATTTAAGTACGGTTCAGTTTTCTTAAAAATTTGATTTCATTGCTTTAACCATTGTCAAAGTGCTCACAGAACTCCTTTTCTTCATTGATGTACTGTGTCAGATTGATGGGGGATGAGAGCTTTAGTAAAGAGATTTTTGAGGAATACAAAGCTTATTTGCAGGAAAAGGCAAAGGAGAAGGGACGCAAGCGTGAGGAAGAAAAGGTAATTGAAATTCATCAACAGCTCCTTGCTTATCTATTTCCCTCTTAAGAATATGTTATTATAGTCCAACGACACTCCTGTAGCAATTATACAATTTCGCTTATTAAGAATAATTTTTTGGTGTGGCTGGCTCTAGATAGTTATTTGTACTTGATCTTACATGGGAATAAAGGCCTTTTGTCGAGATAGAAATTGGAGATACAGTCTTAATCATAACCTGTTGAATTTCTAATGCGTTGCTGTTGTTGTAGGTTTGCCTCCTTGCTTAGACTTTAAAAATCGAAAGGAGACAATAAGGAAATGAGGGGAATTTAGACTTTACACAATTAGTGGATGCAGCGTTGGCCGCAATAACATGAAAGGATACATAGAGCTCATCCCACCTAGGGGGATAAAGCTTAGTTTGTTGGTGTTAGAGGCTTGGCTTGATTACTGTTTTGCAGCAGATTGTTGTGTGTGCCCTTTTTCAAGATTTGGGTACAGTTCTTAGCTGAACAGCTATATTACTTTAGTGCTGAAGGTATCCAGCAATGCAAATCTGTTTTTTTGTGCAAAATTATCCAGTATTTTAGGAAGGGAGAGAGGGAGGGCTGTTCAACTAGACTCCTTCGAACTATTGGACACAGGCTGAACTGCTCATCTGGTTTTGAAAATACTGCTTGTGTGTCTCTACTAGCTGAGGAATATCTTGTCGAGGCAATCGTTTTATTTTCCCGCTGCTTTCCTTAATTCCTTGGGTATAGATATGTTGCAGTCTTGTTGAACTAGGTCTGAATACGCTTCCATTGAGATATTGCAGGCTAGAAAAGAAAAAGAGAGGGAGGACAAAGAGAAACGCAAGGACAAGGAGAGAAAAGAGAAGGAGAAAGATCGTGAAAGAGAGAAGGGAAAGGAGAAATCCAAGAAGGATGAAACTGACAGTGAAACTGCAGATTTGAATGATATACACGATTACAAAGATGACAAGAAGAAAGAAAAGGAAAAGGATAGGAAGCATCGTAAGCGCCATCAGACTGCCAGTGATGATGTCAACTCTGACCGGGATGAAAAAGATTCCAAAAGATCTAAAAAACATGGTAGCGATCGCAAAAAATCAAGGAAGGTAATTATTCATGCAAATGCTACTCTAAGTCTTTCAAGCAGGATGTAGTTTTCAGAAAGATAAACTGCTGTTATGTACTTGCAGCATGCACATTCACCTGAATCAGATGTTGAGAGTCGCCATAAGAGACATAAGAGAGACCACCGAGATAGTTCACGCCGGAGTGGTTATGAGGAGCTAGAAGATGGCGAACTTGGTGAAGACGGGGAAATCCAGTAGTCCAAAGTTATCCCTTCTGTCCGGACGTTTACATCCAAGATTATCATTAATTAGCTCAGTAAAATTGTTATCTGTTCAATTCTTTGATGTTCAACAGTCTGGGATGTTGCCATTGTGAAAAATGGGGATAATGGCTAGCGATGTCTGACTGGCTGCTGAAAAATTGAAGATTGATCAGGATAAATCAATAAGATCGTTGGTACTAATTTCCCTGCCCGAGGAGGTTTCGTGGTCACTTTGGAGCCTGTCGACAGATTCCCTTTGAACCGCTTCTAAACTGATTTAATTGGAGAACGAGTGCCAACACCATCATATTGGTATTTCTGCATCTGGGAATTTGTAAAAACCAAACATCTTTAGCTTGATGTACGTTTGCAGTTGTGGTGACCCCTTTGCATGTTGAATAGCAGCTGCCGGTGGAGCTTGAATTATTCGTGTAGTTTTTACTGAATAATAAATAATCAATTTTGCTAAGCGTTCTGGCGCAGCGCCCTGCACTTGTGAGTGGGCACATTTACTAAACGGCGTAGTTGAGCTGTAGCTCGATAGAGTTGAACGGTTGTCGTTACCCAAAGTTTAGCAGTGCCTGGTATAATAAAGAGATGTAGTGCTGTACGTGGTATTGCTTCCTGAAAATTGGGACTGTGTCTATTCGATGTCTCATCGGGAGTGTCGGTAATAGTTGTATGCCGAATGTGATGGCTGTATGAACGAAGAAAGTACAGTCCGTGGCTGTAATACATTGGGTCGTTCACCAGTAGTTTAGTAGTCGTTACCAAATGATTAATCAGTCCAATCATCCATCAAGAGCGCGTAAACTCGGTGGCCCGTATGCCGGGAAGTGCATAGAGGCTCGTCTTCCACGTCAAACCATTATTTTTTTGACAGGGTAGTAAGATAGGAAACCTTTTCTTGCAAATATTCTATTAGGATTTGTGGTAGAAAGACAACGGCGTTTTCCCTAGGGATTCAGAGCAGCTCATGAAATTCTGAGAATGGATGAGATGTCTAAGCAAATGTATGAGGATCTATTAATATTTTGCTGTTGCAAGTAATCACATCCTTGGTAACTGCAAATCAATCATGTCTAGAACAATTTCGTTTGTGATCTCTTCTACGATAGCATCTCCAACTTCCCTACTTATTTGCCTCTTTTGTGGAGCACAATCCTCCCATTCTTCTACTGTATCCGAGTAGTCCGAAGAGAGCAGCTCGGTCGTGCTCGTTTCGTCTCTGGATGTTCTGCCCCACGCCACGAGCTTGTCGCATATGAGCTTCCTGTTCTCCTCGGGCCCCAAGGTAACTCGGTTGTGTCGTTTCGCTTTCTCCTTCCGCTCATGGGTCTCTATGATTTCCTTCACACAGTCGAACAGAAGCTGCTTTGTCTGCTGCAATATCATTTTCGAGTTCAAGTAAGTGTACGAAGCGTTCGAGTCCGAGGCCTGGCTGGCTTCTTCTGTTCTGGTGAAGCTTTGCTTGTCTTTTGAGCAGTGGAATAGTATTTCCAAGATGGAAGCAGAAAATACGGAGTCTTCAATCATCTTCATTGGCAGGACAATTTTGCAAGTTGGCGCATTGGCCTCTTGCCTTGCGGGAGGATGCTGCAAATCCTGCTGCCCTGTCCAATGCAAAGGATATTTAGTTACGAAAGCAAGATAATTCCTCATAACGTAAAAAGGAATAGCAGATCAAGGTACTAACAATCATGAAGGGGCGCGAGGTAATTCGCTTGCTCCATCACTGAGACATGGTCGAACTGCACCTTGTCCTTCTCTATGCTCCATTGGATCGTTGAATCCTTTGCACCCTGACCGATTCATGTGTCACATTGTTATGAAAATTTATATGCTTATGATAATTTTAGTAGCTTCACTAATGAATTTGCGTTCTCAAGGGAGTTGTAAGCGTCTTGGTATCAAGCATAGAAAAAGATTCATCAGACTGAAAAGTGATAAATGTCTATACCCGTTCCTTCTTTGCGTTGTTCAAATTCTGAAGACAGATTGAGTCATATGATGCATGCTCGTTTTCTGAAGAAGCGTGTTTTCCTTCTTTATCGCTCTCGGAGCAAGAAAAGTAAGTCGTCACATCGCTGGACAAGGAAAATATGTCAGCATCGGCGGCTTCCTGTTTAGTACTAGGATCAGCAATACCAGTCTCTTCACTTCTTTCCCCGTTCTTCACTCTATGCTTCTTCTCATTTAAAGAGGCAACCTTGTTGTAGACAGTTCTCAGCAACTTCGAAAGCCGAACAATGCTCTTTCGACTCGTCTGTTGACCGCTGCTGCTCGACCTCCTCAAAGACCCACTCCTGTTCGCATACCGTCTCTCCGAAAGATACACTTCAAGAACAAAAGGCTCTTGCTCTTCTTGGAGAAGCTCTCCAAGCTGTTTGACTTGATCAGTTTTGGCTCTGGATTCCATAGGACTAGCGTGGGCAGTGAGCATGAGGGACTAGGTGGGGACTATGTTTGAGGATGCTGAAGAGAACAAGAAACCAAAGCGGGTTCAACCATCAGGTGGCATTAAATGTTTTATGGACGAGGCATATCTATCAGTTTGGGACACAACATAAGCCAAGGCAGAAGGATTTTGAGAAATTTCAGACTTCAAGGAGTGGGAGGGAGGCATGGCCCAACCAATCTTGAGGTTTCATAGCATTTGCGAGCATTGGGGCAACCCATGTCTCCCCAAGATTGCCTGAACTTAGAAACTTGTCTAGGGGTGCGTTTTATTGTTTTTATAATCCAGCTTCTCCTATTCAATTTTCAAAGAAATCACTCTCGTCTTGTTCTTCTCTCTCAAAAGTTCGGTGGTCCAATAATGTTTTGTCCTTACGTGGAAGGTGCTCATGGACAAGGTTGAGCAGAGAGGACAATTTTTCAATCTAGGGAGAGCTGTTTTTTTTTTTTTTTAAAGAGTGAATGTTTGAGATTAGTCCCACAAATGAGTACACATATGCCTTCTCGTGTTTTTTTAGACTTGTACTGTTCCAACTGAAATGTCAATCTGGATATAAAAATGGTGCTTAACAACTGATTGGATTGACAAAATTTCAGGATGCTTGCGTTTCATTCATGCATATCTATGTGAACATGGTTGTCCGCTTCTATTTATGGCCCCAAATTAATTTCCCATGCCCCTGGTTAGCAGAACATGAGATGGATAATTTAATCATTTTTCTCCAGGAAGGAAAACAGTATCTAGGTTCGATGAGAATGTATTCATCACATGGGTGGGTCCCCATGACCCAGATTGTGATAAAGGAACCGTCGAAATCAGTATCATTAAACGTTAATCGCATGCTTTGGGCTCTATGAGTTAGCAGAGAGGAGGAAACGACAAAAACAAGTGTCATCAGTTCTCTTCTTTTAATATGCACCAACATTTACATGATTTGAATGTTTGGCATGCACTTAAAGTCTCACCAATGATTACCACAGGTTAATCTAATAGGAACCCTCGTAGGTGCCACTACTTCATTTTAAGCGTGAGAGATTACTATACCTATCTACCCAACGATAGTCTTCTCTGAAGAGAAGACGGGAAGTCTACCTTTCCCCTCGGTGGCCTCTCATGTTCCTTGGTGAATCTTTGTCTTCCCCACTCAAGTGGGAATACTCCCGAATCTTACATTTCAGAGTTTAGACGAAGTAACTTAGAGACATACTTAAGTCCAAGGGCTCTATTAATTAGAAAAAGTCTTTTAATAGGTTATTTTCCATCTTTAGGAGGAAACGACAAAACAAGTCTCACCAATTCTCTTCTTTTAACGGGCGCAAACATTTACATAAGTTGAAAACCTGGTATGCGCTTAAAGTCTCACCAATGATCACCACAAAATGGCATCCCAAAGAGATGGAAGTACTTAAATGGCATTGATAGAAAAACGTGGGATTCACTTGTTCTTCCGTTGATTTTAACATGAAAACGTCAACATGTATGTAATACCTACAAGGACGGAGCTTTTCTTAATTCATTTTGCTAGTGTGTCGGACTTCGTTAATCCTCAATTAACCATGATACATATTTCATGTGATTTTTATGGGGAAAAGTACTAAAAAAGTTATAAACTTATTATATTGGTATCAATTTGGTTCTAAACTTTTTTACATTTGTACCAATTCAGTCCATCAGCCAATTTTGGCCAGCCAGCGCTGACGTAGATGTCGACCAAACACCGACGTGGCAATTTTTAATGATTTTTTTAATGATTTTTTATTAATTTTTTCTTCTATATGTCTTGTTTTTCCTTTTCTTTTCTCACTTCTTCCTCCTTGGATTGTCCTTGCAGTGGCCAGCAAGGGTTGCGGCCCTCACTTGGCCTTGCCCAGGGCCGCGGATGAGGCCAACCTTGCCTTGGCCTTACCGCGAGCGAAGGCGGCCTCGCTTGCAATTGGCGAGGCTATGGTGGCCATCGCCAGCCACTGGGCAAGAGCTGTGATGGCCTTGCTGACCCAGTCGTGGGTGAGGCTGCCTTCACCTGTGGCAAGGCCAGGGTGAGGTTGGTCTCACCCAAATTTGGGGCGAAGTCACCTCACCCGCAGCCCCTTGCTAGTGGTTGACGAGGGCTTGGTGGCCCTCATCCAATGGCGAGCGAGCCTTTGAACAATCCAAGGAGGAAGAAGAGAGAAGAGAAAAAGGAAAAATAAAAGAAAAAAGGGAAAAAAAGAAAAAGAAAAGAAAAAAATTATTAAAAAATTGCTACGTTAGCGTCCCGCCACCAGCCGGCATCCATGTTAGTGCCGCCTGATCAAAATTGGGCAGATGGACTGAATTGATACTAATGTGAAAATGTTTATGATTGAATTGATTCAATTAAAAAGTTTATGACTGAATTGGTACAAATGTAATAAATTTATTAGATGCCCAAGAATGAGTGGTACTGATCCTGAATTAGCACTTTAGGTGTTGTTTGGTAATGTTATGGGGAATACCCATTTTTGTTCTTTTGTTATCCGGAACAGAAATAGAATAAAAACACGTTTGATAATTTTTTTGTTTCCGAGAAAAGATTTAGAACAGAAACAAAAAACAAAAAAAAGGTTGTTTATTGTTTTCAGGAACAATTGAAGAAATAAGTTTTTTTTCCTTTTTTTTTTCCTCTCTTCTTCCTAGCCGGTCGCCGGCCTCGGTGATGGCCAACGACCGACTAGACAAGGCCTGGCATTGCCTAGCCTCACGGTGGTCGGGCGAGGCTCGGCCACGACGAGGCTTGGCTTCGCTCAACCATTGCAAGGCCGACCTCGCGGTGGCTGGGCAAGGCTTGGGGGGACCTCGCCGGCTGACCATGGCCAAGGCCAACGACTGACTAAGAGGAAGGAAAAGAAAAAGAAAAAAGAAAAAGTAATAAAATTATTAATATATTAAAAAAATTCTAAGTTACAAAAATATTTGGGATTATATCAAACGTATTTAATATTTTATAATTATTAAACGCTTTAAAATACTTAAACTGTTCTTGAGAATAGAAAAAAAAATATTTATGAAAAGAAATTATTTCCGGGAGTAAACACGTGTTTCCTTTTGTTGCTATTGATTGACGTGGGGCTTTCTGCGCTTAGTAATGAGCGAGGGGAATCTGTCAATCTGATGACCTTATCTCAATCACCATCAATCTTATTTCAAACACATCTTAATGACCTCAAGAAAAGCGAGATGGTACTAAAATACGTTCCACTTTTTGAGTGACTGCATTCGCACGTCCCTTCATGAAAATGAACAATTCTTTTTGTCTGGTTCTTTGGGTTAATAACGACTAATGTCGTGCTTATCGAAAGCAGGGACCACATGTGGTCCTGATCACCCATAGGAAAAAGGATGGAAGTTGGTTAGGGTTTCAGCTGGTTTATTGTGCTTCTTGTCTTGAAGAGGACTTTGTCCCAACATGGGTGATGCGGGAGGACAAGTAAGCCAAAACTGTTCGTCATCGTATTTGTCAAGATGTGACTGTCGAAAAAGAAACGCTGTCATTGGAGACACTGGACGACATAAGATGCATGATTCATTTGTGACAATAGTGATTTTCTGCCTACGTGCATATTCCACACACAAGAAACAGAGTATCCTATGACCGAAGCACATATAAGCATGTATCCTCAAAAGATGAAAGATGAGTCTGACCTGCCCATCAATCATCACGGGATTGATACTGCTATTAGGTTATTCTCATTTTGTGAAAACCACCCCCGTAAAAATACAGGATCAGGAGATAAATAGACTAGAACTGCAAATTCAGGATGTGATCTGGGAACTGCAGAATAATGGACAGCTAAAAGACCTATGACATCGTGTGAGAAAAGTTTCCCAGTAAACGAAAGATTGACATTAGTTTCTACACTGCTTTCTTTCATAGATAACCAATTTGCCTTCAAAACTGTGTCATTTCAGCTAGAATTTTGACCATAGCAGAAAATCTGAGCTATAGAGGATGAAAAATGGTCTAACAGCTGCAAGCTTGTTTTTAAAAGGAAAGCTCAGAGGAATGACGACAGTATCACTTAACTACTTCTCTGGTGCACAAAGTAGCACCATAAAGAGGTAGAAAATATTGAGTCGAGAATTTGTAAAATAAGACGCCATACTCATTCAGTAAATTGAGGGGGTCAATAATAATGTAACAATACAAATCACATTGATATTGCGAGGAACTGCACTGCACATTCTGTTAGCATCGACTCATGATCACAAGTCCACAAGAGATTTGGGAACTGAAACTGTACTACCATCCCTCATCTTCTCTAGCTTCAATCTTACTTCACTCTGGAAAGAAGCTAAGGAATTCTGCCGTCCAACAAAAGCCATACGGAACTTCTTAATCTCTCCTTCGAGATTCTTTCTTCTCTGCACTTCAGAATTCAAGTCCCTCAGAACATTTTCTCTCCGATCAGTAGCCAATGAAACTTTACTAGTAGACTCAGAGACTGATTGGAGCAATAAATCTCTTTCTTCTTTCAGCAACTGGAAATCTCCTTCCAACCTACAATACTTTTCCCTGGATACCCCCAAAAGCTGGTTACTTTCATCTAATTCTTTCTGAATGCCATTGTATTTATCCTTGATTGCAGTGATTCCAGCGATTAGATTTTCCTTGCAGACGGCCATCTCTCCTCCCAGGTCACCGTCCTTATCAAATAACAAAACTAGAATCTCAACGAAATTCAACCAAAACATCCTATTACTTGCTCAGTTGAAGTTCTAATAAACACTGCCTTCGAAAGTTTCACGAAAAGCAAGAATAGCGCTCCTAGCTTTCTCTCTCTTGAAAAACAAATTTCATGGAAAGATTGACTCTGGTGAAAAAGCCTGTGCTCTCTAAAGCAAACTAGTAACCAGAGGCCAAAAAAAAAAGTAACCAAGAGGACAGCCTTGGCTTCAAAACAAAATATATATGACCATGCAAATGTATCCCTACTAATGTTAGAACTAATACTCCATAGCGAATTTGATCCAGTAGGATAATAATTTCCTAAGTTTCTTCAACCTCCCAACCAAGAAATAGTTGCACCTTTTGAAACGGCACTTTCAAATAAAAGAAATAAAGCTATGTCCATTTCCTTTTCATCAAAACTCAAAACCAAATTGACGCCCTCAGGAGTTTTATGCAAATAAACACAGACACATAGAGCACTTCTACCTATGTTAAAACTAATAGTTCATATGATTTGATCCATTCAGAAAATAAACTCCTGATTTTCATTTACCTTCCAATCATGAAACACTCAGACCATTTGAAGGAGGCTTTCAAACATCACAAAAGTTACGCCAATTAATTTCCTTTCCAATTAAAGAAGACATTCACAAGATTATTTTCCACTGTTGCCGATTTCTTAATTGCTTAATATACGTGCAATAATGTGCACGTATGTTTTTAAATAAGAATGATCAGGGTTATCACTAAACATTTCAAGTTCTACTTGCAATTTACATGAAAAATTTCCATTTTTATTTCAGTATTTTTGTGTCTTCTTTTTTGCAATGAGAAATTGATCAGATAACACTGCAAAGAGGTTAAAAAGCACATAGGTTTTGCTAAATTCATAAATAACCCAGCTATGAGTTCCGGACTGGCCTATTTTTCCAGTAAATCATTATTCAGCAGCACATAGGGACGCGCTTTCATGTCAAAGGAAATAATATCCTAGCATCAAGATGGAAAATAAAACAACCAGTAACAAGTGATATCTCAATAGCGTTGACTTGACATCTACCTTGTATGCCAAGTTGCATGAAAAGCTCCTCCCATGTTCACTTTCAGTTGATGGTGGCTTTGATGCCAGTAATAAAACTGTATCATTTAATTTTTCACAGAGCTTTCTGCAATGTTCTTGCAATGATGAATCGTCACTGGAGCATAATCCATGGTCCTCCAAAAACATTGAGAAATGGGCTTCCAGAGTAGAAAAAAGAATGTTGCCAATATCACCAGTGTTGGAAAGCAAACTTCCAGCTGAAGATTTCCCGTCAACAACAAAACTCTGCTGATACAAAAAAAAAGAAAAAAAAAAGAAGCAACATAGTGACTGTCAGAATTAATCATCTGCAAGAGTAAACAACAGAATAAATATGATGCCAGGCTCAATAGCCTAGGCTCGTAACTCCTTTTTTGGGGTGTGCATGCGGGTGTTTTTTTTTTTTTTTTTTTTTTTGGGGGGGGGGGGTTATAAATTTGATGTCGTATGTTTCACCTGCAGAATTGACACAACATCTGAATGTACATCTTTGCAGTTTACAATTGACTCGGTCAGTCTTTTAGGAATCTCTCGAATAAGATGAGCTTCTTTTTGCAGTTCGGAAATCTCCTGAATCAATTGCTTATTCAGTCGGACTTGTTCCGTGTGTTTTCTCTGCAGAACAGGAGAATCAGTGTAAACTCAAGCATAAATAGAGGAAGATTCAAGATTCAAATAAGACGTATCAGATAGCTACGTTCACAAGAAGGAAAACAAACAACACCGATTAATCGAACTGATATCTCTACAATGACTTTAGTGAGGTACCATATTAGAGTTTTTTTTTTTTTGGTAAAAGGTAAGTATTATAGATAGTCTAGAGAACCAGGAAGCCATACAAAGTACAGCAGAGAAGAGCCGGCACCTTAAAATGCACTCAAAAGGTCATAGAAATACCAGTCGAGTGAAAGGGTGCCAACCCGAGCTGCAGAGAAAGATACAAGAAACAGGAAAACAAGCAGCTAGAAGAAGGCTAACGAACAGCGTAGCCAGGGCAGAAAGCAAGACAGGAACAAACGAAAAGGGAGGGCAGAAATACAACCCAGGTACCATATTAGAGTTTTACAAGGTGAAAGCAAAGAAAATATAGAGTTACCATGCCATAGTATCCACATCTCTCTACCATTGCTATCATGGGCAATCGATGAGTATTATCATATCAATCACCCCAAAGAGGCTGAACAATTTTTCTTCTGATTTCAGGGGAAAAAAAAAAAGAAAAAAAAGAGCAAGTAGCAGATAATTCAGGCCAGATGCTAAATGTTTTGATTCTGATCTGTAATAAAGAAGCAGAAAATTCAAAGAACTGTGCTATCACATCAGCAGATGTACAACTCAAGATTCTTGTTGATGAATCTTGGTTAAGTGGTAAAGTTGCTTGTAATAAGAGGAATGATTCTCTCAGGGATGCCATGTATGAAAAGCAGAATTGGTGAATGAAATCATTGGATGGGCTGAAGCCAATATGACTCATCTTTAGAGAAATAATTTTGGTCTTTGGAGAGAGTAGCTAAGATTTCCTTTAAGATTCCCAAAATGGCAGAATGAGAACTGTTTCATGGTCCATACAAACCTTGAGATCATTTTTCTCTTCAACAGCAAGTTCTAGCTGTCTCCTGAGGTCTTCAAGCTCTTTTCTGTAGCTCTCATCTGTGCCCTACAGAATTTAGGGTGCGGTAAATGTAATATAAGGTTCAATCAAAGCAAAGCAAGGTCATAGCCCAGTCTCATCATACAGTATCATACTATCAACGATATAATTTTGAAAGCTAATGGAATATTGAATAAAGAGAAAACTTCTAAAAAAGTAACAAGAAGTGTTCTCATAAACCAAATGGCTGGAGCATTCCGGAGGTAAAAACTGAGTGAAGATAAAAGAATGAGAGTAACTCACTGGAGTCTCATTAGCTGGAGGGAAGGATTGAACTTTTCTAGCAGGAGTCATCTGGATTGAGTCCAGGTCAGCTATGAAACCTTTGTTCATTTGGAACCATGTTTCTTCATCAGCAACATTGTCTAGTGGATCCGGAAGTGGGCTGCATTCAACCAGCTGTGAGTAGTTTGATCGCTTGACGACATAATTACCAGGAACTGTCTTTTGGCAAGGTGTTCTGAAGTCGCTTTGACTAATACTGTTACTGTCATTAAATTCATCCATAAGGCTCTCTTTTGCAGAATCCTGTCCCAAAACATGGAGAAACCGTCATTCTGTTGTTGCAGCAATAGTAAGATACCAGACAAGTTCCTCGAAGGATATTAGTGATCAAGAAAAAGTTCAAGTATGAACTAGTAACTTTGGAGAAGCGTATTAGTCCACACAGGTAGTTACATAAGCAGGAGTTGCTGTACTTTGCAAATTGTATTACCGAATTTTGATTGGATTCTCAAAAGTACCAGAAGCAATGCTCCTGATAATCTTCAATGTCACATAATGATAAGCTTACACATTTTACAGCCACCATCCTTTCTGCAGCGAAGTGGATTATCCTACCTAAATGATATATTGGCAAAGCAATACATTTAATAAAATGAATTCACATTGGTACATTCACAGAATGAAAGCATTATTTTGTATTATGGGATTGCCCTATGTGGAATCGCATCCTTCGATATTAGGAGATAGGTCATCTGAATCGTTGCATCAGAACTGAACTGTGATAGAGAGAACAGAACAAAGTAGCAGAGTGATACAATAAGGCAGTTAAGTAAAGAAATATGGAGCCCGAAGGGCATCTATAGTGAACTTGGAGATTTGCTGTTGGTCGAATATAACTATACCTGGCTAGAGTTCCTATCGCAGTCGGAGCAGGTGAGAAGAGTACTAAGGTTGTCAATCTTCATCTGTTGCTCTTTGATGCATTCTTCACGTAATTTATGCGACTTCCTCTCCTCTTCTAGCTCCATTTCGAGTTTCTCACGCTCAACTTCATACTAGAGAAAAACAGGTATGCTACCAAGTGAATGCTAAAATTAACATATCCGCCTTTTTCGGACAACAGCCAAAACTTCAAAAGAGGAAAAACCTACCTTAAGCATTTCATTCCGCAATTTAAGAATTTCTTGCTCCAGCACTTCAGCACGAGATCCCTAGAGAACTCTTTGAGTCAAATTTTGCAAAGCCTAATTAATTGAAGTACAAGCAGTAATGCCCCTAACCTGAAGTTTCTCACGCAACTCCTCTATCTCTAACTTTTGTCTCTTCAATAAGGCAGCATCTGTCAAAATCTAAGACGATATCGACCATAATTAGCTGAAATGAACCAATCAAGGGAAAGAAAAAGGATGGGAACTTGCATGATCAATGACGAGGGTATTACAAGAGAGATAGCATAGTACACAAAAAATCATGTAACGTGAATGTCGCCGCATTAAGCTTAGCTGAATTAATAACCTTAATTTCCAGATACAGATTTCCTGAAAAGTAAAACTTCATCTGAACAATCCAACAAGACAAGCATATGTAATTTCTTCTTGATGGCCTCGAAAATTTGAACTAGTCTTCTGCTGTACATTGTTGTTTCATGACTTTACATTTGATAAGAACCTCAGAATCCTTGACAGAAAGATTTCTAGCAGGTGCAGCACCTGTTAAATTAATTCATTCTTGCACAGGAAACTCAAGGATCCAAACAAGAAATGTGAGCTGTCCAATCTTCCAAATTACTAGAATCACTTTGAACCTAATGAACCTTGTACAAAATTGTCAAAGACACTGAATTATCCTAGAAACTTCTAGTGGCATGATTTCGAAGAATGGTTTCCAAAAAATGCAAATATTTGAGGTGACAAAGGGGTATTTCTGCATGAAGATTAGTACCTCATTTATTTGAGCACAGTTTATAATGCGCTTGGCTCTGCTAGCAAACTGAAGAGTACCTTTTGTTTCTTCAACGTGAACCTGACAAAGTTGCACAGTTTATCAGCTGGTCAGACAAACGAGCTTTGCAACCAATCAAGAGAGGAAAAAGGCATAAGCAACATCTATAATTGCCTCATGGTACCTCTTCTGGAGCTATAGTGCAGATAATCGAAGTCTTTGCATTACCACCAAGAGCAGGTTGAAGAATGCGAGTAAGCTTACTATCACGATAAGGAATATGTCCTCTGCATTAAAGATTGCACAGTTCAGCAAGAGAGCCCTTAATATTATACTGGAAGAAACACAAGAGTAAGTACCTCTGCTTGGCACCTTCACTTAGCTTGTTGATGACATTACCCAGAACCATTAAGCTTTTGTTTATGTGCTTCCCTTCTTTTAGACGTACACCACCAGCTCCAGTTTTTGCAATACGCTCAGAGCCAGCTAAATCCACCAAGTTCTAGATTCAAACAAAGAAAATTAGAAGGACTGGTGATTTAACAACATAGACGGGTGCATCTTAGCTTCACTCTGAAAAGAAATACAAACCAGGACTGAGACTCGAATAGTATCAGAGGTTGAGTTATCGCAACTAATGTCTTTCACTCTACTTTCAATGACCTGAAATGCAAAGTTTCCATTAGTAGCCATATGAATAAATTCAAGGAAAGTAAAAATGGCCACAAAGCTTTGATTAGTTACCATTCTAAATATCGTGTGAGATCGACTGCTCCGAGCATTCATGTTTGTTTCGCCAAAGTGTCTATTGACTGTAAGTAATTATACTCAGTTTCTAATACCAGCAAATAGGAAATGAATTGAAGGGCCTGGTCTTTTAAGTGCTTTTAGACAAACCTTCCCCTGACTCTATAAGCTGAAGCACTTGATCCTCATTGTTAACAATTTCCTCTTTAAGGCCTGCAACAAAAATGCCTCTCTACAAAACAATAAAATCAGGAAAAACAGGTTATTCAATTTGTTCACAGAACTTATCTAGAATAATCCAAAACTTGAAATGGTCCACACCTCTAAGCTTTCATGTATTTGCAATTTCTGGTTCTCCACAGCAAGAAGGTCATTTATCTCTTCATTGTATATCTCCATGTAGGACACACGGATAAGAAACTCGCGGTCTGACATCTGGTAACAAAAGGCCCATCCGGAACCCCATTCAAAAACATGTCGAGAGACTTACAACAAGCTCATGAGCAGGACATGAGCAGCCAATTATCAACTAGCAAGATCACTATATGGGCGTTACCATGTTTATCTTCTCAAATACATCTCTGACAGCGAGGCGGATAATTCCTGGGTCGGCATCTGAGCCATTCATCGTGAAAGTCTTCCCACTGCTGGTCTGTCCATATGCAAACGCCGTCCCTGAGGTTGCATCCAACACAAACAATAAGCTCCAGCTCAATCCTATACTAAATTACCCACTTTGCAAAAATCGAGTGGACCTCGCGAAATCAACCTCATCCGTTTCAAACTGTACAATCTCACTTCAACCCAAAAGAAACACACATCCCACAGCAAAATCTCAGCAAAGCCCAAAACGTACCGTTGAAACCCTCGACCGCGGCGCGAATCACGTCCTTGGTGAGGCGGTCGTAAACCGTGGCGTTCGTGCAGCTCTCGCCGAAGATGTGATCTGGCCGGCGCGGAAGCCGAACCAAAAAAAAAAAGGCGAAAAGATTGGAAATTTTCGCGGCCAAATTGAACCCCAAAAAAGGGGAGAGAAAAAGAAGAAGAAAAGAAGGAGATTGGGAATAAATTTTGCGGGGTTACCGAAAGCGAAGGAGAGGCCGGAGACGGGGGTGCCGTGAGGGCGGTGGAGGGAGATGCGGTTGTCCTCGATCTTCCAGAAGGTGCCGTTGAAGGGCTCCTCCGCCGCGAACGGCCGCACTCTCACCGCCACGCATATCTTCTCCATCTCCCTCTCTCTCTCTCTCTCTCTCTCTAGCACGGCCACGGAGAGCGCGAGTGCGGCGAACGTACGAGAGAGGAGCGGTCTGCTCTGCTTCGTGCCAATCGTCTTCTTCTTCTTCTTCTTCTTCTCCTCTTGAATCTGCAGGAAATCTGGAGGAAGCTCGAGATGGAGATGTGAGAGAAAAAGAGAGAGAGCTTCTGGCGTGGAGTTTTTGAATGGGGGGTTTGGGCGCGCTTCGGTCTGATTATTTGGTTGCAGAGCGTGATTTTACCTAAATGCCCATTCGGATGCGGAAGAAGTGGTGATGTAAATGGGCTTTTTATTGTTGGACAAAGCCCAAATTTTAGTGGGCCCGGCCCGCTTTTTCGACGTTGGCCTTTGTGACTCTTCGGGAAATTATTAAAAGCTCTTCCGAATCCGAACGTTTGTACGTAAGCCTTGAACGGTCGTATCTTTCCGCTATCCCGTGCAATGCTTGTAACCTTTTAGAGGCAAAAGCGTACTCTTATTTCGTTTTATTTTGAAGAAAATCCCTATTTTACCTTGATTGTCCATTGAATAATGGAGAAAAAGAGGAAAATGGGGAAATATTATTAACTCATGTGCTGTTCCTAAGATGATTTTGTTTAGCTCAAATGTTGGATCTTATCTCGAAGAACTGGACATTATATGTTTAGAATTAAATTAGAGAAGCTTCATTGACTTGGACTCATGATGAACCTCTCACATTCATATAAAAACATCCCTAATTCACCTACACCTTTAATATATTGTGTTTGTTTGGGATTTTGGAGAAAGTCCTATCAAGAATGCAAAGAACTTTAAGTTAAAGGGGTTTTCTGAAATGTAAGTAGTGTATTATAAATTACAATTTAAGAGTGTATTGAAAGCAACTTTGGTTTAACTAGTGTTTAGAAAAATCATATTTTGTAAAGGGTTTTCACTAATTAAAAAAAAAATTAAAGTCAACGAAGGGCTTAAATGTTGGTGGACCGTGACGAATCAAATTTGGCCAACGGCCCTTGGTGAGGTTGTGCAATCCAGGGTGATAGGGCCTGCATGTTTTCGTTTCTTTTTTTTGTTTATGAACAGAAATTTTGTTTTTTTGTTAGGAACAAAAAAAAAAGCAAGTAAACGCGTTTGTTTGCATTTTTGTTCAAAATCAGATTTTTTGTTCCCGAAACACAAAAAGAACAGAAATGAGAAACAAAAAAAAATTGTTTCTTGCTCCAGAAACACTTTTGAAGAAACACTTCTCTCTCCTCTTTTCTTCTTCTTTTTTCTTTGGCCGGTCGCCGGCCTCGGCCATGGCCGGCGACACCGTCGAGGGCCGGCGACGCCGTCGAGGGTCGGCGACCTCGCCGGAGCGTCGCCGGCCCCTGGCGAGGCTCGGCCTCGCTAGATCTGGGCGAGGCCAAGCTCGCCCAGCCAAGGCGAGGCCTCGCCTTGCCCGCGCCGGCGACGCTCGGCCTCGCCTCGCCATGGCTGGGCGAGCTCGAGCTCGCCTAGATCCGGCGAGACTGAGCCTCGCCAGGGGCCGGCGACGCTTGGCCTCGCTGGATCTGGGCGAGGCCAAGCTCGCCCAGCCAAGGCGAGGCCTCGCCTCGCCCGCGCTGGCGACGCTCGGCCTCGCCTCGCCATGGCTGGACAAGCTCGAGCTCGCCCAGATCCGGCGAGGCCGAGCCTCGCCGTGGCCGGGCGAGGCTACCGGCCAAAAGAAGAAAAAAAAAGAAAGGAAAAAAGGAAAAATAAAATAAAAATATTTAAAAATTAAAAGAAACAAAAAAAGAATATAAATTTACCAAACGTGTTTCTATTCATTTTTTATTCCCGGAACAAGTTTACCAAACGCGTTTTTCGATCAAAAATTGTTCCGGAACGAAATAGTTTTTCTATTTACGTTCCCAGGCTGATTTTTGAACAGAAACGTTACCAAACGCGCCCATAATTGCCTAGGGTGGTGCAACTATCATTTAAACCACGCAATCTGGCGCCGACGGTTGGAGCCCTTTGCCCACAATGTTGCACAAGGAGGACATTACTAGGATTATGGAAGTTTAGCGAGGCAAAGTAGAAAGAAAAAAATATTTTAGCATTTTGGAAATGCCCAAAGCCCAAAGCACCTCAGGACCTACCTTAAGTTAACGACCTCTAAAGCTTTCGAAAATGCAATCTTATCTCCCTAAAACTCTTCAAAAAATTTAATAAAATGTACTTGCATTTTCCTAAGGAACTTTAAAGCCCAAAGTCACTTGGGAAAGTGGTTGCCAAATGCACCCTCAATCTTGCTCCTCAAACATCTCAGACACACATTAGAATTATCAAAGACTTAGGCTACATTTTTTTTCGCAAATAATTTTAAAAATATTTTTATAAAAATGATCGCTTATATAGCTTAAAATAATTAGCCAATAAAAAATCTTAATAATTGTCAATAATTTATGTGTCAATGTTTTTGTAGACGATGAAAATATTTATCATTTCTTTTTCTTTTTTAAGTGATCATCTTTAGCAAAATATTCTATAAAATCGTTCATTTTTCATGTAAAAAACATAACGACAAATTTCCTACCAACTTTAACATTACTCACGATCTACACAAAACACAACATGCGCACAAAATAATGCCAATAGATATAACATCTCTTCTTTTTGCACTTGTGCAAACTCCTCCTATATATGTCTATGCTTCACCCTTTGTGTATTGATTTCAGCTCCTAGAGAGCTCATGTTGACCTCGTCTAACTTGATTTGCATAGTGCTTGATTCCTTTTAAGGAAGTTGATCGGTCTATCATTACGACACTTGCACGATCTTGTATCTTTGGATCAACTCATATAAAGAAATCATAGGAACCTAGACCATCGAACTTACAATAACCATGGAACCTTCTTCTTGCATTATTTCTTGTCTTTGCCATGAGAATTGATGATTGAAGACTAGAATAGCATGTTAGCTCCAAGTCGACCTTATTAGGAGTTATGCCACTTATTCCATAGGTGCCATCATCCTTTTGGTGACCATTCTTCAATTGGCAACTTAAGGTCGCTTAGGGTGAGATTAGGATTGCAATGCCTTCGAATTTTCCATCCAAAGGTGGATTCTCTCTCTGCAATTAGATTAGGGCTCGTATGCATGAAGAAGAAGAGCCAAGCGTTGCTTTGGAGATATAATTACAATTCGACGCCAATTTTAAGAGTGAAAAGGGGAAGAAATGATATCATTTTAGTCCATCATGGACGATGAGGTAGGATGTGGTGAATGGTATGAGAGACCTGAATTCGGAGATATATCCAATCTATCACATGTACAAAAGCCAAGAGATACAGTTCAGCTAAGAAATAGGGTATAAGCAATATGTAATTGCCAAACCTAATCTGCCACGGTTTTTTTTGTCTAGTAAGAATGATAATTTCCATTCATTAAAAAGGTGTTTAAGCATACATAGATGCAGCTTTAGAACAAATAAGGGACCAAAGGACATGAGTGGGGTAGAAGGTCCAATTGGAAGGTAGGTTTTCTTATGTCGGGTATTGACAATCTAATCCACCATTTTATTTGCTTTTCGGTTGCAATGGGCCACTTTAAAATTTGAATAGACTCTAAACTGGGCTTGGGCTTTATAATGAGGGGACTTACCTACCACGAAGACTGATCTGCCTCGGTGGAAGTGGAATTCGCTTTGGCCATGGACGAGAGAATAGCTCGCTGGACAGCAAGACCTAAACAAAGAGCAGTGTTACAGTCAAACCCAGATCAAACTTGGACGCCACCAAAGCAGGGCATATTGAGGCTGAATTTTGATGGATGTTACCCGGTAGGGACAGAGGAAGGAGCTATAGCTTGTGTGTGCCCAGATAGCTTGGATTTTCTTATTAAAGGCTTCACGCGTCTGGTCAAGGGGCGTCGTCCGCTGCTCAAATGGAAGTGTTGACTTTCCCGGAAACCCTAAAACATTCGCGATCTAAAACCGGCTGTGAACTACCCTCATATTACTTTGATCTGAATCCACTACGGTTTGAGGGTCACGGTGACGGACTCGACAAACTTATAACGAAAACAGATGCTGAGTTCCTGTAATTATACTTATGGGAACGGCAATCACCCTGATTGCCCTCCCTCATATTTATTTTCAAGCAAAGAAAAAGAAAATAAATTTCGAGGGGCTTCTCCCTAGGAAAATGTGTTCCTCTTTATTGTATATTGCCTATGTTAAATTACACCTCAAATTCACTTTTTCTTAGGCCACTCTATGGAAAAAAATATAAAAGAAAGCAGAAAACGGTCCAACGGATATGAAAGTCCGGAAATGGGCATTCCACCTTCGGTTCCAATTCATTTAATCAGGACTCTCTATTTTTCTCTATCAGAATTTAATTGAATAAGGCATAATTTTAAAAATCAAATGCATTGTCAATTACAACAATAAAAACTGGTAACGCCGATTGGGAGGTCACTAGTGCCGATCGTCCCTCTCATCTCATCACTATTGAAAAAGGTGGCCGCATATGAACGAATTTATGAAGAACAGCAAAAGTGAATTTATATGAATGAATAGTAGTGTCTTGCTTAAGGATTGTCTCTAAGTTTGAGGCATAAGAGTGTGATTAATGAGAGATTGATCAGTCTCCTTGCAAAGGAAGTGCTTTTCTTCCACTCTCTATTCATTTCGTTACCTATTTATTACCCTTGTCCCCCTCCCTTCCCTCTCTTCATTATGTTCTTGTTCTATAATTTCTATGTGTGGCTCCTTTATAGTAAAGAAAATTTCTACCTTGATATCAACATAGTAAAGAATGCCGCGAGGGCACTAGTTAAATAATCGATTAAGGAAATTTTTACAGCTTTCCGTGTACTATTCCCCCCGTGTTATATATAATCAGTGTCTTGAAAAGTGAATAGTTCCAGATAAAATAAACTCAATTAATGTCCTAAGGACGCTCGTAGCAATACCCTATTTCATAGTTATTTACAAAGACGTACCCTAAAATAACAACCTAATTATGTGTACTTGAAGCATAGTAAATAACAAAACAAAATATGGTAGGTCAAAATACTGTGTTAGCTATTCTATCATAACAATTGTTCAAAATGACTAACGTAATGTCTACATTAGAATCTTTTGGTATAAATATATTAATGTGAAGCTTTCTTATGGCATTTACTTACAAATTGTACAATAATTCACGGAAAGCACGATTTACATCTTAATTTAAGTTGAATATCTTACTTGAATAATTAAAGTGTAATGTTATTTTTTTTGTCTAATATTCAAACTCACCAAATTAAGCCTAATCAACTAAGCTCATTAACTCGAATTAATGTAAGGGTATCATTAAACACCTTCATATATTTTAAGGATTAAGTTGAATATATACCAAAACTTTAAGGATTACATTGAATAAATTACAAAACATTGCATGTTGGACAAAACTCCGCAGATCATTTTTGTGACTATCCCTTTTGCGAATTATGATAGCAACAATGGCCGAAAGTGAACTCACTAGGCACATCAAAAGTAAACTTTAAGATTTGAGTGGTCGCAGAGGCTTTTATAAATTGGAAGTTGGACCTATGTTCTTGGCCCAAAAAGATTGGACCTTGTCGCATGAGATTGACCCCCTCACTCTTTTCACATGTTCTAAATAACAACAAAAGAGATTGCCTAAAAAGCAAGATGGAGCTAAGAGTTCTCTGTATTCTGATGAGTTCCGTCAATGCTTCCACCGACTAATCACGAGTTTAGATAGTCAAGGTCAAAACGAGGGCTGCCACTTTGGCCTCTCCAACCTAACTCACTTTTAACCTTTTGGAAGGTTAAAAAAAAGTGACTTGCTAGTACAAGAGGTGACTAGGCCCTTTTTTCGGTCTTTAATCTATCTTTTATAGAAGGGTGGAAATTTCAAGTTCTAATATAGAGGTTGTGGTGAAATAAGGGGGAAACTAAGGGGCCATATAATTAAAGATTAGCACGTGGAGAAGAAACTACTAGAGTTATCAACAAGGAAAGATACATAGTACTAGAGGTACAAGTGGTTCCATTTGAGGTGTCGGCATCTACTTCTTTGGAAGAGTTCGACACGAAGAAATCGATTGTAAATCTAGAGAATATAGAGTTTACAATCCCTCAAATTGTTGTACTCAAAGCAAAGTCCGCAAGTATTATCTCATAATCTCTCACAAAGAACTGACTTAGCAAATTCATAGAGAAAAATCCTAACACTCACCTTATTTACTATAATGTGTAACGATTGAGTAGAATTCGTTTTTATATGTTCTTAGTTGACTTACTGATTTAAACTAAAAAATCTATTTGAACTAGGAATCCACTTTCAACCTAGATTGTATTCCAAATAATTATTTTGCTTGTTCGCGTGTCAAACCACAATTTTTATTTGGATTTGAAATTTCCATTTGGAAACTAGTTTTCTTTGTGAAATCAAATTTGAGATATGATTTAATTTAACAAAAGTAGCAGACAAAATCATATGATGGTCACATCAATTACAATACTACTCTTGAGGATATAATTAACTTTATATCTTGGCAATCCCATCTCCCCCAAAAAGAAAATGAAAGTACTACCTTTTTGGAGCTTTTGAATTTTAAATGGTTATTTAAGTCTATCAAGAACTTTCCTTTTATTAATAAGTGTATTAGCAAGAAAATTCACATGGTTTGATTTGTATGTCGACACTTACTTCATGAGGAGAGTTCAAGACATCCACTGCAAGTTCAAAGAATACATATTCTAAAATTTCTCAATAGTTGAAGTGTTTCTCAGCTCTAGGTTATATCCAAAACAAAATTCACAAGTCTTATCTCACAACCTCTCACAAAAAACTCACTCAAAAAGCTTACACAGACAAAACCCTAATATTTCTCTTATTTGCTCTCATGTGCAATAGCCGAGTGAGATTTTGTTTTTTAATATATTTAGGTGACTTGCTGACCAAAATTAGAAAATTTGATCTAACTCTAACATAAAAAGTACTTAATAATTTCTTACCTCTCGAATCATAAGTCTATTTATAATTCAATTTTCTATTTATTCAGATTTTCTTCGTGTACTTAAATTCAAGAAATAATTTAATAGGGGGAAAGTCAGTCATATCAAATTCGGTACTTTTTTTAGGGATGCCACAAACTTTATATCTTGTCAAGCCCACACATGTGCAAATCAATCTCTTCCTAAAAGCAAATAAAATTACGACCTTTTTGGGAGTTTTGTATTTTAACTGGTAGGGTTAAGTCTCTCAAGAACGTTCCTTTTTTCCCGATAAGTGTCTCCTAATAACTTGCTCTCGAAGAAAGAGAAGCTCGAGGCAAAAGAGGTTTGCTTGAAGGGATGGATGGTTGACAAATTAGGAAAAAAAGACCTATCGCTAGCGACCACACAATCCATTACTTGATGGAGAAAGCTAGGACTACTTTAGGGTTTTGCCAGTGAAATGAAATAGTGGTTTGAAGAAGACCCTCTCTCTCTCTCTCTCTCTCTCTGTGTTCGGTCTTTGTCCCTCGTCTTTTATAACTAGGATCACAATCCGATTTTCTTTTTCTGATGCTTTCTTTCTTTTTCTTCTTTCCTGGAATGATGCTCTTGTTGATTTGATGGGGGCTACAAAATCCCAATCCATTCTCTGCATCTGGAGCAAAGTTGATGGATATCGGCATCTTCCAAGATCTTTCCTTGAGATCCATATTAGAAACTTATCACATGTGAATTCATGCATGGATTTTAAGTGTGCGTGCATCTTTTTTGAGTCTGTGCGCGCTTCAACAAAGACAAAACCCACAAGGATCGATGTTAGGTGGGGGCGTTCTGATTTTTCTAGCTATCAATCATAACTCCTACCGGACAATGTTTATTGCTTCTTTTGTTTGCGATCAGCCCTGAATCTTTTCCCTTTTTCTTCTCTTCTTCAGTTTATTTACGATCAGATAGTGAAGATGATGAGACGATAATGTCAAGTGAAGTGGGACAGATTCCTCTTGTGAATGTGTGTAGAGCTGCGCTTTTGTAAACACGTATTAGATGGGGTGAGAGCACACAGAAGTATATTCTGCAAGATTCTAAATTCAGGATAGATATTAATTTGGGACCTTTAGCAATGGTACAAAGCATCACGGCTTGGGAACTTGATGAAAAAGTAAAAGAGTCTAGACTCAATAGTATGTAGCAAACCCTAATGAGAGTCGTCGCTTTCAACTAAGGTTCATTTTCAGTAGACACAATCATGGAACCAAGTCAGAAAGAATTCACAGCGAAACCTCGTGGCAATTACACGGATGACTTGCCTTTAACTTTATTGAGGGGGCAGAGAAGTGCAAGTTTCTTAACATATCACATATCAAATTTTGTTTTTCTATAGCCAATCACAAGAATTAAGTAGCTCGTGCCGGGTAAAATACTACTTATTAGTACTAAATTAATCCAAGGAAAGAGGCACAAATTGAAGTATGTGTTGGTGGCAATGGTTGACAAGATAAGTGCTGCATCGACAAAATACTTCACCTCAATCAGCTCCTCGTCCATTTTACCAGACAAAAGTAAGGGAAAAAGGATAGATAACCTGTGCGGAAAAGTGTAGATATAGTCTGTACCACATAAATCATTATCGAGCCATTCTGGCCACAGAACAATTCCAGCATGCTCTCCTGTAGAAGAACGCGAAGTTTGAAGGTACAGATGACTTGCGGCCGAGGTTGTGTCACCGGTGGATGGTACAGAAGCTCGTGGAAAGAAGATGAGCTGTAAAGGGTTCGACGAGACAGAATCTTGTAAGGAATCATTTGTTTTTTTTTTCGCTTTCTGGAATTCTTGTTATTGTTCTTGTTCGGAGGCATCTAGACTTTCGGTTGAAACCACCAAACCCGAACACGCAAATAAATGGGGAAAGCAGCAACATTTCTGAGTTAGCCTACTAAGCGTAGTACTCCGCTTTTGGATGTCGGACGATCTCTTCACCAAAATCTTCCATTCTTTTAGGCCTTTCAAGGTCAAAAACGATGTACCGGTTTTATTCAAAATGTAGCACTCACTTCATGGAAAAAATATAATGAATGACATGGGGACATGATATGTCGTTGAGTGAAACGAATCACTCACTTTTCAATCAAATCACCATGCTTTAAAAAATGGATAACATATTCTTTGAATATGTTCGGTTTAGGGGAATGTGATTCCATTAATTCTTGGCATATTCATAAGAGAAATTCCTATTTTATCATTTGATTGGTCAGAAAGAACATGACTTTTTCTAATAGCCCTACTCACCAGAATGGAATTCTTATTTTTACATGCGATTTTCAGTTTTTGATTAATTAGAAACAAAATTGCCAAGTAGAACAACAAAGGTGTTACTCGTTATTAATCTAAACTCGAACGTGAAAATTACTCGTAAACACTACATGTAGCGAGGAAAAATGTGCCGTATAAATGTTCTTTTCATGAATGGAAAAATCATACGAAAACACTAATTTCTTATATCACTTTATCATGTCGGCATCTGATTCTCAAACAAATGTAGACTTGATGAGTTTATTGCTTACTTGGTGCTATCAATGTGAATGGAAATATCATATGAAAACACTAATTTCTTATCTCACTTTATTTTGTCAGCGTCTAATTCTCAAGCCAATATAGACTTGATGAATTTATTGCTTACTTGGTGCTATCAAGTGACTTGGCAGTATAAGAACTGTTTAATGCTATTGTACCATGTGTATTTTTCATTCCACAACTTAACGATGGATCATCTTAGGTTCTATAACTTTTTTAGAATAGTTCATTCGAGTTTTAACAACTTTGGCAACTAAATATGTCCCACAAGCTGAGGCATGCGTGTTGGCACCACTACAATCTCACCTTTGGATGCTGAGTTCGAATAATCCCACATGCACACAGTTCGGACTTATCTGGTGCAAGGGTTGAGGACCTCCCTGGTGCCCCGTGAGGGATTTACCCGTCGCAATCGGCACAGGTAAGGACGGCATGTGTTCTTCTCCTGACCATTTGAGAAGGGCATAAAAGGCCGACGACTCATTGGCTTTGCCAAAAAACCCTACACGGTGATTCATTAATTAAAGTTATCCAACGCCGCTTGTCGGAGAAATCTTCCCCAAAATTAGGAAGCAAAGTGAAAAAAAAACAAAACAAAACAAAACAATCTTTCGGCATATTGCGCAATTGTCAAGATGGGGTTGACGTTAGTTCAAAAGTGGGCTTGGCAAAAACGAACTCAGGATAATGCGTGCCAAACCAGCCTAAAAATAGGAGGGATAATTATCTGAGAAGTCAAAAACCAATTGTATGGCTATCGATCCTAAACCTTTTAATTATATCAATTTAGTTTTAAATCTTTTAATGATATATCAATTTAGGCTTTTCGATTAATTTTGATTAGAAATTATTGACATGAATACCTATAGGCCTACGTGATCTCGCTTGGTTGAGGGCTAGCCTCGCTAGATTGGGCAAGGGTGGCCTTCGTCAACCCTTGCCCTTGCCTAGGCGAGGCCAACCCTCATTGTCCATCGCCTATGGCCAGTGGCCGGTGACCAACCACTGTATGCTGACTGTCATCCATGTCAAAATTCGTTGAAATGATTAAATTAGCAAATTGTCAAAATGTTAGGATTAAGTTGGCACAATTGAAATGTTTATGACTGAATCGAACACTATATAATATGTTTAAGACTTTTTGGTCAATTTTCTCAAAAATAGGGTATGCTTGGACTTTTTTTAACTCACAAAAGACAAGGTCAACTTGACCCTTTTCCCATATAATTTCGGGTTGAGTCGGGTCACCGATGGCCCGGCAAGAAAATAAGTGTCGTCATCCCTCTTTTTTCCTTAAATCATAATTGAAAATTTCAAATAGTCAAAGTTACACAATATCCAGTCTTGTTAGTCACGATGTGGATAATATCTCAAAAAAGTATATAATTGCTAAGATTTCCTTATTTTAAACGGGCTGATAAAAAATTATTTCAATGTCATAGACATACTAAGATTTGTCTCTGAAATTTTTTTATCATGAAAAACTGTCAGGCGTTTAAAGGACCACTAACGTAAATAATCACTTACAGACCGTCACATTACTTGATAAACTAAATTAGTCAACCGATCTTAGATGCCTCTTTAGTATAGTTGCAGATGTGCTTAACTGTGCTATAGTTGCTTTGTGCAGTGTTGTGCGAAAGCATGTGTTTGGCAGCACATCTTTTAAAGATCTTGGTGGAATCGGCAGTGAAATTCTGGAGCTATGAAGAAGCTGCGGCCGTAAAGTTTCCACCAAATGCCTCAAAAAAGCCAAATACCATATTTGTGTGATAAAAACACCTTAGAGCAATGGACAATTGCATAACTACAAGGAGTTTGGTACTCCTTTAACTCGTCTAAAAGGAGTCCTGACCCGAGATTTGGGCCAACCTCACTCAAGAACAGTGGAGATCAACGTCGGAATCAAGTCGAGGATGGAGCAGAGAAACACAGACGACAGCCGGAGGTTCCCGAACAATCTCCTGTCCAACATCATCCCTCAAAAAGACACCATGAGCAACAATGGCAGATGATGCTGACTCTGGACATGACGGGGTCGTCGATGAGGAGGGTTGGATCAGCTCCTCGACGTCGATGCTCCATTTGTTCAGTCTATGGGCGGCGTCCACCGGGGTCGATGGTGGCACCAATCTTCCCCAGCAGCAAGCAACAGCTTGTTCTTCTCATTTTTTCTAATTTCCTTTTTTTTATATTTTTCTTTCCAATCAGAATTTATCTCATTCGTTTAAAATTTCTTATTTGCCATTTTATCCGGACATATCCAAGTTTATTTCTGTTTAAGAGCATGTTTTTAAACATCAAATAAGATAATAAATAACTCCATTCGAATTCAAAATTGGATTACCAAAACACAATCTAAAATATTTCAGGCTTTTATATTGTAAATGTGTGCGGTATTCTTTATCGACTTTTTTATTTGCTGTGTTCCACGATGCGATGGGTCGTACACTTGTGGAATTGTAAGTGTCACGTGCGAAAGGCATCGTATATGATAAAACGACAGTCCATTTAATTATTGCCTGCTGCTATGTTTCCTGTCTTAGAATCCAATTCTCTCTGTCAAGAGACTAAAGGAATCCAGACCAGTCGCCATTAACTTTTCTCGTCAGACCGCGTCCTAAGTTTTAGGTAAAGGATGGCGATATCCGCGGTCCAAAAACGACCCTTCGAAAGTTTGGAAAACGCACACGCACACGCCATTCATCACACATTACTTTCCCCATTTCTTGGGGCTTTAAGTGTCGAAATGTCTCTCGCATGAGTCATACACATCATTAGAAACGAGCCCTTCGTTGCTTGTCCGACTGAGAATGTGACAGCGACAGGAGAACAAAACCCTAGTACAATCTAGGGTTGACGACAGCAAGAAAAATGGATAAAAAAGAAGCTTTGTACATTATGCATGGGAAACACTCGACTAGCCGAGCATATAAAAACTCTGTATTTACGTAGCTCTGCTTCATTAAAGACTCTTCACCCATCGTTTCCTCTTTGGTCACTCGTCCTGCCTAACTAAAGAAGGGGGAGAGAGAGAGGAATTATTGGTTATTAAGTCAAAATTAACGAGGGTTGATGTGATTTTGCATGGCGAGTAGAATCCAATGTAGATCCGAGAGCCGAGCTGATAGGGACGCACACTCGGATCTCAACCGCTCGTTTTCCGTCTGCACGGTGAAGAACTGGGTCACGGCGCAGTCGAGCCGGCTCTTTAGTTCCCGGTTCACGGCACCCAGCCGGTTCAACTCGTCCGTGAGCTCCTCAAGGTGCTGCTTCTTGCGCCAGCGGGACCGGGCCGCCGACTTCCGGTTCGATTCCATTCGCCTCCGCTTCCGATCATCCTCTGTGGAACTGAGGGTCCGGTTCGAGCCCTCTGAGCCGGAGTTATTGGGGCTGACGGGGCTCTCTGACTCGAGGATCGACAGGAGCTCTTCCAGCTCGTCATAAGTGAACCCGGTCTCGAGAACCGGGAGCTGGAGGTGAACCGGGTCATCCGAGCAGAACATGGCTCACTGAACCGCTCAAGAATATTGGACCGGAGAGAGGAAGGAGAGGGAAAAGGGAGGGAATGTGGTGTAGGAGCATGGTATTTATAGGAGGGAGGGGAGGGACACATGGGGTCCATCCAAAGGAGAAACTTTTTGATTAATAATTTGTCCAAAAAATTCATCTTTAGGGTGAAATTTTTCCCTTTTCTTTTTCTCTAATTAGGTGTGATTGATCAAGGGATTAATTAAATTACAACTTTTTTTTTTGGGAGGTATTAGGTAGAAATAGTAGTGGGATCACTTTTTCTTCCTCATATGCATGGATTTGCAAATTTCCTTTGGCTTTATGTAAAGTAGAAGATGGCGGGAGATGGGACACACCCCCCCCCCCCCCCAAAAAAAAAAAAAAAAAAAAAAAAAACCAAAAAGAACGAGCAAAAGATTTCGAGTTTAGCTTAATTACGAAGAATCGGCCAAAGGCATGACACCAACTGATGAGATTAGAGAATAATCAGACAGATTCAGCCGAAGTCATCTGGTATACGCAGGTGAAAAAAGTAGAGAGAGAGAGAGAGAGAGAGAGAGAGAGAGAGAGAGAGAGAGAGAGAACCAATAAGTTGGAGGTACATGGAACTTGTCGGTGCTATTTGCTGTCTAGAGCACAAAGATTTGAGAAAAGGAGGGCTCCCATGTGCAAGACCAAGTTTCAATACCCATTTTTTCCTTTTTTTTCTTTTTGAATTTTCCGCTGTCTTCTGTGTTACTATGATCGATTCAGACTAGACTATCGCGCAGAGACTAAACTCATGCGGGGTTTCCTTGTAATCAATAAACTCGATGACCGGGTTGCTTGCCAGCTCCTCTTATCTAGACCAGATTCCGAACGCTTGGCCCCTCGGGTGTGTTTGGGAGAAGGTCTTATACGATAGCACGCCCAAAGAAATTGGTTAATGGACTTTTGAATGGCCCTAGAAATCTATCTACTTAACTATGTTCACTTTGATTTACTAGAAAAGTGATGAGGGATAGTGAAGGCACTAATTCATTTATTTTAGGGCAATCAGTTCCCACCTTCAAGGCATCCACTAGCGTATATGCGAAAATTGACACTTGGATATGTTACTTAATCTAAAAAGTAAAGCTTACATACAAAATTCGAATATACCAATAAAGGTGATACGTGATACTGAACATCATCCTAAAAGAAAATACCATGCAGTCGACTAGGTGAAGACTTTTCGTCAATTCCACTTTAGGCACGTCATATCCACCAAGAAAATGACTTGACTGATGTATAATTGACATCGGGATTGAAATGATTTGGTTCGTGCCACACGGGCTAAGACTTTAAAAAAGTACCCCGAGTGACCATACAAGACGGATGACCATTTAAGAATATGCATCGACTTATGAGCCATTCAAAACGGTTTTTCCTAACTGATCGGGAATTAAGATGTCACAAACTCCCTCACTTAAAAAAGTGATATCCACTTATACTCCCCCTATTAGATGTGGAGTTTGGTGGATTGTCGCACCCTTTGCCATCCTAAAGGTTTGTTGATGGTTGCACCTTATTTTAGCTCACTTCGGCGATTACTTCCCGTCCCCATCGGTTCGAGTATGTACTTAGTCAATAACAATTCAGTCAGTTCCACATGGGCCAAGCCCCAAGGAGAACTATTCTAAGGAACGACCATTTAGGGTTGAATGATGACTTATGAATCATTCAATACGACTTCTCCCGGCCGATGTGTGACTTAGCATGGCACCAGAAAGGGCATTTCTTTAGGAACAAGATAACTTTCATAGGTTCTCCACGTGCACTTTCTCCATTGAAGTAGGAGAATGGGAAGATAAGGGTGAAATGAAAAGAAAACTCTACATACTTTATATAACCTTTATTCGATTTGATTCGGCAATAGAGAGACATCTCGAATTCGATCTCTTACTCTGCATGTCTGCGGTTCCAATGGCCACACCTAGAAGAGAGTGCAACATGGGAAATTCAACACGGTTGCATTTACTATTGGGTGGTTCTCCCTTAAATAAGGTATTTCCAATGACTAAAGTTCAAAGATTACAATATGAATGAAGTCACTTTCTAGCAAATTTGAAGTGGGCACGTTCTAGTAATAATCATAAAGTGGGGGAGGAAAATTAAATTACGTCGCAAAGATAGTGCTTTTGCTTTATTTAAATTCATGTATACTAGATAGACCATAACCGGTCAAAAGAGAAATTAAAGTGGAGTTTAGCCATCTTGATATGAAAACCGACCGCCGCTTGTGTAATGCCAAACTACCATATAAAAAAACAAGTAAAGAATCATATTCACTCAAGCCCACTAGCAATTTTTTTTTACTTTTCAACTATGGATATATATCGTCTATTGATGGCTGCTGAAAATGATGACTTGAAATAGCTTTCAAACTTATGATTTTTTACTCTAATGTCATGATTTTTTTTTTTTTTAAATTTGCCGACTAAAGTTTGTTGTTGCCTTTAAGCAAAAACCAATGGCTGCTACTCATTGTGTGATTCGTCGCTTATCCATGAAGTAATTCGTATAGGTAAGTGTAAACCCACACGGAAAGATGATGGAATAATTTGATATTAAATTATCCCTTTACCTAACAGTTTAAAATTTTCAAAATAGTTGATGCAGGTTCTACGAAATCTCATAGATCGTAAAGCAGCAAGTCATATTGTAGATATAAGCCAAAGTCCAGTTTATGCACGAGGAAAGTGATGGAATAATTAAATATTAAATCACGCATTCATCTAACAGTTTAAACTTTTTGAATAATTGACAGTAATTCCACAAAATCTCACGAAAAACTTGATTAGGAAACCTAGTTTTTATTTTCTCTCCTCTCTTCTCGGATGTAACCTGAACATATCACCACGAGACTTCAAGGGTCACTGTTGCTGCTGTTGCCACCATGGCGAGTAGCTATTGTTCTCTCTCTCTCTCTCTCTCTCTGTCTCTGTCTCTCTCTCTCTCTCTCTCTGTGTTCCTGCAATGACAAAGGTCGCACAAGGTCGAGCTCAACGCGGCGTGGCTCTAGAAGTGACCAGAAGGAGGAGGGGTTTTGGTGTATTTGGGTTGAGCGACTTTGGAGGCCGGAGCGTCATTCTGGTGGCGCTAGATACGGTGATGCGTGGTGATGGCATCAGGTGGCATTGCAATAGTATTCTTTCGGGCGTTAGCAACTAGCGACACATGCGGTTGACGTCTGATGAAGAAACCCACCAATCAGAGAAGAGCAGCAAATAATAATGTACGCAGCCCCCTCCAAAAAGTAATTTTAGTCCTTCTTTAAGAGATTGAAATGTCGTAATGCCCACCCACAATGCCATAACCTTATATGTCTGTAAACCAAAAGGCAAAATATATATGTTGCGTGGCTGATTCTTATCGGTGGTTGCATATTGTTAGGAAAGTCTAAACTAGAAGAGATGTCGAATTTGACTATGCGACGGGTGTCGGATACATATTTGTGAAAATGATAGCACTGTATGATATCATGTTAGAAAAGGTTAACCCAAAAGTTTAAACTGATAGGTGAAGGGAGATCGCATAAATATAAAGAGTATTTAAAACTCGTTAAGTAATGTAAAATAATATTTCAATGCATATCATTAACTCATAGTTATATTCATTTTAGTATATTAATTTTTGTAAATTGATCTTAATATATCTGATACGACTCTATTCCTTAACGGGTATAGTAGCGAAGTAGGGAGAGAGAAATCAATATGTGTGAATGCAAGAAGGGCAAAAGCTGCAACTTTGTGCTTTTCATTTGCCTCACCACTTCTTGGGAAAGAAAGGGAACACTTCTATCTTTTTTTTTTTTGCACATGGCTATGCGTCCCACTATAGCTCAAAAGCCAATAAACTGCAATCCCTGGCAGTTTTCTTAGTTAGCATTTTTGCTTTTCCCTGGATTGGCAGTTAGTTTCAGTTGCTGCATTTGAAGCAATTAAAGCCTAAAAGTGATAGTGGAGGGTAACATGCCAATGCATGCACACGTTTGTTTGTGCTGCTGCTGCTCTTTTTTGGATGCTTTTCTTTGGTCCCTCTGATGATTCAGGGGCTGTCCTGAAACCCAGGCTTTAGACACAAGGCTTAGTAGGGTTCATGTGCTGTAAACCTTATTATGTCCGATCATAAGATGCCCTTCCCCTTTTGTCTTGTTTTTATATGCCGTATAGATATTAATAAACCCAGACCCTCAAAAAGTACTATAATGCTCGCAACCGCCCCCTGCAGGTGGGTTTTTGTTGGTTTCCCTCCTCGTTTTCATCAGAAAAAAGATTGCAACCCTTATTTTATAATGCCCAAATTATGTCACTGACGTTCGATCGCACGTAAACCATGAAATTTAGGCTGCAAAAAACCATGGAAAAGAAGACCCCTGTTGGCATTAAGAACAGGAAAAGATCGGAGTGTCAAAACTTTGACATAGGGCGACATTTAAGTGTTAAAAGTTACAAAAAGTATACATAAATGTTAATTTCTTTGAAAAATGGGATACCAAATGCTAGGTATGATGACTTTGATCGGAAATCCTATGTGACAATTGGCTCTCAAGAGAGTTGAGTCAGCAAATAAGAGACAAAACAATATCGTTTTACCTCTTATTTTTACATTAAATTTAAAACTAAATTAAAGGGGGAGGGGGGAGGAGTCGTAGAACAGAAGAGCTATGCAAGCCCTTGCCAACCCCAGCGACGGTTGAGGGAGGGTCGGCCGAGGTCACCAAACCCTCAACTCTCGTCTCCCTTTTTTAAACATTTTATTATTACTATAAATTTAATTTTAGATTTAATTTAATTAATAGTTATATCAAAATTCAAATATGAGGCATAACAACATTGTTTTTGACTTATCTCTAAAAAAACGCCACGTCAACATTTTGATTGGATTTTCTCGCCGTTGGTACTTAATTGACATATTTTACTTTAATTTTGGCACTTAAGTGAACATTTCCAAACTTTTAGCACCCAATTGTCCCTCCGTGCCAAATTTTAGCACTCCAAGTGTCCTTCTCCTTATTAAGAACTTGGTGTAGATTACAAGGGATAGCCCTTGACGTTTGTTGTCTTAGTGACATGCCAAAAGAAGTATGGAGATGTAACATCGGTTTGGTAGATTTTTCGGCCGGCAAGAAAAGAGAACTCTGGCTGTGCATGAAGAGAGGACTGAAAACCCTTGCATAAACGAGGGAGGGGGGGTGTTCAAGAATAAAACTAACATCTGAGGGCTGAAGAGTCACAACAACAACAATCTCCAGTAAGGATTAAAAGAAGCTATCTCTCTAGCTAAGCGCAGTTGAAAGTGGGAAAGAAAGGGTTAGCTATTTATCAGCAAGCAATCAAGAGCATCATGTGCCATCTCTTCTTAGATACTAATATGAGTTATCCATAACTCGTGTTGACTAGTCTCTGCCAATGCTTATAGATCAATCCATCCATGTACATTTCCGCACAAACAATATCGGGCGTGGCCCTCAAAATTTGCTTTGAATGGAGATGTTGAAGAAATCTATTGCATCCGGACCGAATTGAGTGGACCACTCATCCAACCCTCAAGAGATGTCGCTTTTACTCCCCAAAACTATGACCATGCTCAAGCTGCTTGCCCAAAACCATCAGCTCGGCCTTCACCCCTTCTATGCAGTGAACAATCAAAATAAGAGCTCGTGGGGAAGACCGTTATCAAGGCACAGTATCTTAATATTTCTCTCTTTTAGACTAGGCGCCATCTCCACTCTCTGAAGTTAGCATCTCCCCTCCTGTGAAGCTCAGTTTAAATGAATAACGACAGCAATATTTGTTGTCTTTTAGCTCAAGAGAAGCTTCACCCATTACTGGGTATTGCAGCAGGCAAGAGAGGAAAATTCGATAAGTAAACCGATACCTACCTTGCATTACATTGGTAAGTTATAACTACCGGTCAGAAAACCAATCGAGAGAAATTTAGCCACAGGCGAAATGCATAGCGACATTGATACTACTTGACCAATATTTGGTCTTCAGAAGACAGCTTACGCTCGGGGGAGTACAAAAACTGTCTTACCATGCGCCCAATGAATAATTAAGCCCATTCAACTGAGCAACAAATCTTTGCTCAAAAAAAAAAAAAAACTGAGCAACAAATCAGGGTATAGGGATTCCAAATTACCTTTTTACCCTTGACATTTAAAACATAGATTGTCCACTGATCTATGACCACACTTACATTTGTTTCCAACACATAACAACTAAGACAAAGGGTTTGACCCAAAAAAAAAAAAAGACAAGTTTAAAAAAGGAGGGGGGGGTGGGGAGGGAGTTGATCAATTAAATTCTAAAAACACCATCTAGCAGTTTCCAACTCTTATATCTCTTACAGATAGGTCCCCTTAAGCTTTCCTTTGCAGATGGGCATTCTTGTCCGATTTTCCTGAATGCTTATAAGTTCACTGGAGGACTTCCCTAAACCATGACAACTACTTCGTGTCAGGAAAGCCAATATATTAATAGTCCAAGACCAAAGAAAATTTAAGGCATAATCATAACCATTGACTTGTAAGGGAATGGAAAGTGAAATTTCTCACCGTAAAAAACCTCATTATAAGCAAATTCCCACTGCAATTACCTTGAAAAGAAGATCGTAAGCAATGTGTTCCCATGGCAGAGATATAGACATCAAGCAGCATTTTAGGGGTATCATCAGTTCATCATCATGACTATTGGTAGCTGAGGCTACAGCATATGCATGCTTAGCTGCCACAGACGCCACAGATGCCGCTTTCCGAACGATTGAGCCAATCCCGAATCCTCTGTTAGATACAGAAACTGGTGAAAAGGGGCCCACATCCTCATTGCTTTGATCTGATATTGCAACATTGAGAGTCAGGAATGGATTAACAATACAAACCTAGTCAATCTATTCCGCTTCCCAGTCGATGATTTTTGTTTTCCCTTTTCTGGATAAGCCAATTGAATGAGTCACAACCATGTCGATAAAATGTTGTGTGCAATGTGGTGCATTAAAAAATCAGATGAAAGAGCAATATATGCAACCACCCCCAACCCTGACCCAACACCAACGCCCCCCACACCACCCCCCCCAAAAGAAACAGAAGAAAGAAGACATGAGAAAAGTACTAATATCCAGTTCCATTGATTATACTGAATATCATTCTAGTTACCGATATCGTAATTATAAAGCTGACAATTGTTCACCGTACTTTAACAAAATGAATTGCAAAATGAAGAAGAAATAGCATTGAAAGTTCTCTTCCTTGTGAATGATGTTTGCGTAACACTCAAATCTGAATCAGCAGATGTATCCAAATAAAATTTCACAAAGACCAGAGAGCGCCAATATATGTGAAGGGTATAACTCCTACCGATAACACCAGAAACAGCAACCTCAACTTCCCCACGTCCTCCAGGTCCTTTCATATAAAGGCGATCTTGTTTGCCAAGTGAATGGCCAAGTGACCAGAGGCCCCCAAATTGAGACTTTCCAGCTGAGAGAGAGAGAGAGAGTCATAAAACACACAGTCATCAACATTGTAATAACAAACATAACTGCATGCACAATAACTCAACAGTAAATCATCTACAGCACATATAGCTATTATTTCTAACAAGAAACAAAAGCCATTGTAATAAAATTATCAAATCCTCTCAAGTGTTCTTTGTTTGATGAATAATTATCCTCACCCACATTAATGATTATCTTCAATTGATGAAGAATACAGTGATCCAAGCATGTAATCCTAAAAAGGGCAAGCTTAGTTCAGGGGCTTACGGTTAAAAATGAAATCAGCAAGATTCTGCAGTGTTAGCATGAAATATTTGCCTTCCAAACTCATGGAAAGTTAAAATATTTCATTCTTACTTATGGAGCTCAATATAAATGCACTAATCCTGAAGTAAATTAATTGGCACCAAATCTCTTGTCAGAGATTAACGTACACTTTAAATGAGACCATACCCATTAGTAGATCAATTCTCCTGTAAATGGTATGAGATAAGGCTCATTTTGGAAAGAGGCTATTAGAGAGGGAAAAGGAAGAGGGGATGTACTGCAAGTAACCAGACAGCAATTACTACTATCCCAAACTTGACGTGGGCATTTTCCTACACTGTTATGACAATGAGAAAAAACAATCCAAGAAAATTAAGAGTTATGCCAGTGAGAAACAATAAATGAAATGATGCAATATCGTACCATTGTATGCTTCTCTAACCATTTGATAGCTGACAAATCCTGAAAAAAGGGTAATCTGAATTCATAAAAACAAGTCAAAAGATGCTGTTTCCAAAAACAGGAACCTTTTCATCAAATGAAACCTACACATAAATTAACCACAAATCACCATTAAACCTTCACCACATCAGTGAATAATTCTTAGCGTGTGCAAACAAACTTTCCCATTAACATAACGTGACAAACAATTGGTAGACAGCTGATAGTTGAGTGGTCTGCAAATTATGCAAAAAAAGCAAAATCTTGAGCTAGGCAGCAGTTTAACAGATAGGTAAACTCAAAATTAACTTATCCTAGACCTCGACCGCCGTTTGACAATCAAAGGGGGTTTCTTAAGCATAACTCAACAGTAAAATAAAGGTTAAACAAGAACTAGTAACTCTCCCAATCCTAAGGTATATCGAGTGCAGTCATGAGTGCTAAAGAAGAATATGTAATCCCTATCGAACTTCTCATATACAAACACCTAGAATAATATAACTATTAAACAAGAAAAACTGGAAACTTTCTCACTGATAGTATCAAAACAGCAAGTTAAAAGGTTAAAAGAGAAGTAGCTCCTCTCTGATCATTATGCATCTTGAGTGCTAAAGAAATGCATTTAATGCTTATATACTTCTCTCTAATGAAAGACCCTGAGCATATAAAAACTAAACAGGAAAACTGCAAATACTCTCATTGATAATTGGGTCAAATTCTTAAAGACCTGATATTAGAATATCTTTGTGAAAAAGAAAAAAGAAAAATTGAAATACCATAAAGCAAGTAGAAACTTTCATCCAAAACAAAATTCTTGTAGTTGATGATCTGATAGAGCCAATTGTTACGGTGAGGATGCATGATGTACAGAGAATGAGGATAAGTGAGATCCCTAAGTGGCAAGGCGCAAACACTAATCTCAAGAACCTCTATGTCTACATAGTTGCACGCATACATGCATGTGAGAAAAACAAAAGGACTTACTCAGCCAAGCAAATGCATCCACGCCTACGAGTATGCATGAGAAGAACTGACAGAGATCTACTACATAATTATGTACGCGGACCTTACTGCTCTTGGAGTTGCCAGAACTTGCTTCAGTTCGCAGAGGAGTATCACTACTGGAAATACAATCATTTTGCTCCTTTTGGGTAGGAAATACTGCTCCATCATGAGCGTTTAGTAGAACACAGTAGCAATGGTCTGTTGATGACAAGACCTGCATAGGCGAATGAATGCTGAGATGCTTCAACTGATAGCCACCGACTCAAAATGAAATAGGATATGACAATGTTCTCTGTTTATGTTTCAACTAGTGGGCAAATCTTCTCTTCAAGATCTTGAAGAATCAGAGTATCTTTGTTTGCTGCAAAGGGAATATCACCAACAAAGACAATGGAAAATTGCCTAGATGCGAGTCGTGGGCCAATCTTTACTTTCACTTCACATAGGTAGGCAGAGGCTTGCATGGTGATAATACAACCACAAAATTATAAAATGAGGAAGGAAGAATGAAACAATATATACAAGACCCCGTAGAGATGCAAAATGTAAAAGCATGTGCTTCCTATGACTCAAGTTTGAGGATACAAGGATGTGATAGGAACTTTTTAGGATCTCATAAAAACTTTTCTCAAAAGCTTTGGAACACTAGGTAAACAATAAAAACATGCATTGAACTCTTCCACCAAGGAACATATAGACATAATATCCACATTATGAAACCTTGTACAACCCTATCATGTAGCAATCAACTTATGCTAAACATAGCAAGACAGATTTGATAGGTCATTATTTATGATTTCAACTGAACACGAGAATATGGAACTAGATGCACTTGTTCAAGAATGAGAGCCAAATTATTGCTATAAGAAAAGTGGCCTCTCGTATGAGCAACATCACAAAACATGATATAAATATAAATGAAGAAACTTTCACGTTTCTATAAGAAATCAATTCTATTAACTTATCACAATGGCCATGTAGACCATTCTATCATCAAATCGGAAGCATCTCATTTCTTAGCAAAAGAGAGCATAAATATGAAGCTATTATCACCAATGTAATAAGTAATGTATAGATAAAAAAAAATTAGAATTGTTACCACTGCATCAAACGTGGAGTCAAAGTCGTCAACAGCAAAACAGATATCTGGATAGGCAGGTGTTGTCTCTACTTCCTAGATATGAGACACGACATCGTCAGATAGCAACTCAATTAACAACAAAAAGGGAATTGTAATATCCTAGAACAATAAGGAGAAAAGGCTGCAATGATCAAGAATCAGTAGCTTGCCTTTTTTGAGTCCAAATGGAAATTGACACGACTAGGAGATGCATAAACAGTTTTCACAACCTGCAGAAAATATTGATCTTCAAATTAGAAAACAGAGAAACCAAAAAAAAAAAAAAACACCACAAATAAGTACTCTAACATACGGCAAATAACTACAGCATAATGGTCTTGTACTTGTCTCATGACTTGAATAAAGATATCACTATCAAACCTATTGGCTTGAAAGGGACTGATTAGGGAAAAACTACAGCCCACAGCAGACTAGCAGCTACAGGCAACAGGTTCTCTCAATCCAAGGAAAAGGATCAGGATATGCAGAGATCTATAGCTAAACAAAATTGTCTCACTGAAACGCACAGATAGATCAATTCTCACTTTAGTCTCAAGGTAGACATGTGGCCAGGAATTGAACTTGAAAGAAATAACATGTCACAACTCCACAGACCTGAAACAGGAGTATCAGTAATACCGACAAACATCTGATAGGTGACAGGAAAACTCTCCTGAAAAAGAATATTATTTTTGTTTTCCTGATTATCTTTCTAGCATTGTGGTTAGAACTGAAAGAGCAATATATAAGAGCTTTTTAAGAGTAACCAAAGAACAACATGCATAATCAGCCCTTACCAAAAAAAAAAAAAATGCATAATCAGCTTAGCCATTTTCTTTTTCTTTGGAGGTCGCCTGGGACAGTTCCCAATTGACTGCTTGTCTCTGGACATCTACATAGACAATTCCCACCTTCCCACAACAACCCCCCCCAACCCCCAACCAAAAAAAAAGAATCCCCTTCCAGGGATTCCTGTGTCTACTCTTCAGTTGGTCTTCCCAATTCATTAAAAATGGCATGAAAGCAAAGACAAATAAATATATATTGCGAACTTTACTCTTATCTAATACAAATGCAACCCACAATTTCTAGGACATTTAGGTAGCATTCGCACATGAAAGTTCCTTATAAAGGTCAAAAGACTCAAAACAACTTGGAGATGTATGGAAATATGTAATCAAGGGATACATCTTATAACTCTAATTTTTAGGGCATAAATAAGGTTGCAATGAGTACCTTATATATTGGAGACAGTGGTGTATCTTGTCCTGATTGATGGTTCCTGAGGACTTCATGGCTGCAGATAACAATCGAACAGAAACACAGCTTACATAAATAATAGAGCATTACAGGGAAATAACACCAAGGAAAAAACCAAGCATGACATCTCAAGTATGTAGCTCCAAGCAGCCTGTGCTAACATTGGTATTTCATATATTCCTTATTTGTGGAAGTTTCACTTCAACAACAACAGCCGCCACCATCTGCAAGTGGAGCCAGTAAATAAAAAACATGCATCTTTCAAAGAGACATGCAGCAACTAAACTCTCCAAGAAGAAACTACAATTAAGATAACTAATATCTCATTATTAAAAAATATGAACCAAAAGGGAGTAATAGGTCCCAACTCCAAACTTACAGCAGAAGAAAAGAAACCAAGATGATATAGAAAGGGTACATTTTAAATTAAGACAGATGGCCTTGTGGTATCTAAGTAGGCCTACCCTAGCCTCTCATCACCTCTAAATTCACAGATACTTGGAAAAACTAAATTAATTAAGATAAGTTTCGACAATCGCCAACACAATTGATGAATCAAACTATAAAACTCAAATTCCAGTGAACGGAGTAGGTCCGCGTGAAAACTCAATGTAGTTGACTTGCCTGCAAATTGCAACTGTCACAGTAAAGGAGGTGTGCGCAATCAAATTCAAATAAAAGGAGCGCCTCCAGTCCACTTCATCAGAACTATCACCGAGTAACTTATCCAACTGTTTTCAAAATTTAAAGTAGCAGTATTATTATATCAGTAGAGACTAACAGATCATATCAACTGGAAATCAAAGTGCATGTAGAATACTGGAAAACAGGTAAGTGAATGATTCAGAGTGGGCATATTTTTTGTGCAGAATTTCCTTTGAAATCTAAAGATGATGAACCAGACCAGATACTTATATTGAGAGGACTACAACAAACAAACGTCTGATTTGAATACACTAGGAGCAGGAAAGAATGACACAAAAATAAGGCATGTAGTGGTTGAGTCAAATTGTTGTATGTAGCTAGCAAAGTTACTTGTATTTACTATGAGGATATTCCACTCACGAAGTTCACTCTTTACCTTAGTATCTGGTCACGCTAATATTTTGTACAGAGAAGCTTCACAGAAGAGAGCCTAAAAACATATTCATAGGTTGCAGCCAAGTTGACAGTGCACAATCAGGGAAAGAGAAGACAGTAGAATCAGACACAGCTCAAGTTATGTTCCTTCAATGTACAAAAACGACCAATGTACCCTGTATCACTTGATAAAGCAATATTTTTCAGTAGTTTCCTCAGTTTCCATATACTTGTGGCTTGCCTCAAATCTTTCCTCAAAATCAAAAGCCAACTCGATCTAGGCCATGTAAAAATAATCAGAACTAGTTAGCTAACTGTCCATAAGGTGAAATTGAGATTTATAATTGCAATCACACCATAGGAGAAATGTTAAGTATTCCAGGAAATTCAGAAGAGGTTTGGAAAAGCTACAATTCCTATAAAACCTTAGATAGGCTCCGATACTAAGCATGTCCATTTGTTCAGTGAGGCCTCAATATGTCATGCTGACATATGTCACAGAAATGGCAAACTACGATAAGTACATTTCCAAGTATGGTAATAAATCTGAATCATTGTGTGTTTTAAATGAAATCCAGTAATTTAAGACCATGCACTATATAAGAAATTCTAGAAAACCTAAATAAACAAAAATTTAAAATTAAAACCTCTTTGGGACCAAGTCACCAAGCGAGAGTAATACCTACTGCATCTTCAGTTTACCCTGACAACTATAGCTTAGCATGGTCAGGCTTATACTAGTTCCTTGGACTAGAGTGACATCAAACTACATCGTGCAATGATAATATCAACGTTGGCAAAAAGAAGAGATAGATATTTGATCAACATAAATCAACATTCAATTCATGCAGAGCTAATCTGATTAGAAGGACAGCACAATTGCACGTGTACTGTGCAAATATGACATACCTAGCTCAACCATCATTTATCAAATCAACAAATTAACAAGATCTAATTCCATTGAGATAAGGGACCGTTACATTACTGTTCAAAATAAAGGGTGAGGCATAGAAAAAGGGAGGAAAGCAAAATTGAGTAAAGTATAGTAGCTCAAAAGTATTCTCATGCTCCCTTTTACCTCAGAAGCCCACCTGCGTACGAAGTAGGGAGATACACCATCTGGACTCTCATTCGACGGATTGCCGTGTGTCCTCTACAGCAGACAATTCCATGGAGAGCACTTTAATTACCGATGGCAATTAAAAGGTAACACATATAGCATATGTAGATCATGGAATAAAGGCATCGGCTCAAATGGAAGATCCACTATATGGATGATACACATTCCAGTTGACTGCAGATAAGAAAATAAGGTTACCATTTTTCTGACAAAAAAAAGGAGGTCATCATCCTGCCGCCCCCTCGACTCCTTCCCACGGATAAAATAAAAATCGAAAACATCATGCCAGAACTTTGGATCCATTTCGACATCCGAAGGGTCTTGCTCCTCGACATTCGTCTTCCCTATTAAACTGGAGTGCTTCTTCACCATACTCAACAGTTCATACCTGTAAAATAGTGCCAAAAAAGGCGTCATAACTCATAAGGTCACTGTTGCCCATCTGCATCCTCAAATTAAGCCACAGAGCACATCTTCGTGCATCGCGTCTATATATCACACAGGTACGCGCATGCATGTAGAAGTTTCTACCCGGGGAACAACAATCACGATGTCTATACCACTGCAAGCTTAAACCGCTCATTGCAAGAACCCGAATCGCACCAAACCCCTGCTACCACACGCCGCATCCATCCATCCATCCCCCGCAGAACTCATAATTCCAACTTCAGGTCCAGAATCAACTACTTGCAAAGCACAGGCAACATCAATTTTTAGCAACAAACGAAAGACTTCCCGATTCAATCCGCGATCTCCCGATCCCGACGCTACCTAGGACTCATCGAAAAACGCGAGAACATCCAGACGAACAGAAATAACGGCACTGAGCTCGCAAGTGTAAGCACCTAGTAGGAGTGTCGCCCTCGTCCCCGACCATTTCTCCTCAGATTCGAATACCTTCGCTCCTTTCTCTCTCTCTCTCTATACCTCCGACTCCGGGGCCTTCCTCCGGTCGAATCGATGGCGGAATCGAAAAATTAGGGCTCGCGGCCGGCGAGGGGCTCGAGCTGAGAGCGCGCGCGCGGCGGATCCGCTCCGCGACGGTGGCGACGACTTCTCGACCTCGCTGCTGGGCGTGGAGGAGGAGCGCAGGTGGACATGCCGGGGAGGTTTTTATATGGTGCGCCGGAGCTGCGTGAAGAGAACGTACAATCGCTTTGGCGGGAGGACAGGCATCGGCGGCCCGGGGGCGTTTTCGGTATTTCGCCGCTCCTACCGGTCGTGATTTGAACGGTTACGGCTCAGCATATTTTGGGGGCCTGAAAGTCGGATACTAACGTTAGCGTATAAAATCTTATTTTCTTATTTTCATTTTCGGGCCTTTGATTATATGATTTTCAATATCTAAAATAGATATTATAAGAGTCCTCACACAGGAATGCATTATCAGACATATTATGGAATTATATTTTTTAATCTATAACTGAATATTATGTGTAGAACCTCGGCCTTTTTCAAGATGAATTATTCAAAAAGTACTAAACTTATTATACTTTTATTAATTTAATTCTTAATATTTCAATTTTATCAATGAAGTCTTTGATCTTTTCATGTTTTGCTAATCGAATTGATATGATTAAAATTACTAACATAGATGTTATAGCCATAAGTGATGGTGTGGCTGCCTTCACTTATGGCTTTTGTGCCCTCACTAGATTTGAGGGCGGCAATGCCCTCACTTGGCATAGGCAAGCAAGGGAGGGTTTCAATGCCTATAGGAGGGGCGGCCTTTGTTTGAGGGTGACGACCTTTGGTAGCCATCGGTGAAGCTTGGTTATGGCTGACGAAGGGAAGAAATGAAAAAGGAAAAAGAAAAAGAAAAGTAAAGAAGGAAAAATATTAAGATATAATAAAAAATTATTCATGTCAACGATAACTGTCTCATGTAAGACACCTCACATCGACATCGGCGATTTCCGGTAAAAAATGACTAAATTCAATTGATATAATTAAAAAGTTTAGATTGAATTAACAAAAGTACAATAAATTTATGATTTTTTCGGATAATTTTTCTTGTAATTTTGATTCTTTTAGAGATGTAATCAGTGAAATTCCTTTATCATTTTTCATTCAAATATGACTTCATGTGGCACGTCTATTTGTATTTTGAAAATATGTCGCATCTTATGAAAATATTTAGGAGTCCTAATTTGCAACGTTTATATACGTGCAAATTGACTAATGATGCGTAATTTGATGATACATGCTTAGGTTTGAAATTGAGGGAGCCACGTTATTATTGCTCGATCTAGTTAGACTAGGATATTTTTGTCCTTCTGGCCTCATATTATGAGGTGCTTGAAAGTTGATAATACTTCTAGGGAGCACAGCCACAATATATTTTTTTGAAAAATATATTAAGAATTCATGGCATGCAATAGTCTTTCTAATGTAAATATTTAAACAAGCAGAATAACGGTCTAAATAAATTATCACATATCTTAGGCTTGTCTTAGCGGAATAAAATCACATTTTTGTATTTTGTTTCAAAGGGTTAATTTAAGCATTACGACAATCTATCTATTCATATAAACAGATAAACCTAAACCAACATAGTAACGACTTATTTGCATAACAATTTTAGCATATCTCTAACATTATAACGAGATTGGTTTTATTTAGGGATTTAGAACCCTCATCCTTTATCGTGCTAATCTCCTTCAAAGATTTATTAATACTAGTATTTATTATGGTTAATACCACAAAAATTTCAAATTTGTACACTTGCAACAATTTTATCCCAAACTAATTTTTTCACTACAAAAAGCTCTAAACTAGTATTTCTATGATAAATTTACCCAAAATTACATACTTATGACAAATTAAAAACCTTAAATTGGTACGTTCGCGACAAAATTTCTTCGATTAATCTCATGAAAAACCCCAAACTGCTACATTTGTGAAAAATGGATAATAAAACCCCAACTTAATACACCGCTCAACTGTCATATGTCATCATCTAACTCAATAATTTGCCATTAAAGTTCAATGAAAACTAACAAAAGGTAAATCTATTATAAGTATATCATTTTGGGATTTTTTGTTGTAAAAAAATTAATTTTGAGTTAAATTTGTCATAAATTTATGAATTAAAATTTTTTCGTAATATTAACGCTATTTATAATGGAAATTTCTGTGTATTGGACTTACTCATTCTACAGAGTTTCAAATGAGCCTAATAATTTCAACTAACGTCTTCTTAATAGGCATGCCAAATTGAATATACACAAGCTTTTTACACCCAACTCTCATCTCTGCACATATGAGCTTCCGACATGATCCGCATGTATATTCACGATCTCTTGAACGATTTCCTGAAGCGCGATTTCTTCTTTCAATATCGACGTATGCGAAACTCCGCGGATCATCACCACCTTGAACGGCTGTTTCCGATTCTCCTTCCACAAAGACTCGAGCGCTAACAAGCTCGCCATGTTCACCGTGCCGTCCCCGTCGCCGTACACCACCTCCGGTTGCTCGTCGAAGCCCTTAGCCTTGCTCCTATAAATCAACTTCTCCGGCGTCTCCATGTTCGAGCCGAACACGCACGTCACCGGCACCTCCGGGACCGCCAATCCCTCTATGAGAGGCAGAATTCTCGACTCATATGGTCGGATTCCTTCTGGAAACCCGATATCGTTTAGAAAGTGCGCAATGTCATGAGCCGTATAGTTTGCAAACGGAGAGATCACGAGTGGCTTTTCATTGTCGAAGAATTTCGGGGATGGAAGGAGCCATAGATTGCTCTCAGAGCTCCTTTGCTCTCCGCGTACTATTAATGGATCGACCAACGGAACTCCAAGGGCGTTGCCGGAGGCGAGGGTGAGCAATTCGTCGACGGCGCCGCCCCAAGGGGCGGAGAGGGCAATGAAGTGCTTGATGTGCCTTTGAAGCCACGATTTAGAGTTTCTATTGAGAAGTTGGAGGGCAAAGAGGCCTCCGAGGCTATGAGAGAGAAGGATTACCGGCTTGCCTTTATTGGATGTGGTAGCCTTCTCGATTAAGTCCTTGAGGTCTTGTAAGAACTTGGAGCCGACGCGAGACGGGTGGCCGTCGGCGGCTAAGCCATACCGGAAGTCATAAGGAGCTCCGAATAGGGTTTTGCTGTCGACATACCCAACCTTTTGGAGGGATTTAACTAGAGTTGCCATGTAATTTGTGACTTGCCTGCAACATACTCAATAAGTTGTTGAACAGAACACATCACATACATGCATCGAAACTCTACATACTCAAAATCACTATTATAGAAATCAGATAATATCATGGGTCGGCTTACATTTCATGGTCTAATCAAACAGAATATTCACACCGGATTTAACATATTCATATCGTATCTCGTCTCAATCCTTTTGGTCTAAAGACATTATGATTTTGTACAAATTGAGCTCAAGACCTCCCATTTTATCAATGGACGATATCCCATGCCCCACCAATCCCTTAAAATTTGCTCACAACATCTGCAACTTTAACAATATCCTTTTCATCCCCTATTTGACAAATATCATTATCCAGCCTACAGAGCACACACCTTACCAAGCGGTCAACACTTTGCAATACTAAAAAACACTTTGCAATTAGAAAAAAAAACAAATAAGAGAGACACAAAAGATATAAACTAAAAGTGCGAACCAACGTGGCATTTTCATTTTCCTTTTGAACCGAAAAACTAACTATAAAATATATAGCTTAGCAATCTAATTGCACAAAATAAAAAAGTCGAGGAATCCGATTGGACAATTCATATTGGTGTAGGGACTTTTGGTGCATTCTTTTTTAAGAAAAAGTTATCAAAAGACTATTTTCGAAATTCATTCTTCGTTTAGAAGACCGGAGCTAAATAATAAAAAAGAATTCGCACCTTCGGACTAAATGCCGGCGGAGAAAGGCGATTACTGCGACAATAATCGGACTATAGTTTGCACAATTCCCCAGAAAAGGAATGCACAATCATCATTACACGGATGATGACACCCACACAAATCATTTTCCCTTTTCAAAATCTTGAAATATTCCTTTTGACCTAATTCAAATGCTCGTCACGCATAATTTCACGAACGATGAGAAGCTATCGACGTAAGAAATTAAAAAAAGAAAAGAAAAAGAAAAACATATGCACATTCAAGGTCCCAACCTACAAAGTCAATAGCATATTGATTCATGATATGTCAGCTGATGAAACGGCGGGCGGCGAGCGATCTTACTTGAGATAGGGGTCGAGGTGCAGCAGCGACTCCGTGGACCCGAACCGGTTCACCCGAGTCTCGACCCCAGGGGCGTTGTAGTAGTCGTCCGACCCGGGGTCGTAGTACAGCGACATCCGGTCCGCGAAGCACTGGGTGAACGGGGCGAGCAGCACGCTGGGCTCGAACCACAGCCGGAACCAGCCGTCCCGGTCCCGGACCGGCGGGAACAGGCGGCTGCAGAGCAAGCTGGAGGACTTGTACTCCCTGGTCAGCCGGGCCTCCAGCTGGTTGCCGCCGCTCCCCGGGACGATGACCAGGGGGTGGAGGTCGGCCCTCGCGTGGCACGCGCACAGCATCGCGGCCGCCCAGATGATTCCGGTCGCTACTCCGGTGAGGAGCAGCGAGTCGCGATCGTTCTTCATCTGCTGGGTCAGCGCTTTTGCTCTGGCCTTGGCCCCTTTCTTCGTCGTCGTTATGCGGAGAGAGAAGAGAGAGACTGGTCAGTGATGGTGGGATCCTTATCATGGGAGGAAGACGAATGGGATGCGTGGTGGAGGATTCGCCATCAATGCGTTGGGTTTGCGCTTGAAGAGAGGTCTGGAAGCGATGGACTTTTGGGCCTTTGAGAGATCTCTTCTTGGGCCTTTTTTGGTTGTCTTCTCTTCATTCATCTTGAACATCTCAAAGTCCGTTAAAACCCCCTATTATCAACTAACTAGGGGCACGTTTGATAACACTTCTGTTCTAAAAAATGATTCTTTTTTTATTATGTTCCCGAGAATAATTTCTAAGCATTTTAAGTCGTTTGATAATTGTCCAGAATTTCAAGTCTCGAGAATAGAATTGCGTTTGGGATTTGTCCTCAAAATTTTTCATTCAAATAAATTTTTTTTAAAATTTTAAATAATTTTATTATTTTTTCTTTCCTCACTCCTCTTCTTCTTCAAGGGTTGCCAATTGTGGGCCTTGGGATGACTGGCGACCGGTCAGATGAGGGCCGGCAACCTCGCTAGAGCGTCGCCGGCCCTTGCCGAGGCCGTGCCTCGTCGGCTAAGCCTTGGTTGAGCGAGTGACCTTACCCAGATCAGGCGAGGCTCGCTGGTGGCCGAGGGAGGCCCAGGAGAGGCCTGCCTCGCCGGTGGCTGGGTGAGCCTCGGGCGAGATTGCTGGACCTCGCCGGACTAGTCGCTGGCAATCGGCGATGGTGGATGGTGGCGACGGTGGTGGCAGTGGCGGCCGTGGTTGAAGAAGAGAAGAGAGGGAAGAAGAACAAGAAGAAAGAAGAAAAAATAGGTTGGCTTGATTCTGAAATTGTTCCGAAGAACAAAGAATCAACTTTTTTTTTTACTTCTCGATTCTATTCCAAATTTACTTTCGGGAACAAAAAAAATAGAAATTTGTTTAGGGAATAAAAATTTTACCAAACGAATTTCTGTTTCAAATCTACTCCTGAAAACAAAAGAAAAAAATTATTACTATTTGGCAAGTTGCTAAATGCACCCTAGATTGACATTCATCTACCAACCAAAAAAAGAAGAAGAGAAGATCGACATTCAACTACAATGATTCGTCCTTTGTCGTGCATGTAGTGCGGTCAATACTAAAATCATCAAGAAAATGAGAGATCCGACGTATTTCATTTTTATCGCAGTTTGATAGTTTTAAATTTCATTTTCATCGTGAAATTTTACACATACAAAATTCGATAGCTTGTTGTATTTGGTGATGAAAGATCATGTGATCTTCATTATTCCAAATTGGACCAAACCCGTGAATTTTGGAGAAGAAAATTTTCGAGCCCAAGTTGGGTGGGTTGAGGCTTTTTGCGAGTTTGGAAAAACGATAACCCACAACTACATGCCACATCAAAATTTTCTTTTTTTTCTTTCATGGGTCCATGGGTCCAAGTTCATTTTTTATTTAACAAGAAAATTTCAAATAAAAATCCGAAGAAGTGGATCTTATTCTTAGATAATAACCTGAAATAGCCATGTTAGTCTAGAAGAAGTCAACGGCGTTTTTGTCCTTTATTTTCTCATATTTTCTTTTATTTTTCCTTATTTTTCTATTTTTCTATTGAAAAACTTAAAAAAGCTAAAACTTATAAAAAAGGATACAAAAAAAAAAAAAAAAGAGGCAGGAGGACTGGCAGCCCTCCATTGCTCGTGGCCATTGCTCCATCATCGATAGGAAGTCGGCTATGATCGGCGAGGTGGCCCCCACTTCGTTGTTGGAAACTCGATGGTAATGGTATAGAGATAAAACATATACCAATAATACTATTTGAGTTTTTTTTTGGAAATCCCTCTTTTGGGAAGAAAGTCAGAAGATGAATAAATGGATATTTTGGATGTAATCTGTCTAGGTGAAGGAGAAGACCACCATAATAGTTGAACATACGGAAATGATATTACTACATAAGCCTTCCAAGATTTTCAAAGAGAACACTCTTTTGGATGAGCATAGGGATTTTTGGTGGGTATGACTATGAAGACCATTTGGGCTTTATTTCTCGGGCCTTAAAACCGCCTCTTGAATTCCTCATCGCATATATATTTATGGATGTGGTAGCTATAAATTATTTTGGTCGAGATAAAAAGTTAGCAAGCATATTCATTTTTCCTGAAATATATATGGTTTCAATGGAATATGTTGAGAACCATTTTTCCCATTTAAGACGCTAAGGATGCGGGATTTGCTTCTACTTAAACTTCAGTATATGAGCAAATGAGGACATGTGCATCTCCACAAAGAAATGATGTTCTATAAGATGGAATTCAAATTTCTTGATGCCATATTTTACCTCTAAGATTTCTTTGAACGTAGAGGAGTAATGTATTTTTGCTTGCGTGAATCTTCTACTCTTGTGTCTATAAACTCGTCGCTTTCAATTAATTTCTTTAAAAGGAACAATAGCCCAGTCTTCATCAATGGTATCTATCTGCAATTTTTTTTTCCTGTGGAAGGGATTTGCAATGGAGGAAGATGTCGTAGAGTTTCTTTAAGTTTGCGTGCAGACATAGTTTGTTGTGATCCCCATGGAGGAGCATCTTTCTTGAGCATTTATTGTAATTGACTTATAAACTTTGTGATTTTTGGGACAAAATCCTTAAGATAAATAATTATCCTAAGGAATTGATGGACCTGTTTGTAAGAGAGATTTTCGTTAGGAAACTTCTGCAATTCCTTAGTGATATGAGAACCAAGATGAGAGGTTCCATCTTTAAGACGCATCCCAAGAAATTCAATTTTTTTGTGGGCAATGATCATCTTCTTCTAGGATAACATGATTCCGTGCTTTCGTACTAGCTCAACAAAATTGGGCTAATAATTTATAATAGGAATCCTCATCTAGACTATAAAGGAGGATACCATCAATATAAATTTGGGCATTTGCTAGGATAGGCCGAAAAATTTTGCACATAGACTTTTGCAACAGCAGAGGAGCTGTCTTAAGACCAAAGGAGACCACCATCCATAGAAAATGTTGATTTGGGATACAAAATCCAGTTTTGTACTAGTCTTTAGAATAAATTCCTAACTGCCAAAATCCAGCTTTAATGTCAAACTTGAAATACACTTTGGCTTGGATGAGACTAGAAATTAATGAGTTCCAAAGTGGTAGAGGAAATTTATCATCTTGTAGGAATTGGTTGAGAGGCTAGGAAATAATTCTTTGTTTTGCTTAGCACGCTTGTTAACATAGTATGCTTCACAAGCCCATTGAGAATATAATGGTCAATTAATCCTTGATGAAGTAAATCTGAACATTCCTTTTGTACTAAAAGCAAATGTTCTAGATTCATTTTAGAATGACTAGCTTTGGTAAGACTGGCATTTTCTTGAAAGGAAGATGGATTAAAAAGTGAGGATTTTTTCATAAAGAATTAGAACATTTTTGGACAAAGTCTAAGTAAGAGTTGCACATGCTTCAAAAAGGGTTTGCAAGATTGGATCTAAAATACTCATTTGAATAGTGAAAAATCTTTAGATGTATACAAATTTCTTGAACTGCCGTGGTCCCTTAGGTACAATTCTAAGTTTAGGAATTCATGTAAAGATATCTCTACCAACAATGATATTTTTACCTAATGAACTAGAACCAAGGATTTTGATAGTGATTGAACACTAGGGAAAGGGCTGTATGATGATGGATTTGCTTCGAACTATTTTAGCAAATGTATATCTAGAAGCAAAGTTAAATTACTGGGTAAATGAAGTCCAGTATTTTTTTAGAAGTATCTTTGTATCAAGGATAGAAGCATTGGCTCTAGTGTTAATGAGGGCAATAACATAAATAGGCTTATCATATTTAGATAGATATATTTTAATAGGAAAATATAGGAGAATAGAATGAGGGTTCGCACAAAGATCTTGGGTTGTAGGAGGTTTAAAGAAGAAGAAAACTTCTTCGAGTTCTTCAAACAAACTTTAGTGTCACCAGTTTGTGACGTCTAGATAGCACACACAATGTATTTGATTGGTTCATCTTCGAGGGAGAAGACTGATTCCATATCAGCATTATGGAGTGACACTCCAGTTTGTGTTTTTATTTTTTGAATCAAATGAGATTTTCTTCGCTTGGCTTTTGGACCATTCTTTGCAAAATGTCATTTCTTGTTGCAAATATAACACCTATTAGAATTTCTATGCTTTCCAAAAGAACCCTTTCTAGTGCGTTTTTTTTCGCAGGAATCGCCATTTATGCCTTCTCCTTGTATGGCTTAAGGAGAATCTTTTAAAGTTTCTTTGCTTCTTGTATTGATCACCACAAGAAGGATCATGATAGGAGTTTTTCTTTGAACATTTGATTCTTTACTCAAGTTTTTGATAGGCTCGATCAAGTTCTTCATTGCTCTTAAGATAACTCCTAATGACAGATACTAAAAAAAAAAGACAGGCTTGGTCAGGTTCTTTTTTGGGGCCTTAAAGATAGATATTGGAAAAAAATAAAAATAAAAGACAGAGACTAGTGTTGGTGTTTAAAATCTTATTTTCCTCTTGCCATTTTCAGGCCTTTGATTATATGATTCTCAATATCTAAAATAGAAATTATAAAAGTCCGAACACAGGAATGCATTAAATAATCATACATATTTTGGAATTGCATTTTTTGATCTATAACTAAATGTTGTGTGTAGTAACTTGGCCTTTCCTAGAGAAAATTATTTAAAAAGTATTCAACTTGTTACACTTTTGTCAATTTAGTTTTTTACCTTTCAATTTTATCAATGGAGTCATAGATTTTTTCACGTTTTACCAATTGAGTTGACACGATCAATTTTAACTAGAAATTGATAATATAGATACTATAGCCATGAGTAAGGGTGTCGTTGCCCTTGCTAGTCACGGGTGAAGATGTTGTTGCCCTTGCCTATGCCAAGCGAGGGCATCGTGGCCCTTGCCTGGCATAGGCAAGCGAGGGAGGGTTTCAACACCTATGTAAAGGGCAGTCCTCGCTGAGGGTGGCGACCTCTGCTAGCCATTGATGAAGCTTGGCGATGGTTGGTGAAGGGAAGAAGGGAAAAAATAAAAAGTAAAGAAGGAAAAAAAAAAAAAAAAAGAAGAACAAATAATAAAAATAATAAAAAATCAAAAAAATTAAGATATTATTAAAAATTGTCCATGTTAATACTAGTCGTTCCATGTAGAATGCTTGACATCGACATTGGCGATTTTCGATCAAAATTGATCAGATGGACTCAATTGACATAATTAAAAAATTTAGGAATGAATTAACAAAAGTACAATAATTCTATTACCCTTTTGGACAATTTTCCTTGTAATTTTGATTCTTTTCGAGATGTAATCAGTGAAATTCCTTCATCATTTTTCACACAAACATGACTCTATGTGGCACGTGTATTTGTATTTTGAAAATATGTCGTGTCTTATAAAAATATGCACAAGTCCTAATTTGCAACGTTTATAGACGTGCAAATTGACTAACTAACGATGTGTAATTTGATAGTACATGTTTAGGTTTGAAATTATGGGAGCCGTTTATTATTGCTTGATCTAGTTAGACTAGGATAATTTTGTCCTTCCGGCCACGTATGATAAGGTGCTTGAAAGTCGATGATATTTCTAGGGAGCATGGCTACAATATATTTTTTCAAAAAAACATTAAAAAATCATGACACGCGTGGATCCTCCGCATGGGCCTTGGTCGCTTTCGTCGTCGTCATGCGCAGAGAGAGAGAAAGAGATTGGCTAATAATGGTGGGGATCCTTATCATGGGAGGAGACGAATGTGACGCGTGGTGGAGGGTTCGCCATCAATGCGTTGGGCTGGGCTTGAACGAGAGGTCGGGAATTGACGGAATTGGGCCTCTGAGAGATCTCTTCATGGGCTGAAGTCGGTATTATATACTGCATATTGGCTCGATGAACTGCGCAACCGGGGTTCGTCTTCCTCTTGCTCCGCCTAGCCATTGACGTCGAGGTCTCTTGCGAACTGCTCGCGAAAATCTCCCCATTCCTCCTGAGTGTCGAGCAAACATCGTCGAGCGTCGCCTAAGATTGATGAGTCCTGAGCGTGATCAATCGATTTGGGATTTGAGCTTAGGGCCTTTTGGAGCTGGGCAAGCAATTTATTTGGGGGCAAGAAGGGCTTCTCTTTTTTGATCTTCGATGTCAACACTAGTCCAGCATATAGGACGGTTAGATATACACGTAAGCATATTTCGGAAATAAATTGACCGGATGAACTTAGTTGGCAAACTATCAAAATATTTAGAAATCAATTAGTAAAATTAAATATTTAAGGTTGAGTTGATGAAAATGTAATAGGCTTAGGATTTTTTGAACAATTTTTTCCATCATCCAATGACAGGTTGGAGGAGGATTTGCCATCCACGACATTGGGTTGAGCTTGAAAGAGATGTCGAGAAGTGATTGGTCTTTTGGGAGATCTCTTTTATGAGCTTTGGTTGTTTTCTCTTCATTTATCTTAAATATCTCAAGATCATTTAAAGCGCTACGTTATTAACTGACTTGACTGGCATTAATATACAATAATTCGCCCTTCGTCGGGCGTGTAGCACAATTAATATTAACATCATCAAGAAAACGACGGATCTGATGCATTTCATTTTCATTAGCAGATTGATAGTTTTAAATTTTATTTTCATCTTGATATTCTACATATACAAAATTTGATATTTTGCTGAATTCGGTGACGAAAGATCACATGATGTTCATTATTCCAAATCGGATCAAATCCATAATTTTTTTGAGAAGAAAATTTTCGAGCCTTGGTTGGGTTGGTCCGGGCTTTTTGCGGGTTTGGAAAAACGGTAACCCGTGACCATGTGCCACGTCAAATTTTACTTTATCTTTCTTTGTGACTTCATAGGATCCAAGTTCATTTTTTAATGAGATCTATCGACAAGTGACGAAAGACACCTTGTGGAGACTTTTCCTAATCAAACATTCTCTCGAAATGCAATGAGCAAATTCATAGTCTGGATACAGCAAAATAATTTCATTCGATCGAATAAGTACCTTGTGTCAGAATTGAGAAATCCTATGGCTCGAATCTTTAGTCCCCTACGTGCTGCTATTCACCCACTTTCATTTAAGTGCCAAATTTAATTGCGCTCTTCAATTTCGAGTCCTAAAGTTTGGTCAATCCTATCAATTTCTTAGTGTGAAGTTGCACGAGCTCGGGTCATATAGCTGCGCGGCTGCGGCATTCATCTAGTAGAGCTCAGGCTAAATAAAAATCAAATGGTAGACCCACTTCGGCAGCTGCCAAAGAGGTGAAGTGGTTCAACGCTTGCATAATTTTCAAGTCCATTTGCTTCTAGAAGAAACCAAAAAACTTTCAAGCAAGCAATAAGTCCCTAATCACCCAATTATAGTCAAAGGGTAGAATTTTCTTCAGCTATCGGATTTGATTTTTCTGCGAGCTCTCCCGTTGTTTTAGGAAAACTACTTTTCAGTAATTATTTTTCGATTTTTCGGTATTTAGGCGATGAAAAACTAATGGATTTACGGAAATTATTTTTTATAAACTAAAAATAAGAAGCTTAAATCAAGGGGAAACTGACTGTTCTTTCTGGCAAGAAGGAAAACTTTTTCTCTATATCACTAAACAAATAAAAATTAATTATTTTCCTTGAAAATGATTTTCATATTAAATATTTTTTATCATGAAATTTTCATTGAAAACAAATGCACCCTAAATACAGATACTAATGACAAGTTAAATTTATCATCTTATAAATATACGGTATAATTTGAATATATTAATGAATTAATAGTGTGATTTTGAATGAATTAATAGTGTGATTTTGAATATACAAGAGTTAATTTGATCTGGTGAATGAAATGGACAAGGTCCAATTAATGCCAACCCCGTGATTCCATTATCGAGCTTTTATTTCCCTTTCACCATGGCCCCCCCCAACCACATCTTTGGATCCTTCTCTTGAACATTACCGCAAAATGTTAGGTATGTAAGTTGAATATAATAGAAACTTAGGGCCAATTAGACAACGCAAAAAAAATAAATTAAAATAAGCAAAATTGATGGGCCGATTTGCAATGATTCCTATCTGATTCTTACAGAAATAATTTTAAAAAATTATAAAGATAAGGGTGGGAATCTGAGCAAGCCAAGTGTTGAAAAACTGAAGAAGGCAAAGGAAATATTTTCTAATCTTCTTATTTTTTAAAATCTTTTTGCCTTTATCTCTGTCATGCATATCCACCAGGACCACCACACCAGGAATTTGTGTTGTCGCCCCCCTAGATTTTTGCTGTAATCCTTTCCAATGGGCTCTTGGGAAAAAAAGAGTCCAAAACCACTTTCCTCTTCCCCGTCAGTCCCACCCACCATATTTTCTTGAAATGACACAAAACAACCACTTCATGTCAATCCTTGTCTTCCACGACAATTTCTATAATCATGAGTCTTATGGATAAGATTCTGAATTTTAATGACGACGATGGTGAGATGAAGTCTAGTTAGACATGAGGAGTGCAAATTTTTCTCATGGTGTTAATCGGGGGTGCATCCTTCATGAAGAATTTCATATGATAATCTATGAATGATAAATATATAAAAAAATATAATCAATTAATCCATAAATATGAATTGACTTCAAATCACTTTTGAGGGTGTCTACACGAGCTCACTATTTCCTAGTGTGGGATTGGTATGACCAAGCTTGAAATTATATGTACATCGACATTGTTATATACAATAATTATGAGAAATTGCTACTTTCACTTGTTTTGATAGGTTAATTAAGTACATTACGTGAAATAGAAAGGCTCGTGTCAGATTTTACAAAAAGAAAAAAGAAAATCAGTTCGAGTCTTAACGTATTTTCTTCGGACTTGATTATTAATGATATTCATTGTATTACAAACAATTGATTGATGTATGTAAAGCAATGATGTTATAACATGGATCGAGTGCATCCCACGAATGTATCTTGACAATTTATTGGATCAACAAAAAGTTAATTACACTAGAATTGGCTTTTCAAATGCTCAATAGGCATATGTTGTTTTTTTAGGTGAACATAGTCTCAATGTGCAATTCTAAAGTTGGAATCGAGAAAAGAACTCGAGGACGGACTAAAAAAAAACTGAAAACGGGGAACCAAACAAGTCCTCTTTGAAATCGAACTAGCCTAGGACCCGAATTGGCCGATTCTTTCTGTTTTGGTAGAAGACTAAAAGCAAGAGTGAATCAGGTGTCTTCTATTTCTTTGAGAAGAAAAGATTTCATAAAATAAATATTAGCTTTGATCCTATAAAAACCCAATTCTAGTCTTGTCTAGTTTAACCCCTTAACCTAAGAACCGAACCAGAGTCAATTAGTTCCAAAATTTTCTACTTGTGAACCTACCCCAATTCCGATCAGTCACCGAGTTGAACAAGAATCACTGGTCACCCCTAATTTTTTCCCAAAATCGCATCAACATTTTTGTCGACTCTCTCGAGCACGACAAATTATTTATGGAGTGTGTATATATATATATATATATATACATACTCAGATGAGATGTCAGGTTCACCCACAAAAGAAGAAAAATCATCGAATTTCTACAGTTCGCCTAGCGACAGTCCGTACAAAAAAACAAATCTCTCTCTCTCTTCGCTTCGTCGCCATTTTATAAACGCCTTCAACAACTTCTTCCATCTCCTCCCCTCCCCACGCTCGAGCCACAACCCACCAGAGTAGACTCCGCACCACCACCACCGCCCGACCATGAGACCCGCCGCCGCCACAGCCCACCGGAAGACCTCCCCGCTCCGCCACCTCCTCGCGGCGCCGCTCCGGGCCCTCTCCCGGGCCCGCGACCTCTACGTCCGCAGCATCCTCAACTGCGCCTCCGCCGTCGGCCACGGCCACGTGGCCTGCCCGGGCGGGCAGCACGCCCCCCTCCCTCGGAGCTTCAGCGTCGGCTCGTCCCGCCTCGGCGGCGGCGGCGGCGGCGACGGGGAGGAGGACGACGACTTCAGGGAGCTGGTCCGGGCCGCCTCCGCCCGGACGCTCGGGTACAGCGCGGAGGAGCTGGAGGCCGTTCTGCGGGAGATCAGGAAGAGCCGGCCGGGGCCGGGGCCGGGGACGAGGGTGCTGCCGAAGAGCTGCAGCGTCGGGATGGGGAGGATCGAGGAGGAGAGGGAGTGCGACGTCGCAGGGGAGAAGGAGAAGGAGAAGGAGAGCGTCCGGAGGAGCCGAAGCTACGCCGTTGTAGATAGTAAATATGCTGCTGCCACTGGCTTTTGATTTTTCCTTCTCTTTCTTCTTCTTTAGTTTCTCTTGTCTGGAAAATGCAAATGATGATTTATCTTTTTCCAATTTTTTCCGTTTTTCATTTTCTCTTGATGTTGGGATTTGAAAGTAGAAGGTGATTTGGAGTTGTAATTGGAATTTTTGTGCATATTGTGAAGCAACTCGAATTAATTCGATCAGATTCAAAAAGTCTGTCGATCTTAGGACGGGATTATTCAAATTCTATATAAAGAAAACTCAAAAATATCGGTTTGGTTGGGCACAAATTCTTCACTATGAATTATGTGATGAGAATAAGTGAATGTTGAGATTATATATATAGACATTGTTTTCCATTCTAAATCCTAATGACATCGTCAAGAAATCCTGAAACGGTAGAGAGAAAGATACGACCAAAAGCGAAAGTTAGTGAATGGGAAAATAAATATTTAGTTTCTTTACCATAGGGCAAAATGAAAATTCCCTTTGTACATGGGGAGAAAATCAATCTTAATTATTTTGAAATGGGAACACATGTAATTAATTCTTTTCCGAAACCTTCTAGATCACACCAAATTGAATAGAAAAAAACTATCCGAATTTTGTTTTTCCAAATTGTCGGGACCCGCAAATAGTCATTCGTTCGGTACGATCCAATCCAAAATGGGGAAGAAAAGATATTATTGAAAATAAAAAAATTTCTCATGTCGTCCTGATCTAGATTTTTGAAGAAAAAAATTCCGTTGATCTTTGTTTTCCTAATTTTGCAGGATTGATAAAATATATATATATATAAAATCCTTGGACCGTCCGGCTTTTAAACACGTGATATAGCCTTATCCTGGTGTCGTGCTCGGACCGGCATTACGACATGCACCTTCGATGCAACAAGTTGACCTTGGATGCATCCGATAACTCGCGTGGACCGTTTCAGCCTCGGCCCTCCGCCTCCAACCCACTTTGCGTTTGCCGATCTGAGTTCCAAAATCCCATTAGAAAATCGAAGGTCGCCGCCCGCTGCGGCGGCAGTTGCTTGTGAGGTTAACCCTCGCGCGAAGTTGAAAAGGACCCGCAATTCACTTTAGCGTGTCATGATCGTATTTCTGACCCGTGTCGGTTTATCCAGTTGCCGAGCTTTGATAACGTTTATCAAAGCGCAGCTAAGAAGCAAGTGGTCCCTAGATTCGCCAGCAGCGTTGCAAAGTATGCAGACATCGAACTATGGTGGGGAATTTTGGACAAGAGCAAATGACCTTGCTGAAAGAGACTTCCAGCTAACAAAATCAGACGTGCTAGGTTTAGGAAAAGCTTTTTCCTGCAAATGGTAGCTGGAATACCAACCATCTCATGCGTTCTTGCAGTGGACCGGATCCGATTTGCGTCTTCCGTAACATCGACGACCTAGCTTTGCCGACGCATACCAGATTTCCTCGAAATATTTTAAGAGAGTAACACTAGATATGAGGCACCTAAAGGGTGCCGAGAACGACGCCACAAGAAAGTCCGTCGCCTATCACCGATATTATATTGCACGTAGGGTTTTTAAGTCAATAGCCGTGAATTCACGCTATCCGAATAGAGCCAAACTGAGTAAGAAGAAAGCCAGAAACTATCCCATTATGCACGGTTGGTTCCAGGAATGCAACCCCTTTGATCAAGTCCTCCCTTTAGGTCTGCGCACGACACCCCCAAGAAAACCAGACGGACTACCTTTATAAGGAAAGCTTCTATTAATGTTTTATTCATTTCGTGGAAAATTGTGTTTTTGGAAAATAATCTTCAGGAAGTCGTTTTTCATGAAAATAATTTCCAGGAAGCGACAATATTTTTTGGTGTTCGCTGAAACTTCAAAATGAACTATAAATTTTTTTTTTTTTTTGCCATTTGGTATGGAAAATTCGATTTAATTTCCTTTTTTGCGCTCCTTTAAATAATTTTTTATTTTAAAAAATCGAAGTTTTGATTTCTCTCTTTTTTTCTTTTACTTTTTATTTTTTTTATTTTTTCCTTTTATTTTTTCTTTTCCTCCTCCTCCTTCTTCGGTTGGTTTCTGGCCACGGCGACTATTGGCGACCAGCCAAAGGTGAGCTCAAGACTTGTCAGATTTCGGCGAGCCTCAAACTTGTTGGCCTCAAAAAGGCTTGTTGATTTGGTGAGTGGTGAGTTCGAGTTCGCTGGCCTTGGGCCTTGCCAAATTGGTGAGCCAGAGGCTTGAGAAGACTTTTTTCCTTTGATACAAAATGTTTTCCCCGACCGCTTCATTTTTCATAAAACAAATATTGCAAAATTCGGAAAATGTTTTTTGAGAAATTGTTTCCGCGAAACGAATGGAGCCTAATAGTTATGCTATGTATTAACTGAAGAAAGCAATTGTCTACATAAGATAATTTCTTGGATGCCAAACTCTGCAACCTGCCAACAATCTTATTTTGTTAGGAGTTTACAACAATCGTGAGCAGATAATCTTCCAGAAATCATAGGAAGTCCCAGATAGTAGAGCACCCTCCTCAAACCAGAGGTTTCAAGAACTTGCTGCACAAAATCATCATCACATCCTGCATTGCATATCTTGGTCTTGGCAGGATTTAACTCCGATCGAAACATGCCTTAAAACATGGAAAAAACCTGAAGATGAATAAGCAAATATCACCCGTTAGCAATACTGGCACATCGTGAGTAAAACCTAAGCATGTCATTTTAAGTCTAGAGTGTTGATAGTTTGTTTGGCAAATAAACAAAGAGGTGCCTTATTCCACATCAAAAAATTATGTGTTTTTCACTAATATATAAGTGGAAGGCTTCTAGCTTTACATTGAAGACCATGGGCTATCATAGAGGTAATACAAATATTATGAACATTAGATGCTCTCTAAGATAAGGCCTAGTTCCAAGTTTGGCAGAACTACCAATCATAAGGCAGCACCACAGCAATTTCTCCGCATCTGCAAAAAAATGCCCAGGTACTTTTAATGTCTATGTAAAGTAATAAATTTGTTTCCAGCTAACACTCGAGATTTTTTCCAGCTTGCACTTAAGTTTCTAGAGGATAGAGGGACCATTGCCAGATGGGGAAGAACCTCAGTTTTGGTACTAAGCAATTCTTCTCGTAGGACCCAAGAATAAGGCCAGGGCACTTAAGTTTCCAGAGGATAGAGGGACCTTCGCCAGATGGGGGAGTACCTCAGTTCTGGTACTCAGCAATCCTTCTCCTAGGACCCAAGAATAAGGCCAGAGAACGGGCGATGCTCAAATTTAGGTAACCCATATTGTGAATCGTTAAGCACAATTCTTGGGTCGCTAACGATTTCATGAGTCTAATAAAACAAAGGCATCGGCAGAGTAGGGCATCGCAAAATATGACGGGGTTATTCAAAGTGAGATTGCGAAATCACGAATGAAGATTGTTAATGTAGCTAAAAAATAAGCGAGATATACAATTACTAACCCAAATTTCTACAAAAATCTTAACACGGACAGAAAAATCTTACCTGGAGAGAGGTGAGTGCGAGGGCGGGTGTGACGAGGAGGGCTCGAGGGCGGTGGGCATGAAGGAATGCGGCATAAGGAAGAGGGCTTAAGGGTGGTGAGCGTGAGGGAACAGCTTCATGCGCGAAAGAGGGGGTCGTCAGTAAGGCACAAGAGAGGTGAGTGAAATTTCTACAAAAATCTCAACATAAATAGAGCAATCTTACCTGGAGAGAGGCGAGCACAAGGGCATGTGTGATGAAGAGAGCTCGACGCAGCGGGTGCGAAGGAACACGATGTGAGGAAGAGAGCTCAAGGGTGGCGAGCATGAGGGAATGTGACTTTAGGCACGAGAGAGGAGGATTCGTAGTGAGGCACGAGAGAGGCAGTGAAGAGAGCACGAAAAGAGAGGGAGTCGTGAGACATGAGAGAGGTGAGTGACGAGAAAGGAGCATTTAGAGTTTTTTTTGTTTATAAAATGGCAAAAATGGAATGACGTTTAATAAGTGAGGGTGGGATAACTGACATATTTTCATTAAACTAGTGAAGTAGCATAATGAAAATGCTACTTTTCAAGGCACTTCCGGCTCTCCATTTCCCCAAAGGTCTTTGGAGAGGTTTGGAAATACAATTGCATGTCCCCTAAATCTTACAACCGTTGAACCAAACACATTGCGTTTGGTCAAACCCCTTTAAAAGCCCCAAAACCTCTTCCAAATGTTGAACAAAATAGGACCTAAGTGGGCTACACCCTATGGTACGTTGATTGGGTCAGTAGTCTATCAACAATATATATTATGGCTTATCATTGATGATGATATTTTCTAACAGGAAAAAGAACTGATTTTAGGACTTTGAGCATCTATGCTTCCCTCCTTTCATGTTATTTATCTTTTCCCTCTCTCCATCGTGAATGTCGTTATAGAATTGACTCCTCTAATTAAATTCTAGGCAAGACTTTTGCTCATACAAGCATGAGAATATAAAAAATTTGATGCCACTATTGATCCAAAACTAAACAAGGACTATGATACGAAGGAAATGACTCGGATGATTGCTTGTGCTGCTGCTTATGTTTGTCATTATGTACGACACTGTCCACCAATAATATAGGTACATTGCCTAGTTGAGAAACCTTTGTTTCAATATGAGAATGAGTGTTTGTTCCCCTAGACATAATTATGTGCTCTAATGGGTGATTTTGCGCCACCTACAAAGAAAAGTTATGGGTTATCACTTTATTTGAGCCAAAAAAGGGGGGAAACACTATTTTTGCTCCAATCAAAGGAATATACATACAATCAAAGGAATCTACAATTTAGAAGAATAAGATTTATTGGTTTCACGATAACTGCAATTTATCGAGGATGTAATTTGTAAGCATACCCCATAATTGATTGTCGCGGCCAAAATCTCTTCTACTGTAGTGTGGTAAAACCCAAAAACTTACCTCTTTTACACACTCTCTCTCTATCCAAAGTAGAGAATCTCTTTCAATCAAATAAAATCAGAAAACTTACTTATAATAGAAAATTTATTTAAACTAAAAAATCCACCTTGGTTGGGTTTCCTTTATGGGTTCAAACTCGAGAGATATTCTCAACACCAATGATGGTTAAGTTTATTTATTCTCTCTAAACATATTGGTTATATCATCTTTTGTTGATGTAAGTCTACCTAGTGCAGCTACCTGGCTCCAAATTATGCCTTTAGTGGGTATCTCATTGAGAAATCTTATGAACTGGGCTATTTTCAAAACAAGAATTTAGCAAATGCCGATATTCAGTCCCCTTATGGTGCCTCTCTCAGGCCTATCCTGTCAGGATAGACTTTTAGCATCCAATTAAACTCTCATTTCAAACATAAGGCTTTTTGGTCTTATTTTCCGATGCACAAGATCCTCATGAAGGTGAGTGTAGAGCATATTACTAGGATAAGGTGTTATCTTACCATTTTAAGATCTCCAATACTAGACAGAAATTTGAAGAGAAAAAGGGAAAATTAACTTTGCATGGTTTAAGCACATGGATACACAATTTTGTATTAACAAAAAAGATAGTTCGCTTCTACGTATTACAAATCATGCCTTTTATAGGTATAAGGGAAAGAAAAGGGGAAAAGTATACCTCAAGTGCCATAACTTGGCACAAAGGGACACTTAAGTGTCATAACTTACGAAAGGTACACTTAAGTGCCACATTCGAAGAAAAACGGATCACTTAAGTGTCACTCTGGCCGAAGTTCTACCAAAACGCCGACGTGGCATTTTTCCAACGAAGCGAGCCTAGAACGACGCCATTTTGCACACTAACATGGCCAAATAATGCAAAAATGGCGTCGTTTTGGGCTAACATGGTAAAAAAATAATATAAAATTAATTAAATTAAATTAAATTAAAATATTAAAAAATAATAATTTTAAAATTAAAAAAAAAAAAAAAAAAAAAAGAAAAGGGGCCGCCTGCCTCGCACTTGTTTCGGGAAGGGTCGGCGATCGCGGGGGGAGGATCGGCCGAGCCCTAGCCGGGGCCGGCGACCTCGGCTGACCGGTGGCGAGGGCTCGCGAGCCCTCGCTCCAGATCTGGGCGAAGGTTGTGGCCCTCGCCCAAATCCGTGGCGAGTGGCGAGGGTTGCAGCCCTCGCCCAAATTCAATGAGAGTCGGCGGCCCTCACCCGGCTGGGCCAAGGGTTGCCGCCCACTAGGGGTCGCCTCGGCGGGCGGCGGCCGTTGCCTCGGCCGGGCGAGAGCCGCCGACTCGCCGGATCTGGGCAAGGGCTGCAACCCTCGCCCCGATCTAGGGCGAGCGCTCGCGAGCCCTCGCCGCCGGCCCCTGCCCAGGGCCCAGCGACCCCGGCTGACCCTCCCCCCGGCCGTTGCCGGCCCTTCCCGGTGATGACAGGGAGGTGGTGGCGGTGTTTGAGCCCTCGGCCACCGCCCCCCTTTTCTTTTTTTTTATTTTTTATTTTTAAATTTTAACTAAATTTATTTTTAAAATTATTATTTTTTATATTTTAACTAAATTTAATTAAATTAATTTTATATTATTTTTTTATCATGTCAACCCAAAACGACGCCGTTTTTGTATTATTTGGCCACGTCAGCGTGCAAAACGGCATCGTTTTGGGCTCGCTTCATCAGAAAAATGCCACGTATGCAATTTGGCCGGATTGAGACTAAGTGATCCATTTTGCTCCGATTTTGGCACTTAAGTGTACCTTTCGTAAGTTATGGCACTTAAGTGTCCATTTCTGCCAAGTTATGGCACTTGAGGGGTCTATATCTCGAAAAAAAAGATTAACAAGATTACATCACTGGTAATGTAGGCATATTAATGCCTAATAACAACATTGGTTTAAACCTATCGTTTATAATTAATACAACACTATGACTCATCCCAAAACACTTATTACAATACCATGACTCATCATCTCGACTCATCAACTTGACATTTTAATACAACACGACTCATCAACGTGACATTTATTACATCCTGACTCATCCACAACTAGTACAATGACCGTGCGGAATCACCCGCGATCGGTACACAACCATGCGGAGACGATCCATAACCGTCCATTGATCGATCCGTGACGGTGCCCAAGACCGATCCCTATGGTCGATTAATCTATCCATAGTCGAACACTCTATCCGAGTATAATCGATCCTTTGGTCGCCTATTCCTAAACAGGCTAATTGGTTCATAATTGACCCTCGGGTCAACTTTATGGCCTATTCCCGACATTGGTGTACCGATCCTTGGCCTACTAGTCGAGACCAAAATAAGGATAAAAATTAAGGATGTTGCAATGGCATTGGCAACTCAAGCTCCTACTAAAAAAGATGGAGAAAATGCTAAACTCCCGAAGTTGCTATTGCTCATCTAGAATAAGCTCAGAGAAAGAGCTGCACAAAGTGCTAAAGCTAAACATTTTTTATATTGTGCCTTATCTCCATTTGATTTTAATAGAATTTCCTCTTGTGTAACATCTAAAGAGATACGGGATTAAGTCCAACTCACATTTGAAGTAACCACTAGAGTGAAGGAGATAAAGATGAACATTCTCAGTGAAGTTATGGGATACATTTTTACATTACAGCAAAAAGCTTTCTGCTTGCTTATGGGATACATATCTATATCCAAAATAGGAAACCCCTTTATCCGGCTCAAACGAGGATCCAACTCCAATGTGCAAAGTATTGCACATAATTACTCGTCGAGGTGTCAAACTGCAACTTCTATTTGGATCGAGTTCCTTTATGGGCTCATACTCGAAAAATATTATCCACAACATCAAAAACCAAAGTATTTTGAGGATGAGTCTAATATACTATGAAGTTTTGATGAGTTAAAAAGACGGAAATACCTCTATATTGTTGAAATAATTAAGCTCATCAAGTTTTACCATCTATCTAGAGCTGTCTAAAAATGTAGAAATAGTGAATTGGGGGTAAGAACAATAAAAGTGCCGTAACTTTCATACGGTGCTTATTTGAGTGCCATAACTTTTTTTACTCACTTAAGTGCCACAATGGTGTAAAATTAATCATTTCAGTGCCACTTCTGGCAAATCGTCCTACGTAATTTTTATTTATTTATTAATTTCCCATTTAGACTTGGATTTTTAAAAAAATTTAATTTAATTTTTATTAATTGTCCACATTAGTGTTGGCAATACTATGTAGGACGACCAACATCCATGTCTGATTTTCCGGCAAGGTGAATCGCCAATGACATTTAAATGATCGATTTTTCAAATTTATGGCACTCAGGTGAGTGCCGCACAAAAGTTATGGTACTATTAGTATGCTTATCCCAGAAATGCCTATACGTGGATTTGTTGAAGGAGTGATTATTTAAATATTTGGGAAAATTATCAATTTAGTATTATACCTACAGTACGAAGGCCAATTTATTTTTTACTTTGCAATTTTGTCAACATAGTTCTAATGTAATCTTTCCTGACAATTGTCATCACAAATTGTGACGTAGAAATTAACAAATTGCCCAAGTCGGCATGACACTTAGGATGGCTCGGAAAGACTAGACACCACATTAGTAATTTTCTGTGACTATTGCCATGAAAGATTACATTGAATATGGCCCAAAAGTTTAGGACCACATTGACAAAACAGAAAAATAGGGCTGTTTAAGTGGAATAATTGGTTGTTGACAAGAAAATTATTACAATTGTAATTGCATTATAGCACTCATAAGAGATATTGTTGTCAATTTAAGGAAAAATGGGTTGTTGGAAGTCAAAAAATGAATGGAAAAAGCGAGCCTTTGTGCATTTATTCTTTTCACATAATTGCTCATTTAAATGTTAAATTTAACTTATTTATATTTGAGTTTATGCCAGTAAAATAAGGAGAGAGTATGATGGATTTCTAGAGTTAAGGGTTGTATGGTGGTTGGGAAAAAGGAGGGGCAAAGGAAGTAATTTATAATTAATAATAGTTATGTATTAATACTTAATAATTGTATTGATGATGTTTTAATTTCGATCTTTGGTGAAAATTAAATTTAAAATATTTTGGAGTTTATACGCAATGAGCCTCATTCATGAGAAGTACCTAATTTGATATATATGGTACCACCTTCTATTAATATGTCTTATAAAAAATTAATCAATACAAGGAATTTGTTTATGTGGGACCCTTATGGTAAAGTTCATAGGGATAGCTGCATTGGCCTTCTCCAACATTTTCACTTATAAATAAAAATGTTGGAATAAGAGCCGTAGAAATGCTATAACTTTTATAAGGAGCTCAGTTGGAATAAGAGCCGTAGAAATGCCATAACTTTTATACAAAGCTCACTTAAGTATTACAACTTTTTTTTTTCGCTCACTTAAGTATCATATTAGAGTAAAATCAATCATTTGAATGCCATTCCTGACAAATCATCTTAGATTTTTTTTTTTATTAATTTTCCATTTCAACTGGATTTTTTTTTTATTTTTATAAATTGTCCACATAAGCATCGATTATACCATGTAGGACAATCAACTTCCATGTTGAATTTTCTAGCAAGGCAATTCATTTTTGACACTTAAGTGATTGATTTTTCAAATTGATAATACTCAAGTAAGCGCTATACGAAAATTATAGCATTCCTACCACCGCCCGCAGCGGCGCAGCTTGCTTGGGCTCTCTCCCCCTCACGAAGGGGAGAAGTTCGAATCCAGAGGCGTCGTTAGGGATTCTTACTTGGAGTACTGTGGTGGTGGGTCCTGCAGTCACTCCCCCAAGATTTGCTCGCCGGCTGTCGGCTTACGAGGTTCCCTAGGTTACTAAAAAAAAATAGCATTCCTAGTGTACTTGCCCCGTGAATTAGACATTTTGCATGTAGTGCAAGAGAGGGTGGTGCTAGTAGGGTGAGAGGAAGAGAGAATGGTGAGAGAGAGTTTTTATTTTATTTTATTGTGTCTGTATGGATAAAAAAGGAAAATGAGAGAGTTATTGTGTCTGTATGGATAAAAAAGGAAAATGAGAGAGAGAGAGAGAGAGAGAGAGAGAGAGATGTAAGGAAGAGGTTGGCCAAGGTGGAGAGATAGAGAGAGGTTAAAGTGAGCTATGTGTGGTCAAGAGTGAGCTAAGTGAATAATGGAGAGTCCTCTTGGAAATGAGCGGGAGCCTTGAACAAAAAGAAAAAAAAAATAGAGAGAGAGGGAAGCCAGAATTGGGAGAGAGGGGAGAGAGAGGGCACCGACCGTGAAGCAGGGGAGATGGAAAAGAGGAGGTCCTCCACTTGTACTCTCAATTGACATCACTAATATCCCTTTTGTCCCCAAAAGCACACGAAGTACTAGGTTTGGTGAGGGATGCTGGAAGGTTATTGAGGTTTTGACGTAGGCTTGATGGGCCGGGCCTAGTTGGTCATCGGCTTGAGCTTGGTGGGCCGAGCTCTCCTTGTCTTCCAAGTTTATTCTAGTTGGGCCTAGGTTGGTTTAGGGTACTTGGTAGGCCAATTAATAAGGCTTAATGAGCTTGTATTGAGCTAACAAGCCCAAATGGGGTTTACCATAAAAAATAAATTGGGCCGGCAACATTGGTCGATTCTAGAGCCTCCGTCTATAAAAAATTTAACCTATGATGTCCCTAGTTTGGTCGGTCCTACTCTAACTCTTACTCTCAGACTTTTGCCCTGCCTCATTGCAAGGCGTAGGAATCGAAACCCACTTTTGAAACTAAATTGTCTCCATCCTAACCCCCTTGAGAATGTGGGGATTCGAACTCTCCCACCTCTTCATTCCATGTTGGAAGGGTGGCCACTAGGGCAAACCCCAGTGGTTTGATGTCCTTAGTTTAAAAGTGCAAAAAAAAATCCAATGGGAAAAATAAATGCTACAGCATTTTCATTTAGGAGTTAGATTGCGTCGTTATTGGTGAATTCTATCCTCAATCGTTATGGAATGCACAAATGATCTATCCGAATGGAAACCTCACTACTAATGATCTATCGTGCCTTTTACATGTAGAAGGAAATAGATAGAGCATTGCATAAATTAATTGGTTTTTTTATCAGGGATTAAATTCCACCATTATTAGTGAATTTGATACCTATATATTTTTTTTTAAAATAAGCATGACAAACTTGCAAACATATTCGGGTGTCAATAATACGGTCAGCTTTAGGAATTGCTCCTTATCTACATTCTCAACCTTTGTTATCTTTGAAGTCTTCGGAATCTACACCTACAAGTTCATCTCACTATTGAGACCGTAATTCATTGGCTCTACTAGTTGTGTCTCATGACACCTCTATTGAAGCATAATAGTCTTGTCATAGATAATGTCTCTATTGACTAGGAAACCAAGTGACTAAAATTGATGAATTGCTTCCTATGGACTTCCATCCCACGTGCATAATTAGACATATGCACTTCTTCATTCTCGACTCAAGCTTACTATCTCTCATATGAGTATATGTATGACATCCAAACTCTCATAATTCAAAGTATTAATAGGTTTTACCAACCATGCTTCTTAAAGAGTCTTCCACTCGATAATAGATAATGGAAATCGATTAACTAGGTAACAAATCATGCTTACTGTTTTGGCAAAAAATTTCTTGCCTAATTTTGCATATGAAAGCATACACTGAGCTTGCTCAAGTAGAACTAAATTCATTCTATGGCATCATTCTATCGTGGTGTATTGAATACTATGTTGTATTTGCATTCCCTTCTCTTTTGGCAAGATTTAGTAATCTCACTATTTGTTCTAATACTTGATCTGCTTACCTAACTACTTCTCGATCAGCCCAATTTAAACTTATGAAATCAATCATATACCTCGAATTTGTACTATAAAAAGTAAAGTCGTACATTGCTTAAAAAATTGTCAATGAATGTCAGCATATATCGAGCACCTTCTTTTGAAAGATCTGGACATGGGCCCTAGACGTCTCAATGATATGTGATTAGCCAGTTTTTGGTCAAATGGAAGCTATACTGAATTTAATCTAGTATAGTTTTCCATTAGATGCAATACTAACACAAGTCCAACTTTCATGTCTTTTGACTATTCACCAACCCCTCTCACTCAATATCATCATGCCTCGCATCTATTAGTGCAAACAACCCCCCCTGTACATCCCTATCTGAATTGTCTCAATCCCCTCAACCTTGCAAACTATGTAATTCCCATAAGATCTATACCACTATTTGCAACCTGGAAAGTGGTAAATTAGTTCATCAATGCATCATATGATGAGAACACATATCATGTAATTGCTCGACAAATCATAGAGAATTACCTTGCAGCTTTCAAATACTCACGCCTTCAGCGAAAGAAGTGATCTCAATTGGATGTACTACACAAATCGCCGCGTGAGATCCATGAAAAAGAAACTTGAAATATTGAAATGGCTTGTTGACTTCTTTCTTTGTGCAGCTATAGAACCACTTCTTGAAATATATAGACATCGTATTCCTTCTCCAACTTGGACTCCAACATTGAAAAGGAAACCAGGAGTTCAAATGGCAGAGATTAGGACGTTCACAAAATCCAACGTCCACACTTTCTCTTAATCGATAGGCTTTCCTATAATTCAACTCGGATCAGGCCTCACTCACTGAGTTCAAAATCAAGACATTTTCTAACAATACTCAAGTTCGGTCTGCCTACTAAGCGTATTTAATTGACAGGCCCGAAATATTAGTGAATATCATTGATTCACCAATTAAATCTTCTTTTTGCGTCCAAAGAAAAGGTAATTTACAACAACATGGCGAGAGCATTTATTAATAGACGCACGAGAGGTACATTACAAATTATGTTTTGTATTAAAGAAAGCCATTAGTGATGAAACGTGAACATAACGTTTCCTCAACTTGTGCTCTCACTCCAAACATGCATTTAACGACTTTCCCATTAAAAATTGCTACATTATATTTGACCAGAAGCAATGTGCTCTTTTCATTCATATCTCATATGTCATGCCAACCCTTAGAAGCCTATTCTTTGGGATCGCCATAATTTTATCACCTTGCCTGAAATTTTTCCCGAGAAAACTGTAGGCGTAGTTGACAAAGATCTTCTTGAACACGGAAGATTTCGGCTCGGCGACCACCTCGGCTTCCCCGAGGAGGTACACCGCACCCCTCTCCATTGCTTTCTGCACGAATTGCATCTCCTCTTCGCCCAGTGGGATCGGATTAAATGATTGGATAGAATTGGAAGAGAGATTGGACCGGTTTGACTGCGGCAGCGACTCCTCTATTTGGACGGTTGATCCCTCGGCCTGTCCAACTTCTGCTAGCAATGTCGAATGGGGTCCACTGTTGTTGGCCGTCTCATCCATTCGGTTGTGATCATTGTTCACGGCCTCGAACAAGTACTCATGCCGGATGAATTCCTTCAAGTTTTCCGCCATCTGGCGCTCAAACTCGTGCGGCTCCTCGATCTTGTCCTTGTATCCATACCGCACAACACAGCGGAACATCCTGAAGCCCCTTGGTTCGACTTGCTTGAACAAGAACCGCTCGTCAAGCGCGACCTTGCTGATCGGGAGGTTCTTGATTGAGATGAGCACTAGAACCGAATGGACAGACGGAATATTTTTCACGAAATGTGAAAATATTGGAGGAATGCCCTGCACGAGCTCAGAGTAGAGGAAGGCGACCCCGGGAACCCGGTTGATGCTTCGATTCACAGCAAGATCTCTGATGAACTCGGCTGAGACCTTGTTCTTGAGCTCGTACATGTACCGTTGCCTGTGGACGTAGTGCCAGGTGCCCATGATGATCATGAGGAAGGCGGCTAACACAAGCGGCAGGAAACCACCCTGTGTGAATTTGTAGTAGACCGACGTGAGATAAATCAATTCGATTGAGCCGAAGATGGTGGCGAAGAGCACGATCCACCATATGCTCGTCTTCCATATCACGAGCATGATGAGAGTGACGAAGCAAGTCGTGATCAACAAGACACTCGCCACAGCAATTCCTGCGACCAAATATTCATGAGACAAACTAAAAATAATATAAGCCACCAAATTAGGTCCAAATTCATATGATCTTACTAGAAATCTTGAATGGAAATGAGAGCTCCATTTATTTCGCGGAAAATGAGTTATTATTATTATTATTTTAAATAATCGCTGGTAACATTTACAAAAATAAACGAAGAAAAAACATTTTCACTCTCGATATAAATGTTTAGATATGAATTGTTGTCAGTAATGAAACGTTTTTAATTGACTGATCATTTTAAGTGATATAAGCGTTTAGTTTTAGAAAAATAATTTTCAAATCATTCATTTTTTTGCGAAACAAATAGAGCCAAAATCAATTTTTTTTCCATGGAGCCATGTGTTTTGGACTTACCGTAAGCGTTGCTGATGTTGGTTGTGGACCGGAAGCACACAGTGACCAAGACGCAAGCTATCATGAGCATGTAGTTCACCTCCGGTATGTAAACCTGCCCCTCGTACTTGACCGACGTGTGAACCACCTTGACCCGTGGGAAGCAGCCCAAGCTCAGCGACTGTGAGATGATGGCGAACGTCCCCGAGATCATTGCCTGGCTCGCGATGATCGCTGCGGCAAGCGCAATCCCAAACATGGGCCAGTACAGTGGTCCTGCCCATCGATCAAAGCAGTCACGGAACACCGTCAAAGGTAGGCTCCTTTACACTGTCGGCAGGAGGCCTTATTATCTTTTGCGGGCTCATTTTAAGACATCGCATGCGATTTACCTTTGGGAGCTTAATTCGGGTCGATTTTCTAATTCTCAGTGATGGCAATCATACTAATCATTTTTCTTGGCTAGACCACACCTATTATGAAATTTAGATGAACTGTGGTATTTCAATTTTACATACCCGGGACTGAGTCATAGAAAGTGTTGGCAAAATTTTCAGGGTGCTTCATGAGATAAGCTGCTTGTCCGCTATATGCGGTCACAAGTGTAGGAAATAAGATGAAAGAGGAGCTGATCTGCATCAATTGGAAACCCCAACAATCAACCTCAACAATGGGAACACATGTACTAGCCGTATCTTTAGTGCATAGGACTTAGTTACATCGCCTGACGACAGTCTATATAAGAAAAGGTTCAGTGGACATTTTCAATTATGTGGTTCATGAAAAAAGAGAGAACTAAGTTATGTGCGTTTGGATTGGGACTCGAATTCGGGGAGCATGATTCAGAAATTTTGTGCTTTTGTTATTGGCATCATTTCCTCAATGGATGGAGTCATGAAGACAACAGATTATAATCAAAACAAAATTGATTAACTGTTCTTAGATAAGTCAAAAGGAGCCTCCTTGTGTTGAAAGTTAAGGCAAAGGAAATTGTATCTACTTACTTGGATTGCTCGAACATTGAAATGACCCAGATCAGCAAACATGGCCTCAGTGCCTGATTCAATTCAACCATCCATATCAATGAGCTTTACACTGTGACCTACATGTTTACCCTAAAAAAAAGAAAGCAAAAAAAAAAAAAAAATACGTGTGGACCTGTAATGCAGAGGAAGACGCCGCCAAGCGAGATCCAGGCTTGCTTGCCATTGCGTTTGAAGTAGTCGCCGATGTACTTAGGGTTGAAGGCACGCAATACGCCGATGTCATACTTGAACAAGTTGAAGAGCCCTATCCCGATAAGGGACATGAACCAAATTAAGATGATGGGCGCGAAGGAGAACCCGATGCGATCCGTCCCAAACCTCTGGACGCTGAAAAGGATTATCAGGATCGCCACCGTTATCCCCACCGCAGCATCTGCATGTCCATACATAAATTTACTTCCATCGATGAATTAGTATATGTATGACAAAAAGAAGAGAGTTGTACATTGATTTTAGAACCGCATTTGTATTTTCTATATGCCAATGATATTTACCTGTGTTCAGTGACTTGATCCCGCTCACTACTGAAAGAACTGCAGGAACCCAAAAGAAAGACAAAAGAACCAGAGAGGTTATCTTAGCTTTCAAGATGCACAAAATATCTAGTTTATTTTGTGATAAAGGGTTGATGTTTCTTCCCAAAACCTTCGGCACGACTAATCGGAAGGGTACATGTGCAGTACTCAAAGAGAAAACAATTAAGACACTTTCTCCTTCAAAAGGAGGAAACAGATTCTGTGGACTTTTGTTCTAACACGCGTTTGTGAAATTATCGGTTTTGACTATGTCGAAGTCTCCATCATAACATTGGCAAAAAGAAGTCCCTATCGTGTTGTGCACTATTAGGAATCCTTGATATCGTTTTTCAAATGATTTCCATATATAACGATTGAAATTTCATTCAACTGTGAGGACATGAAAACGGAAAATTGCCAAACATCTGTTGTGTTGTGCATAAAATGACGAGAAAGAATTCTTTGAAAGGATTTTAATAGATAAATAGCGAGAAAGGATGGCAATCTAAACTTGAAATAGATGGAGTGAGAATTCCGTCGCCAATGACCATCGAAGTGGCCATGATGGTCACGAGAAAGAGCATGATCTTGGCGCTTTTGCTGTTCTCGAGTATGCCCTTGATCTTCTCAGACCGTCCCAGCTGGTTCGACGGAATGTCGAGCTTGTAGTTCGAAACTTCTCGGTCCTCTGGCTGCTGATTTGGGATCAGGCTCACGTTTATGTACCGGCATATCAACGAGTACAACGCGAACGTCCCTCCTGCACGCGAGAATGGGGCACACTAGTTAGAATTGCGAAAATTAGTCCTTGGTCGCCAACAAAAAAAAAAAAAAAAAAACCCTGGAAATAACATTGGCAGGTGAAACTACAGAAAATGTTCATATGCTGATAATCCTAGCATGTGAAGCATTATAGAGATATATGTGCGTACCGTCACCATTGTCATTGGCTAACAGGACGATGAAGATGTATTTGAGCATGGGGATGAGGATAATCGTGTAGATAATTAGCGACAAAACCCCAAGAATATCTTGAGTGTCCTTAATTCCGTTTGTGAATGTACTCGAATACACATAGAGTGGAGACGTCCCTATGTCACCGTATATCACTCCTATGCTCTGAAATGCTAAACTCATTGTCCTTTGCCAAGTCACCTACAATTAACTTATATCATCAATTTAATTGAAAAAACGAGGGGTAAAAAGATTTTACCAAGTCGATCAATAGGGAAAACTAGAATCAATTTATCGTGCTTAGCTCATTATTATCATGTAGCCAATTGTTTCCGTAAAAATTATTTACCCCATCGTTCGTGTTTCTTGAATAGGTAAAAATAATCGAAAGATTAATAAGGAAAATGATTCCATGACAAAAACATGTAAATGATCTATCTCACTGCAGTTTCAAATTCAGAAAATGGAATTTAATTAGCTGATGAAAAAACATTTACAGACGCAAAATTTGCAAAGAGCACCTCGGAGGAGCGGGCGTGGGACGTGGAGACTCGACCAGCCTCCAGGTGGAGAGAGTCGACGCGGCGCAGCCTCGCCCACGAGACCTTCCGCTCCTTCATGTTCAGCTTCTCCGCCTCTCTCGCTTCCGTCGAGATCTCCGGTCCTTCTTCTGCCCCCGTCGCCACCGCTATCGATTCGCTCGCTGGAATCTGCTCAGTTTCTTCCCTTCGTTGTGAAGTGATGACTCCGCTCTTTATAGGGCCTCGGGGGTCGAGACGTTTTAACTGGATATTCTGCTGGACCAATCGTTCGTGCGGGGTGCTCGATTAGAAAATGCGGGTGATCATTGACATTTATTTATTCCGATAATTTCACGTTGTATCAGCCTGACGTTTTGTTTTGTATGTGAGGTTAAATATAAGATGTGAGAGCGTACAAAAGAATCAAGAACCACTCAGTCCGCTCGGAATTGGACAATTCCCCAGAGGTTCGGTCTGGTTCCGATTTCAATCAATTGGAATCGGCAATGGGCAGCTTGGTTCTCGATTCAAGTATAAAACTGTCCACGCAGACCATCCGGACTAAATTGGTACTTTTATGTTTATACATACATAAGATACATAGGTACATATGTACAAAGAGAAGAGAGGACCTGCTGTTCGCAGGTACAGCAAAAAAAAAAAAAATTGTGTAAAAAGGAGAGCGGAGGGATCTGTAATGGGCATTGCTCCCCTTAAAATCACTATGTACAGTAAACAAGCTGAGATCAAAACTCAAAAAGCATGAGCCAGGCAGCCCGTGTCTATAACTACGAGCACAGCACTAGCAGCAACCAAGAAGCTCTACGTCAACATCTTGCTCTTATTTATAGGAGCGCATGGGATCACATTAACATCTACCAATGACTCGAAAAACTCGAGCTTTGTTAGACGTCACGAATCTTTTTCACAATTCGCAATCAAACCCCCTTCATCATCCCTTCCACGAACACGGTCCTTGTAACGCCGTCGGTGAGCACCGTTGGGCATCAGAAAGTTCACCGAGTGTATTATTACCTTATGTTTGGTCTTGTATGATGCAGATCTCAAACTTTATATTATATAGTGTATATGAGGTACTATCTAACTAAACCAGTTCCTTGGACTCATCTGAGATCCAAACTAGATTGGCGTCCGGTTTTCAGGTGGATTTATGGAATCAATGGGCGCTTCTCGATTCTCATTTTACGAAATTAGTCCTTAGTGGCGGTTCTTGATTCCAGGATAGGAACCACTTACCCTAAAACTAACCACCCCTAATAAGATGTCTTTTCAGGTGACGTAGGTTTGGTCGATTTGGTAAGTCATAAACTGTTGTCGCTTTCCTTCGGAAGGTACTTGAGATACGTTTCTGTAATGGTTTTCCATGAGCCGGCCCTCTGAACTTTTTTATTTACAAATGTCATTTTTATTAGGTACTTTTTTAAACTTAATTTAAGGGTAATTTAAGGGGCTTTTTCCAATAATGCAATGCATTCGCCTTTATTTTTAACATACATACATATGGCCCGTTGAGGAAAAGTGCAAGCGGATCACAGCAAAGACTAGAGGTAATTAACTATGGTTGCCTGAGATACACGCTAGGATCTTATGAGCTGGCCCTAGAAACAATGGTTAGTCCAGAATAAAATATGCGGTTTCTTTACTCGTTTTCTTGGTCGTTGTTTAGATTGTTAAATGACATTCATATTCATACCAAAAAAATAACAGTGACATACATACATACATATATATATATATATATATATATATATATATATATATATATATATATATATATATATATATATATATATTCCTTTTATTCATTAGTGGTTTTCTAAGAAATAACATCTCACTAATCGCAAGACGATGTCAAGCGAACACCACAGCGCTGCATTTTAACTTTCAATCCACGTTGTATTTTCATAGCACAAATTATAGTAACAGAATTCAATATGATATCGGAGTTAGATCTACTTATAAGTTTTAAACTTTCACTACTTAAATTAAATTACATGTGGAGCCACTTACTCCAAAAATTTAAATTATCAAAGTACAACAAAGCATTTTTTCAGGGAGAAGGACACAAAAGTGCCTTAACTTGTGTATGACGTTCACTTTAGTGCCATAACTTCTTACCGACTCACCGGCTCACTTACGTGTCGAAATCGGAGAAAAAGATTACTTAAGTGCCTTCGGAGAAAAATTCTAACTAGAGAAATTACGTGAGTTTTATAATTAAAATTTTTATTTGAGAGGGCATTTTTTAGTAGCAAAATAATCACTTTTCAAAATGATTAACATTGAAGTAATCATTTTTTATAATATTTGGCACTGAAGTAATCACGTCTTAACTTGCTATACAAGTTGTTTATGGTTTTTTTTTTTTGGCACTGAAATGATCATTTTTTTATAACAACTGTTACTGAAATGATCACTTCTTAACTTGCAACGCGATGTTGTTTAGAAATTATATGCTGATTGGGCATGCTGGCAAGCTCCGTAGGATTGAAAAATTAATAAAATATTGCTACATTAAATTTCTGGCAACTCATATCGGAGTAGTCACTTAAGTGATCGTTTTTTTTTTTTTTAAGTGGCGCTTAAGTGAGCCAACGAAAAGTTGTAACATTACATCGAGCACCATAGACAAGTTAAGGCACTTCTAGTGTTATTCCCCCTATTTTTTTTTTTTATATAAACAGTACCACTCTTTCCCCCTAAGTATTTGATACGCAAACTTTTCTGACCTTTCATCACTATACCCGATCCAATTTCAAGTTGAGAGGTATTCTTTATATTGTAAAATATCATCCGTTACTTTTTAATAGTATAGGCCTTTTTTATTTGTTGTATAGCTGATCAAATACTGTCGAAGCCTACTTCGGGCACTTGACTGTTCCATCTCCCAGTGACGGTCTTAAGGTCATGGCATTTACGTTAATTTAGTGCATTCGGGATTTTCCTTATGGAGTGCTCTTAATAGGACTTGAACATATCACCATAAAAATGCATACTGAGGATAATCAGAAACGCCCGTCTGTTTCTGAATCCAAAAAAAAAAAAAACAAGAGGGCCCTAAACTGCTTTCCGGCTCCTCATATGAGGGAACATAGTTTTGTCAACGATGCAAAACCCTTCAGGTTTCAAGAGGATACCTAGGAGTATATTCCCACATTCCACACGATAATTATTTAATACTCCTTAGGAGAATACGTTGGCCAATCTTGTCTGACTTAATGAAAGGGACATCTAAGAATAGTATCTCGAAAAATTCTTCCTAATACAACAACATGTACTCCCTATATACTCCCGCGGCCTGCTCTTTGTACGATATCATGTGACATTAGTGTGCAACAAAATCGGTTCTAACCAGGAGTAGGACCGAATCGGCCAAAAAATAACTCCGGGAACAGGTTCCAAATTTTTGGAACTAGTTGTAACCAATTTGGGAACAAGTTTCATGTAAATACCCGCCGAAGAACCGGATCGAAACAGCATTATTTAGGAACCGGTTTCAGAACCGATTTTATAAGTTAAAAAATCAAAACCCTAATTTCTTTTTCTCCTAAATTCTAACCTTAACACTCTTTTGTTCTTTGTCCATCCTCAAAACTCCTCTCCAGTCTTTCCTATTTCCCTAAATTTTTATGAATGAATGGGGAATAGAGTTTTATAATTTATGTTTTATGTTACATGTTTAAATTTTTTATCGTTTATAATTATACATGACTACGTATTCATCTTATGAATTGTTGTCTTTGGCGGATTAGTTGTTCACCTTTTACTTTGAATCATTTTATTACTCATAACTTCATATGATTTTGCTGTAAAAAATGAACCAACAAAAGGAACAAAAAAACAAAATCGAGTTCTCAGATAGACCCTAGAACCGGACCAAAAAAAAGAGAATAGGTTCTAAAACCAGTTCCAAGCAAAAATGATAAGTTTCAGGGTCCAAAAACTGAGAACCAGTTATAATAGGTTATGTTCTAGGTTCCAACTGGAACATATTCACTCTAGAACCAATCACCCCCCATGTGACATGAGGGTTCTACTCACCAATTTTTTTTTTTGAGGGTGATCTTTATCTAACTTTTGTGAAATGGCATGGCCAACTTTTAATACGCACTTAGAGTATGACCCCTTGGAGGCAGATTCATTGTTCAAGCATTTGATTTCAATGCGACAAATCTTGTATTTAAATCACACCGTATCTATTGAGGCTAGTATTCGAGATTGCTCTTGTCACTTTGTTACGAAGGCTTACCTAGTACAAGTTGATCAGGTATATTTGCATGCACTATTAAAGGATGAGGATTAGTGTTACCGTATATGGATAAGGTTTTCGTAATCTAATTTCCTAAACCAATCACTTTATCTTTGACAAGGCTTAAGATCAAGCAATTTTGTCTTTGGGGAAATGGCACCAAAACATAGTAATCATAAAGAAAAATTGTCCAAAAATTCATAAATCCCGTAAGTTTAGGACTAGTTTGGACACTTAGGGTGCGTTTGGTAACGATTCTATTCCCGAGAACAAATTCTGATTAGAAATGATTTTTTTTTATTATGTTATCGGGAACAATTTCTAAGCATTTTAAGCTGTTTGGTAATCGTCCAAAATTTCTGATTCGGAATAGAATTGCGTTTGGTATCGTGCTCAAAATTTTTACTCCAAATCAATTTCTTTTAATTTTTGAAATAATTTTGTTCTTTTTTTCTTTTTTTCTTTTCTTTTTTTCCTCTCTCTCTCCTATTCTTCTTCTTCAAGTGGCTGGTCGCCAGTTTGGCGATCGGCCAGATGAGGGCCAACGACCTCACCGAGCATCGCCGGCCCTCATTGGCCGAGCCTCGCCAACAGCTGAGTGAGGCCGCTTAGCCACCAGCGAGCTCGCCGAACCTCGCCTTGGCCTAGCGAGCTTGCCGGACCGGTTGTCGGCGACCGGCGGCGGTGGGTGGCGGACGGCAACCGCGGGATGGCGGTAGATGAAGAAAAAGAAAAGGGAAGAAGAAGAAGAAGAGAAAATGGAAGAAGAAGAGAAATATGGTCTTGATTCTTAGATTTGTTCTCGGGAACAAGAATAAACCTTTTTTTTTTATTATTCTTGATTCTATTCCAAATCTACTTCCGAGAACAAAAATATAGAAATTTGTTTCTGGGGACAAAAATTTTACCAAACACGATTCTATTCCAAAATTACAGAATAGGTTACAATTTGGATGATTAACAAATAGCCCATTGACCTGATTTCAAGGTGGTACACGTTTACCTTTGAACTTTTAGCCGTTATATAAAACTACCCCTGAATTTTGGATTTACTACAACCATCATTCCTCCGTTTATTTTTTATTTTTATTTGTTGTTAGCACATGCCTAATATGCGATTTCTTAATGGTAAAACTACAATACTTTGGCTTTCCATAAATATCTTAATTTGACTATAATTAATTTCCTTTTTTTTTCTAGTATAGTATGCATATCTTTTTAGTTGGTCTTATTTCATAATTTTTTCAATTGTATAAATTATGTTGTAGTATGTAGAAAATTACAAGAGTTCCTCAATGTGCTATGCCTTCGGCCCTAGTGCTATTAAATGGCTACCTAACTGAAGATGTAAGGAAAAGAAATTACTTTCACATTTCAATAATAATACATAGGATGGCTGATGTCCACATTAGTAACTTCCGATCTAAAATGATCAGATAGACTCAATTGACAAAACTTGAAAAAATTTATGACCAAATTGACATATTGAAATATTTGGAACCTAATTGGCACAAATATAATTGGTTTAGAACTTTTTTGATATTTTCCTCTTGTTAATATTATCTATATTATTATTCTTCTTATTATTGTATTTGCTGTCTAAAGATTGCTCCATCTGTCTTCCTTTTCTCTTTTATGTATGCAATCGTGTTAAGCATCGCGAGCTCAAACTCTACTTGAAATTGAAGGAGTTAAGAGTATATCAAGAGCAGTCACAAAGCCAAGGTCAAATTACTCGCAATAACTTGAATCAGTTTCATCCTAAGATAACTTTGCTCTTACTACTTCCTACCCTTAAATTTTGGTGTCCACATAAACTTTTCCAAAAAGAAAAAGACTTTTCGAAAAAAAGGTAATCATAGAGCTCAAAATAATCACAGGGATTAATCGAGGAAGACAACTTTTATCAAGAAAACCCAAATGGCCCTTACAATGAAATTGTTTAGAGATCTGCTTGAAACCATTTTTAACAATGAAATATCTATGCGTATTTCTGTGAATGTGAGTATCAGTAAATAATTTAGCAAGTATTTGCTTGCTTATTCTTCATCGTGTATGTTACATACTTACGAATCGATTTTCTGTGACATTCTATTTTCAATGCAAATTAAACCCTAACATGAATATAGAGTTTTTCTTTTTCTATTAGTGCTAAAAAATCAGCCAATCTTGAATTTCATTGTGCAAGATGAAAGGGAAAATTGTCCAAGAAGTCCTAAATCTATTGCACTTTTGCTAATTTAATCTTAAACTTTTTAATTGTACAAATTGAATTCTAAATCTTCTCACGTTTTGTCAATTAAGTCAATCAATCCAATTTTGGCTAGAAATCGCTAACATAGATGTTGTCGTCCTACATGGCATACCGAGTGCTAATGTTGACAATTTTTTTATAATATTTTATATTTTCTTTTTTTTTCTTCCCTTCGTCTTCTAGCTAGTCGTTAGGCTTCAACGATTTCCAATTAAAATTGACCATATGTATTTAATTGACAATACATGAAAAGATTTAGAACTCAACTGACACATTTAAAATATTTAGGATTAAATTGGTAAATGTGTAATATATTTAAAAAATTTTAGACAATTTTCCCTACGGTGAAATTAATATCAAAGACATATTTGTGACTAATTATAACAAAAACACATTTCCAATCGAGGGATATTAGCATATCTTGTGGGCATTTGACTGATGAAATCTAGGGGCGGGAAACATATATAGCCACCAACGACGGTAATTCATTTTAGTCCGGACCTGGTTCTGGGGTAGCGTGGTTTTCTCTTTTATTTTTATTTGTTATAAGAAATAGCTTATTGCAGTAGAAATTTTAATATTCCAGACATTAATTAACGAGCATGCTGTACCAGGCTTAGAAATTTTGGGAAAAGTACCAAAATAGTCCTAAACATTTTGTATTGATACCAATTTTTTTTTTGGTTAAAACATTCTGTATTGATACCAATTCAGTTCTAGACTTTTTAATTGGTCCAATTTAGTCTTAAACTTTTTTACATTGGTACCAATTCAGTCCATTCGGCTAATTTAAGCCGGAAATTGCTGATGTGGATGCCGGTGATCTTATGTGGCGCCACGTGAACAAATTTTATAATTTTTTTTAAAATATTTTTTTCAGATTTTAAAAAAAATTTATTAATTTTTCCTTACCCTTGGCCGGCGAGGTCACCGACTGGCTGACCATCGTCGGCCACAAGCTGGTTGGGGTGAGGGGCCTCGCGCCCTCGTTGGCCACTGGCGAGGGCCACCACGCCCTTGCCGGCCACAAGCAAGGGCGACGGCCCCCGCCCAGATCTAGGCGAGGGCCCGATGCCCTCGTTGGCCACAAGCGAGGCCATCGTGGCCCTCGCTTGGATCTGGGCGAGGGCCCAACGCCCTCGTCGGCCATAGGCGAGGCCGCCATGGCCCTCGCCTGGATCTAGGCGATGGCCGCTGCACCCTCGCCTGTGGCCAACGAGGCCACAGAGGCTCTCGCTGGTCAACGAGCGAGGGTTTTGGCCCTCGCCTGGATCTGGGTGGGGGCCATCGCCCTCGTTTGTGGCCAGCGAGGGCGCGGCGGCCCTCGCCAGTGGCCCGCGAGGGCGCGGGGCCCCTCGCCCCGACCAGCTTGTGGCCAGCGATGGTCGGTCGGCTGGCCGGCGACCTCGCCGGCCAAATGTTAGGAAAAAAGAAAAAAAAAAAAGAAAAAAAAGGAAAAACATAATAAAAATAATTTAAAAATCTGAAAAAATATAAAAAATTATCAAATTTGTCCACATGGCACCACATAAGACCGCTAGCGGCCACGTTAGCAATTTTCAGCTTAAATTAGCCGGATGGATTGAATTAGTACCAATGTGAAAATGTTTAGAACTAAATTGATCAAATTTAAAAGTTTAGGACTGAATTGGTACCGATACAAAAGGTTTAGGACTATTTTGGTACTTTTCCCTAGAATTTTTTGCCCAAGCCCTTCAGCGAATTAAAAAAAGTGCCACAAAGTTGCAGATATTGCATATGACAAGGCCAGCATTAAAAGATAGGGAAAAAGCCATAAAAAATCTCAAATTTTATCCAAAGTGACAAATTTACTCTAAACTTTTTTTGTGACATGAAAAGCCTTAAACTTTGCTACCGTGACACATTTACCCCAAAAAAATTTTTGTAACATAAAAAACCCTGAACTTGTGTCCGTGTGACGCATTTACCAAAAATTATAGGGCATTTTCGTCTTTTACTTTTTAAAATTTTTTTTTTTTCTTTTTTTCTTCTTCTTCTCTCTTCCCTCCGCCGACCATGGCGGAGGGAAGCTGGACTCAGGCAAAGGTGGCCCTTGTCGACGCCGGCGAGGGGTGCCAAATCTGGCGAGGACAACCTTGCGTTGGGCGAGGGCTGTCCTCGCTTGGGTTGGTGAGGGCAACACCTAGGCGAGGGCCACCCTCACCCGATGCCGGTGAGGGCTGTCCTCGCTTGGGTTGGCAAGGGAAACATCTAGGCGAGGGCTACCCTTGCCCGATGCAGGCGAGGGCCACCCTTGCTTGAGTTCGACTTCCTTCCGCCGAGCATGGTGGAGGGAAGCCGACGGAGGGAAGAGAGAAAAAGAATAAATGAAAAAAAAGAAAAGAGAAAGGAAAAATATAAAAATAAGACGAAAATACTCTTGATCACAGAGTTTGGGGTAAATGTGTCACGGTTATTAAAATTTGGGATTTTTCATGTTACAAAAAAAAGTTTAGGATAAATTTGTCACTTTGGGCAAAGTTTGGAGTTTTTGGTGGCTTTTTTTCCTAAAAGATAATGACATAACACATTCAAAATTCCAATTTTGAATATGTTTTTTAGTTGAACGATTTCTTAATTGAAGGAATTTTCCTAAAGAAGAGTTTTCTATTTTGGGTTGAACTCTTGTATATATATAAGAAAAATTCTTAATAATGGCTTGAAGTGCCCTCGTTTTCTTTAACAATGACTTAAAGTGAACCTTTCCAATAAAGGTTTAAAGTGCTTTCATTTTTTCAAATAAGGACCTAAATGAATCTTGTTTCAAATAAATGCCTGAAGTGTCATATCAGTCTAAAAAAAAAATCTAACCTTACCAACTCATTGAGGGCATTTCCATCATTTAGCCTTTTTATTTTCTTTCCTTTTTTTTTCATTTTGTCTAATTTTTTCTTTCCACTAAAAAACTCAAAAAAAAAAAGAAGAAAAAATTAAAACTTTAAAGAAACAATTAATAAAAAAATTGACTACCTCATGCCTGTGGCCACCACCCAATGCCAATGGGGTGGCAGCCATCGCCAGCGATCGTCTCCCAACTCTAAGTAGCCCAAAGGATCTCCTTAGCCATGGCCACAAGCGGGGAGGGTTGCTAGCCATCCGCGTGCATTTTTTTTTTTTAATTTAGTTTTTTTTTCCTTTTTTGGTTTGTCTTTTTTGAAAAGAAAAAAATTGAAAAAAGGAAAAAAGAAAGAAAAAAGGAAAGAAAATTTTAAAAATTAAATGACGTAAATACACTTGAGAGGTCAAGCCCTTCTTTGATATTGGTATGATAAATGTCCTTATTTAAATAAAGTTCAGTCTAGATATTTATGCGTGTGGTTGACAATTGACCAAGCAAAGTAGATTAATTATTATAAACGTTTGACAGCAAACCCCATTATTAAATTTGCATTACCGCTAGATAGTCGTAGCAATCATTGTGGGTTTTAAATCAGGCCTCAAAAGTGAGCCTCCGTACGCCACTGGACAGGCGAGTTGAAATTCTGAATTCACGGAACATGGATGGATATTGGATCGTTATATGCCATGCCTCGTTGACTTTTAGGCCAATGAAAGGTTGTGATACGTGGTGCCTTATCCATTTGTACTCAAATTAAAGTATATGGAGAAGGACGGCAGAAGTGCTTTATTTGTATATGGTATTCACTTTAGTGTCATAATATTCATCGACTTATTTAAATGCCAAAATCGGAGAAAAATGATTACTTAATCGCCTCTGACGAAAAATTCTATCTACTAAAATTTTGTGGCTTTTATAATAAATTTTTTTATTTGAAGTGTTATATTTTGGTATTGTAGTAATAACTTTTTAACAATAATTGGCACTAAAATAATCATTTTTTTTTTTATAATGACTGGTCCTAAAGTAATCACTTATAACTTGCTATAGGACGTCGTTTAGGGGGTTTTTTAAGCACTGAGGTGATCATTTTTCATTAAAATTGACATTAGAGTGATCACTTTTTAACAACGATTGATATTGAAAGTGATAATTTTTTTTTTATAATAACTAGCATTAGAGTAATCACTTTTTAACTTGTTAGACGACATCGTTTAGAGATTATATGCTGACTGGACATACTTACTTGGATTGAGAAATTAATAAAATATTGTCATGTCAGATTTCCGAAAACTTAAATCGGAGTTGGCACTTAAGTGATTATTATTATTTTTTAAAGTGGTACTTAAGTAAGCCGGCGAAAAGTTGTGACACTAAAATGAGTGCTACACACAAGTTAAAACACTTCTAGTTCTTTTCTCCGTATCTATGTTGAACTATACAATTGTTTAGCTGAAAAAAGAAACCTAGATGGTCCCACAACTCCTCACTTTAATTGAGGATGCATTTATTTCGCAAAATTTAATAATTTAAAACTTGTTTTCTTAAAATAATCGTTTATATAGTTTGAAATAATAAGTCAATAAAAAATATTTTCATTATCAATAATAATTTATGACATAATAATTTCCACGACAATAAAAAAAGATTTCATCCATTCATTTTTATAAATGTTATAAGTGATTTTTTTGGAAACATTTACAGAATTATTTAAATTCTGTAAAACAAACGCACCCTAAGTGACAATTAAAGTTACATTTGCATCTCAAATAAAGTCGGCGTGAATTAAAATAGAACTTCATAACAGTGAAGGATAAGAAGAAGAAATGCCCATCTTATTTTAAGTATTTAACAGTTTAAATTGCGAAATTTAATCAAAAATCATGTTTTGATATAGAATTTTTGCTGGGATCAATTTTTTCTTACAAGCTCAAATTTTAGACATATTATCAACAATCTCCAATTTGGTTCGACATTTCAGTCAAGTCACAATCACCTTGATGGAACTTGATCATTGCTACTCTTCCTCAGCACCTCATAAGCTTAACCGGCACACTGCACTTGAACTTCCCGATTAAGAAGGCTCCATTCTAATTTCCAGAAAAATTAATTTTGGATATTCTAACGTTCGTTTCACAAATGAATTGGTTGGAAAAAACATTTTTCATGAAGTGAAAAAGGTCCTCTAAAATAGGGAAAATGTTTTCCATTGAGAAAGAGAAAAACATTTTCCATAATTTCTATCACCTCACACTTTCTTTCATCAAGTACCTTTTCCTTTTATTTAAAAAAAAACTTTTTAATAATTTTTTTATACCTTTTCCTTTTCTTCTTCATTAGCTAATGGCCCGCCACTACAGCGACCGACGGCTGACCTCATCAAATCAAGCCACTTGGGCGAGGGGGCGACCTCATCAAATCCGACCACCTGAGCCTCGCCCAAGTGGTTGGATCTAGCAAGGTTCGAGCTTACTGGTGTTAGGCGAACTTGGCCTCACCGGCTTGTGGCGAGGCTCCCAGTCACTTGTGGCACACGATCGGCTTAGAAGAGAAAGAAAAGGAAAAAAAATGATTTAAAAAAATATACATAACAGAAAATATTTTCTTTATTGAACAGCAAAAAATATTTCTGACTCATTTTTAGGTTTCAATTGAATATTAAAAAATATAATTATTTTTTTAGAAAATATTTTTCTGAAAATTATATATATATTTTTTTGCGAAACGAATAGAGCATAAATACGTTTGAAGTCTTATTCACCATTTGGAGAAAGTCTATAGTAGCAAGATTCTCACGTGTCTAATTTACAGGCATCATTGTCACCAAAACAACAGAAATTATGTCTTTTTTTTTTTTTTAACACTTGCCAAAGATTTTCAAGTGAATTCGGAAAAAAAAAAAAAAAAACAGAAGATTTTTCAGTGAACAGAAAATGAACTCAACGCGTCTAGAAGTTCCCGAGGTGCCTTCCTTTCTGCTTCGATCACAGGCGGTTTGACCACCGTCACCGACCACCCGCTTTCGAGCACAACAGTCCTCCACCGCCGTCTTCTCCGCCGAAATCGGAAGGAGGAAACCACCGGTGACGCCTCGCCTTGCTCGCGCCGAGAGGAATGACGTCGCGGAAGGAGACCGACGTCTCGGACATCGAAGACGGAGACGATCTCGACGAGGAGCCGGGGGAGGTAATCGATTCGGCGCGCCTCCGATGAAGGTCGGCCAGGAGAGGCCGCTCGGCCGCACCGGCCTCGCGAAGAAGCTCCTCCGGCGCGGCCGCGGCTGGGAGACGCCGGAGCTCGGCGACGAAGCCGCCGGTACTCCTCTCCCGCCTCTCGCGTTCTTTCGCGCGCGTTTGTGTGAAGTCGTCGTCGTTGTTTGACCAGTTCGCTGAATTTCCTCCGTTGGATTTGGTTCGGTGATGCGAGTGCAGTTCATTTCGTGGCGACTCTGACTGATGGGACTAGGTTCGATTCCAGCAGAGATAGGGATGAACCTCTGACGCTGAAGCTTGGTCAGGGTGAGGTTTTTCGCGTGATGTTTTGGCTTGCCTTGCGCTAGTTATTCATTTGGCGGCGAAGAATTTGTTCCGGTTCCGGTCTGAATTTGTTTTCGTATGTTTCGAAGGTCAACTGGTTTCTGGTTTGGACCATGGGATTATAACTATGAAGGAAGGGGAATGTGCCTTGTTCACCGTGCCTCCTGAGCTGGGCTATGGAGCTGTGGGCCGCAAGGGCGTTCCTCCAAATGCGGCCGTGAGGTTCGAAGTCGAGCTCATTTTGTGGATCAGAGTGGTGGATATCTGTAAAGATGGGGGGATTGTGAAAAAGATTTTGGTAAAGGGAGAGAGGAATGAGCAACCTAGCGATCTAGATGAAGTCTTGGGTAAGTTATTCTCCTTGTTTGGGTTAAATGAGATTTAGTCCGCCAGCCAGTAAGCCCCCTCGCCAGACAGACTTGTCTGGTGAAAGGTGAACAACTGCATTTGAATGCGGAAGATAAAATGTGCCTCTTTTGTCATGAATTGCAGTGAAATATCGAGTGGCTTTGCCAGATGGTACCATTATTGCTGAAGCACCGGAAGAAGGACTCGAATTTTATGTAAAAGATGGTTAGTTTCTGATTAGGAAGTCTTACAGCTGCAGATTACGGTTGTCTTTGCTAAACCTTACATGGTACAAAGGAGTAATCTGCTTCTTTCAGGTCATCTTTGTCCAGCATTTTCAAAAGCGGCGATGAGCATGAAAAAGGGAGAAAGGGTTAAATTGTTCATTCAACCTCAGTGTATGTATCCAAATGATATCCACACACTTACTTTGTTGGGTTTCAAGGTTTCATTTTACTGAATGTCTCTTGTGATGTTTATCTTTGTGCAGTTAATGAACTTCCTTTGAAACTTCATTTAGATAAAACACGTGTAAATTTAAGTTAGACTTTTCAATGTCAATATACACTCACTATGTATTTCATCAGTATTAGAAGAATTCCTTTAATTATCATCACCAGCAGTTAGTGGAAAATTTTCTGATATGATAACTTTTCTGTTGATGTCACTCCAAGCTTCATGAAATGCATATTATATATTGGGTTTGGTTTTCTGACTCATAAAAAATTGCTTCTCATTATAATATCGTTGCAAATGTTATTGACAAATTTGCTGGTAGGATGTGGTCATAACAATTGTCACTTATATACATACAGCCCCATGGATTCTCTAAGACTTCCTCTCAACCTCTGCTATCAGGATGAGCATCATTATAAGTTCACTTTTAATGTGTTGTTGCAACTTTTGTATGTCATAAGGTGCTTAACGTTATCTTTACCGGAAAGATTGAAGAGACTAAGTTACAGCTAGGGAAAGGAGAAAAGGCAAGTAATATATGATAGATTCTGTTGTCATGGAAGACCATATGTAAGTGCACTTAGACAGGTTTAAGTGTTTTGACAAGCGTAGATCTAGGACTTAATATCAAAGGTGGAATCACACTCAGACAAACTGCTTTATTTGTACTTGTTGGAAGATGGGGGTGGGCCAAAGGTTTATTCTTATTATCTCCTGTGTGATGTGATGATTTATCTTGCTGTCGATTGAGTTGAAGATGCAGGCTGACTGCTCCATTAAAGAATGGCTGTCTTTTCAATGCCACTGATGTTGTCTCAATCAAGCAGTATTTTGGAAGTACATTTATGATCCTTACTGCATCATCAAATTATGGACCTCCTATTTTGCTGCTCATAATGGCTATATGATCTGATAAGAAAATTTCCAATACATTTCCCCTTGAAACCTTGAAAGTTAACAAATCATCTGCAGTGTGGTTTTGTACTTTAATCAGTTTCTCTATTGCAGATGCTTTTGGGGACAAAAAATTTGATAACGGTGACCAGCTACATAACGTTCCTCCAAATTCTATCCTCAATGTTGACCTGGAATTGGTATCTTTCAAGCCTGTTATTGATGTCACTGGTGATGGTAAGGTACTTAAGAAGATCCTGAAAGAGGGGGAAGGAGCATTTATGGCAAATGAGGGTGCAGCTGTTACTAGTAAGTATTCCTATTCTTGGTTTGACTTTTTGTGAAGGCTATGGGATTTGACTCTTTGAACTAAGTTGGATAGCTTGAGTGGTGGAAAATGCCTTTTCATTTGTCGCATTGCTAATTTGAAAGTTATGCAGTTAGCTATGCAGCTAGGCTAGAGAATGGGACTGTATTTGAAAAGAAAGGACTAGATGGCGAGCAACCTCTGAACTTTGTCACAGATGAAGGTAAGTCAGATAATCTTACAGCTTCTATATTTTATTATTAATTGGAATTACTTTATATGACTTGAGAATTCAGATACATTATCTTATTGTTTTTTGCCTAATGCTGTGTTCAGAGCAAGTGATTGCTGGTTTAGATCGTGCATCGGCAACCATGAAGAAAGGGGAGCTGGCTATGGTGACGATAAATCATGAATATGGGTTTGGAAGCGTAGAAGTTGAGCGAGATCTCGCCATTGTTCCTCCGTGTTCCAATCTAATCTATGAAGTTGAAATGCTGGATTTCATTAAGGTAATGGAAGAATGTGTGAATTATTATTATTATTTTTTAAAATTTTTTTTTTTAGGATTAAAGAATGATATCTTCTTGTGGACATTCTCATTTGTGTGCTGAATCACGAGACCAGGTCTTTTTTTTCTTCCCACCCGATGTTAACCTGCACACTACCCCTCCCTATGTAATTTTGCCCAGCTTGAAGTGTTGATTTTTTGCTTTGGCCTGTGACCCAACTTCACCACCTTTTTTCACGATAGAACTGTGAAAAGTAGAAAGTTATTTGTGAATTAGGGTTTTGTTAAGAAGTGTAAGAATCAAATCCCCAGTGGCCTCTATTTAGTAGCCACTCTGTTCCCTACTTATAAAAGATTCCTCTCCACACATAAACTGTAATTTGTGCTTTTCTTGGTATAAATGACAAAACTTCCCCAAAGTTTTCCATCTTCTATAGCAACTAATGACCGGGATTACAAGGATTAATGTAAAGAACAAGATATTCTGCTTATAACAAACTTAATGAAATTTATTAGGATAAACTTTCCAAAACACAACTTAACTGAAGATTGTTAGAATTGCTTTCATGTTGATTCATAACGTTTTTTGTTGTGCCTGTGGTTGATAACTTTTTTCTGAATGAACTCTAAAGTTCTTGTTGCTATTCTTTTCACGTTTTTCCTTGCAGTAGTTTCAGTAATATTTTCGCGTATACAGTTTTTGGAGGTATCAGCACAAGATTCTTGTCATCTAGTTATTGGACAGTCATTTGCTCGACACTTTTAATTAACGCAAGTACAAATTGTTCTCTCTTGTGCCCTTTTGCCATGGATTTTCTGAAGGAGAGAGCCCCATGGGAGATGAATAATAGTGAGAGAATTGAGGAAGCTGGGAGGAAGAAAGAAGAAGGCAATTTACTGTTCAAGGCCGGGAAGTTTGGACGAGCAGGAAAAAAATATGATAAGGTAGCTACTGGGATGTAATGCCTAATTGAAATATGCTAAATTTTATTTCAGTCACTCAAAGTCTGATTATTTTCCTGTGACCATAGGCTGCTGACTATGTCGGTGAGGATGGTTCCTTTGGGGATGATGAGCAAAAGCTAGTCAAAGCATTGAGAGTTGCGTGCTGGCTAAATGCTGCTGCTTGTAGTCTGAAGCTAAATAATTTCCAGGAAGCAATTAGGCTATGTTCAAAGGTGAAGTGCAGAAGATCCCATGATCATTTGCTGGATGTAGTAAACATGAATTTTTTTTCTATTTCACGGGGAAGTAAGTTTGAGAGTGAAAATTTTGAAGTCAAGGCCTTATTTATGTTTTTCAGCATTTCATGGAAGGTTATGTGTGTTGTTCGCTTCTGGTTTTGTGCATGTGAAGGCAGCATCTGAATGGTGAATAAGTAGGCAATGAACCAGCTGAAGTGTAATTTTCTTCTTCAATTTCATGGGGAAGTAAGCTTGAGAATGAAAATTTCGAAGTCAAGTCCTTAGTGTGTTTTACAACATCATGGAAGGTTATGTGTGTTGTTTGCTTCTGGTTTTGTGCATGTGAAAGCACATCTGAATGGTGAATTATTAGGCAATGAACCAGATGAAGGGAGCTGTGTCATTTTTATATCGTAGCAGTTTTGTTCTGCTAATGCAACCATGAAGATAACTTGCTCTGCCTTTAAAATTACATGGCAGGGTGATGATTACTGATGAGTATCTGGTTTATTCCCTTTCTTTTTGGAATTTAGGTACTGGATTATGAGTTCTATAATGTGAAAGCATTGTACAGAAGGGCACAAGCTTATAGGGAGACTGCGGATCTGGTCTCAGCTGAACTAGACATCAGGAAAGCTCTAGATATTGATCCTGTTAACAGGTGAACAGTTATTCTAATTATTCGTTTGTTTGCTGTTTAGCAAAACAAAAAGTAATTCTTGCTTTGCTGGATTGTGACAGTAAATAACAATGAGAAACACATGCCCAACAATGAAATGAATGTCCTGGTACAATCACAGTTAAAAAGGGTATTTGGCCTTTTGACTGGTATTTTAATTTTAAGAAAAGAAAAGACTCTCTCTCTCTCTCTCTCTCACACACACAGCAGAAAGGTAACTAGTAGAACCAAAGACAAGTTTGTAGTTGGGCCATGAGTGGAGAAATGAGCGTTAAGCATGTGGATAACATTCCAGCATTAAATTTGGGCTTCCATTGTGAGCTTTTGACACTTATACTGGAATGCACTTCTGTAAGGGAGGTGAAAATACTAGAGAGAAGCTTGAAACAACTTCAAGCTGAGAGCAACAGGAAAGATGCCAAGGTTTACAGCAACATGTTTGCATGGATGACGAAGAACACCTCCATGGGTATTAAGGTTAGTTGTCTAATCTTTGAGATAGGCTTCAATTTTAATATTGTTTTAAAGACTTCATGTCATCTGCCAGAGAGTATGTGATTAACCTTGTGAAATAATAATTATTCAGTGGTACTTTCATTGTGTGGTCGTGGTTTTCTGAAGTGACAGATTTTTTTTTTTTTGGGCCACAAAACAGCATCTGTTTTGCCTTTTCAAATGGTGGTCAAGGTCCAGTACCTTGTCATCCATCCACTTTTATTTATTCATCTGAGGAATTAACGGTATTATGACATCAGTTTGTTTAGGTTTTAGCAAATATCTGACTACATCTGATCGGTGTTAGGACATTTATTCAATGTTCTGGCAGAAACTTAAGGTCGAGAAACCAGAGAAGAGCGAGGATGAGGAAGAGAATTTGGCTGCAATGGATATGGAAAAAACTGCTGATAGTTCTGTGCCTGTTGAGACTAGAACAGTGGTTGATTCGACATTAAATACCTTTTCGTGAAAAATGTATATGAGTATATACATATGTCAAAATCATCAATCTTTTGCTGTGACAAGAACAAAGAAATCATAATCAATACAGGGAAAGAGGGAAAGCAGAACGTACAAACTTTGACCAAGTATGACAATGAAGCTGCAAATCTTGTTCGGCTGCTCCTATGCACAAACGATTGCTAGTTTAAGTGGAGGAGGGATCATGCAAAAGAAGTGCATTGTGAATGTTACAGAGTACTGTCTCTGTGTCTTTTCTGCTGAGCAAGTGGAGAAGATGCCTGGGAAGCATTGGACAATAGGAGTGATGTTCCTCGATGGGAAAGCCAGGTATTTCTTTTTTTCTCGATTAAAATAACTCAAAAAGTTAATACTGGAGATTTGAATGCAAACCTACAGAACTCCAGGGGACCGGTCGATCGGGTTCTGTTGGTGGTTAAGCGTCTGATAAACACTTGGTAGATCTCATGTTGAAGCCAGAGTCTCTCAATTAGTGTGACCTTGATAGCTACTGCCACCACTCTGAGTTGACCTTTGGCTGATGCACGTGGATGGGCTGTCGACGTGCATTCATGAAGATTAGTTGAGTCGGAAGGATCAAATACTTACAAAAATGTATACTATGTATATTCACCGGTTTAACGGTGAAAGCATGATTGAGTACTTTGGCGACACTTCGTAATTAGCAACGAGGGGTGGGGAACTAGGGGGGATGAACGAGGCATAAGCAATGAAGTATAGTAGATTGAAATATAATCTTGCTTATCATAAATGTATCACCAGTTCAATTAACACTTTCTTGCCGGGACGTTAAGAAAACCGGCTTCAAAGTTTGGACGTGGAAGGATTGTGGATTGTCATGATGTCGAGATTGGTTGATATACTAAATGATGAATATAAACAGAAGGATTCAGCAGCTTTCGAGACATGACTCGTCCGGGATGTTTCCAACCAAATAATTCCTAGTTGGAAAACATCCCTAAAATGATTTTGAAGTTAATAGAACTTGTCTGAGTATTTTCATGAATTCGATAAAGAGTGTGGTCGCATTATATTAGTATCGAAATGGAAAAAGATCCAAAGGCTGTTTTGGTGGAGAATTCATCGACGACCGGGGGATCTACACATAGATGAAGAAAGTGTTGGAGTAGTGGAAAACGTACAGGCAAGCTGTAGGATTGCAGAAGCAACGGAGCGACGGACCATGTCGATTCAGACTTTCCATCTATAGATTGCTGGATTGTCAAGATCAGAAGACGAAGCTCATACCCATGTACTGTAGATATCCGAGTATATTGCAGCCCAAAAATCACAGACTAATTCCATCTGGAGATTGATGAATCGAAGTGCTCAAAACTTGCCTTACAGAAGATCTGTCTGACTGGCTAGATTAGTTGAAGGTTTGACGCTTGATTGCGTGGAATTTCCATGAGATTTACCAATAGACGGACACAACGCTGGTAAATCCAAGCTTATAGTTCCAAGTTTGGAGGCCTATAGGAAGTTCCAGCGACGAGCAAAGCTGAGTTAGCGAATAAGTGCTTGAAACCGAGAAACTGAAGTATTTTACGGGGTGTTCTGGAGTTCGTCTCTATATTACTACGTTATAGTCAAATAATTGGGGTTCCAATGAGTTAGCAAAAGTGTCGAGCCCATTGGTAGACACGAGAAATGGTCGTACCAAGAGAGAGAGAGCATTTGTCTAGGTGAGAGACAAAGTGCGCGACGGGCTCTTTGTAAATACTACGAAGCGTAGCTTATAGTTTGATGAGAGTGAGTCTACTGTTCTGTACGTATAAAGGCGTGAAACGATTATTGGAGGGTCCAATAGTTCTTAGTCTGGTTGTAAAAGGAGTCAGTCCCAACATGCCGGAACATCTCTACCAAGAAACAAGAATGCAATAAACAGAGTTAGTCCCACAATCATATATGGGAAAAAAAATAAAAAATAATTAAAACAGAAAAATTATTTAAAAATGTCCACATTAGTGCTGGTCGAGCCACATAGGATGGTCGGTATTCACATTATTGATTTCCGACCTAAATTGACTGGATGGATTGAATTGGTACAAATGCTAAAATGTTTAGAGTTAAATTGGCCCAATTGAATAATTTAGGATTGAATTAATACCAATAAAATGGGTTTATGATTTTTTTGGGTACTTTTCCCCTTAATAGCATGTGCACAAAATGAGTGCAGTTGAGATGAAAATACTACATTGGATGTGTGGGCACAAGAAAATAGACAAAATTAAAAATGAAGCTATTAAGAAAACTGTTAGGTGTCGCCCCAATTGAGGACAAGACGAGAGAAGATGGTTTGGGATTTTTTTAACAAAGTCATCAAATGCTCTAGTGAGGCGATGTGAATAAGGATTGGATTTATTGGTCAAAACCGGTAGGGAAATGCCTACGGGGATGTGGAAGGAGACGATAAGGGAAGAAATGAAACGATTGGAGCTCACAGAAAAATGAAGCTATCAAGAAAAAATGGTAGGTGCTGCCCTGCCCCAATTGAGGAAAAGATGGGAGAAGGCCATCTGAAATGGTTGAGCCATGATGAGCAAAAAGCCTTCAAATGCTTTAATGAAGAGATGCGAACTAAGATGTACTCGTATTCATTGGTTAAAAAGGGAAAGGAAATGCCTAACAGAATGTGAAAGGAGACGATAAGAAAAGATATAAAACATTTAAAATTTGAGGAGAATCCAAGAACTAAGGCCGTCAAATAGATGGATCGGGTCAAAAATGGTTCAACCCATATTGACTCATTTAACCCGTTTTAACCTATTTTTATGTAATGTAAATTTAACGAGCATACCGAACCTAAATTATCAAAATACATTAATATTCTAAGAAAATTATTTTTTAGGAAAATAGTCATATTTTCCAATGTTTGATTGAAACTTGAAAACAAGTTAGAACATATTTTCCTACATTCGGTAAGGAAAATATTTTATTCATGCACCACTTTCAATATATTATTATTATTATTATTATAATTTTCAATTGATTTTTAAATAATAATAATAATAATAATAATAATAATAATAATAATAATAATAATAATAATAATAATAATAACAATAATAATAATAATAATAATAATAATAATAACAATAATAATAATAATCATAATAATAATAATAATAATCTTTTTTTCTATAGCCGATCAATGGCCACAAACAAGCTTGAGCATTGCCATAAGCCGACAAGGCTCCACCTTGCCCGATGCCAGCGAGCTCAGGCCTCGCCCAAGGTCAGCAGAAGTTGGTGAGGCTCTGGCAACCTAGGGCGAGGCTCGAGCCTCCCCTGAGGTTGCTAGACGTCAATGAGGCTCTAGCGACTTTAGACGAGGCTCGAGCCCCGCCCAGGTTGCTAGATTGGCTAGGGTTTGAGCTCGCTGATGTCAGGCAAGCTTGGCAAGCTCACCTATGGCTGGCTGCTAGCCACTGCCATGGTCGGCGACAAGCCAATGAAGAAAAAAAAAAGAAAAAGAAAGGAAAGGAAAAAAAAAAAAAGGGAAAAAGAAGGAAAAGAAAAAGAAAAGGAAACTGAAAAGGAATGGGTCTGGTTAAGTTATTAATGGGTTATAAATAGATTTGGGATAAATCTATTTATGACCCAATTTTCAATTTGGCTCCATTATAGTAAACCCATTTCCAACTCATATTAAAGTTTCAGCAGTCTATTAAATGTGGGTTAAAATATGACTCATTAACCCATTTTATCATCCTTACCAAGAACCGATTGAGTGCACAATAATGTGATAGGATTCATGTATTTGACGCCACTCAATAGGACAAGGCGTGGTGGTCGTCGGCGTCATCCGCTTGCGATACCCACGCGGGTAGAGCGAATAGTCTTTCTTCTTTTGTTTTATCACTGGAAGTGTTGGACCCATTGTACTAATTCTCATAGATCACGAATCTTTTTACTAGTGGTATTTGTCAAAAAATAAAATAAAATTGAAGAGACAAAACGAAGAATCTAATCCGCGACTCAGAAATTTGATGAATGTAATGGAGTATTTATTATTTGAACCATGTCACGAAAAAGCTCCATTATTACCACCCTCTATATTAATTAAGAAAAAAATGCTTTACCAAACGCTTAGTAACATCAATCTACTTCGATAATAATTTTGTAATTTGCTTTTAATTTAGATGTTGTTGATACCTAAAAGTGCCCGATATTTAGTTATTATCGATATGTGATGATCGTTTAAAAGTAACAAAAGTAGACTTGACAACTTCATATGCAACCATCAAAATTAGCGAAGAAAAAGGGAAAAGAGTGAAGAATATATTATCCGGACATATTTGATCATCCGTGGAGGAAGCCGATTTAATGTATTGAAAATTGGTCGATATTATATGCAGTTGATGACTTGGATGAAAGTGTTAGCACATGTCAACTAGTGGAGAATGATGGTAGATTAGTTTACCAAATTTTTCGATAATGTGTTAACTAAGGAGCGGATGATCGATTGAGATGATTGCATCTAAGGTTCAGACACGTGTAAATCCATTAAGGAGATCGTGGAGAATAGTTAGGTGAAAATGGAGAATGAGGTTGCTATTTTGAAGGGAATTGACAATGTGGGAAAAGAACAACTCCTTGGAGATAATGTTACTATTTTGAAGGAAATTGGTAACGTTGGAAAAAACAACTCCTTGGAGATAAGGCTACTATTTTAAAGGGAGTTGACAATATGAGAATATAGGACCATTGTTTATGGAAGCGTCAAACTACAATTCAACCACTAAGAAACTGCTCCCAAACGGTTATGATAGAAAGTCTATAAATACCAAGTTCTATCAATTGGAAGAGGACCCCTTGACAATCAAAGTGTAACCTTCTATTACATTTACTTTCCTGCACTTTATTTTTTATTAGTTATAGTTTTCTGATTTGTGTCGTCAATTAAATTCCGACACGCATCTTTATCCCAATGTTTCATCATCGATTCAATTCCGGCGTGCATCTCTATCATGGATGTCATGCCGTCGATTAAATTTCGACATTACATCTTGGCGCGTTATCGAGTTTTGTTGTTGATTAAATTCAGACATTATTTGTACATGTGCATTGCTATGAAAATAGTTGTATTTTCAAGCTTTGTTGTTGATCGAATTCCGGCACGGTTTATATGTACAATTTGGTTTGAAGTTCGAAATAAAGGTTTGCAGTTATTTTTTGTCCACTTGGATATTTCTTGTCTGAAGTCACCACAGAACCCATCTCCTCTCATCAAAAGCTGAAGAACAACTTTTGGAAAATATGTTTCGTTGTCGATTAGATTTCGGCAAAACAAATGGCACGCTTGGTAAGACCATTGTGGTTGATTTGAGGAGATATGATGGTGAGAATAAGATCAAGTTGATCATGATAATGCTGGCCGTGACTACTCTTCATCACAACCTGGTAATAATAAGGCGGAAAAGTCATCGATTGCACTATCGATGGTGGAGCAAGAACCATGCAGAGATGACAACTCACCAATGAGCAGAGAAGACAATTAGAGCCAAGCCCTATAATGTTTGCTGCCATGCGACCATTATCGGAGAAGCACAAGAATGAATCGATTAACTGCATGATAAAATATCTCATTGACGTGGTCAAGCCAAGTACCATCGATACCCCCCATGAAGTGATGAATGTGCTTGGAACATCGGGTCATTCAATTCAAGTGCAGGCAAGTCCTAATAATCTTGCATTTTTTTTTCTTTTTTTAGAGGTTGTGCCTGTCAGTAGAGGCATTTTGCTTAATCTCGTTCAAGTTGACTTTGGCGGTATCAATTATGGCGATAGCAAGGGGGCATGTGATGACTCTCAGGTTTCCTAATTTAAAAGAATCGAATGATTAACGAATCATTCTATTCGTTTAGAAGGGGGCATATGTTGACACCCAAAAGTGCCCGATATTTAGTTATTATCAATATGCGATGATCATTCAGAAGTAACAAAAGTGGACTCGACAACCTCATATGCAACCATCAAATTTAACGAAAAAAGGGGAAAAGAGTGGAGAGTATACTATCTGGGCATATTTGATCATTCGTGAAGATTGGTCAATATTATATGTAGTTGATGACTTGGATGAAAGTGTTAGCACATGTCAACTAGAGGCGAATGATGGCATATTATTTTACCAAAGTTGTCGATAAGGTGTTAACTAAGGAGCATATGATTGATTCAAAAGATTGTATCTAAGGTTTAGGCACATGTAAATCCATTAAAGAGATCGTGGAGAATAGTTAACTGAAAATTGAGAATGAGGTTGTTATTTTGAAGGGAATTGACAATGTGGGAAAAGAATAATTCCTTGGAGATAATGCTGCTATTTTGAAGGAAATTGACAATGTGGGAAATAAACAACTCCTTGGAGATAACGCTACTATTTTGAAGGGAGTTGACAATGTGGGAATATGGGACCATAATTTTTGGAAGCGTCAAATTATAATTCAACCACGAAGAAACTACTCCTAGACAGTTATGATAGAAAGTCTATAAATACCAAGTTCTATCAATTGGAAGAGGACCCCTCAACAATCAAAATATAATCTTTTATTATCTTTACTTTCCTGCACTTCATCTTTCCTTAGTTATAGTTTTTTGATTTGTGTCATCAATTAAATTCCGACACGTATCTTTGTCCTGATGTTTCATCATCGATTCAATTCCGGCGTGCATCTCTATCATGGATGTCATGCCGTCGATTAAATTTCGACATTACATCTTGGTGCGTTATCGAGTTTTGTTGTCAATTAAATTAAGACATTATTCGTACACGTGCATTGCTATGAAAATAGTTGTATTTTCAAGCTTTGTTATTGATTGAATTCTGGCATAGTTTATATGTACAATTTGGTTCGAAGTTCGAAATAAAGGTTTGCAGTTATTTCTTATCCACTTGGATATTTCTTGTTTGAAGTCACCACAGAACCCATCTCCTCTCATCGAAAGCTGAAGAACAACTTTTGGAGTTTCGTCGTCGATTAGATTCCGGCGAAACAAATGGCTCGCCTGGTAAGACCATTGTGGTTGATTTGGGGAGATATGATGGTGAGAATAAGATAGCAAGTTGATCATGATAATGCTGGCCGTGATAAAGTTGTCCGCCTGGATATTTTTTATTTGGAGTCACCACAGAACCTGTCTCCTTTCATCAAAAATTGAAGAACAACTTTCAAAAAATATGTTTCGTCGTCAATTAGATTCCGATGAAACATATGTATATATAGTTGATAAAAGTGTCACTTTATATGAATGTGTACACAAATAAAAAAGTGGGTAAAATGCTTATTTTTTTCAAATCAGCAAAAATCTTTAAAAGAAATTATGAATTTAAACACTAATAGTAACATTAATGTACTTCACCATTGATTCCATTGCTTAATTAGTTTATAAATGCTGATACATGATAGTTAATAAAACTAGTCTGATCCGTTGAAAACTGTAGTTTATTAAAAATCTTCTTTCATTTATAGAAATTTTACAAAACATATATTCGCCAAACCAAAGTTGTAGATAAAAATAATTGTGAGCCAAACAGAAATTTCGCTAATATAATTTTTAGATCAATTAACATGAGAGGTCAATGTAATATGCATGAGAGCGATGGTTCCTCAACTTTGGTTTAACATGTAATGTCTTCCTTGAACCTTAACTTATTCAATGTAATCCATGAACTAATCTAATATACAATGTTGTCCCTAAACTTTTAATTGTTTAATGTGGTTCCTAAACTTTTGGTGCATGTTCAATCTATTTCCTAAATTATATAAAAAATTTTAATGTTATCCTTAAACTTGAATTAATACAATGACAACATCGAACATTTTTATATGGTCCAAGAACTATATTCATTTTGTACATGGGCTTTACTAGCATAACCATCTTTCGGCTATTGTAAGAATAATAGCTTGTTGTGAGTTATAATTGTTAAAGGAGTAGACCCTACAATAATTTATAATTATTTGATATTTAACTTTTTTATGATTCAGAATAAAATGTTATCCCAATCCTTTTTCTTTGTACCCTGTGTTAAAAGATACTTTAGAGTTGTTCTTGAAGGGAAATTATTGCACAAGCAACATACACGTATTAAGAAGTTGAGAATGCACATGGCCCATGTTAAAGGAAGAAAATATTCAACAAATATTTAGGAAATTTTTGTTATTTTGTTACCTTTTATATCTTATTTCTTAGGCTACGTTTGGTCATCCGAATTTCTAATTATGATATAATTGGATAAGATAGGATATGAAATCTAGGAGATTTTACTATATTCTAGCTACTAGTTGGTGATTGTAATAATAAAGTTGAATATATTCACATTATATTATATATATTGTTCGGTAGAAATGCTTATGTGAATCACAAATTTTACAAACAGATATGGTAAAAATCTCTCACGACACTCTTGTCTACTTTATTTTATTATTTTATTTTCCTCTCTTTTTTAATTAATTTCTTTTTTATTTCTTTCTTCCCCTTCCATCGTTCTCTAATAAAATTTTATTAAATATAAAATTGTACTAGTATAGCTAAAATAACTAAACACCTAAAATATGTGATAAATATATATTTATATGTTCAATTTATATTACAAGATAGAATTAAATTTGAATATATAAATAATAATAAGATTAAATTATAAAACTAAAATTTTATTTTATGTTATTTTGAATTTCTTATATTAGAATTCAAATATTATTTATATTGAAATATAATTCTAATTTGTTAATTTTAAAAAATTGTTATTTGAGAAAAACTTTCCAACTATAGATATTAGAGATTCTATTTATCTTTATCACACTCCCTCTATGGGATAATTTTATCTGGTTTATATCCCTTTTATATCTGACTTTATCTTATTTTGAGTAGACTCCAAATGCAGAATAAAATAAATTTTATCGTATCTTGAATTTTATCCTAAGTGCTAAATGCAACCTTAGAGTCAGCAAATATTTAGGGAATATTTGTTATTTTGTTACTTTTTGTATCTTATCTCTTAGAGTCCTTTACACACATTGTATTTGCAACACAATTATGTACAGAAAAAAAGGAATAAAATTTTATTCCCTAAAACCTTATTCTTCGCTGAGTCTCACAGCTCTATCATGTATCTACTGCAATCGCAAAAGCTTCCTTTACATATATTGAAATTAATTATTTTTAAGGTGGTATTAGAGCATCTTTAGCGAAAGCCTCACTGATTCATGTCTGAAGAAACATTATCTTCTTCATTTGCATCGATGTCGCCATTAACGTTGTCATCAACCGTCTTGAATCACCCCACTCTCATGTCACCGCCAAGTATTGGGGAGAAGCTAATCGGGACGAACTTTCCGATCTGGAAAGCACAGATCTCGCCATATTTACGAGCTGCCCACTTGCTTTCCATTTTGGACGGCACCAAATCTCAACTGGAGGAGACTGTCGTGGAGATTGCATCAGGAGAGGCTGTTACGTAGATGACCAATCCAACGTTTGAAAATTGGAAATTTCGAGAGTCTATTGCCTTGGCTTGGATATGCAATTCATTGACCACTCCGATAGTTGCCCAATTGACCGGACACATTCGCGGCAAGTGTTTAGAAGTATATTGCAACTTGTATGCTGCTTAAGCAATTGCTTGGGCGTTCGCTTTATGATTCCAGCTTCAATCACTCTTAAAAGGTCACTGATCCGTCACGGAATTATTACAAGAAGCCACTAGCCTCACGGACTAGTTAGCTACTATTGGTGAGCCTTTATCTATTAATGTGTATCATACTCAATTGTTTCATGGTTTGCTGAATTTCAGGGTCTCGACACCGCAATTTCCATTTTAACTCAAACCGAGTCTTTGACAAAGGGCCAACTTCATGCCTTAATTCTTAATCACGAGGGAAGGCTAGAGATAGTGTTGGTAACAAATAATCAGCCCCCACCGGCGGCTTTCAGACCCGCCAAGGATCGCTTCCTTCTCAACAGATCCGTCACGAGTCCAACAACTTCCATGCAGATTTTAACTAATCTGGGAACTTTTCTAGAACATCCCATTGGCATGGCTCGCATTATGAAACTGGAAATTGTGGGAGATGCCACAATGGAGGAGGCCCATTTTGTCAGCTTTGTGGCAAGCAAGGCCATAAGGGCAATACATGTTACTGCTTCATTGGATCAGTCCAACCCCCACAAGCCCACTTGACTAGTTCGGACTTACTGCCATAGTATTTACCGCCATCAAGTTCACCTTGTGCTCTTACATCTTTACCGTGGTTTGTTGGTTCAAGCGCTACGCATCACGTTATAGTCAATTCTGCGGGACTTACATGTGTTACTCTATATATAGGTCAAAATCAGCTTGTTGTGGGCGACAGCATCTCCTCACCGATCACGCACTCATGTACACTCGTGTCCTCTTCTCCATCCTTTATACTTTGTCAAATTTTAGCCATACTTAGAATCACTAAAAACTTACTTTCCATGTCTCGGTTTGCTCTTGATAACGATTGTGTTTTCCAATTCGATTCAAACTCATTTATTGCCATGTCTATTAAAAATGGTGAGGAAATCCTCCGCGGCGTGCTTGACAATGGGCTTTACTACATCACTTTTCCGTCCAGCCACTCTTCCACACCTTCTGCTTCAGTTGCTTCTCTCACTCTGTGGCATAATCGCTTGGGACATGCCTCCACTGATCGGCTTGTGCGTCTTCTCAATTCATCCAATATTAGTTTTAGTTGTTCTTTATCTTCAGTCTGTATGATGTGTGCTATGAAGAAAAATCACCGCATAGTCATTATCCTACTTTTGGAATTAATTCATTTTGATATTTGGGTCCCTCTCCTGTTATTTCATTCAACGGCAATAAATACTATATTTGTTTTATTGATGATTTCTCGCATTTTACTTGGTTCCATTCATTCTCATCTCGCAGTCAAATTTGTTCCATTTTTAAAGCCTTTCACGAACTTGTTAAAATCAACTTAACTGCAAAATTAAGTTTATACAATGCAACGGAGCACTCGAATATGTCACATCCACTGAATTTGTGAAATACATTAGAGAGCAAGGCGTTCGCCAACAGGTTTATTATCCTTATGCGCCCTATCAAAACGGGATTGTGAAACAGGAACATCGACATATTGTGGAAACTGGATTGACTTTTCTTCATCAAGGTTCTGTTCCACTACTGTTTTTGGAGTTTGCTTTAGAAACTGTGGTTTACTTGATTAACCGCACGCCAACATTGGTCATTGATAATATTTCACCTTGGGAGGCTTGATTTCACACTAAACTTGATATTGCGCATTTACATTTTTTTTTGTTGTGTAGTGTATCCATTTCTTTGCCCTTACTCGCCCCATAAGCTCACACTAAAATCCAAGGTTTGCATCTTTATGGGCTATCCTCTGTGATATAAAGGATATCGCTGCTATTGTCCCCAAGGATAGGTGTTTTTATGTTGTTGCGGATGCCATTTTTTATGAGGCCACCTATCTTGCTGCCACGCCAAACTCCTGTCAAAATGCCTCAACACCAACGTGTGTGGAACTATTTTGCCCTGCTGATTTGTCCCTATCATCCGCAACACCTACTGGACCACTCAAGTCTCCACGGGTTTCTCCACCAAATCCAGACGTTCTGCTTGTTAACACCATAAAAAAATGCAACTGAACTTGTTGAGGTACCATGAGAAACTCCTACCATGGTAGTAGCATCATCTTCACATCTTATGACAACCTGTCTTCGAGATGGGACCATAGCTCGTCGAAACTTTTAAAACAAATCACACTTCGGCCTTTGTGGTTTAGTCCAGTATTCTTGAAGAACCCACTTGTTTTTCCAAGGCTGCAAAGGATGAGAAATGGCGGCTCGCAATGCAGTCTGAATACAAATCACTAATGGAGAATGGCACATGGGATCTTGTTCCGTTCCCTGCTCATGCTCGACCTATTGGATGCAAATGAGTGTATAAGATTAAGCTTTTCTTCCATGGAACTATGGAACTATATAAAGCAAGATTGGTCGCCAAGGGTTTTCATCAACGAGAAGATATCGATTACACCGAGTTATTTAGTCCAGTGGCCAAGCCCGTTACCATGCGCGCGGTCTTGTCTTTGGCATATTCTCAATATTAGTCCATTCGACAATTGGATGTCTCTAATGCGTTCCTACACGGATTACTCGAAGAGGAAGTTTATATGACTCAACCGCAAGGTTTCGTTGATGCAAGTAAGCCTGACTATGTTTGTCGCCCTCGACGCTTGTTATATGGGTCTTGTGCTTGGCACACCTATTTAAGCTCATACTTGTGTGACTTGGGATTTGTCATATCCAAGACCTGCACCACCTTGTTTGTCAAACACACAGCTGATTTCACCATTTACTTATTGGTGTACATTGACGACATTATTTTAACTGGTTCCCCAAATGCTCCATTACAAGATCTCATGCAATCCCTTCAGTCAGAATTTGTTATCAAGGATTTAAGGGACATTCATTATTTTTTTGGGGGATTAAACTGCTTCATACCAACAATGGTTCAGATCTTCACCAGGGTCAATTTGTGAGGAAAATACTGAAAAATGCTAAAATGCAATCTGCCAAACCCACTGCTACTCCTACCAATTCCATCGAACTAGACACAGTTGCTTCTCATGAGCCACTTGCGGACCCATTTCAATTTTGAAGCATTGTGGGAGAACTTCAATATCTCACTTTTACGCAACTCGATAACGCAATGAATTCGGCTTGTCAACATCTTCATGCCCCCACTATGGCGGAATGGCAGGCCATGAAACTTCTTTTGCGTTACTTAGCTAGTATGGACTCACATGGTCTTCTTTTTACTCTAGCGGCAGCCACTCAGCTCCATGCTTTTCTAACGCTAGTTGGGCGGGTGATCGGATGGACCATCGCTCTGTTGGTGGGTTATGCATCTATCATGGATCAAATCTCATATCTTGGTCATCTCGCAAACAACGAACTGTGGCTCGTTCCAACACCGAAGCATAATACAAATGTCTCGCGGATACGACAGTGGAGTTAATGTGGCTTGAATATCTTCTTCGAGATCTTCATGTGCAACCACCTAAGCCACCCACTCTTTGGTGAGATAAATTATATGCCATCTACTTATCCGCTAATCCCATATTTCATGCTCGAATCAAACATGTGGAAATTGATTACTATTTCATTCGGAAATGCATTACTCGGAAACAATTGGTAGTTCGTTACATTTCTACCAATTGTTAAATTAATGTTTCGAGTTTGAATTCGGATAATGATTTGTTAGACCGAATTTGATGAGAAAGATTTCCCCAAGCAGATTACGAGTCTGATGAAAAGCTAAAAAGTTTCCTCTAGTTAGACTTTCTTTTGGCGTACAAAAGAAAGGATAACATGATCTATAGCTATAAGACAAAAAAGGAAATAAAAATAAAGATATAGCAAAGGTTTTCTTTTCTTCTTTGTGCAGAAGCCGAATACGAATTTTGAAGAAAAGATTCCACGTGGGGCCAGAGTCAAAGTTTTGACTCTGAGCACATAATATAAAAAGGCCAGAGGGTTTCTTTTATCAAAGGAGGCAGCCACACGTAAAAGCCTTGAAGCCGCACGTCAAGCTGAAGAGAACCACACATGAAGAGAGAAGAACGAGAACTTGTACAGAAAGAGGAGAATAAGCATACGAGTTCTTTGTTTCAGCATACGTAGGGCGTTTTACTTTGAGCTTAAACACTCGATGATTTTGTACCGTGAGTTTATGTTCAAGTGAGTTGTTTATTTATAAATATTTTGGGTTTGGGTTTAATCTAAGTGCGGAAAACATTCGAGCGTGTGAGCGATTGTAAGCTTTGGTTCTCCGATTATAGTGGATTATTTGTTGCTGGCTCTCCCTATAGACATAGGTTGATATTCAGACCGAACTACGTAAATTTTTGGTATCCTAATTATTTCTCGTTTATTTCTTTGGTGTTTTCGCGTTGACATAAAGTTGCAAGATCTTGTCGTTTTCGCGTATTATATTCCAACAATTGGTATCGGAGCTTGGGATCAGATTTATTGATTGTGATTTGGAGCTTTTACTTGTCTGATTATTATCTAGAAATTCTATTATTACAATTATATCTGAGAGGAAATATGAAATGGAAAAGTTTAACAGGAGGAACAACTTTGGGTTATGGAGCATCAAAATGCGGTCATTATTGATAACCCAAGATTTGGCCAAGGCACTAGATGGTGAAGATGAGTTGCCGATTATAATGAGAGCCTCTGAGTGGGTAGAGCTAATGGAAAGAGCAAAAAGCATAATCCTGTTGAACTTGTTGGATGAGTTTTTAAAGAAGTGACTGAAGAGAAGGATGCCGTAGCATTATGTACAAAACTTCAAGCACTCTATGTAAAGAAATGTTTGAATAATCACCTATACATATTGAAGAGGATGTTTCAATTTAGATATACTGAAAGTACGTCTATCAGAACCCACTTAGATGAATTTAATAAACTCATGATGGATTTGAAGAACGTCGGTAAGATGCTTGATGATGAAGAATAAGGAATGATGTTGTTAGCTTCTTTACCAGAATTATGGGAGCACTTTACTGATTCAGTGTTGCAAGGGTGTACTACGATTACCTCGAAAGAGGTAAAGTCCGCCTTGTTCTCTAAGGAGTGGCAAAGAAAGTTGCGAGATGACGGTCTGACGCTAGGAGTAGCACAAGCACTGACGATTCGAGGGTAGAGAACAACATCAAATGCCTAGTAGCAATAGAGATCAAAGCAGATCGAAATCACACCATAGAAAGTCCAATGGACGTGTGAAGTGCTTTAAGTGTCACGAGGAGGGGCACATAAGGAGATATTGTCCAAAGTAGAGAAATAAATATGATAGACAGAATACCACAAGCAGTGTGACGAACGTTGCTAAGGGGAGCACCAGTGATGCATAAACTATTTTATGTGTGACTATTATTTCGTTAGGAAACAAATGGGTGCTAGATTCAAGGTGTTCTTATCATATAATGTCTCATAAGAACTGGTTTACTACTTACCAAATTACAAATTGTGGTAATTTTTTTTTTGGAAATAACGTAGTTTGTAAGGCTGTGAGGATAATGACAATTCGGATTTGGATGCACGATGGGGTGGTGCGCACATTGACAGATGTGAGGTATGTACTGGAGCTCAAGAAGAATTTTATTTCTCTTGGGACACTTAATGACATCGGGTGTAGATACACCGCTAAAGGTGAAGTACTGAAGATCTCTCGAGGTGCTATGACAATGATGAAGGGGAAGAAAGTGAATACTCTCTATCATCTACTGGGAGAGACCATGATCGGAACCGTTGTAGTTTCATCAGGTGAGTTTGACTATGACTTGACTTAGTTATGACGTATGCATTTAGGGCACATGAGTGAGGCAGGTATGACGATGCTGAGTGAAAGGAGGTTGTTGAAGGGTCAGAAGACAGAGAAGCTGGACTTATGTAAGCACCGCATCTTTGGGAAGTAGCACCGAGTTAAGTTTACTGTAGCTATTCATTCGACTAGTGACTAGTTGAATATATTCATTCAGACATCTATGGCCCATCTTTGGTTCCTTCGAAAGGAAGTGCCTGATATATGCTGACATTTATCGACAAATATTCAAGAAAAATATGGGTATACTTTCTTAAGCACAAATATGATGTGTTCTTAGTTCAAAAAATTTAAAACATTGATTGAAAAGTAGTCAGATAAACAGATCAAGTGTTTGAGAACTGATAATGGCATAGAGTTCTATGATAAAGATTTTATCGAGTTATGCGAGAAAGAAGAAATTGTGAGACATCGCACAGTACTTGGGACACTACAGTAAAATGGCGTGGTAGAACAGAAGAACAAAATTTTTCTTGAGCGAGGTCGATGCATGCTTTCGCATGCAGGACTTGGCAAGGAATTTTGGGCCAAAGCAGTAAACATAACGTGTTACCTGATTAATCGATATCCATCCTCTGCTATCGAGTGGAAGCCTCTTGAGGAAGTATGATCGAGGAAACCTGTTGATTACTCCAAATTACATATATTTGGATGTCTTGCGTATACTCATGCAAGTGATGATAAGCTTGAGCCAAGGGCAAGGAAGTGCATATATCTGAGTTCTGTACATGGGGTGAAAGGCTACTGACTATGATGCACTGATCTCAGATCACTCGATTTTCTAATCAGCAAAGATGTGATCTTTGACGAGACTGCAATACTTCAACAAAAGAGTTTTGAGACACAACCAGCAAAGCAGATAGATCATGGTGTCATTACTGAGGTGGAGATTCAGGTAGAGACTCCGGAGACCTCGAAGGTAACAAAAGTTGAGACTGCAGATGAGGCCGCAGTTTCTAAAGTTGGTGATAGTGGACAATCAGCACAACCGTAACACACTATAGCCGCAGATAGACAAAGAAGACAAATTAAATCACCGATACGTTATGGTTATATATATATATATATATATATATATATATATATATATATATATATATATATATATATATATTGCTTATACATTGACTGTAGGTGACGAGGTGAAGACAGATGAGCCTTCGTCTTACTCTAAGGCGATGGCTAGTTCAGAGTCGTCGCAGTGGCTAGGAGCTATGAGTGAAGAAATGGAATCACTCCATCGAAATCAGACATGAGCTGGTCAAAGTATCCAAGAGCCAAAAGATTGTTGGAAGAAAATGGATCTTTAAATGGAAAGAGGACATTCTCGGTGTCGAGGCAACGGGCATAAAGCAAGACTTGTGGCAAAGGGATATACACAACGTGAGGGCATTGACTACAATAAGGTGTTCTCTCCCGTGATAAGACATACTTCTATTTGTGTTTTACTTGCCTTAATTGCTTCACAAGATCTCGAGTTAGAGCAGCCAGATGTGAAAACTGCGTTTCTTCATGGTAAGTTGGAGGAGTGGATTTACATGAGGCAACCCAAGGGATTTGCCATTCCGAGTAAGGAATATCATATTTGCTTATTAAAGAAATCTTTGTATGGGCTGAAATAGTCTCCTAGGCAATGGTATAAGCGTTTTGATGCTTTCATGACTAGTCAAGTTTATTCGAAAAGTCAGATGAATAGCTGCGTTTACTTTAGGAGATTGGAGGATGATTATTTGATTTATCTATTACTCTATGTCGATGATATGCTAATAGCAGCTAAGAATATGTCTAATATTGATGTGCTGAAGAGACAGTTAAATGCTGAATTTGAGATGAAAGATTTAGGTGTTGCAAAGAAAATATTGGGTATGGAGATTTTACATAACAGGGCTGCAGGAGTTTTACATCTATCTCAGAAGAAATACATTGAGAAGATCATAGCATGTTTTAATATGCAGTCGGCAAAATCTATAAGTACACCTTTAGTGAAGCACTTTAAACTTTCAAATAAATTATAATCGCAAACTGAGGAGGAAGGAGGAGCATATGTCCCGTGTTCCTTATTCTAGTGTCGTGGGTAGTATATGTACACTATGGTGTGCGCTAGGCCTAATATTTTACAAGCTATGAGCATGGTTAGTCACTATATGAAGCTTCGTAGTAAAACTCATTGGAAAGTTGTGAAGTGGATCCTCAGATATTTGAAGACAACAAACGTGAGTATAGTATACTGGAGGGATAGCAATAGCAGTGAGACCACTGGTTTTGTGGATTCGGATCATGCCGGTGACTTGAATGATTGTAGATCTTTAGTGGGATATGTGTTTACGCTAGCAAGTGGTGTAGTTAGTTGGAAAGCGTCTTTACAGGATCACGTTGCATTGTCTTTGATTGAGGCAGAGTACATGACACTAATCTTTGTAGCGAATGAGGCGTTATAGTTACGAAGTTTGCTCTCGGACTTTGGGTTAGATAAGAAAAGAGTGGATATACATTGTGATAACCAAGATATGATATATTTGGTGTATAATCCAGTTTATCACGAGCGAACGAAGCATATCAACATTAGGTACCACTTCATCCGAGAAATCTTAGCTAAGGATAATGTTATTATCAAAAAGATTACTACAACAAATAACCCGGCAGATATGATGACTAAGTCTATTCCTTTGGTGAAGCTCAAGTTTTGCTTGAGCTCTATTGACATCTGTGGAGAGTGAGTACCGGTCGAGGCGTTGGGAGAGCAGCATGGATGATGGGCACTATAATTTGGCTTCAAATATCGAGTCAATGTGGAGAATTATTAAATTAATGTTTCAAATTTGAATTCGAATAACAATTTGTTAGACTAAATTTGATGAGAAAGATTTCCCCAAGCAGATTATAAGTCGGATAAAAAAGAAGAAGAAAAAGAAAGTTTCCTCTTGTTAGACTTTCTTTTGGCGTACAAAAAAAAGGAAAACATGATCTACAGCTGCTATAAGACAAAAAAGGAAATAAAAATGAAGATATAGCAAAGGTTTTCTTTTCTTCTTTGTGCAGAAGCCGAATACGAATTTTGAAGAAAAGATTCCACGTGGGGTCTAGAGTCAAAGTTGACTCGAGCACATAATATAAAAAGGCCAGGGTTTCTTTTATCAAAGGAGGTAGCCACACGTAGAAGCCTTGAAGCCGCACATCAAGCTGAAGAGAGCCACACATGAAGAGAGAAGAGTGGGAACCTGTACGGAAATAAGTTAACAAGCATACAAGTTCTTCGTTTCGGCATACGTAGAGCGTTTTACTTTGAGCTTGAATGAGCAGTGATTTTGTGTCATGAGTTTACTTCCAAGTGAGTTGTTTATTTATAAATACTTTAGATTTGAGTTTAATTTAGATGTGGGAAACACTCAAGCATGTAAGTGATTGTAAAATTTGATTATCTGATTATAGTGGTTTGTTTGTTGCTAGCTCTCCCTATGGACGTAGGTACTGATATTCGGACCGAACCACGTAAATTTTTAGTGTTTTTATTATTTTTTGTTTATTTCTCTGGTATTTTCGCATTGACGTAAAATTACAAGATCCTATCGTTTTCGCGTATTATATTCCAACAAGAACAAACTGCCAATATCTTCACTAAAGGTTTGTCTACTCACTAGTTCCTTTAATTGTGGTCCAAGCTAATGGTTCACCCTCACCATTAGCTTGCGGGGATGTTAAAAGAAGAAAAAATTCAACAAATATTTAAGAAATATTCATTATTCTATTACCTTTTGTATATTATCTCTTAGAATCGGCAAATAATTAGGGAATATTTGTTACTATGTTACCTTTTGTAACTTATTTTTTAGAGCCCTTTATATACATTGTATTTGCAACATAATTATGTACAGAAAAAAAAATTGTATTCCTTAAAATCTAATTCTTCATTGAGTCTCACAGCTCCCTCATGTATCTACCGCAATTGCAGTAGTTTCCTTTACATATATTGAGATTAATTATCTTTAAGTGCATTAATTATTTTTACGTGCCCTTGAATTGATGTGGTTCCATACGAGTCTGACAAGGTCTGACAATCCACATATATTCTAAGGACGTGCCGTTTTCATAGTTCTTTGTCGCTCGATAGAGCCAAGCGAGTGCAAAGGACGTGCCATGTTCAGAATTCTCATGCGTGCATTTTCCTCCTCATGCTTCCCTCCTGTATCTGACTTTTGTCTTGCCATCTATATGTATCAAGAGAAAGTTTCAAGGACATAACTCCAAAATGCATAAAAGCAGCCGAGCCAAACGGGTCTTTGTGTTTTTGATTCGATGACCAGTTGCTGTCACTTCTACGAACCGCTTGTTTCGGCCTCAAGGGCGTATCAGTTCTTATCTTATTCTCGTCTTTTTTACGCTGACTCCATAATATCATCAGAGACGTCTCTCGGTGGTGCACGAGAGGAGAGGAGGCGGCGGTCAAGGAGTGAAAGGGGATGGCTGTCTCCAATGGCGTCACGATGCCGTGCACTCTCGGGAGTCTTAGGGTCCATTCATTTCGAGGAAAATGAACCATTTCCGAAAAATATTTTCCTAAAAATCATTTTCCAGGAAAATGACACTATTTTCTGGTGTTCGGCTAAAACTTGAAAATGTTTCAGAAAATATTTTCCGGTGTTCGGTAAGAAAAATACTTTCTAAGACTTCACCACTTATGCATGCATCACTTACCGACCTATAAATGCATTGAATATGAACTTGCCTTTAAATCCAAGCAAATTTACTTCATATCTGTATTCCCTCATTGTCGTCAAACGCTCATTTACTCTAAAAAATATTCGTATGGATTTTAAAAATAAGCAAAAGAGAAAAAAAAAAAAAACAAAGCATGTACAGCCCTCATGCAAATCTTATAGTTGAGTGGCCTATTCTCCCCTGCGTCTTTTGTGTTCTAATAAACAAAAGAAAAAAAAAAGAAGTAAAGCATGTAGAGCCATTTGCTTGAGCAATATACAATTATATGGTTAATAAATAAAGAAAAGGATAAGCAAGAGTGTAGAACGCGAGCTTGAGATCGACGAGCTCGAGATTTGCCTGGCAACGGCTGACGACTAGCCAAGAAAGAAGAAGATGAGAAATAAAGAAAAGAAAAAGAAATAGAATTAAAAATAATTCGAATTAAAAAAGAAAAAGAAAATTAAAAAAATAATTCAAACAAAAAAAGAAAAGAAGAAAAAGAAAGGGGAGGAGGAAGTGAAAATTTGTAAAGATAAATCAAATGAGAAAAAAATTTCCACTTTTTCCCTTAATTTAGAAAAAACATTTTCTCCAAGAAATTCATTTTTCGTGAAACGAATACCGAAAAATCCAAAAAATATTTTTTTGAAAATTATTTTTCGCGAAATGAACGGAGCCTTACTCCATCCTTTTGTTGTGGCTTTTCTTCTCCTGCAGGGTTTTGTCCAGCTCTGGTGTTGTGGCTCAAGGGTGGAGTTCCTTCCTGGATTCGAAGGGCCTCTTCCATTTAATCTCGAATTGGTTGTACCAGGAGAGAAAGCATTTGTCTAGGAGAGAGGCAAAGTGCGCGAGGGGCACTTTGTAAGTACTCAAAAGCGTAGCTTATAGTTTGACGGGAGTGAGTTTACCGTGCCGTATGTATAAGGCGTGAGAATGACCATTGGAGGGTTCAACAGTTCTTAGTCTGGTTATAAAAGGTGTCGGGCCCAACATGCCTGAACATCTCTACCAAAGAATAAGAATGCAATGGACAGAGTTGGTCCCACCATCAAATATCCATTTCCTACTTGTAAGCTGTGCATGATACTCCCACAAGATATTTAGTTTTCTTTTTATAAATTTTTACACGCCACAGATTTTTTTTTTTTAAAGTAATACCTGTCTACTTAGATCTCACCCATAAAAATACAGGAGGGATGGATGAAATGGAGAAGTGCACCTGGGATTTTTGTTTGCAACTATTAGATCCGTTTGTTTCACTAAAAATAAATTATTTAAAGTATATTTTCCTAAAAATAATTTCTTGTATCATTTGAAATAATTAATCAATGAAAAGTATTTTCATTATCCACAATAATTTATGTCTAAACATTTTTATGAATAATAAAAAAATTTATTTATTCATTTTTATACGCAATGCAAGTGATCATTTTAGGATTTTTTTTTTTCAAATTCAATTTTTGCAAAACAAACAATGCCTTAAGCTCCAAGGAAATTTCTATAGGACAATGACAAGGCTAGCAATGCTTTATGACATGGAGTGTTAGGGAAAGCTATAGTATGTAGGAGTGATTGATTTTGGGGGAGAATTACCTAGCCAGTCATAGATCTATTATACAAGTATTAATTCACTCATAAACTTTAAAATTTTGTCAATTTAGTCTTAAATTTTTGCGCGAAATTTCAATATAGTCATTTTGGTTAATTTTTGTTGGAAATCACTAACATGGCAATCCAGTCATGAGTGGCCATCCTACGTGGCAAATTGTCACGTTAACGATTTCTGGTGAATATTGCTTAGAAAGAATACGTTGAAAATTTTAAGACTGAATTGACATTTGTACAATAAGTTTAGGACTGACTGGACACTTTCCTTTCGATTTGAGGGTAATAAGTTTCAAATCAGAAAACTGGAACCTACCCTGTCAAAGCCAAAATCTAGTTTCAAATGCGTGCAGTGGAGATGAGAATGGGTTATTGGATGTGTAGGCACACAAAAGAGATAAAATTAAAAATGAAGCTATTAAGAAAGCTGTAGGTGTTGCCCAAGTTGAGGATACGAGGGGAGAAGATGCATGAGACGGTTTGGCAATGTTGAACAAAGGCATTCAAATGCTCTAGTGAGGTGATGTGAATGAGGATTGGATTCATTGGTTAAAACCGGTAGGGAAATGCCTACAAGAATGTGGAAGGAGACGATAAAGAAAGATATGAAACGATTAGTGCTCACAGAAAAATGAAGCTATCAAGATAGGTGTTGCCCCAATTGAGGAAAAAATGGGAGAAGGCAATCTGAAATGGTTGAGCCATGTTGAACAAAAAGCCTTCAAATGGTCCAATGAAGAGATGCGAACAAAGATGGATTCATTGGTTAAAAAGTGGTAGGGAAATGCTTAATAGAACCTGAAAGGAGACGATAAGAAAAGATACATACCATTTAGAACTCCCGGAGAATCCAAAAACCGATTGAGCACGCACTAACGTGATAGTATTCATGTATTCAACCCCACTTAATAGGATATGCGTGGTGGTTGTCGGCGTCGTCGGCTTACGATATCCATGCGGGTAGAGCAAATAATCTTTCTTCTTTTGTTTTATCACTGAAACTGTTGGACACATTGTACTAATTCTCATAGATCGTGAACCTCTTTACCAGCGGAGTTTGTCAAAAAGACTTGCAGAGACAAAACGAGAATCTAATACGCAATTCAGAAAATTGATCAGTGTAATGGAGTTTTTATTATTTGAACCATGTCACGGAAAAGCTCCATTATTACCATCCTCTGTATTAATTAGAAAAAAAAAAATGCTTTACCAAACGCTTAGTAACGTCAATGTATGTCGACAATAATTTTGTAATTTGCTTTTAATTTAGATGTATTTTGATGTATATATTGTTGATAAAAGTGCCACTTTCATATGAATGTGTACACATATAGAAAAGTGGGTAAAATGCTTCTTCTTCTTCTTCTTCTTCTTCTTTTTTCAAATCAGCAAAAATCTATGAAAAAAGTTCCTAATTACAACACTAATAGTAACATTAATGTACTTCAACGTTGATTCCATTGCTTTATTAATTTAGACATGCTGATATATGATAGTTAATTAAATTAATCCAGCCCGTCGAAAATCTTATTTTTACTTAACTCTTCATCTCATAGTTTATTAAAAAATTTCTTTCTATTATAGAAATTTTACAAAACATTTGTTTGCCAAACCAACGTTGTAGAAAAAAAACTCTTAAAATTGCATGATGAACGGAAATTTTGCTAGTTTAATTTTTAGAATTAACATGAGAGGTCGATGTAATATGCATGAGAGCGATGATTTCTCAACTTTGGTTCAATGTGTAATGTCAATACTAAAATTTTAATTTATTCAATGTGGTCCATGAATTTTAATTTAATATGCAATATCGTCTCCGAACTTTTATTTGTTCAATATGTCTCATGAATTTTTGGCACATATTCAATTTATTTTCTAAACTATATGGGGATGTTCAACGTTATTCTTAAACTTGAATTAATAGAATGACTATATTAAACATTTTCATATGGTTAACTAAATTGAACATGTAAAAAAAGTTCAAGAACCAAATTAAACAAATTAAGGTTAAGGTTTGGGGACGACATACTCATTGTGGTAAAATTTAAAGACCATTAGTGTTATTTTTCCCAACCTAATGGAGACTATTTATTGGTTCTCTACCATACACCTACATGTTTCCTTAAATATTCCTTTCTCTTTATACACCAGACGTTAAAGTATACTTTGGAGTTGTTTTTGAGGGGAAATTATTACACGAGTGATATACATGTACTAAGAGGTCTAGAATGCACATGGCCCCTTAAAATGATGTAGTTCCAAGAAACGGGTCAAAAAAGTCCCAAATTTATGGTAGTGTTGCCAATTTAGTCCTAAACTTTTTAATAGTGTCAATTTAGTCCTAAACATTTTGACTTGATGCCAATTCAATCCTAGACATAGTATTGATGCCAATTTAGTCATAAAGCTTTTGAATTAGTGCCAATTTAGTCCTAAACCTTTTAACTTGGTGCCAATTAAGTCCTTTCGACTAATTTGGCTAGATATTGTTGATGTGGACACTGGCCAGCTTACGTGGCACTACCAACGCCGATGTGGATAATTTTTAATAATTTTTTAATAATTTTCGGTCTTTTAATATTTTCACTGCCTAAAGGAAGAAGAAAGGAAGAAGAGAAAAAAAGAAAGAAAGAAAAAAATCAGAAAAATAATAAAAATACCGAAAAATTATTAAAATATTATAAAATTTGTCTACCCCAACGCCAATGATACAATATAAGCCGGTCGGCGTCCAAGTTAGCAATATTTGGCCAAAATTGTCTTAGAATGATTGAATTTATACCAAATTGACACCCGTGTAATAGGTTTACGACTTTTTTGATATTTTTCTATGTGGTTCCATGTGAGTCCGACACATATATTCTAAGAATGTTTCTTTATCACTCGACGGAGCCAAGCGAGTGCAAAGGCCGGGGCATGTTCAGAATTCCCATGCGTGCATTTTCCTCCTCGTGCTTTCCTCCTATCTGACTTTTGTCTTGGCATCTATAATGGCTATTCATCCGCTCGGTCCACATATGTATCAAGAGAAAGTTTCAAGGACGTAACTCCAAAATGCATAAGAAGCTGCCGAGCCAAAGGGGTCTTTGTGTTCTTGATTCGATGAACAGTTGCTGTCACTTCCACGGGCCACACATTTCTGCCTCAAGGGTGAATCGGTTCTTATCTTGTTCTCGTCTTTTGTCCACGCTGACTCCATTATATCGTCAGAGACGTCTCTCGGTGGTGCACGAGAGGAGAGGAGACAGCAGTCGTGGAGCGAAAGAGAATGGCCGTCTCCAATGGTGTCGCAATGCCGGGCGCTCTCGTGAGTCCTAGGCTTCGCCCTTTTGTTGTGGCTTTTCTTCTCCTGCAGGAGTGTGTCCAGCTCTCGTGTTGCGGCTCAAGACTGGCGTTCCTTCCTGGATTCGAAGGGCCTCTTCCGTTTCATCTTGAAACTGGGTGAGTGGGAGTTTAGTGCCGATCCACGAGGCTTTTGTTGAGCATGCCTCTCTCGTCGCTCGGATCGATCTGATCCGATCCTCGTGAACTAAACGCCAATGGTGTACTCGAGTGGGCGAGTGCTACTGTTGCCGTTGTCGATATAGAATTCCTGCGTTGCTTCATAGACCTTTCATTACCGTTCCCTCCAGACCAACACATGGAACCTCCATGCTCTAGGGGATCGTATGCTATTTACCATTAGTAATGACCCAACTACCCATCCCAATACACATGAGCCAAGTACCTAAAAGAAGTATCGGGTGGTGCCAAACATACTTATGAATCATTCTCCATTCTCCTCCACTACAAGCCATGTAGACTACGCCCCAAAATGAGTATTCAAGTGATGACATCTAAAGTTCGGAGTGATTGGTTTCAAGGTGGATCGACTTAGAAACTAATATCTGGAACATACCCTATAGGTCCCGGTTTTGAAAGACTGGAACAAGGAACCAAATGAATTATACCTGGAAACAACTCAGAACCAAACCAGCCAGTATCACATAATTGATATTATACATTATTTGTTTTGGCTTATTATTGGTAAAGTCTTATTAGTTGAGGGATCTTCGATACCTGCTCCAAGTTGGAGGCTTGGATTCACTTTTCCTTTGCATCTCCCTAAATGTTTTTCAATAAGGTGTATAAGACCGATTCGAGACAGGTACAAAGAACCGGGCAAGTTCTTCCCGACTCGGTCGCTCACCCATTTTGAATGTCGTCTCTACTTGTGAATTGTTATTTACTGTCTCCCTTCCCGTGAATAAATTGGGTCTCACATCAAAGCACTCATATGTGTTCTAACGTTTTTTTCTTGATCATTTTTTATGATTGATTCTCCTTAGGTAGGTGAAACTATGCATATAAACCATCACATTAATTTCGTGGATCGAGTAACACATAAGCCATATTCAAGTGAGATCGCCGAGCATATGGAGTTCTTTTCTATGAGGTGTCACAATTAGGATTGAGTAATTGAGTCGGTTTTACCTGAGAATTGAACTAAACTGACGTTACCCAACCGGTCAAAATTGCCGTTGTTAGGGTCCTTTTTAAGAAATATTGTGAGATGCAATTAAGAAGAATGAAATCCACAACCTCTAGTTTGAAGTAAGCACACAAGGCCACTCAATTAACAAGACTTTACTAATTATAGGCTAAAAAAGTATCATCTAATATCAATTATGTGATTTTATAAAATAAATCCAGTTCTTGATCCACCTATACAGTAGGTTCGAGGTTTTAGTCTCGAAATTGATCCACCTTGAAATTGATCACCCAAGTTTGAACTGTCAAACTTCTGTCATGAGTTTAACCCACACGTCCACGTTGATTCTTTAATTGGCACAACAATCCCATAGATTATCTCTGAATTTTTATACCACCCAATAGTTTTACAGTTTCAAGAAAAATGGGGTTTATGATGCTTAAAATGGGTCAAATTCATCATTCACCTAGCAACACTAAGCATACTAAAATTAGTCTACAAAATGAATATACCAAGTGATGTGGTAGGCTGCAACAAACATGTAAACAAGTGAGCCTCATTCGACACTTATAACAATCTTCCACATCACTTAATATGTCAACCACGTATTATTAGTGTACATAACATTTCTTCTATTTGTGCAATGTTATCGAAATTATGCTGTTCATATTTCTCATTCGATCGACATGCCTCTATCAAGCTCCCAACGTTGGCTTCATTAAGCCTATCGCTATGCCAGAAAGCTTAACGGGTGCAGACTTGATCAATATGAGGTGCTTTCCCCATTGAATCAGGTATGTGGCTGTGGGTGAATCAGAGGAAATTCAACTCTTCTACTACTTTGTGGAATCGGAGAGAAATTCTAAGGAAGATGCTCTCTTTCTTTGGCTAACCGGCGGTCCAGGTTGCTCCGCTTTGTCTGGTCTCATCTATGAAATCGGTGAGAATGAGGGAGCTGCATATCGTGTTCACTTGCATAGCTGCACCGATTTTCTCCTTGTCTACCACATGGTGATCACTCACTCTTGCAGGTCCGCTAAATTTCAATATAAAGGCGTATGACAGGAGCTTGCCGGAGTTCGTTCTCAATCCATATTCATGGACAAAAGTAATGGCACATCATGAGTTAACCAGACTTAATTTATATCAGATGATGATACTGCATTGTATTTTCTTGAGACGATTGTGATCGAAACTAATAGTTGGGATTCTCAGGCATCCAGCATTATATTTGTCGATTCGCCTGTTGGGACTGGATTCTCGTATGCAGAAAACCCGCTTGCTTATGAGACTGGAGATTTCAGACAAGTGCAACATCTCCATCAGTTCTTGAGGAGGGTATGCTCAGAGAATTCTGATCTAAATAGGAGCTACAGTCCGTGTACCATGAGTTTGATGCATTACTCGACTTCAGATGATTTAATAACTTGCTCATATAATTTTGGGGAAATTGCAGTGGTTGATTAGTCATCCTGAGTTCATCTCAAATCCTGTTTACATTGGAGGAGACTCGTATTCAGGATTAACCCTCCCAATCCTTGTTCAAGAGATTATGGATGGTAATTGACAATTGTTCTAGCACATCTTATTGAAAGGACCATTGTATTATTCATCGCAATTGTTCAGTTTCCATTTACACTTGTTTAAGCGGTTTTGTGTAGTAGTCATTTTAGAGATGAAGGCCTAGAAACTGAAGGACTTGTTAAAATTTGAGATTGATTCAAAGGCATAACTCAATGATCTGCACCAGATCCCGATAGCTCCCACCTTCCTCCGTCCATTATTAAAAAATTTCGAAGGATGTTTGTATAACCATGCGCTTTTAGTGGTGAGAACATTTTACCGATCAAGTCAAAGGTATTGATACCTAATGATTTCCGACAAATAGCAGCTGACATGCAATGGCCAAGATTCTAAATCAAAAGCTCAAATTTGGTCAGAAAAGAAGAATCCTACAGCTGAAATCAGTGTTAGCTAGGTTGATGTGAATTCGAATATTCAAGCACTCAAACAGTAGAGTGACAAGCAAAATGCTACTGGCTTTCATTCTCATTTTCCATGGCCTCGCAGGAAACGATGAAGGCAAAAGTCCAGCTATAAACATCCAGGTTTGTAAATGTATAATGATTGGCACACTGAACCAAGAAAGAGAAGTTAGCTCAACTTTCTGCTTGACTAGAAGTTAGTTTCTTCTAAATGGATGCAGGGTTACGTACTCGGTAATCCGTTGACCGACCCAGCTTTTGACCAAAATGCGCCAGTACCGTTTGCTCATGGAATGGGGCTCATCTCGGACGAGCTCTACGAGGTGACTTAGTGTTTTCCCTACATAAAATGATCCAATTAGATTCTGCTTATGGCCCCGAAGGGGTGGAGGATCTTACCGAACATTGAGACGAACAAAATTTGTCCGCTGCAGTCACTGAAGAGGACTTGTAAAGGGCATTATCAATTTCCCCAGTCCAGTGATGCGGATTGTATGAACGATCTTATGGCTTTCCATCAGGTATCCCATGCTGATGAAAAGTGATTGAGTTCAGTTGATGTAGATAGCCCATGCATCCTCTACATCTTATATTAAACCTCTCTGGTGTTTACCAAGATGATACTTCATCCATGTACTGCCTTTCACCTTCGCAGTGCACTTCAGGACTTCAAACCGCCCAAATCCTGGAACCTCTGTGTGGATTTGCATCGCTGAAGCCTGGGGAGATGTTCGGAGACAGGAGATCTCTTCTTGAGAATTTCTTCCTTGTTCGTGAACCCACCGATCTCGATTTAGGCTGTCGGGTAGCTTGTCCTACATACATTCTCCTTGTTCTTTTATAGATTGTGGATTGCTCAAAGGATGTTCTAACTAAAAAGCAAAAAGCTTATAAATGTGCCATCTGAAGCTCTTGCAGAAATCAACTCGAATCTGCAATTTATTCTTTTATCCCTTCTGTTCGTTCTATCATCCACCTACTTGCGCATCACCAGAAGGCCAAGAAATCAACTCAAAGCTGCAATCTCGTTTTCTTTTAGTTTTTGCATGCCATTACCTCCCAACTTTTGGCAGATTCATCTCTCTGTTCATGTAAGTGCAGACTTATGGATACAGGCTTTCTTATAGTTGGACCAATGACGACAATGTCCGGGAGGCTCTTCACATAAGAAAGGTAAAAGAACTGAAATGAAGAACCATGAACTTACCCACAAATAGTCGACGCAAGATCAATGAAGCATGAACTTAATTGCAGGGGAGCACTGGGGACTGGCAAAGGTGCAACAGTGGATTGAACTATACAAAAGACATTTCGAGCACTCTGCAATACCACGCAAAGCTCAGTGCAAAAGGCTGTCGTTCTCTAATTTACAGGTCAGTCCAACTTGATGATTCAACATCAATCTATTTTAGCTTCTCTTTGTATTAGAGGTTATGGATAGATCCGGAATATTCTTATGTGCCTTGACAGTGGAGATCATGACATGATTGTACCATTTATGGGTACTCAAGCATGGATAAGGTCGCTGAACTATTCCATCGTCGACGACTGGCGATCGTGGATGGTCCGAGGTCAAGTTGCTGGGTAAGCTAGAATTGAATCCGGAGTAGCTAGTCATTATTAAAGCTACCTAAATGGTGTTTCTGAATGAATTGGGATTGTGCAGTTACACGAGGACTTACTCGAATGGAATGACATTCGCAACTGTTAAGGCAAGAACCCTGACGCACTCTTTAGTTTCAAGCTGAGTCGTGATAGAACTGAATGCTTGCTATAATTGGGTTAATCTGCAGGGTGGAGGGCACACAGCTCCTGAGTATAAGCCTGAAGAATGTTTTGCTATGTTTGAAAGGTGGATATCGCGGGAGCCACTCTAGAGGACTCGAGCCCGATCGCGAACGGCTTTCACAGTCATCATTGGCCCTCCTTTCCCTTTACAGAGCTCATTGCCTACGCAACTAGGAGCAAACAGCATGAACTTAGTCATTTAAAAGCATCTGCGAAAAGAACTCATTCATGCTTACTGGTTTCCAGACTTGGCACCAAATTATATTTCGGTCATTTATTGATAGCAGACAACTAGATTTCATACGGGCCACCTCCAGCAACTTCATGTTCATGGCGCAAAGAGATAATTTCACCGCCACTTGAACAAAACTCTCCTCATCCTATATCCACGAGCCGTATAACCAATTCATGCATTTGTTTACCTTCTCGCAGATAGTTTGTGTAATGCTCTTCACTTGTCCTCTCACTTACTTCAGTTTCATGTCCATCCAGTCAACGAAACAGGGCAGTACAGCAAATACATGATCAAAAGCTTAACTTCTCAGGAAAATATTATGCAGAAGTTCCTCTGAGTGAACAGAGAATGAGTCTGACAGAACCACGGACCAATTTATGTCATGAATTTATAAATGACGGGAAGAAAACTCACGTTACAACACAGCGGTCACAGATTAACCAGTAATGTCACAACAGATTCACCCGTATCCAACGCTTCAGTTCTCCAGCCAGTAATTGCATTCTTGAATTCTCCAAAATAGATATGCCAGATTCAAACACTCAGTCCCCTAGTCATTATTGAGAAACATCTTAATATATTTTGGAGTTAGACAAAACAATCCACAAATCCTCACAAGTTTGATGTATGAAAGTGTTGTTATTGACTCATATGATATCCGCATAAAAGGAACTTACGAGCGAAGTGAGAAGATTCGAAATAGTTGGAAGAATACACGTGAACAAGTCTTGAAGAATTGGGAGTTCCTAGAGGTACTAGGTGAACAGTCTAGAGGATCTACATCACCGTCATACTCGAATTTGACATTTTAAATTTCATAATATTTTGTCAATTTCTTGAAATCACCTAATCATCAGCCTTTAAGTGATACTCTTAGCCAACATCAGTTATCACTCACAATCAATTTGAGTATATAGAACTGCAGTAGCCCATGTTAACTCAGTTGACCCAGTTGCTCAAGCTTTGACTGTTCTCAAATTAGCCTCTACAATTCCAGCAACAGGCAGCCTTAAAAAACTAGAAACTGACTGGTAGTATTGGGCAAGCAGCATAAGACACGGCTCGAATCTGTTTGTCAGGGTTCAAGGGAGTAATTGCCATTATAATGTTACTGTGGTGTGAGATTTAGATTACATCTTTCTGTCAGCCTGTTTCCTCTCCATATAGTACAACATTGCACCTCTTCAACATTACAGCTAAAAAGGAAGTCTCAAAACTTGCAGAGTCCCTCCTTTCACAGTAACTTTCTGAAGCAGACAAAAGCCGGAATGGAGCCTCCACAATGAACAGAATGCAGCTACTTCCACAAATGGTGTATGATATGTTACCCAAAATTTCTTCCATAGGAAGTAGTGTGTATAAATAACTTGGATTGGATGTCACGGATTTGTATCTTCACTTATCACGAATTTCCCGTTTAGGAAGCAATTCAGCTCGCCTTAGTCTCAATTTGAATCTCATGCCTGTTCATACAGGAAAGCCATGTAAAGCATATTATCAAAGCAAACACCTGGCAGGCAGGGGAAAGACTAAACTCTAGTAATTAAAAGAGATGGCAAAAGCAGTTAAAAGTCAGTTACAACTAAATACTAAATACTACACTAATTACGGCTACAGCAAGGCTCCCAAGAGATGAAATTCAATTGACTTTAGGTGGATAAAAATAGCTGATTCACAGGCTGCATAACACCATTTAACTTATGGTATTTGTCTATGTACCATCCCAATTTAATGATGGGTTTATATGATCTATATGGAAAAAACAGTATGGTGTAGGTAAGATTACCGCAAGAATTTCTCGAGAAAAACTTCAAGACTTCATCGATAATTATAACCTGCAGTTGATATTACATGATGATATTTAGGGAACAATGATCAAAATTTTACTCATGAAAATGAATTCAAGATCAGTAACTAAGAATTTAGTCAATAATGTGTAGGAGAACAGGAAGCATCTCTCCTGCAAATTCCATGGGAAAATGTATAAAAGCCTCATCTGTTCTCAGACCAAAACTGACCACTAGAAGGTCAATCTTGAAATGAGAAAAAGAACAAATGAAAGCATCTAAAGCAGAAAGGAAGCAAAATATCAACTACATAACTTTTATTAGTTTGCAGTTTTTCATTGGGATCTAAAGAGAGATTCACATTTAGCAGATGACATGTTAAGCACTACTTACAGGGAAGGAAAGATACAAAACAACAGTCCATTCAGCCCAAGACAGTGGGGTTACCTGCAATGCATTTCATTCAATTTTATCAAGAAAATATATATAAATTCTCTTCAATTATCAGTAGTATCTCGGATGGGCCAATATAAATAGCCACTTACAGAGAAAAGGACGGACAGTGGATGCACGTATAGTATTAAAATGTGGAGAAGCATCGTCAGGATGATGGAGGCAACAAGCCACAAGTTACTCCATGGCGGAATAATACTATAATTGAACATGAAGAAAAAATTAGCAGGAACTATATTTTTTTTCCAAGGAGAAAGTAAAAGAAGCTGCAGGGTTAATACAGCAAACAAACTAATGACAGCATTCTGTCCACCAAATACAGTTTACACAGTATATTAAGCCCAACCTGCTTACAAGTGACATGCATTTAATTTCGTAAAGACAACTACATTTTTGTCATCTGAGAGCAAGAAAACTAAGGGCCTGCTTGGTCAAACTGAAAAGTAAGTGTTGAAAATTTAAGCATAAAACTCAAGTGCTTATCATTTTACTGTTGAATAATAAAATAAAAAAAGTTGTTTGATGGTAATTAAAATTTATAGCTGAATGTTATTAATCTCTTACCAAACATAGAAAAAAGACCATCAATGGTACGTTGTATCTAAAAATTTTCCAAGATTCTAATTACCATCTATTACTCATCTATTGGACAAATTAAGTAACCCCTCTCTTACTTACTAGATTAAGTGATTTTTTTACATAATCAAATAATTAAAGTCAATTCATTATCAAACAAACCCGATCTTATTAAATGCTTAATTTTTAGTTTTCAGCACTTGATCAGGTCATCAAATAGGCCTAAAACAGCCAATGGATGTAGCAATAAAATATCAAAGACACTATATCCAGAGAACTTTTTATATATTAGGGTCAACGCATGGATGGACAAATAGGGGGAAAGCATTCCTTTCCATTGTAACCCTCCAAGACACAAATTTCTTGATGAGGGCAAATTCCATCGGCTAAGTTAGCTGACACCATCAAGAAATCAAAAGTTCCTTTGATGTTCTATGTCATAATTCTAACAATTTCCTACTTTAGCTAGTGCTATCTAACCAATTTAAATACTAGACGAGTTGTGAGCTGAAAGGATATTTCCTGCCAATTGGTGAAATCATCATGTGCTGTACGTCCGAGCACATTCCAAAGAGATTTGGCAAGCTTCTTATCATGTACTAAAATTTCCTGTAACCAAGATATGCCCCTACTCATCATCCATGCTGATAATGCCGCATAGTCTTGTAAATACACTTTTTTTTTTTGTGACATTAAGTTCATCTGCTTCAAGATCTTCTATTAATAATTATTGTCCAGGACCATTCTGTTATGGGTATCATGCAGTGAGAGTAAACGCTTGAGGGTGATTAGCAGATGAGATCAACCGAAAGAACTAAATCAAGCATTATAGTTTGAAGCTTCCTTGAATATACCTTAGATTGACATAACCTTCCCAAGCATGTATCAATTTAAAGGTACAACATTTCAGGCACTAGCAAAAGATGAGAAATAGACTAGTCTGATACCAGATATCAAGGAAGAACTTATAAGATCTAAGATGAACTGGATACTTACAGCAGAGATTGATTTTCACTAAGATTATTCAGGGCGTTGAACATCTCAACGACAACAAGGACAGTCATCGATACAGTTGAAGGATGCCGGTCATCAAATACACTGCATGGATACATCGTCTCCCTTGTTGAGCAAGTGTCAAAATTCATCTGAAATAAATGCACATTTAGAGCTTCTAAAAAAGACAATTTAAGTATATAAAAGCTATCTCCAAAACATAAAAAGCCAAAGCAGTATGTTTCAGCTAAAAACATGACTCGAAAAGAGACAAGCTCTCGTTCTTTTTACTTTTCAATATAAGAAAAGAAAGACATAAAATAAAAGACTCCAGCTTTGCCTTGTAATCAGTCCCATCAAAGATATCTTCACAGCAGATAGGAACTTTATGCAATCCAAGTAAGAAAAACTGGAAGGTTGTTCCTCAGATATCCGTGGAAGGCGTAATTCAAATAATCTTTCTTGAGAGGAAACTAAGGAGATTATATCTAGGGCTGGCAATTGGTGTGTCAATGTCGTAATTGTGTCAAATTTAGGTCTAATCTTTTCATGGTACATTTATTAATCATGTCACAAATTTGAAATGTGAACACAATAAGCTTATTAAATGGGGTTAATAACACAATGCATTTAAGATATCCACTCTTATATATATAATAAACAGGTAAAAATGTGTTGAGACATCTATAAACATGTCTAAACATATCTCAACATGTTTATAAATATTCTAGGATCGTCAAGAGAGAGGAAACAGTGGGGTATAAATGAAACAATGATATCCACTCTATTGCATCTATTTGACACAGAATTCTGGATTACCTAAGCAAGTCACCTATGTATATTGTAAAGCAAAAAGAAAATAACGCAAATGTCATAATGTTGGTTTTGCTATAATCACAATCGTAACATTTAATATGCAAAGACACTAGAATAGGAACACTCACTAATTCACTGTATGGTAACTTGGGACCACTATCCGCATAAACAAACCACCAAATGAATCCCGCTACAGTGGCAAGGCCTACATAGGCTGCAGCACACGGATACAAATATGCTTCTGTTATCATCATGACATGTATAATAACATTCAACCATTAATAAGGAAGGTGTAAATCAGGAAAAGTTCGAAACACATTTAAGCGTAAAGTTATAATAAAGCATAAATTTGGATTGAAAACTCAAGGAGATAGTACATATCAAACAGTCCTCTGCCATATCATGTGCGACTAAGCCAGTAGTGCTTGATTTCTCTTATTGCCCAAAAGAAATTTCAATAATGTGATACATCAAGTGACATTGAGTTCCACCACCATGCCAATGTTACTTAATTACCAAATAAACAATGAGAGCATACATCGACACCAAACTAGATTGCAGAAACCATATGACATATAAACCAATGAAGACTTTGTGTAAGATTTATTATGATATATGCCATGCCATGCAATCTGATGAAACGTTTGGCCCAATACTTGTGGTTTCTTTGTTTTTCTATGAATCTTGCATGTCAATGCTTTTAGAAAATCTTGTATTTGTGGGCTCCTGAAACATCCAGAATGTGTGTGAGGACACATCCAAAAACATAAGAATAACATAAGTCACTGATCCTTGAAAAGAAAAAAATAATTTCTCATGTTTCCTAATCTCATAATAATCCATCTTTTCCTGTTTCAGAAAAATACAGAGAAATCCATCTTTCTTATCATCAGACGATGGCATTGTCGCTGAATGCAACATCAGCCTGATGGTTTAGGAGAAACTAAAGATGTGCTTTCACCTTATGATGTTTTGACTAAGCACGTGTTTTGTAGTTGGGCACCTGATAGGATTCTCATAAATCACACAGCTTCTTCACTAATGCACAATGTGATCTAGGAAGCACATAGACAAAAAAGTGACAGGCGAAATGTGATCCAGGAAGCACAACCTCCAATAACCAAATAACGGAAGAATAACCATCCAGTGACCACGGCTTCACCAACCTGAAAATCATAGGGTAGATGAATAAAATTTGGAGGATGATAAACAAGGAGCTTCTTGCCAAGTTAAACATCAAATGCCATATAAAAATGGTTTTACAAAGAACTTGTAATGCATGTAATTTCCATGCCAAAAACAGGTTGCACATTTTAAAGTTCAAATCAGGACAAAACCAAACATGCTATAAGCTACCAGCAGCAAAGTGACCTACTTCAATTTTCTGGGCAAAGTGCAACAGAAGTTAGTACAGCAAAAGTATATTTTTCCCTAGAGAATTTGACATCACAATTTTATTAGCATCTACTTAGAATCATGAACATAATTCATTCTCTCCTTTCCTTTCCAGTATCAGAAATTCCTTCACCACATAGGCTACAAAATACCAGAAAGACACTGTTTTAATGAGAGTAAAGGCATGTGCCTTGATTGTACGACCAAATGGCACATAGAAGAAGATGAAGTTAGTTTCAGAAAAAAATACTCTCATTAGTATAGGGAAAAGACCACCAAAAACCCCAAACTTTGCCCAAAGTGACAAATTTACCCCAAGCTTTTTTTGTGACATGAAAAACCCCAAATTTTGCAAACTGTGACACATTTACCCTATTAAGAGCATTTTCGTCTTATTCTTTCTGTTTTTCCTTTTTCTTTTTTTTTCCTTTTTTTCTTCTTCTTCTCTCTTCCCTCCGCCGGCCATGGCGGAGGGAAGCTGGCATCCGGCTCGCCCAACCCAGCCGAGGGCCACCCTCGCCCGACACCGGTGAAGGCAGCCCTCGCCGGACGCTGGCTTCCCTCCACCGGCTCCGCCATGGCCGGCAGAGGGAAGAGAATAGAAAAAAAAAAAATTTAAAAGTAAAAAACCAAAATGCCCTCTAATTTAGGGTCATGCAGATAAAAGTTCAGGATTTTTTGTGTCACGAAAAAAAGTTTGGGATAAATGTGTCACGGTTGGCAAACTTCAAAGTTTTTCATGTCACAAAAAAAGTTTGGGGTAAATTTGTCACTTTAGGCAAAGTTTGGGATTTTTTGTGGTTTTTTCCCATTAATATATGATGAGTTATTACTTCCATCTACTACCAAAACCATTTTTCCACATGGCAATTACCATTAGCCATAATATACACAAGATTCAGTCAAATAGGACTTCAAGCATACTCTTAGAGTGACAAAAAATGAGAACTTATTTGTTCAAACGCGCTAAGAAGTAGAGAAACAGAAACACAGTTATAAAAAGAAATTGAGATTAACGTTCAAAGTGAAAATGCAAAGGACGCAAACCTTACGAGGTTTCGCTCTCATCACATCACAGTCTTGTTTATTGAAGCCAATTGCAGTGGCTGGCAATCCATCGGTAACTAAATTGACCCATAGGAGTTGGACCTGGAAAAATTAAGCAAAACTGTGATGAAAAACTCGATTGTCGCAATCATGTAGATCATAAAGAAATCTAATAAATTCTACAGTCCTCATGTCACAATGAAATGGAGTGTTCAGAGTGCTTAAAGATGCCCCCAGTTATTTCTTTAAAACAAATCTATGATTAGTCACGATAATCTGTTAGGCAATGCCTTTATTAAGCACTTTTTGCTTTTTCGAAACTGGGTTCATGCGCTGTTTGACTCTTACTTAACACAGGACACCTAAAACCTTTCTACACATTCAAATATTGACATTTAATTCTACACACAAGTTTCTTCATAATTTCTTTGTAACTTGCTTCAAGGAAATATAGGCAAACAGCATGGCGCAAAAAGGAAATCTATAGAGGGGAATCAATAAGTTGTCCACATATAGCTTATCAGCACTAAGAGACGCACCAACTCAGAAATGAATTAGAAGGGCCGACATCTCCTTTTGGGTGAGATTCAACACCGGAACAGGTAATTTAACACCTTATTGGCATGACATGCAATTCAAGCCTTTGAAATTCTACTTCATAATATGATTTTGCTAGGCGGAGAACAAGCAAACACCAATTGGTTCACTTAAAGTATCTTGAGAAGGAATGTTCTCATCAATCATTTCTACTGTTTGAGAGATACAAGAGAATTGATTGCATGTGATTTCTACCCATCTTGCACAAGTTACAGGCAGATCTGGCCATGAAAGACAGGAACATGTTTATGCAATCACAGCAGAGGCTTCAGCCATTGCTGTACTTTGAAAGACACTGCCGTCACCTAATAATTCTAGCAATAAAAGTTTTCACAAGAAGCATTTGGAAGATGTTTGTTCCTTGAGGCCCTTTTCTGCATATGAAACACCAATGAGGGGAATCCTCTGAATTAACACCTTTGAACGAGAGGATAAATGTCAAATTCATGCACGATGCTTGCACGAAGAGGGAGAAGACACTTTCACTCCAGCTTGCTACCGCCAGAGTATGGGATATTTGGTTGTCGCATGCCTTCGTGATCATTAGTACAATAATTCTACATATTTTAGGAAAGAAAACAAAAGCATGGTTTTTCTCTCGGTATTCTGCACTAGGTGGAGACAGTGCATTATAGCCTTTACAAGAGAGGAAAATTTCCTGAGCACAGCATAAGGCTTTAAGTGTTTTAATCCTCTTACATGGCCCAAATTGCAAGTAAATCTTTTTTTTCCATGGAAAAGCATCACTTAATATCAATTTCAACAGACGCTTCCTTTTCTTATTGATCAAAAGAACCTTATCCATCAATGCTTCAAGAAAGTGAAAATCCTTGTGGTGGACAAATAAAAAGCCAACGTTTAGTTGAGTCTGATAAAGTATCCAGCATGGTTTGTTATGGGGTCTAAATGAGTTTTTTATTTACAGTCTCCACCACCTAACAGCTTAAGCTTTTGGGTTAATATTCTAACAATTTATCAGAGCCCGGTTCTGCCCTAGTTTATTTCACTTGAGAAGCTCACCATTCATCAATTCCACATGTCGTTTTCAGTCCATTTGCACTTGAGAATGGGTCTTAAAGTATCCTTCATGGTGTGTCTATAGCATTTAACTGAGCTTCATATTAATGTAATCTCCATCCACCTAACAGTTCAAGCTTTTAAATTTGACGTTCTAACAAGGTCGATGAGGTATTCACTGTTCCAGGGTACATCCATCAAGGTGGAGTTCCTCATCATCAAAGAATAAAGTAAAAGGAAAACGAAAAAGCCAAAACCTGAGGACATGCAGATATTAGATGACAAATACTACTTCAACTACAGTCTAGGTATTCAAGCAAGGTTGTGATACACAGTTATTATCTTGTGGGAATGAACTGATGCGGGCAGACAATACAGAGAACTATTCCTTCCTCTAACTAAATAAACAGTCAATGAGTAGACTCTGAATAATAAATTATAGCAATGAGAAAATACTCACAGGGGCAAGGGTATCAGGAATTCCAAGCACAGCTGCCACAAAAATACACACGACTTCACCAATATTTGATGATATCATGTATCTGATAAACTGCTTCGTGTTATTATATATTGCCCTTCCCTCTGCAACAGCCTGCAAGAAACTAAATGTTTTGGAAGCGGAAATACACAAATTAACCTTTTGTCTATAATGAGGAAGCTTCTTTCCAATAAACTTACCGCAACAATGGAAGCGAAATTGTCGTCGGCCAAGACCATGTCTGAGGCACTCTGCAAGCTCAAGAGACCATAATAAAGTTAAATAGAAATCCCCGAAATCATTTGGAAAATAAAACTGCAGAGTTTTCCTACTAACATGAGTTGCTCCAAATCACTCAAAAACATAAAGTTGATATAGCAAAAGATTATGCATCACATAACTACCCTCATGTGATGCTGACAATTCATGAACTCTATCCAGTAAATATGCAGAGAATGAAACAATAATAGTTGGCTGTTTGTACATGCAGATGAATGAGAAAATATCCATGTGTAATCTAAGGTTATGGTTGATGAAGCCCAAACTTCTCCTGCATCCACATGGTAAGCCAAGGTTGACTTCTTGCAAAAAGATTTGTTTCTTTAATGTTAACTACTGGCGGAAAAGTTATTACTCAAAATTACCTTGGCAACTGCAGTTCCTGATCCCATTGCAATACCAATGTCTGCTTTCTTCAGAGCAGGTGCATCATTAACCCCATCACCCGTCATTGCAACCTAAAGCATACATAGGTCGGTCAGATCAGCTATAAAAGATAGATAGGTAGGTAGGAGAAAAATTGCTCAACACACATCCACACCCAAGTTAACACAGGGTGACAAGGAATTTGTCAATGACGTTATTTCAGTTCCGATAACAACTAGAAGAATCGTTGTGAATTGCACTCATCATTCAATCACTACTACTCACCCTATATTGCTTCAGAAGGGTCCAATAAAATTCTCTACAAATGAGTTGGACATGCTACTTATATCCAGCAAAAACCATACTTCTAGACAAAAGCTCATCAAGTAACAAGAAATTGCAAAGTCAATGCTCCCTGCCTGGAAATGGTTTACAATGTGAATTTCCAACCAAAAAGACTAACAAGAAAATTACGGGAAATTCAACTGTTATAGTAAGCCTGTTTTCTTTTTTATGCATCTCTTGATCATATAAAAAGGAAAAAAAAACAGGTGACGGATACAATGGCAGAAGAGGAGTAAAATCACACATACAGGACTATACAGGAGTGTGCTACAGGAGATCTAGAATGTCAAAATAAAATAATTAATATAAGCAAGCAAAAATAATCACAAACTGAATCAAGCCCTTTGATACTCAACAGATCAGAAATACATATATAAATGAGTAGTTTAGCAGCTAGGATATTTGAGTCATTTGTACTGAATATTTATAGAATTTGTAATATTTTGAAATTCTGCATGTCAGTAAGGTCCAATATCGGAATCATACTTAACAGAAGAGCAGATATTACTGGGGGGCTCATTTTATTGATTAGCAGCATAAGAAAAAGTACAAAAATTTCTCTTGAAGTTCTTTCATGAAGAATCTTTGTTTTCTGCCAATAAATTTGTGGTACACAAAGAAAGAAACATCTGTCAAAGCAATTACGATCATCAATATTCTGTCTCCGCTCGTGTATTCACAAAGACACCAATAGTTAGCACTTTAGCCTACCACTTCATTCTGGTGCTGCAAGGCCTCAACCAGCATCCTTTTATGAGAAGGCTCCACCCTGAAGTACAGTACAAAACATTAGCATCTATCATTGAAGCTTGTAACACTATCTTTAAAATCAGAGATGGGCAATAATATCTAGTGCATTATCTTTGAAGTAATAAAGAAAATATACCTGGTGAAGAGAGCCATTCGTTGCAAAGCTAGTGTTTGTTGTAAAGGTGAAAGTTCTTCGAATTCAGATGCAGTATAGGAATGTCCCGAAAAGTCCACCAAGTGATCAAATGCACCTATCTTTCGGCACAGGGACTCAGCTGTGGACTGGTATAGAAAAATCTGATCAGTACATGTGAGAAACATGACTTCCATCCACCATGACTAATAATGTGTACAACTAATTCCAGTCACCTTGTTGTCCCCAGTCACAACAATAACACGTATTCCAGCAGACATGCATGAAAGCATGGCATTCTTGACTTCTTCTCTGGGTGGATCAAGCATTCCAACCTTCAAAAATACGCGAAAATATGGATCAGGAAAACCCACCAAAAAACACTACCAAATAACTAGAAGGTTGAGCTTGGAGGCAAGAACCCAAGCCATTCAAGAGTTACAAGGACCAAACCGCATGAAACTAACAACTCTGAATAAAAGAAATACAAGACATCATTTCTTCAGAAGTTCTCATGCCAATTCTGTCTTTAGTGATATAGAAAGGATCTTGTCAATGATCTCTAGGGGCAATCGGCCAATTCCGTCTTTAATGATATAGAAAGGATCCTGTCAATGAGATCTCTTGAGGCAATTGTTAAGAATACTTTATAAGGAAAGTTCCACTTTCAAAAAATCAATTACTTACTTCATTAGTTACTTAACATGCACATTGAGCAATATATGTTTCCTAGAACAGTAAATGCATCAGAAAAATATGTTTCTTGAATTAGTCACTCAACAAGTGCCTCAAGAGCAATGGTTAACAAATTGCAAATAAAAAATACACAGGAAAAGAGCATGTGGCAAATTCGTAAAAGTTGAAGGCCAACAAATAATTGGTGCGAAAGCCAGAATAATACACAAAAGCCTGACACAATAAATAAATTTTCTTCATGACAGTATGCAGTAGAACCAGTTTAGATTTCCAAGAAGTTGACATTTCTTTCATTGTTCATCAAGGATAGCAAATTATCTCCCACAAGAAGTCAGCCAATTTCTCTTTCAGCGAGAAACATCATAGTGATAGTTAAACCATGAAAACATAGCACTTCAGATGAGAGCATGATGCACGCGGTTTCTGAGGATTCCGCTATGTCCAAAAGCTTTTATCATTCATTTTATCTTTTTCCTTTCCTCCAACATGAAAGTAGAGATATGAATTCCGACAAAGGACTACTTTCCATGTCCCAGAACCTGGATATTACAGTGAGACAACCTGCAACTTTCTCTTATTACTTGCTTCAAATGCATCAAACTTAAAAATTTAATCTCTGCCTACATAATAAAAGAACCTCTCATCTACTTTGAGAAGGAAAAGCTGGTACCCTAGTGTAAAAGTTAGTTACAACAGAGGTATTTTAGATAGCTTTCATGCTTTTAATTTCCATGTCAATTGTGAAACAAGAGTCCTAACTTATTTGCAAAGTCCTCGATTCACAACTCAACAACATTTTGAGGCTCATTGAGAGAAGTTGGGGCAATCTACGAGATTCTTTTACAATATACTTATTCAAATAAGATAGTTTAATAAAGAGCACCAAGTTGCATCCCATTTACAACGTAATAGCATTTAACAAATATACATAACTTAAAAAGAAAAATGAACACGAGAAATAAAATCAACAGTTGTTTTAAAACCGAAAGTAAACAAGATGCAACATAATACATGACAAGCTGCTCTTGGCTTTTACTTCTTGTTGGGTGAAACATAAGATAGTCTAAATTTCTCCCTTAACAAAGCATCCTCCTCAAGCCCAAAAGTATAACAAAGCTACACGATTTTGCCTTATAAACTAATCCAGCAACAGGTGCATTAATATCAGCTTTGTAAACAGAAATCTGAATTATGATCAGTAGCATAACAGAATTTGAGAATGATATAAATAACGCAACACACAAGAACGGTGCATTGCACATGGAAATATGTTTAAAATATTAGAAAACACAAGCACCTTTCATAGCAACTTTACCATTCCAATAAATGTCAGGTCTTTCTCATCATCAAGAGAGATTGTCTGTCGGCCCAAGGGCATCCTTTTTAAGGCCAGTGCCAAGCATCTTAAAGTTTCTTTTCCTGCGAAACTGATCCACCAATGAGTTATTTATATGAAGGCTCAAATATAAAATTTCTGATGCAAAAGCCAAGCTTATTTTGACTGTTGTACTCCACTCAAACTGGAAACAGCCACCAATAAAGATCAGCATCCATTCAACCATAAGAGCCCAATACTTTATTTGCAAGCCATGTAGAGAGAATTGGTGTAATTGGCTGGCTGATCCATGCTCATCAGCCAAAATTTCGAATAAGTGAAAGTGACTGATCTGTAAGTTAAGCAGCAGTTGAAGGCGTGGCTCTAGAATAACTTACATCACTTGCAAAAGGAAGTTCTCAATGCATTATTTAAAATATTCCCTCACATTAACCCAGAAAACATATATACCATTGACTAATTGCTGCAACAAATGCAAGAAATGAGGAAAATCCGCAGTACATGTAAAGTTTTGTGGCGACCAGATCATTGTCATGACTGCCAGTAATAGCAGATAGCCATTGGTACCCCAAAACAACTGACTTCAAGCCAAAGAGGAACAAAATCTCTCTTCTACAGTCAGAGCTATTCATCCCATTGGACAGGACAACATGACAGCCAAAAAAGAACGGAATTTGATGAAAGAAACAGAGGGTAAATGACCATTAGTAAACAACTAACCTGTGGAGCCTCGCCTCTAGCTCAGCTTGAATATCAGTTGTCAGTGGAACAGTGGAACCATCATCATTGCACAGTATGCTAGTGCATCTCGAAATAATGCTCTCAGGAGCACCTTTTGAAAACATTACTTCCATATTTTTCCGGCTATAAAGAACACTCATCATTTTGCGGTCCCGAGAAAATTCTAAAACAGAAACCTGCAAGAGGACCTTCTCAACTTTGGGTTTCTTGCATGGGAAACTCAATATTGCTTAACTCTTGTACAAGTTTAGAGTTGTCTAAGATTAATACACAGATATACTTCCAGACTTCTAAAAAATGGTAAGACAAACTTCAAACAGGCATAAATTAAAGATAATCTGTTACTAATCAGCCATGACAGCCAATAAACCTCGATCTAAAAGCTCTACCTACAAAGAAAAACTAAGAAGTTATTAAAGAAAGGAAACTTTTTGATGTGGTCAATCAAACAAAAGATATAGACAATGTCAGTTTGCAGAGACGTCAATCTAACTGATTTTCAAGTTTTTTCCACATGTTCTAGACTGTTGAATATTTTCATCTCTATCTTACATAATCTGGACTTCCCATGACAAGCAATGACTTATTCAATCTGATTTTCCTAATTGCAAAGGGCCATAATTTGTAGGCACCTTGACCATTCTGAGGTTGAAAATTGGTTTATATATTGTTCTCCAATACAACTTAAATTATCACAAGGCTTATTAGCTTATTTTCCCTATTACACGTCAAACACACAAGTTTTCCAAGAGAAACTGCTGCTTATTTCTAGATAAATATTTCAAGACATTGAAGTCAACGGAATAATGTCAAATTCATACAGGTCTCATCTTCACATCTGTAACTGCATAAGCACGATTCACTTGTCACTGTAATTTATGTACAAGTGAAACAAGAACTGCAAAACAAACTGTAGAATTTTTCTTCTCTCATTTTTTTTTTTTTTTTTTTTTTTTTTTTTGGGGGGGGGGGGTGTGGGGTGGTGGGTTTGGAGGGAGGGGGCAGGGAGGAGGTCGACCACCTAGCTCTCTTATTTACTTCACCACGAAAAATTTATTTTAACATCAACTGTATCAACTGTATGAGCTAAATGAAGAGCGAAAACCATGCAACAAAAGTTTCACTATCACAAACCTTCTTAAATTGGTTTTCCCAGTAGTGATTACAATAAGAAGCACGTTCATGCTTGCTCAGTACGTTCAGAGCAGAAGGCATAGAATCAAAGCCAGGAAGGCCAACCTGAGAAGAAAACAATAGATTTTATTCCAAACAGTTGCCTTAAAATGGCAATGTCATTCAGAAGCAAAAAATAAGCTAAAGAAGTGGGAGTGCAGCTATTAACAGGGCAGGCAAACCAACCTTCTCTGCCAAAACTCGGAGAGCAACTTCAGTTGACTCGCCTATTTTTTCATAGTCTCCTTTGTCTGGATTATATTGTAGAACAGATTCATTGCAAAGTGCAGAACACATCGCTATTTGCAGAAGACAAGGATGCTGAGCAGGAAATTCAAGCTGCAACACAAATAAGAATGTTTAGTCATAGTTTTTAAGGATATGCTGAGGCACCGACTCCAGTGGAGTCTAAAAACAGATTATCTGGGTTCGCCTAATTATATCTAACTAGCAAAAGCAAAGTCGGCATGAACATGTTTATTTGGTATCTTCTCTGATTATGACGCATGTAGCAGGCAGGTCATTCCCACCTTCAAGATCATTTTTAGTAGCATAGAGATTATCTATATTTGACTCACTGTATTGTCGTATAGGTGTTAAAGTCCCAGAGTTTTCTGTAATGAGAACAGCTTAACAATTTAAGTAATATTAGCAGAATAATGAATATTTCACCAAACCAACTTCAATTCAATAACCTTGAATCCGCTCCTCTAATTAGATGGTCCCTTTTCAGAAGACAAAACCTAAACCTATAGAATTATATCAGAAGTGTGAACAATCACAACAAGAAGTGAACAAACCACTCAGAAAGAAAAGTGAAGGAACCAAAGTAACGACAATACGTGTCAACATCTTGCCACAAAAGCTAGGATCTAGAAATAGTCCTAAGCACAAAGGTACCAGTGAGGAAAATATATTTCCTCCAGTTTAAACATTCTGACAATTGAAAACGAGGCAAGTCAATACCTTCATCCCGCTTTTATCAAAAATAAAACCTTCTGGAGCATAAGTTGTCCCACTGACACTGTACTCAGCAAGCATTGCACCATGGTGGACTGAATGAACACATATCTGTTCCAAAACGACAAGGAAAATGTGTCATTTAGATGACAGATACATCTTGAGTATTATTCTCAGTGGAGATCATACAAGCATGATAGAGCTCGGGATTGGCAAAGGTGAAAATGTATTCTAGGTCGGGGTAATCATATTAGAGATGAAAGTGTAGAAAACTTCTCTTTAGCATCATAAAGGAAAATCACTTGAAATAACCAAGAACAATAGGAACAAGACACTTAAATCAGGGGCATACTGCGTATTAGCCTTTATGTAATTACTAATCATCGCTTTTGTTTTTGGGCAGAGAGCACCAATCACAATGGAAAAGCAAATATCAGACAAAAGAAGCAAAGGATGATTAAAGGAAAAGGATGGGACAGGATAAAAATTTTGGCACAATGACACAAAATGGATCATTTAACCTACCCTTAACTAGTAAGTTTACTGCAATTGTGCAGGAAGAAAGAGAACAAGGACCACAACCAAACACACAATGAACCAAATTTACCATATGGCATGATGTCCTCAGAAGAAGGAAATAAAGAACTCTACTACTATATACGATTCCTTCTTGCAATGGAGCACAAATAGCCACGCAATCATTAAGTCTATGGCAGATTGTTAAGAAATGATATTTTAATCAACTGATAGGGTTCATATCTATGATTTCGAGGAAACCCTGAATTTTCATAGATTCTCCACCATGTGAAGACCACATTTGATAATAAAAGAAAGTAAAGATCAGATTTATTCTTCTTTATCTGAATTATTAACTGGTAATTAACCATCTAGTAATACTATCATCCAACACCATATCATCAATAAATGAACAAAGGCCTCCAAAATATCAAATCAGAAAAAGACAATACCGGTCAAAATGCCTCCAAAATCTCTCACCATGAAAAGACATTATAAGTCAAACACACCATGTATTGGGCACAAGCCCTTCATATCCCAACGCAGATACTTAAAGGTACTGGAATACAAATATATATTTGAGAAATTGGGGAAAATGGGAAATAGGAAAGTTTTGAAAAACATTATTATTTTTTGTGTTGAAGGAGAGGAGGGAAAATTTCAAATTAGAGGCATTTTCTACCGATTTTCTTCATCCATGTTGCATCCAAACAAAGAATAAGGGAAACCGCAATAAAATAATATAAAATAAAATAAGAAGAGGAAAGATTACAGGAAAAGCAGAGAAAACAGCCAACATTGGAGAACAAATAGCTGGCGAGAAAAGGTTCAGTGTTGATCACCTTTGAGACAGACATCATGTTGGTGGTCAAAGTCCCAGTTTTGTCACTGCAGATAACAGTTGTGCAACCTAAGGTCTCTACAGAAGGCAAAGATCTTACAATGGCATTCAGTCGAGCCATCCTCTTTGTTCCAAGTGCCAAACACCTAAAAGTAAGATTAAGTACCATCATTTGATTAACTTCAGGTTAAATGTCTCACGTGCTGGAGAAAAGAAACTCGATAGCTGCACAAAATCACATGTGAAAGTTACATCAACTGTATGCATCTGTCCTATCTATTACACTTCCAAGGATGCAACATATAAAGTAGATTATGTGTACTATATGTCACTTAAGCAATAAAGATGTAGAGAAATTCCTAAATGATGCAAACCAAATCAACCTAGATCTTTTGTTGAAGTTCCTTTTCTATATTTCTTTCCTTTCTAATGTGCGAGAATTCTTATAATTGACAAAATAAGGATGCCTCCCTTTTTATCAAAATAAGAATCTTACAACTTTAAGGTTCTTTCTGCAGCGTTAATAATCTTTAATGCATGCTTCATATGTTTCTGCCGCAAATCCATGTTATGAAGTTTGCTTGGTTAAAAAGGCATGATAAATGAAGTAAATTGTCAATTTCACATAGGATCTTATTGTGGATTTCATAGAAGAGCAGTACGACCTATTTTAGATTACTCCTTTTGGATTCCATATGTCCATAAGTAAAACCGAACATGATAATTGGAAAGCCAAGTTGCATAATGATGGAAAACATTAAGAGTGATTATTAGTATGCACCACACCACATTTTTTATAAGAAATGATAATAAGTTTGCATAAAGGCATATTTGTGGCATTGCATGCATCTCCACCTCACAGTTTTTTAACTAGTCATTATCATGCACAACATCTCAGAATCAGTCTATCCTTTTAGGAGCAAAGGAAAAAATAATAATGCAAAGAAGAAGCACATGCTACACACCTCGGCTTCAATCAGCAAGGACAAAAATCTTTGGGAATCTCGTGCTGATGGCATACCAGCAAAATTATGCAATATCACTTTCAAGCAATGTCCTTTATTTAAGTAAGTCACATACATCACCATACAACGATGCCATATTCCAGAGAATAATTGAAACTATTGAGCAAGTATTTTCTTCTTCCACATTATTATTCGCTTGTCCTGGTCATGGCAAGGTACCAGAACTGTTAAAGTATCACACAGCACCTGTCTATGGGGTTTCAGTGGGCCTTTTTATACATGTAATCTCCCTTCACCTAATAGCTTTAGTGGATTGGATTTTCTAACATGTTATTAGACCCTAGTTCCACCCCAGGTTATTTGTGCATGTGGCTCCACTCTCGTCAGTTCCATGTGCTGATCAAGTCCCATTTGAACATTAGAAGGGTGAAAGCATCCACATAACTTAAGCTTTTGGTTTGCCCTTTCAAAGAAAAACCATTAAAGGACTTGTATCCGATGTTTTGCAACCCCTGAAAGGAAATCTAAATTAGTTGTGCACCGCATGTTCTGGCTTCGCCCTTGAAAACTTTTATGTTCAGTTACCATATTGTTCAAGTTGACGCCATTGCAGGAACAAAAATTTATTTCTGGTTTTACTCTATAACTCCCTGTGATTGCTGCTAATTATTGTACCCCTGAAAAGCACTTACGTAGTTACAACAGCAGGAAGGCCTTCTGGAATTGCTGCAACTGCAAGAGCAACTGCTATCTGAACAGGCACAAGAAAACAACTTCAATTGTTATTTGTAAGACTATAATAGAACTAAACATAAAAAAGCAATGCAACTTCGGAACAACTCAAACGAATTCCAGAAAAGCTTCCTACATGGTTCAAGCTATCACTAGATTTATAAATCCGTCCATTTCTGATTAATCCTCCAAACAAGGATGTTCAGAATCCAAAACATTCTTAAGAAAGCAAGAAATGTAACTTATCCGCAAAAACATTACCTTAAAGTAATGAATTGCACCCTGTAGAAATCCACCATGGGCTGGGTCACGAAAGTGACCAATGTTGACAACCCATACTAGCACACATATCCCTGCAATGACCTAAAGACATCTAACAAAGTTTAGAAATGAGCAAGAACTAATGTCTCCAAATCAGATCAAGAAAAAATTGAACTGCAGCATCTCAAGAATTCAGAAGGAATGTATGTTCTTCAAAACCATTATCAACGTATCAAAGATGACAAGGACAAAAATGACACTTTCAGTACCTGGGGAAGCATAAACCACCAATTCCAAATCATTACTTGAGGTCAACAAATGGCCAGGTCAAAGGAGATAAAATAGTAATTCAACAACAAAGGCAGTGCCACAGTGGGTTTTACCAAGAGTTGCTAATTGAACAGGTCCCCCCCAAAACCCAACTGTAAAATAAGTTTCTCCCCTTATACATCCAATTAAGTGTCACAAGTGAGTAGCAAATTCTTGTGTTGAAGATAAACACCAAGGAACTTCACTAAATTGCAGGCCATATACAAGTGATAATAAAAAGCCAAAACTCACCTTTGCCAGAAAAGTACCAAATTCATCCAACTTTTTCTTCAGCGGTGTCGCCTCCTGCAACCAGTTGGAAGCAAGTTCAGGTAGAGCTTACAGCAATTTCTCAACTAGCAGAAAGGATAAATTAGTTGTTTAAAAGCTACAGTTCCATGAGATCAGCTAAATTGATGCTGAGGTAATTTCAAGGTATGGTAAGTTGAAAAAAAATTCCCTTGGTTTTGCCCAGTCGAGTCATCAACCACTTCAGACCAAAAAAAAAAAACAGTCATCAACCACATATGCCTCAAAACAAAACTTGGCCCACTCATAGATCAAACAACTAATAGATAATATAGCAGAAATATTACATGAAACACTTGAGCAAAAATATCAGTCAAAGCAACCAATGACAAAGCACATTGAATATTCTTAAGCAAGACAAACAAACAGTTTAACCACCAGATATACCAAGAATAGTAGAAATGCTATAAATGGGGCAAAGGTTCATTCACATGCAATTAACAACCAAACACTTATTCCAAGGATGAAGTGACAATGGCAGGTGATGACTTGGTATACTCACATCCCCTGTTTGCAACATCGAATCACGTATGCTGCCCATTGCTGTGTTAGCACCAACTCCAACAACAATAGCTCTTGCCCTACCCGAAACTACCACAGTACCCTGGCAGTGAACATATCCAAAATTACATCATACTATTCACGCTACAGAAAACATGGGAGCTACCATGGTTGAAGAGCACATGAACAAGTGGGAAGCAATTATAGCTGGGATACAAAGTCTATTAATTTCCGGTTTTTTCTAAATAAGTTTATTCACTGTCTCGAAATCCAAGATAAATGCTAAAAGGATATATACTTTTGCTGAGACATAAAATCAGATGCTCTGCACTTTCTGGATGAATTTTGGCTGATTCAATGTCAATAAGTCTCTTTTACTCCCTGCTATTTCGTTTTTATTTAGAAATATTTCTCTATGTCACTGTGCTTACAGCATCAAGCTTGGCCGGAGTACCCCTACTAATGCTTGTGTGCATTTCCCAAGCAAATAATACAATAAGCACCCATGCCTCAGAATGGTTGGCAAGAAGAAATAATCTAAAATCCATATTGTTAGTTTTTAGAGTGCACAGCTTCAGATATACTCATTTGGCATATTGACATTGCACAAGGTACCACGAGATGAAGAGCAGCTCTATCTTTGGGTAAGTCAACATCTGCGTAATGTATAAGGATTCCAAAACACCAGATTATATCAGAACCATATGACTTAGCTTAATTTGCACGCACATCTGTATTTGTGTAGCAAAAACTTCTGGAGACTATTAAAAATCATTGAATCCCTGGAACAGAATGCAGGCTTCTAGAAAAATGAAAAGAAAATAAACAGAAAATGACTGTAATTTCCAGAAGATGGCCATATTTATCCACTATAACATGCTTTTGGTCCCAAATTATGTCCATGCAGCAGTTGGGCACATGATCCTTTACCGAGAAAAGTATATTCGTCTTGTCTTGATAAACAGCATTAGTTGTCACAGTGCACACAAGCTCTTTTTCCACGGAGCAGCTCTCACCTATCACCAGGAAACAGTTTCAGCTGCTAAAGCATTCATATGTTCAAACTTCAATGTCTTAATCCTCCTAGATAGATGAGGCTATAATGTTTCAGTGAAGCAAAAGCAACATCTTTAACTGAACATTACATCTATAATGATGCGATTATGGCAACCAAAACAGCAGACAGACAAATAAATTATTCTACTGATAAAGAGTACTCTAAAACATTGGACGTCACTTTCTAGCTCTATTTACTCCTGCTCTTTTCTCCTGAAATTTCCTGCCCCTTCATCTCTTCCAGACATAGATCCTTAAACTACTAATTTGACTAAGTCCGTGAATATCCAAATGGGTTCTAGAAAGGTCACCCAAAATTTACCTCACCACAACAAGATCTATGAAAGCCATAAGGACTGATTGCATCAGATTATATTCACAGGACAACATGAACTCCATAGTCAGGCCTACCCTTCAGTCACATAAACTTTCAATTATTGAAAGTAGACGACATGATGAAACTACCAGATCATTCCTTTCAAGAAGGGGTGTATTCAAACTCGAAAACTGTGTCTGGTCTTCATATACTACCCCTTGAACGATTCCAAACTGAAAAGTATACATGGCAAAAATTTAATATGCATGACTGCTGAACAAGGCTCCTCACAAAAGCTATAAAAGGAACTGGATTGACAAGGATAAGAAGATTGATATGCTTCACCTAGCATGTCAATCATCTTAACAATGTTCAATTACGCAAATCAAATATTAGTGAGATGTGTATAATTGGTCAAAGTTTACTTTTGATCAAGCTTGCATTATCTAGTATGTCTTTTCTTGAGCGCACTCCTTTCTTTGATCAGCGAGTCATCTAATAGCCATCCTAGTCAAAGAATTTATTTATGTTCTCCCTGTCTTTCCCTATGTTCTATCTCCCCTAAACAGACCAAATCAGGCCCAAATGGCTCCATGCCAGGAGCTGAGCTCTTAGCTTCTACTGAGACAACCCTACTCCCCAAATTGCTTAATAAACAAAGCCGAGAAGTTAAGACATATAATGCAAAAAATACCTGTAAGAATGGCTTGATCAACACGTAACTGATCACTTAACATCTCAACCATTCTCAAATCAGCTGGAACTTTGCATCCGACTGCTCATCAAACAGAAAATGGAAGTCAAGCTTTCAAGAGCTAATTATGTTCTAAATCAAGTCAACCATCTCCACAACTTTAATATTTCACTAACTGACCACTAACTTCTACAATATCTCCTGGAACAAGTTCTGTAGCTGGAAGAATAGAGAAACAACCTGAAACCAGAGAGTTTCCGTGAGGATAAGATATATAAAAGTTGACATGAGGCCTTTCCAATAAAAAGGTTATGCTAACGCTACATGCAAAGCCAAAAAAGCACAAGACAAAACATTGTTGCAAAAAGAAAAAGTACTTTTTTCCACCCAAAAGATCTTCTCTAAGCAAATTTTCATTTTGAGTGTGTCCTGTGAGTCAAATATGGACATTAATACAAAAAGTTTTCCAGTTATAAAGATATTATTGAAAGGAAATACCAAGAACTATATATAAACAAGAGTTCTTCATCAATCTGTACAAAACAGAGCTTGCCAACAGGTGAAACACTCTTGTAGAATAGAAATACACTCACATTACATAGTAGTACCCAAAAGAAGCTAGCGAAAAATACTTTTGAGAGTTTGTCTTCAGTGGAACTGACTTGGTAAAAATGATTTAAGGTGTTTCATGAATGTGCAATATGCATGTACCCTGATGACTGAGACAAAATGCCCAACAAAATTCTCTAATTCGTTTCCTTCTTATTAGATGTGTATGGCCTCACCCTCCTATTACCTTTTTTTTCCTGTCGGCATTCCTGAGGCAGCAATTTTTCTGATGTGCACTTCTAAGATTTTGCTGTTTTCCATGAAATTATCACGTATACAGGTGAAAACACCCTTAAAATTGCTAATTAAATTTTTCTAATGAGAAAAAACCAAAATGTCACATTCTTCAAAATGTGAAATTTCTGAAAGTAAATCTACTTTCCAACATGTCATAAGCGACCCTTTCACTTACTTAAAAAAGAGAATATGAATATACATGGTGGACCTCACTACAATAAAGCATAATTAGCAAAGAGATTATCCTCTTTTCTGGAAGATATGCCTACCATTTCTCAACACAGTCGCAACATCAGCCTGATAAGCACGTAGCTCCTACATTGACAGGGTGAAGGATCAAAGATCAGAAAAGATAATGATTAAGCTGTTCAACAAAAGAAAATCGAGAAGAATAAAAGTCACTGTGGCATCTCCTGCAATGAAAGTGAAGGAACAGAGGATTACCCACTAGTCAGTTATGGGGAAGGGGGAGATGAGACTCAAGCCCAACAACAATTGGCCTTAATAGCCTGATGGGAATCAGCAACCATGCCAATTACTTATCCCTCATATACCTAAATGGAGCTCTTTGGGTCTAATTCCAAATCGTTGTCATAAGATAAGTACCTTTACCATCAATAGGATGCTAGACTCACTGACTTCATGCAAATAGTGGAGCATTTAAATTCACATTCTTGGATGAAGTCTACTACAGCAGTGGAAACTATGCAATCTTTAGCCGCACATCACCATCAAGTATGTCACATAATTCGAAAATCGGGAACCTATCCATCAATTAAACTGGGTTGAAAGAGAGTCAATCACTTATATATAGTCTTGCACCCAGTAAAAAATAAATCACATATTCAGTCCAGTAAGTCTAGGAAATTAGTCTGCCTAATTAATATCAGGACATTCACTGGATCTGGTCCTTATACAACAAAGGAAGTCCTCCAGGGTACTTTTTTATTTAAGGAAATTTGTTTGAACTAGAAGGAGAGCTTTCTCTGCAGATCACAATATTGGGGGAGTTCTCCAAGGCATTTCTCTATTTGAGGGTCACTACGACAGTTACTTCCTAGCACTCATGGTAACATAAGCTTGAGTTTGGTACTTACCTCAAGAGCTTTCTCTGCATTTGTTTCAGTGATTACTCCTACAGCTGCATTGGCAGCCAATATCATCAGAATCACCTGTGCATGTGATTCAATCAACATAACTCTTATTTGAACGGAAAAGTTCAAGCAAAACAAAGAGTAAACTAGAAAAGAAAGAAACAACACCACTTCCTAAGCCATGCAAGCACTGCACAATAAAAATGAAGTACATTCATGATATTACATATATGCTAGTTAACCTTCATATACTGTCAAAGCAGGCAAAAAGATTTAGAAATGTTCCATGCCCACCCATGCCATCTTTGCAAACAAGGAAAAGGAAAAGGGCTAGCTTGCACATGCAATCTGTTGGGTGATACATGGTTTCAGCTGAACTACATTATAGATAAAGGATCGCGAGGGTGTTTGCCCTTAACTTGTAAAATCAAATCTTCACCTCATTACGTTTGTAAATCTTGTTACGCAATGCGGTGTCCTCCAACTTTTCAGTTCTTGGAATACTTCCAATGAACTATCTACCTCTAAAAGTCTCATAGTGCTGCCACTTTTTCTCAAAATTACTTGGAGAGGACACAACAGAAGAAATGTGATGGAAGTCAAAAATCAAAATATGGTTCCTCCTATATTGGACATCTTTTTCATTGTTTTTTTTTTGGTAAGGAAATTTATTTATTTTTGGTAAGGACATATTTTTCATTGTTGGGAACTTCTTTTTTCTACTTTTTGCCAAGATTGGGTGTATTAAATAATTTTTCTCCTCTTCCTATTTTAAACTTCTTTTTCATGGCTGGGAACTTCTTTTTCTATTTTTTGCCAAGATTGGGGGTATTATGTAATTTTTTCCTCCATCAGATGCTCTTGTACATTTCTATTAAAGTAGACCATTCTTTTAATAAAAAAATTTTATGTAATAAAAGTTTGGAAATAGAAAAACTATTCGAGCAGAATGGAATATGCTTAAACAGAAAAAAAGGAAACTAACAAGAGGATACTAATTCATTGTAAAAGTATAGAGCATTAAGAATGCTTGAATTAGCCAAAACAGAATCCAGAGAAGATTCAGATTCTTGGAAAGTATTTATTTTTTGGGCTCCTTCGAGATGCACCATGTGAAAAAGAGAAGAGCAGCATGGCAAGCCTTTTTGGAAAGGTGAGAGCAGGAAGGGAAGCTCCAGAAATGAAACGACTACTATGACAAAAATGTTGAACAAACCTTCCTGCCTCCCTCCCTCCCTCCCCGCACATGTTATCAAAAGTCACAGGAAAGCTGCACATGTTATTAAAGATTTAAAAGTTTCCGGAAAAGGCTTCTCTTGAACATCTTTTAAGAACCCTTTATAGTAGGTGAGAATGTCTCATAGAATGCAATCACATCAGGCATTAAACAGGCATATGGAGAAAATAATTTAGGGTACTTAAGATGGATGCAGAAATATCAGCTCAACCAACACTAATAGCACAATAGTTTTACCGAAGGCTCCAAAAAGGCTGCAAGGCCAGTTTCACCATTAACCAGAGCCAAAACAAAGGACACAAGGGCAGCTGCAATTAAGATCTTCACAAGCAAATCATCGAACTGCTTCAAAACCAATTTCCAGAAGGAAGTCCCTGGATTAACCATCAGAATAAAGAAATAAAGACCATAAGCTTTTACAGTATTCACTAAAGTGATTTCTTGACATTTCCATAAAGGATGAGACAAAAAAAATATCGATGACACACTTGTCCAATAAACTGATTTTTTCAACAACTGAAACCAAAACAAGATTAGGGCATGTTGTTAACTAATGCTATTGAGTTAGGGATAAAGAACTTTGGGACAGTTTTATTCATATACAATCTTATCATCAGGATGTTCCTGAGACAGAGAGCCAAAGTACCACCAGTGATTGAAAAGGCAAACTCATGTAACACCTCGATATTGTGTTTGCAGGTACACAGTCTGACGAGTAATTCTAGGTTGATATCTCATTTTATAAATTCAGTTCCTTTTATCTCTTTAATCACCAAGTTGAATGCCCATTTCAAGAATAATACATTGCAAGTTCCTTCTAGTTATGAGAATTAAACATCACTCCATTCATAAAGTAATTTTGATATGGCTTCACCATAAATGCAAATGTCAATCCTGATTTTATTTGCTTCAGCATAAATGCATATGTCAATCCTGATTTTTGATTCTGTACTTGGTACTCACCACTGAGCTGTAGTGCACTTCCAGCTTTTAAGCTCGACATACTTCCAACTTAATATAGTTTCTACCAAAATCTGACTGTTTTGGGATATTCTAATTTAGTTTTCATCAGGTTGACAGTTTCAATTCAGTGGCAATATTTAGTCAATTATGCAATCAGACATGTGTGCATGTATTAATCACACAAAGTAAAAATTGGAGGATTTGTAAACCTTTATTGTCCTTTAAGACCTTACTTTTTGCAGTTGTTCTCGCTTAAAATTCTTGCATTGTGATTTATTAAAGCAGTACGGCATATCATGCTGACACAAGCCTCTTCGTTCTTCATTGATCGTAAGAGGCTTAGATGGTATAATCAATTTTAAGCATTAAGTGTATGCCAGCATGTTTTAAGTTTAGGACTTTACAAGGAAAAAACAATGGATGGGACTCAGAAAAAGAGCTCGCCTCAAGTTCTCAGACTTTCTTCAATGTTTTTTCTACAAATGTTTGATTTTCAATCCCTGAACTCCTCATAATCTTAAGTTGGGTAGAATGACAACAAGCTAGAGATCAAGGAAGAAAAAAACGATCAACTTATGCGCTTGCTTGATTAAAAGGTTTTTCAAGAAGGGGGCTGGAGAGAGATAGAGAGAGACATGCTTACTTTCCTCTTCGGGCAGCACTGAAAACCATCAGCAGATCATGAAGCACATAAAACAAAGAGTCAGAAGATTTAAGCACTACTAACTAAATAATACACATATCAGAAGATTGCACCACAAACAACTAACAAAAGATATTATTTCAAGCATTGACTCATTTTGTTTATCATTATACCCTGCAGCCGCATATAGAAGTACATATTCATGTGATACTAAAATCAAGATTCTGCCAAAAATATAAGGTAGCTACAAAGAAAAACTAATTATGGAAAGTAAAAGAGAATATATGAGTTCCATCTCACCAATTGCTGCCAAGAAGATCGACAATAAAACGTGGACTGAACTAGAGAAGGAGAATCAAAACACAATTTGATAACCAGAAAGGAAAAATAAGGGGCTACAAGAAGCTCAAAATGCATTACGAGTAATCAAACAACAACTTCTGCCAAAAGTAATCTAATACTAAGCAGCCATTGCCTCTCCTTGAGTGGCTGTCAAGCCGAATTAATTCCTACCCATCACCCATATCAGTGAAAACTGTAACTATTGTTTTAGACTAAACGCCTTGAACCCACTCAGAAAAATGAAGCCATCTAGTCTACGTCACAGTAGATCAGACTACGGTGACAAGTGGATGCATTTGTTTAAGATACAATACTCAATACATTCTGTATCTCATCTCTCTTATACATCACTTATCATTAAGGGTACATTTTCACCTTTGTCAAAAGCAAGTTTCCATGACTAAAAAGACAAAAAAAGAAAAAAAATAAAGGGTTCTTTGTGCCTTCTCATCAACTACTAAGTAACTTGTGTCTCAGATGCCTCAACCTCAAATATCAGTAAATTATTTCACTTTATGCCAAAGACAAGTGGCTCAAATTTCATAGCTTATCTGCCCACATGTTCAGAGCCAACTGATTGCGAGGCACAAAACACACAACAAAGTGGCCAAATGAAGACCTACGGCCAAAGGCAACAGCTTAACGAATCAGCCCAAGCACTTGATGAAAAGGGTAACGGATACGATTCAAGGATCATAATTGAAGTTCAAGTGAGGACGAAGGGGCACACCATTTTTTCCAAAGAGCCTCGCGTGTCTCGCAACCTGCCACGCCAAGGCAAAGACAAAATCAAGCTCAATTCACTGGAACCAAAACTCTATTTCCACGGCCGGAAGGCAAATCCCAAGCTCACGAGTCAAACCTGGGAATCACTGAGCCCTCTACTCGGGTCCACTTCGAAGAAGTCCAGCACCTGAAATTCACAACAATCAAGCTTCAGAATTCGAACACATTGCAACGCTGCGAGGAGCAGTTCCACCTTCTCCGATCGCTCCTGATCACAGACGACTGAACCCTCAAATCAGGCAGCCGAAACTAAAAGGATACCAAACGGGAACCGCCCCCTCCCGCGGAACAATGTACCCCGATGGCGATCCAGTTTCGAATTCGAGGAAGTCGCGAAACTCACCTCGGGGACGGATCTCGCGTAAGCGTCCTCCATCGAAGAACGAGCAGAAGGAAGATCCTCTCCACGCGAAGCACGAGGTAGAGAGAGAGAGAGAAGCGAACTAGCTCGGTGCCAGTTTTCTGTCTCGTCTAGCGTTGGATCTAAAAACGAGGAAGATCAAGGACGACACGGTGGTTCGATCTGCATGCTGCGAGTGCAGGGAGGGCGTTGAAGAAGATCCGAGCGCAGACGTTATGCGTAAGCGACGTTGGGTTTGGGCCGACTTTCTCTGGGCCCAGTACATCAGTTGGCCCAATCCGACCTGTCCGTTCTTTCTAGAGGTGATCGATTTCTGGGTCGGTCGCTTGTAGCCTAGAACTGTGAACCGATCCTGTAACTCTCCCATTCGATATTTAGAACCATCAACTAGACCGGCCGATTTTGGCACTAACCGTTTCCTAATTCGATTGCCATGGAATCAGCCCACTTTTTCAAATCAAATTCTTACGATCAATTTTAAAATTTGCACCATTTCATTACACAAGCATATATCGGTCAACTAGTTATGTTGTTCTTTCTTCACGTCGAATAACACAGTTCGATTTCCATTGGGTGGTTTTTTTTCCTAAAAGAATCGGTTCTCTCTCAGACCAACCTTGAGTCAAGTCCAAGCTGGTTCGATTCGACTTCTCGCAGCCGTTGCTCATCTCTTGCTATTTCTGTAAACTCAATTATGCAAACAATTATATCTAGCAATCATGTAGACTACCCTATCATTTATAAAAGTCAAAAATAATTTAAAAATAAAAGGCTTTTGAGCAACGAGTTTTGATAGCTATTTATTTTAAAAACTTTGCAATATGCAATTATCTTGAAAGTAAATAATATTTGATACATGTGAAATGATAGTCATGGAGTAACTTTCTAAATGAGAAAAAAAATAATTTAAAAAAAACAACAAACTTTTGAACTCTGAAGACCCGATTAAGACATATAAACCCTAAACCACTACGAGCAAAAGCTGTAAGACCCCGGCAAGGTGCCACCAAAATCGCACCACCTCTAGTAAAGCTTACCATGGGTTCAACAACCCAAGTGAGACATGCAAAACCACAACAAATGACTATGAAATTGTAATAACACCGACATAATTGGTCTCACTAGACTCTTAGTGAGGCTAGTATTGAGGCTAAGCTTCCCCAAAGGGCCCTTGCCAGAGCATGGCAGTGGGTCGGGTCGAGTCGAGTTTTGATGTTACTCGACCCGACTTGACCCCAAAAGCATATGACATGAAGCAAAAAAATCCTACTCGGGTTGGGTCAGGTCACGTTTCGAGTCTATCCTTCGTTTTTATATTTTAATAATGGCGGTGGGATCATCAGTCTATCGATAAGAACTGGCAATTTAAACTTGCAAGACAAGACGACATCAGTAGCCTAGGTTTTGTAGGATAAATGCCTTCTTCTTATTCCAATTGACCGCATCAAATATCGCACCCAATTCACTATATTTTGACGTTGGACAAGTAACGATCCAAATTTCACCAAAAATTGAACAAGATCTCTAATTCCCATCAACCTCAACACAACTACACACAATCCGCAAACACGGCGCGATGCCAAGAAAATGCATTGAGCATCAAGCGTGGAGAGAAACCACAACATTGTTTTGCTTGTTCGTGTTGATGTCAATGTCCAAATCGTTAAGTTCTTGTCACATGAAATTGTAGGGCAGAAAAATTCCTCACCGGAGCTAATCTAACGACATTAATAACCTTCGACCAACTAGTGGTCGATGGTGGCTTAGTGTCATTCAGAGAAGCCGACCAACGAGGAGAGGCCGTCAACCGGAGAGGTGGTAGCAACAAGGTTTTCTAGTTTGAGGGGTTGTCGGCGTCTGGGTTCGGTGAAGGAGGTGAGAGGAAAAAGATGGCGGTAGGTAGAAAACAACTAGAGAATGAGACAAAATAGGGAAAAGACAAAAGAGAATAAATAGAAAATTAGAACAAAGGGGAAACAAGCTGGGATTTTGTTCATGATAAGCTTAGATTTTTGTGGGCTAATCGGATAAAGAGGGGAGTTTGTGAATGGGTTGAGTAAGACAAGTCTTCATAGGTTATCTTGGGTTAATCTTAAGGTGGGCCTTGAAGAGGCCCCTTTTTTAAATCTATAATCCGAACCGATAAGGTCCGAGTCAATTAAGTGAGTCAAGTCTCTTGACCTAATTTAATTTCTTTTTCTTATAAGTAAAAAAATTCTAAAAATAATAAAAAAATTCAGAAAAAAATCTAGAAAATTCAGAAAAAATAAGAAAAAAATTGGAAAACCATTAAAAATATTAGAACTTGAAATTGGACAAGCCTTTGGGACTTTACAATAAGCTTCTTTGTTTTGTGTTGCACTTTTCTTTTTAGGGATGATATTAGGATGCTTGTGTGTTTTCCTTTATGATTATAATTGATTGCATATTTTAATATTTTGCGTGTTATTTTCCTGCTCTAGAATGGTTAGGACAAAACGCCGAAGCCTTCGATAGGTTGCCATATTGTTAGTTAGCATTTGATCAAGTTAGGTACCAAAATGGCATTAGTCTTAGAGCTAACATAATCAAGTCACTGAGTTTTTGACCCTAAAAATGCCAGGGGCAACTCCTTTGTTAAAATTTGCATAGGCTTAATCGATTAAAATTTTGAATGCCCATCATTATGTGAAGTATGGCCTTGAGAGAACCCGAGTCAACAGAAGGTCATCAACCCGAAGTTGACAATACTCTTAAACCTAACAACTCTCTGCAATGGGTTAGGTCACGGCACATCCTCTGTTCTATTAGGTATGATGTTTATGAATTAGATACCAAGATGCAAATTTAAAACTACAAATTGAAATTAAAATAAATAAGGCAAACTATTTAAAGAACCCATGTAAGTAGCACGTATTGACTATACAATTGTCATTAAGTTATTAATTACCAATTAAAATATGCAAATCAAGGTAACTACTCGTGCTCCTCATTTCCAATTGGATTAATTTTCGAGGTTATTGCTTAAATTATAAATTATGTGAGATTCGATCCATGAAGTCTAATTTGAGTTGTGAAGCTATGGAATTTCATGAAAATGATAGCTTATGGTGTTATGGATCTATAGAATTTTACGAATGTTGATTTGAGTTTATAGTTTGCCTCAAACAAAGTTTTGAAATTTCCCAAATGTAATGAACAATGCACGTCCAGCAATTTCGGGATTGTATTTCATTATTTCTTAGCTTGATTTTGGATGAGTCAAGTTGGGGTTCTTGTAGTATGTTGAAGGGAGTTTTGTTAATTGTAATTGCGTTTGAAATGGGATTCGATAGAGAGAGTTATGGTGTGACCAAGTTTTGTACTCAAGCTCCACGTTACAGATAGTTTTGGATGATCGCTTTAGGTGAGCGATTTGTGGGGTTCGTTTGAGTCACTTTGTCAACATTTAAGTTGAGTTTAGCCGAGTCGTAGTTGAGATAGTGTTTTATTCGATTTTTAATGTTGTTTCTTGCTTTGATAGTTTGAATTGCTTATCAAAGAACAACAACAACCATTGACCAAGCAAGCTATGGATCTAGCCAAGGAAACACAAGCTTATCGAACTTGAGCATAAAAGATCATCATCCATGCAAGCTTATGTGGATCTAAAATCATAAATTAACTTTGCAAAACCCCCATTTATTCGACAAGGAATGGAAGACGGACAAATGAAAGAGAAAAGAAAAATCAGATAAATAAGATAATAAACATCGAAATCAAAAGGGAAAGGTGAACATTATAAAGAGAAAATACAAATAAGAATATGCAGTATTCATATCAATATCGAAGATTGAACCTTACTTGGGATGCCGTATCAATTTATATCCATTGATATTCCAACTAGATCGGTTGCTTAACTCTATCACACCACTCATAAGTAATATCATTCAATGAGAATTTCTTATATTTTAAGGCAACAAACAACACTAGTAAAATTGTTAGGTATTATACATATAACATTTGATTTTACATCATAATAGAGATCACATTTAGAATGAATGATTTTACACACCCTGTGCTATAAGGGGGGACATTTTTTAAAAGAGATCCCGAGATGCGAAATTTAAATTTACCGATTGAAGTTGAATTAAAAAAGACAAACTTAGCAACTATTGACTAAACAATTGCCATTAAGTTATTAATTACCAATTAAAAGATGATAATGAAGGATTTTTTAGAGAAGAACACCTCTGAAATTAATCTTCATTCTATAGAGTATTTCTACACCCCCAATGAATGTCACCACATATGGTGGTGAGTTGATCTTCCTAATGATGATTCTATAGGAGACACCCTCCATTGTACAAAGCGACAATCTCATGCACGCCGATGACAAGATAATCATCAAAAGAGACCATAGACTCGTCTAGAAAATGCTTCATAATGCTCTCCCTACTATGATCAAACAATGCGTAATATCAATCACCGAAAAAGCAAATGTGTAGAAGAGGATCCATTTATCTTGAGAGAGAGTAAGAAAGAGAAAGCAAGAGATCTGGGCATGATTTAAACAGAAACCCTAGGGCAATAAAGAAAGAGAGATTCAAGCATGATTTAACCAGAAACCATAAGGCTCTTGCTTTTTATTGTAAAATATGGGTTTGACCAAGTCCAAAAGAAAAACACAACTTGAAAAGTCAATTAAAAAAAAGTGGACATTTAAGGCACGTTTGGTAAAGCTTCTGTTTCGGGGAACAATTTTTGTTGAGAAATGATTTTTTTTTTTTGTTCTTAGGAACAATTTCGAGCAAAAGAACGCATTTTGCAACTTTCCAAAATTTCTATTCCCCGGATAGAAATACGTTTGGTAAAATTCTTATATTTTTTTTATTTCTTTTAGTTTTTTAATTCTTTTTTTTCTTTTTCCTTTTTCTTTTTCTCTTTGGCCGGTAGTGGCCGGCGACTGGCTAGGCAATGTCTGGCAAGGCTTGGCCTCGCCCAGGCGGCGAGAGGTCGGCCTCGCCCTGGCCTGGCGAGGCCCAACCTCGCATCAACTGGGGAGGCTGAGCCTCGCCGTGGCTCGGCATCTCCAGGGGCCAGCAACGCTCCGGCAAGGTCACTGGCCCTCGTTTGGCCGGTCACCGACACCAGCCATGGCCTAGGCCGGCAACCAGCTAAAAGGAAGAAGAAGAAGAAAAGAAAAAAAAAAAAAAAAAGAAAGAAGAGAGAGAAAAATTGATTCAAGAAATTGTTCCCGGGAATAAGAAACTTTTTTTTTCTACTTCTTGTTTCTGTTCCAAATCTATTCCCGGGAACAAAAATTTTACCAAACACATTTCTATTCTTTTTTTGTTCCCTAGAATAAAAGAATAGAAAATTTTGTTTCGGGGAACAGAAATTGTTTTTAACAAACAGGCCCTTAGCTTATAAAGAGGAGAAACAGCTCCCCCGTAGAAAGGGAAACCAATGGGAAAGAAAGAAAAAAGAGAAAAGGAAAGAAGAATGAAGATAGAGGATGAAGAAAAGAGGGGTTCCGTGCGTGCTTGCTACCAACGCCTCGCCAAATCGATTCAACTTTGATTTGCAATGCTTGGTAAATGGTCACACTCCTTATTTTTCTAAACAGATTAGTTTTCGAAGTCAAGGCTTAAATTTTGAATTATGTGAGATTCGAGTCGCGAAGTTTGATTTTTTTAGTTTTGAACTATGAAATTTCATGAAAATGATAGTTTGGGGTATTGTGGAGTCATGAATTTTACTAATTTTGATTTGAGTTTACAGTTTGCCTGAAAAAAATAGAATTTCCCACTCGTGATGAATAGTATGTGTTCAACGACTTAGGGCTGTATTTTGTCAGTTTTTGGCTCAATTTTGGGTGGTCAAATTGGAGTTCTTATAATATGTTGAAAGGGCTTTCAATTAACTTTAAGTATGTTTAAAATAAAATTCGTTGGAGAGAATTTTAATGTAATGAAGTTTCGCACTTAAGCTCCGTATTACGAACGTGTTTGGTAATCGCTCCAAGTGAGCGATATGTGAACATGTATGAATGGCAATCGGGTATAGACATTTTTTTTCAAATTACAATCGAGATGGCATGTCATGATCTCGAACGAATATAATTGGACTACAAAGCTTACACGAAATTTTGTTAGCGTTTAAATCAAGTTTAGCTAAGTTGTAGTTGAAGTAGCATTTTACTCAATTTTAACGTTGTTTATTGTGAGTAATCTTTGTTATTTAGTTGGAAGCATTTCGAGGTGAGTGGTGCTATCTCTTCTTTAGTTTGGTAAAACTCATGTCTTGAAAATGATATGATGATATATTATGAGTTAAAGAAGCATTACGTGATTTGATATTCCTAAATCCTATGAGGATGAGGAGTGACACCGTCTTTTCTCCGAAGGATGCAGCCTCAAACCCAAATATCAAGCTCCCAAAAGTTCTCACGATAATGCTCTTACTCTAACGGCCACTAACTATGGGATTTAAAAAACATACTAAGAAGAATTGAATGAACTATCATGACCTTATCACAACCTAATGAGCAATGCATTTTATTAAGTGGATTGAACAATTACCATTCACATTGAAAACACAAACATAACTCACTTTCACCAAATCTGAAATTTAACAAACCTTTACAATTTAAAATGCAATATTTATTACTTTAACATAATAATTTTTTAGTAGAAATACTCATTTCAATTGATAATAACAAAGTAAACACCAATGGTCTAGCCCATTAATCAATATCATCAAAACACTCGTCAATAGTCAATTCTATTGACTAAACTCATACTCAAGTGTTTAGCCATGGTTACGCATGACACCCATGATAAGTCAATCAAAATTCATCTTTTAATTAGATCTCTATCTATTATTAGCCGATAGCTCGGCCCACAAGGATATTCTATAGAAGTATATGCATACCTGCAAACTTCTAAGTGGATTCACAAAGATTAAGCATAATCCATCATCCTCAAACTTCAGTATTTCATAACCAAAATCAAAACCATCTCACAATTTAGCAAAATCACAACTGTTGACCATTCAATATTATATATTATATAATATCAAAGTGCTTTTCAAAAACTACATTCATAATCCATGAACCTTTTCTAGTTATTTCATAAAATGTTCCATTAACCATTTATAGGCAATCGGTTCCTATTAAAGTCAAAAGATGACTTCTTATTTAAACAAACAAAATGATGGTAAATGCTTGATTTTATTTTATGCAACAAAAGACGCTATTCCTTAACTCATAATATATCTAATTCATATCTTTTTTTCAAAACGTGAATTTGCAAGCACAAAGAAGAAATAGTATCACTTATTTGGGAAAGTCGAAAATCATAGACTTGTTACTCGAGCAAACACACTCGAACTCCTAGCAGTTAATAAAAAAATGATATCAAAAGATTGAGAAAAACAATATTCTAATGAACGACTTAACTATACTACACGTATTCATCGCTAACACAATTCCTATGCACCAATGAAAAGCTCCTTCATAGTGGAAACCTATTAGTGTCTACTATACGCAACTTACACACTAAATTTATTAATGCTATAACTTCCTCAACAAAACTCCGTTTCAAAGGAGCGTACAATCCATAGAAAGCGCTTAAGATATATTATATGAACCCCAACTTTGCCGCCCCAAAATCTAGCCAAAGACAACTAAAATTCAACCCAAAGGTTACCTTTCACAATTTGTCCAACACGCGTGACAAACTTTAAAATTTCATTCTAAGCAAACCGTAAGCTTAAATTGAGATCAATTGCATAACATAAACTATCATATCTATATATATATATAGACACACACACACACAACTCGAAAACTCCTTAATCAAACACAGTAATTCATAATTGACCTAAATTCGAATTTTAAACCCTAATTTCGACAATTCCTTTGATTAGACGATTAAAATTTTTGGTGGCTTACTCGACGTTGCGAAACAGCAATAATTCAGGTTGTTAATGCATCTGAATTGATTACATGCGAGAACTTTCTCATTTTTCCCTTTTTTTCTCTCTTCCCACTAGCAAGCTTCTTTTTTTGTCTTTGTTCTTTCCGCTACATCATGCTTCAACATGAGTCTAGAGAAAGAAAAATGAAGATGGCTTTTGAGAACTTGGGCTGGGCTAAGCTTGGCTTTTAATAGGTCTAATATTTTATATTAAACTTAAGCACAAAAAGTTATCATCGTAGGTGTAATATACGAGCCGTGGAAAAAAAAACGGAAAAGAAGAGGGTTTGAAAAGTCAACAGAAGAAGCTGAAGGAGAACAGTGGAAGCTTTGGCTATTTTTAAAGAGAAGACAGAGGGAAAGCTTGGGTAGAATCGAAACTGGGGAGATTAGAGAAAGAAGAGGTAGGAAAAAGGGAAAAGGGAAAAAAAATTTGGCGCGCCCATGACCCGAACGCCTCACTAAGCCAACTCAACTTCGTTTTGCAACGCCAGTAAGTGATCAAAGCCTTTGATCGTCTATTCGAACGAATCGTCACAATTAGGGCTCGAAATTCGGATTTCTTAGAGATTTGTGCGGCGAAGTCCGATTTTTGAGTTGTCGAGCTACATATTTTTATGGAGATGATAATTTAGGATGTTATGAAGCCATAGCATTTTACAGATCATGATTTGAGCTTACGGTTTGCTCGGAACGGAATTTTCAAGTTTGGCTCTGAAACCGTAGCGAACAGTAGCTTTGGTCCTCAATTTTAATCATTTTTGGTGCTATTTTAGGGCAACTTAATTAAGGATGTTGCAGTATATCAAGAGAGCTTTCTAAGGACTATAAGACGGCTTGAAACGGAATTTTGTGGAGGAAGTTATGGAGCGACGAAGTTAGTGCGTGGGCCGCACCTAGCGGACAATATTGGGTTTATGCTAAACACAAGTTTTTGTTGCTGCATAGGTGTCGTTTCCTCAATAAATAGATGTAGCATAGTCCGGTCGTTATTAGAGATCATTTTACTTGGTCTTTTAATATTATTTTTTGGTTATTTGTTAGGAATTCGAGTGCGTCGACTCGAGTTACCACCGTAATTAATTTTTGGCTTTTCCTAGGTGAGTGACACTATTTTTTCTTTGTATTTTAAACTCATGTTTTGAGAAACATAGTGAATTGTATATTCTATAAGTAGATTAAAAAAACATATTTTGTTGCATAAAACAGGATCAAGCTATTACTACCATTTTGTTGTTTGAAAGAATGAGTTTCATTTCGAATTCGATTTGAATAGTTGTTTGAAAATGGTTTGTGAAATTCTTTATGAAAGAATCATGAGATGTTTTGAAGAACGTTTTGTTATTTATATATCAAATGCTTGAGTTGTGATATGATTTTCATTCTAATGTTGGATTACTGGATATTGTGATTAATGGTTTATGCTCAATGTTGAATCCTGAAAAGTGTGTGGGTATACACATACTAGTCAAGGATATCCTTATAGGTCAAGCCATCGGCTAATAATAGATGGAGACCTTGCTAAGGGAGGAATCTTGACCGTCTTGTCACAAGCGTTACACATAACCATGGCTAAATATTTGAGCATGAGTTGGCCAATGGAATGGACCATTGACATGTATCGATGTGTGATTTGATTAGATTAATCAATGGAGTAGATCATCAATACATGTTTTATGAGATTGACCAATGGACTAGACCATTGGTATCTTCGATATTTAAGTTATGATTATGTATTATGTTAAAGTGAGTTGTGATTGTATTTTGAATGTGCATAGTAATTTCTCGATCCGCTTAGAAGAAATGTGTTACTGAGCCATGGTAGCTCACTCCTCTCATTTACTTGTTTTTCAGGTTCTTTAGCGAGCCGCAAGTAAGGGTAAGCGTCCGTTTCAGAGAGGCCTTTTTGTGGTGAGAACTTTTGGCATGAGTTATAAATAGTTGATAAGGTTGTGAGTTAGTTTTGGTTGAGGTATATATATTAGTTTGGTTGTTTATAGAAAACTCTAGTATTGTAACCAAATCTCTTTTTGTGAATTATATATATGTGGATGTATATATGTTAATATAAGGCTGAATTTTAGTTATGTTGAGACTGTGTCATTTGGTGAAAGGACGGCCATATCATGCCCTTGTTCTTGTGGATCAGAGTGTGATAATAGAGATTTCGATATATATCTTCAACAAATTAATCAGTCATAGAGATAGATAACACCTAACCCCAAAACGGCGTAGCCCAAAAAATCACCTTGCCATACTCTAATAAGGGTCCTCTGAGGAAGCCTAACCTCAATACTAACCTCACCAAGGGTCAGGTGAGATAGATCACATTTGGGCTATTGCAATCCCATACAAGCTAGTAGGAAGGTAGCGCCACACCAATGAGACACATGTTATAATTTTGTGAGTCTTACTGGGTTGCTGAACCCATGGAAAGTTTTACTAGAGGTTGCCTAACTTCGACGACACCTTGCTAGGGTCCTACAACGTTTGTTCACGATGGCTTAGGGTTCGTTTGTCTTAACTAGTCTTCAAAGCCCATATCTTTGTTTTTTTTTTTTTTTTTTATACATTAGAAGCAATGAAATATGATAGTGTTTTTCACTAATATGAAGTACATATGGATGTTGTCTAGATTTGATGTTTTGATTGATCTTAGCCCTAATGGATGTAAATATAAGCATAGAATTAGATATTCTAATATTCTCTCAAAGTTTTCCACCTTTTTATTATCTACTTTTACAATCAAGTAGTTCATTAAAAAATTCAAAAGTTAAATTACTATAAGAGTGAAGTGTTTTCTTCATTCTTGGTCAACAAGCGGTGGCAAGTTGACATCATTCATTCATTTAAAAAAAAAAAATTAAATATACTATTCCCTAAAATTTTGAACAACTATAATTTTTCCATATAGTAATATAACACTATCAACTTGATTTTTGCAACAATCAAAAGCTCACGAGCTAAAAGTTCTAATTCAATTTATAAAAAAGTATTAGGGTCACAAATTTTCGCGAATTTGATCAAATGGATAACCATAGTGAAAAGTTATGATATTTCCCTTGGGAAAACTTTAATCGAAGTGATTCTTGACACGCGACCTCATCGCCCATATGTAAAAATGGTAATTTTCTCAACCCCATCTCGATCAAATGGCTATGGTTAGAGTATTAAAAATATGTCAAGGTGATCTAAATGAGATTAGCCTCAAATAAATATGCGATCCTTGAATATATGCTTATGGTAATGCATTTCAGCAGCAGTAGACACAACAATCATATATATCATACACAAAAGCGACATTTGTAGGTTCATCTCCTTTAATATCATAATACTAAAAAAATTTCTCTATCATTGCAATCCATTTCGAATTAGGAAAAAAATGCAATAAAATTAAGTACAAACGGCAAGTTAGATAATAATAAAATCATATAAAAAGATATATGTTTTTCAAATCAACAAAATCTCACTAAATCAATCCATAATTGTTGTCGAATTACAAAAAACGCAAAGGAACAAACTAAAGTTGACTCATTCTAATTATCCTTAACACATAAGGAACACCAACTCAATCAACAATTTAAGAGACTAAACCTTAAGCATGAATTATATCGTAAACAACAATGACTAATAAAAAGTTCATTCATAAGTATTAATTTTGCAAAATCACCATATATTTTGTGGGGAGTGGAAGACAGGGCAATGAAAGAGAAAATAAAGATAAAATAAACAAAATAATAAGCATCGATATCAAAAGCGAAAGTTGAACAATATAAAAAGAAAATTCAAAAAAAAATATGGAGTGTTCTCATCAATATTAGAGATTGGACCTTGCTATTTTGGATACTATATCACTTTGTATCCATTGATACCTCGAGTTGATTGAGTTTCTTAGGTTACATTTGGCTATCGAGATTTCTAATTAGGATTAGATTGAATAGGTTTCATCCAGGTGATTACAATAATAAAGTTGAATATATTCACATCATGTTATATATATTGTTTGGTGTAAACACCTATATAAATCACAAATTTTATAAATTGAGATGGTAAAAATCTCTCACGATACTCTTCTTTACTTTATTTTCATTTTCCTTTTTATTTGATTTGCTCTCTTTTCTAAATCATCTTCTTTTTTAATTTTTTCTTCCCTTTCCATCATTCTCTAATAAAATTTTATTAAATAGAAAATTATACTAATATACCTAAAATACTAAGACACCTAAAATGTGCGATAAATATGCATTTATTTATTGAATTTATATTATAAGATAGAATTAAATTCAAATATATATATATATTAAAATAATATTAACTTAAAAAACTAAAATTTTATTTTTTTGTTATTTTTAATTTCTTATATTAGAATTCAAATATTATTTATATTAAAATATAATTTTAATTTATTAATTTAAGAAATTTGTTATTTGAGAAAAAGCTTTTTTATTGTGGATATTAGAAATTTTATTTGTCTTTATCTCACTTCTCCCATGGAATAATTTTATCTAGTCATGTATCCCATTTATATCCGACTTTATCCTATCTTGAGTAGGTAGCAAATATAGGATATGATAAATTTTATCTTATCTTGAATTTTATCTTGACCGCCAAATTCAACTTTAACTCTATCATTCCACTTAGAAGCATCTTCGGTCAAGGAGAATTTCTTAAATTTCAAGGTAGCAACACTAGTCATTAGACAACAAACATATGTCATTTGATTTTTCATAAAAAAAAATAATAATAACTTTTGAGCTGAATGATTTTGCACATCCTTTTTTGTAGGATATGACGTTTATGAAAAGAGGTCCCGAGATGCAAAATTTAAAGCCATCGATTGAAGTTGAATTAAATAAGACAAATTTTTGAACGCAACCCATGGTAGAAGTGGGTATTGACTAATAACTATGCAATTCTACTTGTGAGATAGAGAGAGTGTGAGAGAGGTCATTTACCCTCGCGACTCACAAAAATATAATGCAAACTAAAATACTCGGAATAGGCAAAGAGCAAACTTCTAAAAGCTTCAGCTAATAAGAGGCTGAGCCGAGCCCAACCCGAAAGGAAGTAGCCCATGGGCTTTTTCCTTCGCTCTCTTCATGGGCCCATTGCTTGGTCGACCCGGCCCAATCGCACCGCCAGGTTAAACCCTCGATCCCCACCTCCCTTCCCGTCGCCCTTCTTCTCTTCGTCTCCCCCCTAGTCTCTCTCTCCATCGCATGTTCACCTTCCCGCGCCGTCGCCCTCGCCGTCGCCGTCGCCCTTCCTCCCGCTGTCCCTCCTCGCCTCCAGTTCGTGTCGGCAGGTCACCTCCTCCCTCGCCGTAGAAAGATGCTGGAGGCATACAGAGCGAGCTCGGTCGACTGGAAGCCGACGCCGGTCGTGGCCCTAGCCACCAGCGCCGACGACTCCCAGGTCGCGGCGGCCCGCGAGGACGGCTCGCTCGAGATTTGGCTCGTCTCCCCCGGCTCCGTCGGGTGGCACCGCCAGATGGTACGTCGATTCGCCTCCCAAAGCTTCCTTCGCCGCGCCTGTGAAATAAGGATGATGAGGGGTTTATTTCTGACGGTGCCTTCTTATTTTTCTCTTGTTTCTTCCAGACTATTCATGGAGATTCGAATTCGAGAGTGTCGTCGCTGGTGTGGTGCCGGACCGGCTCGAGAGGCTCGTCTAGCGGACGCCTGTTTTCATCCGGCATCGATGGTTCGGTCTCTGAGTGGGATCTATTTGACTTGAAGCAGAAGGTTTGAGCTGGGACTCGGGATGCTTAGTAGTGCTGTGACTTCTTTTGGAACTTTTCTTGTGCATATGTCACTATTGGAAATGAACGGTGCTGGTTGATAACTACATGTCTTCAAGCTGCTAGCTTGGGGTGGCCTTGAAGTTGAATTCACCTCTCAGTACTTCCATTAAGCTTGTGAATAGAACTCTGGTTGGGCAATTCAAGCACCTGTAGTATAGGTTTTGTTCCGGAAGAGATCGATCTCTTGACCTCGTACAAAGACTAGGTTGCACATTTGATGCGGTTTGACTGATGGCAACTGGATAGAAATATGAATGACGTTACCCTTCTTAGCCTGCTTGGCCTATTCCTAAAAACCAATCTTTTTTCATGAGCGTGCATATCCTTTCTTATTTTTGTCATGGTGTAATGTGCTTTTTATGAAGTTGCTTTCTTATGTTTCCAGTTTCAAATTGTTGTGTGCTTGGCAAACAGGTTGTTTATTATTTGACTACCCATCTGTTTCTTTTTTGCACTTCAGACTGTTATAGATTCAATTGGAGTCGCAATATGGCAAATGGCTGTGTCTCCGTATGATGATAAGGAACCCAAGCCACAAAAGATGGAAAATGGGTATGTAGATGAAAGACTGGAAAATGGCATGGATAATGACGATGGCGAAGTTGAGGATGATTCTGAATCTGTCGAGCTTCATGCGGCATCATACACGAAAGATGTGTGTATAGCCCTAGGCTGTGATGATGGCTGCGTGCGGTTATACACATTTTCTGATTTGGAAGATTTGGTATACAAAAAATCTCTGCCTAGGGTCAGCGGTGAGATTTCTTAACCTCAGAAACTGTTGTTTGAGTTTTTTTTTCTTTTGGTGTCCATACTGATCTCAATCCTCTTCATTTCAGGGCGAATTTTAAGCGTCACATGGAGTCCTACTGCAAATATGATATATTCAGGAAGTAGTGATGGGTTAGTGTTCTTATTTCTCGTATGCTTTAATTAGCAAGAATGATGTTGGATCTGAATTCTGACAGTTCAATGCCTTCTCTTGTACTAGATACTAGATATTGCTTTTCTTGTCACTGTGGTTTACATAGAGGTACTCATATGAATCGGTTTCTGCAGATTTATAAGATGCTGGGATGCTCTTTCATCTCGCGAGATATATAGGATTACAGTAGGCCTTGGAGGTTTGGGCAGTGGACCAGAACTTTGTGTGTGGTCATTGCTTGCACTGAGGTAATGTAACATATTAAGCTGTTTAAATTGTGAGGTTAATGTTTCAGCAGCTTCTACGGCAATTTGGTCTGATGTATAATGGGTATATTTCTTGTGTCAGGTCAGGAACACTTGTTAGTGCTGATAGTACTGGCAGTGTTCAGTTCTGGGACAGTGAACATGGAACGCTTTTACAGGCGCATTCTTATCATAAAGGTGATGTGAATGCTCTCGCAGTATCTCCTAACCATAACCGAGTGTTTTCTGCAGGAGCTGATGGTCAGGTATGCAATTTAATTTCTTCTGCAGTTTATATCCATAAAGTACAAAGATATCGATTGTAATAGATATGAACATTGTGATTAATTAATAGGACATGCTTACTTTTCCATCATCTTTTTCATTTCTGAGAACTGCATCATCGTACATCATTGTGCTGATCAGGTTGCTTCTATAGATGTTGGTTTCTCAGTTATGCCTTGCAACAAATAGCTAGAAAGCTTCTCTCATCAGACTCTTCACCAGTCATGATGATTCAATGTTCCTCTGGGGCTACTGTAACTTTGGAAGCATGTTAATTGTTTTAGTGGAGCTCCTGTAGCTTGGCTAATTTCAGCATCTAAGTTTGATGTGGCCTTCATAATTTAAAATTAACTTGGAGAAGTTTCTTGCCAATCATGAGTGTACATAGCCCTTTCTTCAACATCGATTTTGATTGGAAAACTCCAAGTAGCTTTTCGAACAGTATATTAAACAAATGATTGGAAGTATGAGAGATAGACTCCAGTATCAATCAGCAATAGTTACTTGTGATATTAGGTTGATTGATCAACTAGGACATTTTCACTGTTGTATCTTGTCTATGCTTTTCCTTAGTGGACCTTATCAGTGGGGTGATAACTTTCTGAAGAATCTTCCATTCTGCAGGTTATCCTTTACAAGCTTTCCAATGAGACATTGTATGGTGATGACAAGATTTCTCACAAAGAGATGAAGAAATGGGTCTACATTGGTTATGTGAGAGCTCATACGCATGATGTTCGGTCCTTGACGGTTGCAGTACCAGTAAGCCGGGAAGGTATGTGTAAATCTACGTTATCTAACCTTTCTGAGTAATGACTATTTCATAGTTCTCAAGATATACTATGCTAGTTTGCAGATTCCCTGCCAGATGAAAAAGTTAAAAGAGTTCGTCGCAGGAAGAAGCCTGTTGATTTTAGTTACGGTAAATGGGCTCATACGGGAGTTCCCATGCTCATCTCAGCTGGCGATGACACAAAGCTCTTCGCCTACTCTGTTCAGGAATTCACCAAGTTCTCTCCACATGATATTTGTCCAGCCCCTCAGAGGTTGCCCTTTCAACTAGTGTGCTCAGTATTCGACCAGACTCCTTTACTTCTTGTTCAGGCTCCTTACTGGTTAGATATTCTCTCTGTACGGACCAAGAGTGGTACCTTTCTGAGTAAGGCTTCTGGCCCTTCTGGGGGCTTGGCAGCTACTGGACTACTGGCTCGAGTGAAGAGCAAGGCTTCTCGAAAAATCATTTGCAGTGCTCTTTCTTCTTCGGGGGAGCTTTTTGCCTATTCAGACCATGTGAAGCCAAATCTTTTTGAACTGAAGAGGCGTGAGGATGGTAAAATTTCATGGACTGTGGCTAAAAAGCAACTTCCTCAGAGATTACCATTTGTTCACTCTATGGTGTTTAGTGCCGACTCTAATCGGTTAATAATGGCTGGACATGACCGAAAAATTTATGTAAGTTTCTTTTGCCTTTTCATACCTTTTGGAACTTGAGAATTTATTGCCATATCTGTTACATCAGGAGAAAAGGCAAATATTATTTGTTTTGTCTTATTAGAACTTCCTCTAAACATAAGTGGTTCAAAGTTTAATAACAATGGCTGAATTTGTGTCCTGATGGCTACCCCTAGTAGGCAGGCACGTATGAAACTGCTTATTCTAGGTTGAGTTGCAAAGAAGTTGCTTCTTGATAACTAATGTTTAGATTTTTCTGTGTGATTGTTTTTATGCACTGGTTTTGGTGGATGGATGATCTGAGCTGAATTAATTTTCTATGTGAACATTGCTACTCCTTGTAATGAGAAATGGAAGTTAGAGTATTATTCTTGAGGTCAATCATCAGCAGTATTCTTTTGGGTTTTTTTTTTTTTTTTTTTTTTTGGGGGGGGGGGGTGGTTATTGATTTTGTTGATGAATGCCTCAGGAGCAAATGCTCCTATTAAGGAAAGTTTGTGATTTTCAATCTACTGTCTCTCGTGTATATGTAATCAATGCATTTCCTTATTAAGCATACTTATCTAGTGCACCAGGGAACTTATTAAAAAGACCCTATTTTATTATTATATTGTGATCTTCCTTTTCTGGACTGCGCATATGGCTATAAACTGTGGTAGGACTAGCTGTTTCTAGAACCCCCTTCCCTCCCTCCCCCCCCCCCCCCCCCCCCCCTTCTCAAAAAAAAAAAAAAAAAATAAAAAAAGCAGTCACTCCAACATGGAGGTGCTTGCTTTGTAGCTATTTCCATGTAAAAGACAATTAGCTTGAATGGAAAATGAACAGATCTCTGGTTTACAATTAATCTTTTCATTTAACGTGTTCTGTGGCACTATAGGTTGTGGATGTCAGAAGTTCAGAATTGCTATATACCTTCACACCATCTCGCGAGGAGCCTTCCGACGAATTATCTCCTGATGAGCCACCAATAACAAAAATGTTTACCAGCTCTGATGGGCAGTGGTTAGCTGCTATTAATTGTTTTGGAGATGTATATGTGTATAATCTTGAATTACAAAGGTACGAAATTTTCTTATGTTTACCTGATTCTTTGTGAAATGAGGCTTGAGATATTCATTGATCCAAATGTCTTTAGATGAGAATATAATGGTTTGTTGTGTCTACTATGTCCATGATCATTTGATAACTAAATTCGTTTCAGTTGTCTTTTCATGTTATCCAGGCAATTTTGTGTCTTGATATGATTTTGAGTCTTTTTGCTGCTGATTATCATGTGCCATGGAAGATGTTGCTTTTGGTATATGTTGTCCATAGCCAGTCTTATCTATATTGTCCTGCAAGTTTATAAAGATGCTGTCCTAGGCCTTATTTATTTGAAATGTTGTTGCGGTTGTTTCTCATACCAAATGTAAGTGCTGATGTTAAATCTGATTCGGAACAGGCAGCACTGGTTCATATCTAGACTGGATGGTGCCTCTGTTACTGCTGGTGGATTTCCTCCTTTGAATAGTAATGTGCTTGTATTCACCACATCCTCAAATCAGGTGTATGTACTTGATGTGGAGGCCAAACAATTAGGAGACTGGTCAATGCGAAACACATTCTCTCTACCCAAAAGATTCCAGGAGTTTCCTGGGGAGGTGATGGGACTTTCTTTTCCACCCTCCTCATGTTCATCATCAGTCATTATATATAGTGCCAGGTATGCATCAAGTTTTTATTGTGTTTTATCGTATACTTGTATTTGTAGGAATCTGGGAGTAAGGTCAACGACCTTTCCCATGAAAGGATCAGAAGGGAGTTGCTACTTGTCGCTTGTGAACATCATTCAAAAAAAAAAAAAATTACACATATCTTGCATCACTCATGCTCTTGCTTCCTTTGTTTTGTGACCACAGATTCTCTAGCATAAGCCTTACTTAATAATTCATCTGAGCAGTTTACCAATTCAGATCGACATTAAATGGTCGTGATTTGCATCATATTTAATTATTTGCTTGCTGCATTCTGTGAACAGATTGTGCAAACTCACTCTCTTTGCAACCCCCCCCAAAAAAAAAAAAAAAAAAAAACAGAGAGAAGAAAAAAAAAACAAAGAAAAAGATGCTTGGCTCCTCCTCTGTCTCTTTGATTAGAGGATTGTGTAAGCTACTTGTATGGACATATTTGCGGACTTTTTAGAAAGACGTCACTTGAGCTTCATAATAATGACAGAAATTGAAAAGCTGTGTATAATATGTTCCCACTTGGCCCAGTAGTAACTCCTGCTAAAGTCACAGGTTCACAATAGTACATACTTTCTGAAGGAAAAAGAGAAAAAAAACCTTAATTGAGTTAGTAACGGATGCTTATCTACCTTTGCTGTAGCAGTTACTTGATGTAAACTAGGTTGTTCTGGTTAAATTGCCAATTTTTGCTCAGGGAAAATTGGAATTGAGCTAAAAATGTTTACTAAATTGTTGGCTTCTCTCCAGGGCAATGTGCATTATCGACTTTGGACTGCCTGTGGACCGGGAGGATGATGCAGAGTTGATGAATGGTCGGGATTCGACACTGAGGAAGTTACATTATACGCCTGTAAATGGGAAACTGAAGCGTAGTTTACAAGCGTACGAATTAGATACAAAACAAAATAGTAGAAAGAATTTTGAATTTTTTGCTTTCAGAGATCCTCTTTTGTTTGTTGGGCATCTTTCGAAGAATTCCATCTTGGTTATAGACAAACCCTGGATGGAAGTAGTTAAAACGTTAGAAGCTGCACCTGTCCACAGACATATCTTCGGGTCATGACTGCTTTTGCCAAGATGGTTTTTATGCAGCCTAGGAAGGAGAATTCGGTCAACAGTCAGTCCCTTAGCAGGTCACTTTCTTCCCTGTGATCACGGGGCCTACAGCTTGTTCTTCATTGTATCCCTTAAGTCAATTCTTTTCTTTTTTTAACCTTTATGTTACAATTTTGTCTCTAAATTTTGATCTAATCCAAGTTTCATTGCTTGAGATATCTGCATTCATTGGTAGGCAAGGTTTCCATGAATTTTTGTGTCTATCAATCTTCAAAGAACTGTTAAAAATCTTCCTTTTCCATATTTTGAAGATTAATATTGACAACCTTTTAAGGATCCAAGCAAGAATGAAAGAGTTTGGATAATGCAGTTGGAGGTCCACCATCGCTTGCTTTGCACAAGTTGTACTCTTGCTAATGTGTTTGCTGGTTTGGAGGCAATTATTTATTAACGATTTGCTTTATCTAAGTTAGCTGGCCATACTAAATTTCCTGAACATTTGCTTAATTTCGAGGGCCATTATGTTCCCCTTCTCCTTTTAGCTACATAGTCTTCTTTGTTTTCATGCCTTCCTCCTCTGCGCTTTACCCTCTCGACTTGCCCATTCCTCCAACAACCATGGACATTTGCACCTTCTTGAGCAGATGAGTCCTTTTCATGTCTTCAGATCTGTTTCTTAATCATGATTGTGTTCTGATGGAGGCGATGGTATGTTTGTAGTGGTTACTGTAAGGGAGGGATTTCAGGGGTTTGTAGATAAAGCTTTTGAGAAGAGATGCCAGAGGTATGCAGTGAGGGATCACAAAATGCTTGATGGAATAGATAGGCTATCTGCTTTGTTGTCCATCATGCATTTGAGATTGAACAAATGAACCCTTTTGCTATCGGGAAAGGAAAATGACAGCTGTGAACACCCATGCAGATTGGAGGAGGCCAGAGGTATGCAGTGAGGGATCACAAAATGCTTGATGGAATAGATAGGCTATCTGCTTTGTTGTCCATCATGCATTTGAGATTGAACAAATGAACCCTTTTGCTATCGGGAAAGGAAAATGACAGCTGTGAACACCCATGCAGATTGGAGGAGGCCAGAGGTGTTACAGTGGGCTCATGTTCTCGGCAGATCATCAAAAGGTTAAGAGGCATCTATAGATAGCATGATAGCTTCTCTATCCGATTGGAGAATTTCTTATCCTTTGGTAGTCGAAACCTCGTGGCAATCTTTAGTGGATAATTGTGTGGATAATTGTAACTGTTACACACAGGAACTTGCTCGAGTATGTTCATCCCTGAATCCCGGTATGGTGAGGTGTTGTGTAATGACTGGTTGGTTGCAGCTGGAGTCACTAGATAACAATCTCTAATTGATGACATGCTATTGACTGGGTTCCTCCTCCTTTGGGTAGCTCATCTATAGTCATTGTTAGTAGTTCTGGCGCCATTGGAGAAGCCTCTGCCGCTCACATGTTTAGGTCAGTGATGTTTTCATGGACGTAGATTTTGAGACATGCAGAGTGGAAGCTAGTTGTGTTTTCCTCCCATCAGATGCAATAGGACGCAAACCTTGTCGCAACCTTTGTCTAGACAACACCAAAGTCGGCAAAGGTTTTACGGGGAGAGAAAAAAGAGAAGAAAAGCATCCCCTGATGAGACATGGAATGGAGTCTTGTCCTTTTCCTATAAGCCAGGGCCTTCGTTTTTTTTTCTCCCTCACTTTTCTTTGGCGAGATATGCTTTGCTGATTGCTGATTCTGGTGATGGGAGCCACTTGAAATAAAAGATGGGGTTCCCCCACCAGGACAAAAATTCAATTATTGTACCGGCTGATCATGTATTTTAGATCGTATTCTCAGTTGGCTAGTGGGTAGTTATCAGGGGGAAGTGATAGGTTGCCGTGTGTGCTGCCTTTCTGGTGGAAAACGAAACTTACCTTTTGGGTCCTTCCCCCGCTCCACGTTTGTCCGTTTATCTCACAAGGAGAGGGGCTTCTGCTCACCAAGAGATTTCCCGTGCCATGTCCAAGTTCAAGCTAGGCTGGCATCGGTTCAGATGGAGAAATTAAAGTGGTCAGCTCGATTCTGACTCTCTCTCTTTCCTACTGTCTTTTGTTGTTTGTGTGATTTGCTGGGCCTTCTCATTTATTCTCGTCTCCCTTGTTTGCGTTTGTGGCTTTGAGAGAGAGAGGTTACGTACTGTTTCGAGCTATTATGTTGAGGATACACTCTGTTCTGAAAGGGACTAAACCGATCGTCCTCTCTCGGCCCTTCTATCCATCTCCCCCATTCTTATTATTCCTATGTACTGAGTCAGTCGCTTTGGTAAAATTGTTCAACCAGCAAAGAAGTGATCTGTTGATTTTAGAAAATTTGCTAGCCAACCAGAAATATTAGATGGTGAATCTCCTGCCCAGGACGGCAGAAGATTTTTCTTTCTTCCAATTTCGGGTGTGTTAGCTTTCAAATTTATGGTACAGCGTTAGAAATACGCCTGTTGTCATTAGATAACCACGAGCATTTCTTCTTTTCCTTCTTTTGGAAATGTAAGGATCTCCTCAAGAAGGGCCCTTCGTACCCCGTTCTCCGTTCCTAAACTTCAGCTCGCTTTTGAAGGTTGACGAACTTATCCTGTTCGCAAATGTGCTATTCCGTTCCTGGCGGGAAGTTTTGAACCAAAATGTGGGACGGCGGTCAGGCATGGGCAACGCCCTTGCTAATTAGGATACAATATTATAATTGCAGGTCCGCAAATTTTTGTTTTTGCACAATACGAAAGAACCACAGAAGAATTCCTTAGATACAGAACTAGCGACTGCCTGATGAATGTGGCTTTTTGGACACCTAGAAAGCAACCATACAAAGATATTTTATTTGCCCCAGGTGGTTTCCCCTGCACCGAAGGTCAAAGGTTGGAAAGAAAAAGAAGTTCGGATAAAGAGAGAAAAGGTAGACACAATCTTCTCTCAGGTTGAGCATCCTCTTTACATCGAGACAGGTCACACCCATGTATTACAAAAACTTGCCTTTCAAACCTCCTGCAGAACAATGGGAGAAGAAAGAAAGAATAGGATCATGTTAGCAAGCGCCTCGGAGATTCAGTCGTGCTCACGTGATTTATGTCGATGAAGATGAACCGTCTCACCCTTTTTCTCGGAAGCAGCTTTCTCATGGTGGTGCTTTTCCAGCTCAGATTTACCCTGTAGAGATCGGATGGCAGAGTGCTTACCCTAGTTCAGAAGGCAAACTGAAGCAACCGAAACTATGCGCCACGGTCACTTAGAGAACATTTAGAGTTTTCTTACCTTTGCCTTGGCTGCATCATTGTCCATTTGAGAATATTTCTTCTGCAAAGCATCAAAGAGGCAAACCATCAGAAACTTCTCTTCTTTCACATTGCTTCTACATGTGGGGGATTGTGTTTAAGCCAATATGCTACAGAAAAGAGACTTGCCTTGCTGAAGCTCGTTGGAATGGAGGTTGCAGTGTCCTCATAGCACAAATGCTGCGGCTGCTCCTCTCTCCCATGCTCTTTCGCCTTCTCCTTCCTCTTGCCGCCCCCGAAACTGAGCTTTCGCGAGCCAGGGCCGAACGAAGAGCCCTCGTTCTCATTGTATGAGTCCTCCTCGACTTCACAGAACGGAGGCCCGGAGGACGCATCAGAGACCATGGACAAATTCTCCTCTTCTTCCTTCTCGGTTTTGCCTCTTTTCGACCTCGTGTAAGTGTAGTTCTTGTGCTCTTCTCCCTGCCATTGCTCCAGCGCGAGAGTCCAACCAGACTCACAGTCTCCACTGGATTGTGAGGTTGATGTATTATTCATCGTCACGAATCTCTGTGATTCTACAAAAACTCCACAGGGACTTTTTATAGGAACAGAGGAGCAATTTAGTAATGCCCAAGATTTTCCTTTTTCCAAAAAATTGAGAAAGCAGAATTTCCAGGTGAGAATCTCCCTCCCTCCCTCCCTCTGTTCTTTTTCTGTATTGGAAAACAGAGAAGGAGAGGGCCGGGGGAAAAGAACAAACGTATCACACTCAAATCCTAGACTTGCTTTGTCCTTTGCTCCATCCTTTCCCATTCTTAAATCAATTTCGTTTTTGTATGCGAATCAAAAAAAATTGCCAGTTGGCCGCATGTACCTTTCCCTGTGCATGAAATTTATGCATATGTTGGATTGGACTGAAAATATATGAATAAATAAACGAGGTCAGTTGGAAGAACACGAATTATGAAGTGGTAAAGAGGAAGTCATCGTTGATTCAAGAAGCCCCAGCATACATCGGGGTCCGTGCCAGTGGTCACAATATGATCCATTTGAGTCTCGCCGCTGCCGCCATTATCAACTGATAGGATTGGCTCGGTATCGAAGACCTAACTAATATTTCAATTTCGGTACTTCATGACCATACCTGCTAGTGGCTTTTATTGCAGAGTCAAGCTTTTGTTTTAATAAATTGGCATGGGAGCTCGAGTCCATTTCATGATATCACACTTGATTGTGAAATTGGGAGCGTACTAGCTCTATTTTTGCCAGCTATCAATTTATAGAACAAGATGGGAAGAGTCTCTTCCTTTGTTGAGTTATAGGAGGAAAAGCTATAAGAATGTAGGATTGATGCAATTTGACTTTGTTTTCTTCACCTACTCCTTCCTTTTCCTTTTCATTTTTCATCATTTTTTTCTGTTAATTTCTATTTTTATCAAGTTATTTTAAATTTTAGCACATAGGTAAGTTCTAACATGACATGTTTCCACATAAAACCAATTAATTTGTTTGTGATATCTACAATTTAGTTGACATTTTTTTTAATATCACTTAGAATTCAATAATCGAAGTAAAATATATGCCATGGCCGGTCGAATGCTTATTGTGTGGACTTATTCTTTTGCTTTGTTATTTTAATTTATGACAATCAATATGTGATCCTCTTTATACTTTACAAGCATAATCAAGCGAATGTGGATATAAAAATTGAATAAGCGTCTCATTTTATTTATAGTAGATATATTTTTTAATTTGGGACCACTAAGAAATGACTTGGTTTGTCATAAATCTCAAGTTAAAATATAAAGGATATGGTGTTGTCATTATTACATTTATGTCATAACTTAAAAGATAAAAATGAATATGCTAATAAAAAATGATCGTGCGTAGAAAAGCATGTAAATGTTGTTGGCGAAAAGATATTAGTGCGTTCCCTACTTTCACCCTTTTTCCATTACCTACTTCCACTCACTCTTATCCTTTTTTAATGTTTTTATGTCCTTTTTTCCCGTCCTTTTCAGTTACTAATGTATCATTTGGCAAAAAATGGAGGGAAAAAAAACACTTGCACATCCATTCATTTATTCTATAAGCTAGAGGAGTTTTTTTAGAAGGACTTATTACATATGTCACTTCCTCCCTCCTTTTTTTTTTAAATTTTGTTTCATATGTTAAATCTCACTTTTGCCCCTTGTTTCTTCTCCTCCTTTATGTCACTTTTTATGTTATCAAATCCACTTTACTTTATTTTCAAGCTATATTAATTTAATTCCCTGTCTTTCATCAAATGTTTGAATGACCTTAGGTCACTCATATTGAAGTGCGGTTACGAATTTTAATGTTAAAAATTTATGAGTGTCCAAATTTCTATGTAAGTTCCTAAATAAATCAAGTTCAAACTATTGAGATTTAACAGAAATGGTTGCATGCCGGTATGTCCTTTACATCATTATGAATTCACTATTTGCAAAGGAGACACATAATTTATGAATTACCTTTTTTAACTAATCGAGTAATCAAAAAATTTAGAGTTAATATGGGATATAATTTAAGCATTTATCCGTTTGTTTTATTATAACAAAAATGGTATCGGAATCAATCATTTTAATAGGTCTCCCGATTCTAAATTGAATCTCGTTCTTACATAGAAATGTACTTTTGGAGTGAATTTTTTTCATTGTTTGATGAAAGGATCCTATAGCATCTTGCATACATATATAAAACCATTCAAACTTTACTTTCATACCGTATCTAGATAAATTGAGATATATAGACAATGCCACAAATTCGAAAATTATAAAATTGATTAAGAAAGTTACAATGTCAAATTTTTAGTATAAAGAAAAGATTTAAAATGTTGTGATTGATAAAATCTTTTGGTTCAACGGCAACGTGCGGATCAACATTCTATTGATTTATTAAAACATGGTAGGCTTTATCTTTTACTTTAAATCTACACGGGAAAAAAAAAGAATCGGTCGTCGTTTTTTTATAAATATCCCGTACATCCCCCATCAGACACGAGAAAATAAATTTTCTTTTTCCGAGGTGCTCCATGTAAAGGAGACAACTTTTTATAATTATTTGGTATGTCTGATTTCTGTATATCAAGCTCCACGAACAATGATGTCATTCGAAATCCAATATTGAGTCAGGCAAAACTGACAAATCAAAGAGGACATTATTATGGACCAGATTCATTCAAGATTTTTGTGTATTTTTTGGGTGGGTGCCATTACATGGAGATTTAGAATCACCCTCAAAACCACTTTTTTGTGGGACTTCTGCTGTACGCAAGCTTTGCATGGATTTGGCATTGCAAGCTGTGAACGAGCCATGCTACCCGTTTATAACATACCATTATAGCACTTTCACTTTTGCATGTACTCGCCATCTTTTGTAGGAGAGTCCCAACTCTTCTTTGGAAGGTCCACCTTTGCTGGTTTAGTGGTTGGTAATAAGTGCCCACCTACCAAGAATGGCAAGAAAGATCATATAGGGTTGCCACAAGATTGGATCAATTCGAAATAATTGGATGGAATCCCACCTAATCAAATCGATGAGATGATCTTTGGGACACCCATCCATGGTCCGAGTTGCTATATTCGTGAATCACCCTTTGCTAACTATGTGGAAACATTTCCAAGTGTTGCACGTGGGATTGACTTTAACGTGCATTTAGTCGCTAATTTAACCTTGGGAGGCTTTTTAAGTGTCATATCAGTGGAAGTACCCCTTTCGAATGAATCACAAATAAAGATCACCGCTCTATGTTTCCGCACTTTATGGTCATTTGGATACTCCTTTTGAGGATTAGGCCCAAGTGGAATAGACAAGTTGTTTTCAGAGCAGGGACCCCTTAGGACACAAATGATAATTATTATGTTCCATAAATCAATTTCTAACTAGAAATTGATTTTTCTATTTTTATTCCCTAAACGAGTTTCTGAGCAAAAATACGCATTTGATAATGATACAAAAAATTATGTTTCTTGAATAGAAATTCGTTTAATGACGACACAAAATTTCTTCCTCTCGAGTGATAGTGGAAGGCAATCAGTAGCTAGGGATCGGTGGCTGGCGGGCGTTCGATGAGCATTTGGCGGCCAACACCAAGTGTCTGGCAACTGGCGATGGGTGTCTAGCAACGAATGATGGGTGTTCGGCAACTAGCGATAGGTGGCCAGCATTCAACGATGGGCATTAAGCTTTCAACAATCAATGGGTGGCGATGGGCAATCAGCGGTGGGTGACTGGCGGGCGGTGGTGGGTGGCAGGCAACGGGCAGGTGGCAAGTGACTTGCAGGCGACCAACAAGCGATGATGAAAATGAATGATGAGAAGAGTTTTTATTTATCACTTTTATTCTAAAATTTAAAAAAAAAAACTAAAAATTTTAATTTCTGATTTTTGTTTCAAATATATTTCTAAAGTAAAAATTTGTTCCGGAAACAGAAAAATAAAATTATGTTACCAAATGAATTTCTATTTCTATTTCAAACCTATTCCCGAGAATAAAAATTAGAAAAATGGAGAAACGGAATAATAATCATGCACGCCTTTAGTAGGTGTATGGGAGGATAAACTAAACCTAAAACCTAATTTAATGAGGGTGGGAAATGGTTGCTAGGGCAAGAGCATTTAAATGGGGTGCGGTTATGGAATCTAAAGCTCCATTTGACAAAGGTGGGAAGTGATGATTGGTGCATGAGGATGGAACGAGGTGCTGTTTTTGACAAATTTTTAGAATGGTGAGGAGGTGAAAATGAAACAAACTTTATATTGAATGAGGAGCGTATCCCTATGCAAGTAACAAGTATGTTGCTGCTTTAGAAGGGAAAATGTGCTACATCCTAAACCCCATATCCGATGAAAGAAACCTCCTTGAGTAATCATCGCAAAAAAGCCATCACCTTTTTTTGTCAATTGAGTACATGTTCTAAGCCCGTAGAAACATCTCCTTCTCAAAATTGTATTAATTTTTTATCACCAAAAACTATAAATTGGTACATAACAGTTGATGGATATATAAATTTGGGATTTTTTCAATTTGAAGGAAATTAATATATGATAAATTTATCATAAATATACTAATTTGAGGGTTTTAATAATCAAAAAATTAATTTATAATAAATTTATAATAAAATTTAAAGTTTTTAGGTTGAAAAGTTAATTTAAAATAAATTCATCGAAAGTGTATCAATTTGAAATTTTCCCTCGCCCATGTATTCTGCCAATTCACCCCCTTTTGTTCCTTTTACTTGGTGGTCTCCTTCCTTTCTCTTTTTTTTTTTTTTGGGTCCGGTCTCCTTCCTTTCATTGGGTAGCATTCCGCGAGAGGTTTCCAACGATACCTTGTTCACCCCAATCCGACAGGTAAATCATGAGAAATTATGTCTTTTGTTCTGGACCATCAAATCGCAATGACTTTTGCGAAATTCCTAATTTGTCCGATTCATAATTTTTTTTCTGTAAAATCCAAGTCACGAGCTTTTCAACCTATCAAGTATCAAATCAATCGGATTTCAAACGAATAGAGATTTCAAGAGTAAACTTTTCTTTAAAACACAAAAAATAATAATAATAAACTAAGCTAAAGAACAAGACAAATAAGAAATAAGAAAGGCAGGCCAGGGCGTTGTTCCTGATGAATTTTGAAACTCGACTGGATCTCTAAGAGAGAAAAATAACTCAAAACGAACTATGACCGAGAGAGACGGCCATGTCGATTGCCAACTCCTGGGACTTCATTTCAAGTTTTCCAATGACCGGTCCAAGTGCAGCCGCCTAAGCCATCAAAAGATGGCCCGAGCCTGAGTTTAAGATCTCGACATCCAAAATGTGAATCGGAAGAATATTTAGAAACTAGTGTCCGAAGCTTTCTAAGGGCACAAGGAGCAACTGTACTCAAATTGTAATCATGAAAAGGCAGAGTAGAAAAACATCAGCGCCTTAGGACGTAAGTTCTTAGCAGAAGCGCGCGTGCCATGATGAACATCCATGCCTCTCACCTGTGCCCAACTGAACTGTCAAAACAGAACATCGAACGTATAACTAAATCTAGCTAATCCCCCCAAAATCGATTAGAAGCTTGATGGATGATACGAAAAGGTTTAACAAAGCAGAAAAAAGACAAGAGAAAGGCAAGCAGTAGAGGATGATATTTACAAAAGTGAGCTGAGATGACCGAGTATATACAGGCAAGAGTTATGCCAGGATGATCCCAAACAGTACAGAGAATCGGCTCAATGAATCACATTACACATTAACTCTGCTTCTACCAAATGTTCGTTATCCTTTCCTCCCCTACAACTCCAAAGCCGTTTTAATATAAAGCGTGCATGGGCGTGTGCAGAAACAGTTGGAATTAAATGCAAGCCACACAGAAAACAACAGGCCCTACAGAAAACAATCTCGAAGTATAAAATCTTGAGTTTTCCAATCGATACAGTACAATTGCCACAGATATGATATTGCCTCAATAAGCATCTTAACTAGCCAAGGAGAGATTATCAATTTAAGCACCTACAACCATGTGTAATTGTAAATCCTCGACAATTTCCAGCATAACTGCTTGATAAACATGCACCGAGTTTTATAGACTAGTATGAAGTGAGACAATTTACTTGAGCGACCAGAAAATGAGTGAAAATGAAATAGGACACAAAATAATCCCAGCTGACAAATAGTCTCAATCAAAATTCATATCTGTGCGCTGCACTATGATTGCATTACTGATGGTCTACATGCAAGAAGATTTTAATAGACTATCTTCATTCTTTCATCAACCAAATATCAGATGCATCTGTAGATACTGACCTTCATCAAACAGCCTCAAGAGAACGATCAAAGACTACCACATCGTTTTTATCCTGATAGGTATCTTTTCAACTTTAACTATTTTAACAGGTGATCAACTTTGGTAAATATACAATGGCTTAGGTTCATAGAAGAACATCACACTACTATGTCTTTTTCAAAGGCTTGATGAATTTAATGAAGCGCAAAGTTCCAATCTTTGTGATATTTCCTTTTGTCCCTGCATGTTCTTGAAGCCTAAGGAGTTCGATAAAAAGGAAAGAAGGAATGTCCAACCACCCCAACCACCCCAACCACCAATCAAGTGGAGGCCGTTTTGATCCCACTTATCCACCAACTCTGGAGTTTCTTCAACCAACAGTTTTCATGCTTAAAATGCTGTCTATACATCTTAATGCTGTGACAGTAGAGAACCTCCAATCAATGGATCTCTGTTTTCCCTATTCCACATATTTGATGAAGAAGTGTTAAAATACATATTAATCATCTTGCATGGACATAGCATTTCAAGTTGGATTCTTTAATCCAAAAGTTGGACTTTACAAGTTCTCCAATATCAATTTCTTATGACACATGAGCATACTATCAAGCTGCATATCACTACAGTGAAGCACCAATATTATTTGCACTATCCACAGAAACTCTGGTTATCAGATGCACTGGGGACTACTGGCCCAAATAGAAGAAAACAAATAAGCACTGGGGACCTAGACGCCTTTACTAGATGACAACATAGACATTCACAACTTCCATGGGAATGAAAATAACATGGTTAAAAAGGAATTTTAATCTTGATAGCCTAATTAAAGTAGTCATCATCAGAATGGCCCTGACATCTGCTTAATCCAACAAGAAATCATTGCACACTCCTGATCATCTGCCATATAATCTATTTATTGAGGATCCTATATCTCCCACACCAAATTATTGTCCAATTTCATATCGATCGTGCGACAAGGATAGTGAACTATGATTTTCCTTAGTAAAGTAGACTGCATCACCGGTAGTTTAAGAACTTAAATTTCTGTAGGGGCAAAGAGAGTTAATCAGCCACACTTCATGCTGCATATGGATAAAGAAAACACCTACATCATGCCAACAATTACTTCACCATTCTGAAGCAGGTCCAAATGGGAAAGATAAAATGAGAAATGACACAATATCAACATCTTCATATTCACGATGACCATTGCCACCAACCCAGCTACATGGATTGATGTAACAATACAATCTCCATCTATCCAACCCAAATAGTTCAGAAATCCAGACTAACTATTCATAGCTAAATGCATTGCTGTTGTGGATAGCAGCATATATAATAGGAGGAATTGAAAAGCAGTGAGATAGAAGGAACACTGAAGTCACAGGCAGAAATTGCAAGGAAGTTCAATAAATGCAATCTCACTGCAGATGAAAAACAAAGCCAGTGGCGTCAAAGAACCAGCTTAGCTCGAACTTTCACCAGCATGACCATCAGATATATCTTCTTTCCTAACCCAAACCATATCACTACTCTGCTTTATCACTCTCCTTTGTTGCTCCTTACTTACGGACCCCCTGTTACCCTTACCATCTCCACGATTAGACCTCCACAACTGGAATCCACTCCTTTTACTGTCATACTGCAGTGACAAGTTCCTCAATTTTCCCTCGATCTCCACCCATACTTGTTTATTCAAACCCTCAGCTTTTGCCCTCACATGACTAGCATTCACAGCAACATTCTCAACCTCCACTCCCACTACTTCCTTGCTCTCTGGCATGTCATCCTTGCTCTCCGAACCAGCAGGCTGAAACAGCTTCTTCGCCTCCTTTGCCGTCATGTGCACTACAACTTCCTCCGGCTTTGCCTCCACTCGCACTTCCTTGCTCTCCGGCATCACATTCTGTCCCTCAGAACTGGCACGCTGAAACTTCTCCTTCTTCACCTCCTCCGCTGGCGTGTTCATTTCACCTTCCTCTGGCTTCGCCCCCATTTCCTTTGCCCTAACTATGTCCTTATTCAACTTCCCCTTTCCCTTCCGGTAGTTCTTCCTCTTCTTCTCCGACTCCTTGGTTTTCTTCACCCGCTCGGCACTCTCGGCATCAGCAGAAACCACGGCAACCGGGGCCCATTCCGCCTTCTCGTCAGTGCCAATACCTGCGTATCTACCACGGCTCGATTTCTGCCAGGACTTCGGATCGTCCGAGTCGATCGCCTCACGAACACCAGTTCCCTCCTTGACGCTTGTATTGCTTGGAACGGCCCAACATTGAGCAGGAGAAGGTCGAGAATCGGACTCGTTCCTCGGCCTCGCCTTCCCTCTCTCGCGCTCGGTATTGGTTTCGCCTTGCGGAAGCTGTTGCTCTGGCTGTTTTCGCTGGTCCTTCACCGAGGCCGATTCCGCTTTCTCGTCGGCGCCAAAACCCGCGCATTCACCACGGCTCCATTTCCCCGAGGGCTTCGGCCCGTTCGAGTCGATCGCCCGACGAACATCACTCCCCTCCTTGCCGCTGGTATGGCGTCGGACGGCCGAACAATTAGCAGGAGAAGGTCGAGAATCGGACGCGTTCGTCGGGCTCGCTTTCACTCTCTCGCGCTCGGTATCGGTTTCGCCTCGCGGAAGCTCTTGTTCCGGCTGCTTTCGCCGGTCCTTCGCCAAGGCCGAATCCGCTTTCTCGTCGGCGCCAAAACCCGCGCATGCACCGCGGCTCGATTTCTCCGAGGGCTTCCGACCGTTCGAGTCGATCGCGCGACCACCATCACTCCCCTCCCTGCCGCTGGTATGGCGTCGGACGGCCGAACAATTAGCAGGAGAAGGTCGAGAATCGGCCGCGTTCGTCGGACTCGCTTTCGCTCTCTCGCGCTCGGTATCGGTTTCGCCTCGCGGAAGCTCTTGTTCCGGCTGCTTTCGCCGGTCCTTCGCCAAGGCCGATTCCGCTTTCTCGTCGGCGCCAAAACCCGCGCATTCGTCGCGGCTCGATTTCTCCGAGGGCTTCGGACCGTTCGAGTCGATCGCCCGACGACCGCCACTCCCCTCCTCGACGCTCGCATTGCATCGAATGGCCCAGCGATTAGCAGAATCGCACTCGTCCCTCGGGCCCCCCTTCACTCTCTCCCGCTCGACGTCGGCCTGGCGCCGCGGCCGCTCCTGTTCCGGCTGTTTCCGCCGGTCCTTCTGCGCCGGTAGAGGCGGGAACGGCGGCGGGCGCGGAGTCCGCTGTTGCGGCGGCTTTCCATGGGGCGATCGCGGCCGCGTCTCGAGCCGCTCCTGCCTCTGCGGCCGCCGCTGGACCCATTGGTCCCGGAGGTCGTGGATGGTCACGAAGTTGGGAGGGAAGAGAGCGTCGCCGCCCGTCGTCGGATCCTCCATTGAAGCTCGGAGGAGAGAGGAACCCCTCGATTCTTCTTCGAGAGGAAAACGTGAAATTGCAGAGAGAGCGAGCGAGCGAGCGAGCGAGCGAGGCACTGAGTCGACCCGGACAGAGCTCCGTACAGGTGGAGGTCGGTCGGACGTTAACGAGATATTGGAAGTCTCTCTTTATTTATTTATATATATTTTTTTGACAAACTTTATTTATTTAAATTAAAAAAGGAAATTATTTTATTAATTTTTTTGGTATTTAAACGAACGAGGATAGTGTGTGTGGATGAGTTTTGGGCATTTTCGATTTTTTACCCCCTTTTGGCAAGAAAAATCCGTGGATATTAAATGAATCGATTTTTTGGGTACGGTAATGAATTCGATTTTATCTATGTTGTTTAATGTTAGCAACGGTCAAAAACCCTTAATAAATGGTATTTTACAAAAAAAATGACTGATGAAATTCATTATAATTTTGACAAGTAGTAAATGCTTTTTAAATGAAGGCGAACAATTAATGCATCGTCAATTCAATAGAGTTAGCATGTGGTGTGAGATTCTTTGTGACTATACTAATAGCTTGAACATGAAGACTAAAGCATAAATGCTTTTTAATTGAAGGCGAACAATCAATGCATCGGAAACTTAATGGAATTAGCATGTAGTGTGAGATTCTATGTGACTATACTAACTCTTCCAACATGAAGACGTGGCATAAGCTGAACCACCTTTTCCTTCGCCTGTGTTGTGGAGTCAAATGGTTTGGCTTGGACGATTTTGGCTTGCAAGATTTTGGCTTGGAAGATTTGGCTTTGGCCTAAAAGTATTAGGTAAGATTTTGTATGATTATTGTCAGCTATCTTAAAAGTTTATACTATTAAATGAAGATTCGATTTTTTATTTACATATTCTAAGATATGGTGCGATCCAAAATGGAGAAGAAAAAATTTGCAAGAAAAAAAGCTTAGAAAAATCCAAACTATATCATTATCACAATTATTTTTTTTTTGTGACATCACAATTATGTCCACCGTGATATGTTTATAAAAAAAAATTCTTGTGACATAAACTACTTCAAATTTGTACACGTGCGAAACATTTACCATCTATCATATTCCAATATATGATTTTTCAATCAAAATAAGATCACTTTTAAGCCACATAAGTATCATGTTAACAACATTTGCTTTTTGGCGTCAACGTAAACGAATTTTTAATGGTGAAGTATATGTGTCACATAAGTGTACAATAAAATTTAATTAAATGTATCACTGTGAACTATAGTTTTGGGGTTTTTGTGACTTTTACCCCATTTGCGAAATTAATTAATTGACGATAAGAAAGGAAAAGCACTTGCATAGTTTTTTGATTTGTGAATAAGGAACCATTTGGACCTAAGCAGGTCCTTAAAAGACTTAAGGGTCCTACAAACAAGTAGGAGAACCGCCCTAGGGCGAGAGACCCTGCTTGGCTATGGCCCGTATTCCCTGCCATCTTGGGAAGAAAAATATCAGGTTGGCTATAGGGGGAGTTTGGTGCCGTGTCCTTGAGGCTTTGTATCAAGCGAATCCAAGCAACCCACCACCTCTCCTTAGGATGTGGACAGGCGTTGGTGCACCAGGCTGGAGAGGCTTGGGTAATAGCGAAACCTACCTAGGCAAACCTTTAAACCTAGCTTAGGTAAGGTAAGGAAGCTAAAACCTATCCCGGTTTGGGGTTTTTGTGACTTTTACCCAATTTGCAAAATTAATTAATTGACAATAAGAAAGGAGAAGCACCTGCAATAGTTTTGTGATTTGTGAATAAGGGAACATGAACGAAATAAGAAAAAAAATAAATAAAAACCATCCGATTATTAGTCATGCACTTTTTTATGGTAGATGGGCCCCGTAAAATTGGTACTCCCAGAAATTCCTTAATTTGATTTTATCAATTAGTTTTCTAGATACGTATTGTTGTTATTAATTTGCCTAAACATAGGTACCAATATATGGATAATTTTCCAATTTGCTATACTATTTAAAGATGAATCGTCTATGAAATTTAGTGAACTTAGATTTTCCTGAGTCATCAATTTGCTTGATGTGACCATTTTATTTTGTTTCGAAAAACCCATTCTTCTTGCGTACAATATATCAATTAATAACTCTAATTAAGATTTAAAATGACAAAGAAAAAAAAAATAACCCACACTAATCTTGAATGGTCGGTTGTTTATAGTAAGTAAAAGCAAAATAGCTCTTTAAAATTTAAAATATCACACATTTTAAAAAGTTATTAAAAGAAAAAGGTTAAGTATGAATTGACCGGTCAACATTTATATATTGTGAAATTCTCAAATGATTCGAGTTCGAAAAAAAAAATCAAAATTTGTCCTTCGCAATATTTAAAATAATGACTAAAATGTCCTGTAGATAACTCCTTGCCAAGCAAGTTGCTTGCCAATCAAGTTTAGTCGTTAGGACGAGAAATTAATTAAGTTTTCTCAGGAAGACTTCCTCTTGACCTGGCAGAGTCTAAAGCCAAAACGACAACGCTCTCTATCTTTTCGAAATGGCTGTCCTTGTCAGCATCTAACTAATAAATCAGGTACTTTGACAACCGGCCCAAAAGGCGAAAAAAGATAATAATAAAAAAAGAAAAGAAAAAGAAAAAGAAAAAGAGCTGGCGATATTTGAAAATTTTGCTCAAGTGACATTTACCTTAGTGTTCGGTTAAAACCTAGGGGCCCCACGGATCCTCGTCCCAGACCGGTCGGGCCGAGATCCATTGGAAAAATGAAGCCCGGCCCGAGACTATCGGGCCTATGATGTTTGAGCCCGAACCGAATCCAAGCCCGATGTTACAGTGCATTTTCTAGTTGCGCGCTTTAGAGGAGTGGATCCTCGTACTCAAAACATTTTTAAGCGGTCCATTGGATTTCGAGTCCAAAGATGCATTTTGGCAAAAGCGCAATGAAGGACGCTCCAAAATGTGTGAACCATGCAAATGTATTCTCGCTATATTTTAACGAATTAACCTTTTGAAGTGGATCTCGTCAAAAAAAAAAAAAAAAAACCTTTTGAAGTGGATGGTTAGGCATCGGTATTAGAATCTGAGATCACAAATTCGATTCCACTCAAACGCCTTTCCAACCATTTGTATGTTTCTCCTCTCATCAAGCAATTTTTAGGCCTTCGACATCAACTTGGCCTTCCACGAGGAGGAGCGTGGAGACGAAAATATTTTATATTTTCTGGATAAAATGATCGAACACTCAGATTCAAATAAAACGATGGTGCCAGTGGAGGAGTTGGGAGTGGTTCAAGTTCCAGAGTTGAATCCGAAAACCAGTTCAATCAATTGAACTAGGTCGAGCCCGAATCATAAACGGTCTCATACTCAAGCTGGACCGGAAGTACGACCTATATTGGGTGGAACCGTTTGTCCATTCCTGAAGACACCAAATCAGATGGGTAGAGAGATGATCCTCATCCGCGAAGGGTGGAGGTGGAGCTGGAGGTGGCGGTGGCTGGGGCGAAGGCCGGAGATGGAGGCAGCAACAATGGCAACGACGGAGGCACGAAGCAGTCGAGCCGCCGGCATGACCCCATTACTAGACATTGGCACGCAAGTCATACATATGCCTGGAGGAGAAAAATCTCTTTCAATGGCTGTCCCTCAAATCTGTTCTGGCTGGCCATATTTTGCCCTGTATTATATCGAGAAGCGCCAGAAAGGCCTATCCCTCAAAAGATCAAGTAGCAGACCATCTACCTCGAAACACATCAAACTCAACGTGCTCAACGTATTTGGTTGGTCCTGAGACCCGACTTTCCGGCTACCTCAACGTCCTTGATTTCTGAATTAAAAGCATGATTTGTGAATTAAAAGCATGGACGTCAACCTTGAACTCAAATCAAGTTTACATACCTTGAACTCGAATTAAGTTTACATACGAGCAATGTCGAATAAAGTTTAATGCGAGCAATGTTCATAACTCATGACCTACCTTAAATTTACATGTGAGCTCGAATTAATATTAAGAATTCGAATCAAGTTTACATGTGAACAATATCCATAATTTATGACATGTCATAATAAATTTGCTCTTATCCATAATTTATGACCCGTCATAATAAATTTACGTGTGAGTGATGTTAACTTGTGACACATCATTACATATATATTAGGGATAAAGGAATTCTAAACAAGCCTTGTTTCGCCTGCTAAGTAAGCCTCGTTAACCCACGGATTTGGAATACCACCGAGGTTTTTGCCTGTGGAGATCCTCCGATGGTTTTGAGTTAGGTCTTTGGTTTAGCGCTTCATAGGGGGCATCAAACATTCCTGTTCATACATGGAAAGGATATCTTGGACTACACGATAGGCTTCGTTGACTGCACAAGTGTCGCGACTCCTCTCAAGGGTCGAGACCCACGTTCATGCACCAGACCCCCCATGTCTGTCGAAGGAGGCTCGTACAAAACATGGGCACATCAGGCCCCAATCAGATCGGATCTGCAACACCCTTCTTTTTTCCTACTTAAAGATCAGGCGTTCTTCGAGCAGAAAACCAACCGTCCGATCTCTGCCAACTTCTCACCGCTTGCGCTCCAACATCTGCTCGCAAACGCTCTACACACGAGCACGAACGTGTCCCCGAAAGGGCATTCGTACATTCAATCCGATCACGAGAAAGTATAGAAAGGCCTCCATCGAAAGCAAAAGATATCTCATAATACTTCTGACATGCTTTATATTTACATAGAAGAAGAAGGAGCACATGAAAAAACCCTACAATCATCTTTAGTACTTACGACTTAAAAGAGCCCTATATGCACGGATACAAATCGACGCTTTCTAACCAGTAAAAGAAGAAGAAGAAGAAGAAGAAGAAGGCAAGGGAAGAGAGTCGACGGAGATTTGATTCAGACGGCGCTGGAGCTGAACTCGGACGACGGCCTCGCGGCGTTGGTGTGGAACCTCCAGATGAAGAGGTAGTCCTTGGAGTCGCAGCGCAGCCTGATGGCGTCGCAGAACGCTTTGACCGAGCTCTTCTCGCCTCCGCTCCCCACCCACTCGATCCTCGCCCAGCACGAGAACCCTTCCGCCCATACCGGCACCTTCGCCTCCTCGTCGCACATCCGGATCGCCACCTCCCCTCCGATCCGCCGGCCCCCCGCGGCGCCCAGCCTCGCCATGGCCTCGAGCCACGGGCACTCCGGCTGCCCCACCATCTCCTTGTACGCCGAGTTCACCACCCTCACCCGGTTTTTCGAGTCCGATATCACCGCTGGCAGCGCCTCCGACTCCACCTCCTCCTCCACTTCCTCCGGCTTCTGCCTCGCCCGCGGCGCCGGCGAGTCTGGCCTCCGGTCCTCGCTTATGCACCCGACGCTTATCCTCGACCCGACTGGCCGCACGGGCCGTGGAGATATCACGTTGCCGCTACCGGACGCAGGCCCCTGGAGCTGCAGGAGCAGGTCCTTCTCCTTCGGGATCGTTTCCATGGCCGAGTTGACGTTCAAGTCCACGGCGGCGGCCTCCTCCCCCTGCACCGTGTTCATGCAGTTGAGCTCCGGCGAGCACGGCAGGAGAGGGAGGGTGACGAGGCTCCTCGGGCTGCTTGTCGCTGCGGCCGAGGCCGCCAGGGCCACAGGGGGGCTCTCCATCAGGCCAGCGAGAGGAATGTGGGGGAGGCCGTGAGTGAAAACCTGCAGAGACAGGCTCTTCGTCGGCAGCAGGGCGCAGGGGGAGGGAACGCCCGCCAGCGCCGCCGCTGCTGTGGCAGCAGTCTTCGGCCTCTTGATGGCAGGCGGCGAGATGGCGGTCCTCCCGCGCTTCCGGGTGCGAGTCGGCCTCGCCTGAAGCTGAGGCCAGAGGTTCCGGAGGTACGGAGATTGCCGGATCTTCGGGGACATGGACGTCGGGCTCTCGGCGGCCGAGCTCGCCGCCGAGGGAACCGTCTCGGGCTTCGGGGCAATGGGACGGTACCGGGACATGATCTCGGCCGTCTTCGCCGTGGCGGCCGGCGTGGTCGAGTAAGGACTCAACGTCTTGATCATTTTTTGCGTCTGGTGGTATTTGGTGGGGGCGATGATTTTCTTGGGAAAATTTGCAGGGAGTCGAGTGCAAAATTGAAGAGCGATGAGAAAGAGAGAGAAAGAGAGAGGTGGGTTATAAAGAGAGACAGAGAGAGATTCAAGAGGTAGAGAGTGAGAAAAGTGAGGAGAGGGAAGGGCCAATGGGAGGAGGGCAACATGAGGGGAGGAGTGAGGAGGAGGTGACACGTGGGGGGTACGAGGGTACGTGTTTAAGGGACTTGGGAGCTATGGGGACATGTGGGATTTTCGAAGGTGGGTGAGTGGGCGCTGGTCCATGCATACCTCCAAACGCCTATCCAATCCATATACTTGGATATTTTCTTTTTTATATGTTTTATTATTTCGCGACCGCTATATTGTTGCCAAGTAGAGAGATCACATAGAGGCCTCCGATATTATGTAAGAAAGGTATATTCTAATGTGTAAGTTGATAAATAAAGAGAAACCACATATATATAGATTCTAAAGTCAAGTAATGTGAAATAATTATGATTGAATTTTTGTCGCAACGAAAAAATGTATAGAGTAACTACTTTTAAAGGTTTTTGACAATAGCCTTTAGGAAGTCATTTCACTCAATTTTAGAGCAGGCATAACTTTACAACATAGCACATCTAAGGCTTAATTCCCTCAAAAAGCATCACTTCAAGTCAAGTGCAAAATTTGGCCCAAACCCTTCTTTTCGCTTACAAAAAAAACACCAACTTTAAGTTGGATTCTAATTTTGGCCAGATTTTATGCCTCATAAAAGAGTACACACTTCAAAATCGAATCTTTTGGTCAAATTTTTTTGTGGTCCCATAAGAAAAAACACAAACTTTAAGTTGATATCTAAATTTGGCTTCCATCAAATCTCTCCCTAATCATAATATTAAAGATTTGACGTGTCATTTCATGTGTACTCAATAAAATCTGGGCTAAATTCGATTACCCAATCTAAAATTAATATTTTTTATGAGATAAGAAAAAGTTTGGTAAAAAATCGAGACTCAACCGATCTTTATTGACAAGGCAAAATAAAATTTCGGCTACGATTCGGCCCTAAGCTAAAAGTCGGTGCTTTTGGAGAGAACGGGCCCCACATCCACATTTCAATTTGCCAATTTTTTTTTTCTTTTCGTGTGTGAAAATAATGATCAGGCGAGGCTACTCCTGAGCAACCAATGGCGTGGCGCGGCAGGAACGAACGCGTGTGGGATTGGAGGACATGCGTGGGAACACCTATCCTCCCCCATTGGCTCAGCCGTTTGGGGCTCCCTTGTCCTCGCTGGCTGGCTCGCGTGGGGCCCATCGACGTTGGACCCGGAAACCGAGCCCCCCCCCCCTTCCCTTCCGGGTCGGTTACCGCCACTCTCTGCCCCCGTGTCTCGCCACGTGTCGCCCCCATATCTTGCATGACAATGCCCAACGCAGTAATGAGTTGTGACCTGATTGGCTGGTTCGTTCGGAGCGCGACTCGTTCCACGTGTAATCTCGGGTTGATATATCCGTACTAATTTATCAAAAAATTAATTCTTGATCACAAAAAAAAATAATTCAAATTAATATACTACAATAAATTTTTTCCGAATTAGTAATTAGGTCATGAAAAATCCTAAATTAATAAACTGGTGAACATTTATCACAAATTAATATGAATTTTCTGTGTGTGTCAAGCTCAGTAATTTTATGATAAAATTCAACTCAATTTGAAGGTTTTTTGTGACTGACAAATTAATTAAAGAAATTTGTTACTAATATATCAATTACAAATTTTGGTACAATTTGAAGTGAATTTGTTATAACTGTATCAGTTGGGATTTTTTTTGCGGTGTTAATTTTTTTTGTTAATGAGTGTTTGATTAATTGATTAAAATATCTCGTGTTATGTAAAATAAATCCCTGAAAAGTATATAATATTTTGTAGAGCGAGCCCCTTTATTTTATCTAGCGTTGGGATGAGTTTTTTAAGCCAGTGATCTCTTTCGGTTTCTATGGAAGGCATGCAAATGCCACCCCTGTCAGGGGAAGAATGGCCCAGGTTCAGCGCACGTGTCGCGTGGTTAAAGTGTTTGATCGGAGACGGGATAGGCAGCACGAGGGAGGAGACGCCCCTTTTTTTTTTCAGTTTCGTTTCGTGTGCCCCCATCGGAATGAAGGATCAGCGCTTTCTCGAAATGACACGTAGAGCTCGGACCTGATGATGTGTTTGACGATCGAGTTAGGATGTCAAATGAAAAAGCTTGATCCATCCTATTGAGTTCAACCTAAGGCTCGATTGGCCCGTGGGTTTAGAGCCGATCTTAGGGCCTAGGTCCTCCTTTTGATTATTATATCTAGCGGGAGCTATTTTATGACAATGACCGGTGGTGGTTTTGACAATCAAAAGAGAGCTAGTATATGCATGTGGTGTCAAACAGAATGACATTCATAGCACGAGAGCATCAATGATTTATCAATTACACCATATTTCACCATATTTGCATATTCTCTTAAGGCCATTTCTTAAGATATAAATGTTTATGTCTTCGGTAATTACTCAATGTAACACTTGGCAAAGATCAATCAGAGCCATTAGATGGTCAAAGAGCCCAAGACACCTCGTTGGTATGGGTAAAAAAAAATAAAAAAATCCAAGCCTTTCATGTAGAATCACAATCTTTTTTCTAGGATTTATAATGGCTATTGAATAAACCAAGCAAATGATATTCTGGGGTTATGTCCGCCCTTGCTTGGAATGGACAATAAGTAGATTTTTTAGGTAATAGGATTTATTATTGAAATGGGTTTTAATGGCGAGACAACATTTTTGTCACTTTAAATAAACACAAGCATGGTTCCATCCAAAATGGAGTGAAAATAACCCCTTCCTAAATGAAAACCTTTAACTAATTGTAAACAACGTGGTAAATCACATCAATTTGCATGGCCATTGCATAGTTGGTAACACAATTCATGCGACAATTTACATAGGTTAACCTATGTAAAGAAATCAAAGAAAAAAAGCTTATGTACAAAATTTGAGGGAAATTTTTTAAAGCCGACCCATAATATACTTTCGCTACTCACATAGGCTCAATTTTGAGATTTTTTGTTTTGCAAAAGATAAATGATTTAAAAAATATTTTCTTCATATGTGAGTACATTGGGTTCGCTCTCGTGAATGTAATTGGACCTCGGGCTCTATACATGGTGTGCCTCACACTATTACTGGCCCAAAATCAATTAGAAGGCCCGACTCGGTGTGGCCTCTGAGTTTGAGGTGCTCTGCGCGTACATGCATGGGAATTGTACCAAGTGACTAGGCTACGGTCACGCCCGCGAGCTAGAACGACTTCCCCACTGAATTTATCATTGAAAAAAGCATAAATCATTTGGAATTGAATCACGTGTGTTATTCCTTCTTATAATGACTTCTTATAATGAAAACTTTCGAATATCTTGAAAAAAGCATAACCTTTTGTATTCAGTAAACTTTCGCCACTATTTGTCTTACGGCTTAAGAAAAAGCACAATGTTTTACCTAATTTTGACACCCACCAAGCTTTCCGTAAAAAGTGGTCGGGGTTTGGCTGAGATTGCCACCCTCCTAGTCCGACCACCACTAAAGCGTTGTCATTGGCGATGATCGTTTGTGAGCAGTGGAGTCGCTCTCAGCTCAACTGAGCAACATAAAGGCTTTGATTTATAACTTCGTTTAGTTCGAATGAATAATTTAAATTTTTTTTATAAAAAGAATAATCGGTTATATTGCTTAGTAAAATGAAGGGTTAATATTTTGAAAAACTCTAAACTGGTATACGAGTGACAAATTTACCAAAAATTAATTTTTTGACAATGAAAAATCCCAAATTGGTACATCTATAACAAATTTACCCCAATTAACCATAAAAAATCTCAAACTAGTATACTTGTGACAAATTTTTCCTAAATTAATTTATTCAATTGCCAAAAACCCTAAACCTTTGTGATAAATATATTCTCCTTAAATTAGATTAATACCACAAAAAATCAAAAAAATTGTATAACTGTGAAAAATGGAGAGTAAAATTGTAAATTGGTACACCTGTCAATTGTCACGTGTACCATTCAACTTAGTAATTTGACAGTAAAATTTAATGGAAATTAACATAGGGTAAATTTATCACAAGTATAAATTTATCAAATGTGTACCGGTTTAAGATTTTTGATGGTCAAAAAATTAGTTTTGGATAAATTTGTCACAGATGTACCAGTTTGAGGTTTTTCAGGGTATTAACTCAGAAATGAATAAACGAAAAACTTTTTCATCGTTCATGAAAATATCTATATATAAATTGTTGTTGACAATGAACTTTTTTTTTTTCATTAATTAATTATTGCAATTGATATGAATAATTATTTTTAGGAAAATATTTTCCTAATCATTCATTATCCGTGAAACAAATGGATCTAAATCTAATTTTATTTGAGTCAGACATGAATAAAGTTTGGAAATTTAACGCACTCAATTTATTCTGATATAATAAATATCGGATTCATCATGATATCGTGGTAGAAAGATGAAAATCCAATCAAACTTCTATAGAATTTTCGGACTAGGTGGTCACATAAGTTGTGTGACCTTGTAGAAAACCCTCTCAAAGAACATTTTTATTGATTCCAAAGCTATAGAACATAAACTAAGCTTCTGTCATCTAAAAGTTTAGATTTTTCTAAAAAAATGCTTGTTTATCTCTTGAGCGCTAAACATTCCAAGTGCCAAAATTTAGCATGGGTGAACACATAAGTGCCACACTTCCAAAAGGTACACTTAAGTGTCAAAATTGGAGAAAAAATGTATACTTAAATGCCAACGAAGAGAATTTCCGGGTAAATTGCTGATGTGGCATTTTTCCGGCAAAATTTTTAATTGATGTGGCAATTTTTTTCAAAAAATTATTCATGTGGCGCTAACGTGGTCAGATAAGCCAAAAACGAAATCATTTTGGTTTAAATTTGATTTTTAATATAACTATTAACTAAATTAAATTTAAAAAACAAAATAAAAAAAGATCGGATATGGGGCCATGGAGGCCCTTGCCATTGCTGCCACCCCACCATCTCAGGAAAGGGCCGATGATGGTGGGTTGAGGGTTGGTTGAGGCTGTCGGGCCTCGGCTAGTGGTTGACGACCTTGGTCGATCGCTGGCGAAGGCTTGCGGGCCCTCACCTAGATCTGAGGTGATGAGTTGCAGGCCACTCCTAGATTGGGCCAGGGTCTCACCCCAGCCAGCGGCGGCCCTTAGCCAGATCTTTGTGAGGGCCGGCAACCCTCGCTCGATTTCGAGGGTGATTTGAGGGAGGGCTGTGACCCATCACCTCAAATTTTGGCAAGGGCTCGCAAGCCTTCATCGATGGTCAGCCAGGGTCCTCAGCCATTGGCTAGGGCCTAGTGACTTCGACCAACCCTCGCCCTCCCATTGCCGACCCGTTTCGGTGATGGTGGGGGCGGCGAGGCCTTCCACGGCCTTAGATCTAATCCTTTTTTTTTTTTTTAAAAATATTAATTTAATTAATATTTATATTAAAAATAAAATTTGGGGACAAAACAATGTTGTTCCAAGACAAAGATAGTGAGGAAACATTTCGGCAAGTTACGTAGATCGATTTTATTAATAAAATAATGCAACATTCGGATTTCTGGCAACTTTTCAAAGTTGGCATCTAAGGGTCCGTTTGGTGACGCTTCTGTTTCGAGAAACAATTTCTTTTCAAAAATAGGTTTTTTCTGTTTTTATTCTCCGGAATAATTTCTCAATAAAAGAATGCGTTTGGTAACTGTATAAAATTTCTTTTCTCGAAAAGAAAAAAAGAATAGAAATGTGTTTGGTACGATTCACAAATTTTTTTGTAATGTAGATTTTAATTTTTTTTTTCTTATTCTTCCTTGTTGACACTGATTTTCGCCATTGGGCAACGGCATTGACGGTCATCAGCGGTGGTGACGATGGCAGGTGGCGGTGATGGTGACGATGGTGTCGATGGTCATCAGCGGTGGGTTGCGGTGATGGCGGGTGGCAGCGATAGTCGGAGGTTGGCGGCGGTAGTCAGTGGCTGTTGGCCAACCCACCGGCGGTTGGAAGCCTACGGTAGTCAGCCGACGGTCGGCTAGCAGCAAGCGGTAGGCGGTGGCAAGCGAGCAGCGAAGCGGCTAGTGGTCGGCAGCAGCGATTAGTCGGCAAGGGCGAGCAGGCGGTGGCGGTGGCCGGACATTAGGGGTGGCGACCAGGGGCGAAGGGCAACAACAAAGAAGAAAAGAAAAAAAAAAAAAAAGAAAAGAAAAACTTATTTTTAGAAATTGTTCTCGGAAACAAGAATTTTTTTTTTTTTACTTCTTATTTCTGTTCCAAATATATTTTTCAGTCACTTTTCTCTTTCGAAGAATAAAAAAATTAATTGACGTTACCAAATTGATTTATGTTTTTTTTTTTTTTACTAGACAGGCCCTAACTGTCCAATTTTAAAAAAAAAGTGGCATTTAAATGTACCTTTGAGAAATTTTGACACTTTTGTGTTTACTATTGCCAAGTTTTGGCACTTGAGGTATACTTCTTTCTTGATCTCTCACATTCTGTATCCTCTATCTTACTACATTTCTTAGATATATGAAATTAGGCCTTGGCTTGATCTTTTGGCATGCGGTCACAACTCTAGCAGACCTGCAGAAGAGAACTCTGCAAGTCTGTGCAATGAGTGCTAATCCCTTCAGCTTCACCATCTCTACCAGAGATATTGGAATGTCTAATGCTTCCATCACTTTAAGACAACAGTTTCCTTCACCAGTTGAAATTATTCGAAAGAGAAAGAATGTTTCTGTTGCTCGATGGATTTTGCGAAGAATCACCTAAAGTTAGACAAGTTCAATCACATGGAACAACAAATAATAACTGTTTGTTCAGCTGTAAACAGACAAATCAACATGGACATTTGGTGTTTCTTGTCGAACCAGCTAAAGCAAAGGTGTCTTTGTTTCGAATCACAGGGGGATTAGTCCCGAGATGTTCTTCAAACCTAGAACTAAATCATGCTATTTTTCGTCGAGAAGTTTCACTTCGAATTCACAGCCATAGTAAATGAAGACTCACCAAGGACACTGACAAAAGTGAGTCGAATGAATGAAAAATAGGGATGATGCTAGACACACTCGCTGGAAAAGACTGAAAAAAAAGCAAGCTCAGAGGTTTCACAAAGTCAAGAAGCAAGCACCACTTATTCTACGCTTACAACCAACCCGAGAAATCATCCGCAATCGCAAAACAGAAGCCAAATCGAACCGGTCAAGGCTCACACATCTCAAATTTAGTAGACGGACATAGATTCTCTAGCAGCATAATAGGTTTTTGGACCAGCCTGAAATCCGCTGGCCACAAAGTGTGGTGACAACTCAAGGAACAAGGTAGTGCAAGATCAAAGCGTTTTATGATTCAGGAGCCATTGTTTCCTTCTCATGATCGCCCTCGAGTTGGCTGAGATTGCCCTTCTCCTTGATGAGCTGAGTGTGGTGGTGCCTGCAGTAGAGTTTCCCCTCGTGCGCGACGTAGTTGGATGGGCTGATCACGCACCCCCCGTGGGTGCATTTGAAGCAGCTCTTGTGGTATGGAGTCCCATTAACCGTCACCTGTATGCACGTCGATGAAAATGGCTGTAATAAATTTGCAATTTGGGGGTCCTCAAACTAGTTCGATGAGAAGTTTTGCCAACTCAATGAAGCAGCCTTTCGATTAAGTCATGTCCTCACATCAAAAGTTCTATAAATACACCAGGAAATCCTTACCTTTTCGGTCGGGTAGACGGTGCTCTTACAGCCTACACATTTGTCTCGCGTTCCCCCGAACATACTAGAGACTTTGGTCGCTGCAGGTCTCTGTTCAAAGAAGATTTATTCAGGAGAACAATGACTGATTTAGCCTAACTGCAAAACTTTCAGGCAAGACCATACTCGCGGTGAAATTACCTCTCCATCGACGGGTTTCTCTGGCTTTGCAATCTTAGGGGTTCCTAAGAGGACATTTTGTATGAAGGAAGAATCAGAGTGATCCATTTTACAAGGACAGAAACAGAGTAGTGCATGACTCGCGTGCTTCAATTTTTACCTTCAAAGCTTTTTTCGAGGCTGCCGGTTCTCTTGAAGAGCTGATCGAAATGTGGCCGGCAGTACAAGACTCCTTCGAATGAATTATAGTTCCCAAGCTGCATGTGCAATGTGCTTTAGCAAGTTTTCCAGAGTACATTTAATCCTCTGTTTACCAATAAATTGTAGCTATCTGTTTCCTGAAAAAGTCCCCTCTTATAATGATCATGCTGTCTGGCAATAAATCATGCGTGACCCCGGCTTCTTAGCGGGTCATGACAAATCATCATAACTCGCATGCACGGATGATCAGTCAAAAAGCTTATTATGAGTTCGATCTAATGTTATTGGGGCTGATCTTAAGGTTCTCAGCAAAGTTGCTGGCTAATTTGGACTCGCCCCTACACATTTCTACAAACTAAAGGGAACCCCCAAGCGAATATCATTCAGGATGTCATCCTGTACTAATGACTCCATGAAGAAGAGCACAAATTAAAGTTAAATGGAGCAACGAAATAAGCATCCTTTGCCTACACCATCAAATTGATGCATCAATTCAAGAGCTGAGTGGACTAGTCTGTACCGTGATCTACAGAAATGCAACTCTCTTGGACCTCTAAAATGGGGAATATATCAAACTCACATCTGATCATTTGTTAATTAATGAGAAATCCTTGAGATCTAAAAGTTTTTATCATGACATACCTTGAGAGTCCCTTTGCAATGGTGGCATCTGAAGCAGGCCTTGTGGTAGATTCTATTGTCAGCTGTGAGCTTGTCCACCAGATAGACTGTCTTCTCACAGGCCATGCACTTCTGGGTTGTTCCTGCAAATGCCATTCTCTCTCTCTCTCTCTCTCTCTCTCTCTGTGATTGTGTCTGTGAGTGTAAGGAGAAGGAGAGAGGAGAATGGAGGATAAGAAAGGGAAGCCAAAAAAACAAGTGTTGGTTGGAAAGTTGATGATTAAAGTGGTGGCATTGGACAATCATTTTGGGTGAAGGGTCTAACTAAACCTTTTATGACATGTTTTACCTTTTTCCCCCCTTCTTCTAGGTTAGTTAATGACCAAACACAAGATGGGCAGCATGAAGCTTAAGTTGAGTAAGAATTAGAGAAAAATAATTCGGCCACTCCCTTTTTTATCTATCATGATCTTTTTAGTAGTCTATTTTAACTAATATTGAAGCAATGATATTGGTGAGAAATTCCAAGAGAAACCAAAAGCTGAACTTCTCAAAAATTCATTAGTAAATTTCATCATAGATTGCCCTAATTAAACTGGACCAGCCCGGTTACTATGATCAACTTTTCCAAAGGGCACTACTATGCTTTTAGCTGCATACCAGAAAAATATCTGGCAGATGTGACCCTAGTAGCAAAGGGGCCATGGAATAGAAACTTAGCTGGATTGCGCATGGAAAGGAGGAGAGGACCAGAGAGGGAAATATAATTGATGCCACTGAACCAGCTGGAGCTGCATCGTCCTCCAACTGTTTGTTGTAAGGACTTCATGTGAGTTGGCCCAATGATTGTCCATCAAATGCTCTCCCCCATCATGTCGCTTTGCATACACGTTCTTCAACTTTACTTTCCTCTCTCTTACGTCACATTACCTTTCTTTTTTTTTTTGGCTGAGAGCTCCAATCCCATCGACGATCCTTGTTTTGAGAAAAATTTCCTATCTGAAAATACTTTCTTTCCTTTTTTGGCTTTGGATTGTTTACAAAAATAAGTTTTACAGAAATTTTTTTCATAGTAAATGAAAAGCATTTGTTTAAATTCGGGATAAGTACACTATCAGTGTTAAAACTTGTGTACGACGCTCACTTTGGTACCAAACTTTATTTTGAATCACTTTAAGTGCCAAAAATTTTGAAAAACGATCATTTCAGTGGTAACGCCGATCTAGTTAGCCGAAAATTCGATGTGGCACTTTTTTATTAATTTTTGAAGTTGATGTGACTTGCCGGAGAGTATAGTTAGTATTTAAACAACAAAATGACGCTGTTTGGTGTATTTCCCCCAATTCAAAACCATAAATCTCCAAATTGAGAGAGAGAGAGAGAGAGAGAGAGAGAGAGAGAGAGAGAGAGAGAGAGAGAGAGAGAGAGAGAAGGCATAGCATGGGCTTCCCGTCGTCTTCTTCCCTCAAGAACAACACCAGCACCAGCTAGCAGCGACACTAGCAGCGCACCAGCACTAGCACTAGCACAACTCCGCCTTCGATTCATCCGACATTGTTGACAAGTTCAAGCTCTTGTCTTCCTCCTCTCCTCCTCCTTCTCCTTCCCCCTTCAGAAGGACCCACTTCAGCCGCTCCCTGAGTAGAGCCCAATCTGCCATCTCCATTTGCACCCTCATTGTTTCCCTCGCCCTCCTCATCTTTGCTCTCTCCACTTTCGACCCCCCTTCTTCCTCCTCCGCCCTCTCCTCGCTCGCTTAGTCGAGCAACTACGATGGAGGCCAAGCGACGGTGGCCGAGCGAGCCAGGTCGGCGTTGGCGAGGATTGGACAAAAAAACCCTAATTTCAATCCCCAAATTAAAAAAAAAATCCCCAAATGAGTTGTGCCTCGTCGTTTTTATAAGACCATCCACTTAGGACGGCAAAACGACATCGTTTTCTTAAGGAGGACGGAAAACAACGTCGTTTAAAAGTCATGTCAATTTTTTTTTAAAATATAAAATCAACGTAATCATTTTGACCGGAATCTCTCGCTGGTGGCACCAAAGTGATCGTTTTTCCTTCGATTTGACATTTAAGTGATCCAAAATAAAGTTTTGGTACCAAAGTGAGCGCCGTATACGGTTTTGGCATTGATAGTGTACTTATCCCGTTTAAATTCAATAAAATAAGTATGACAAAAAAAATTCAAGAAAATAATTTTTCTTTTTGAAAATTGAAAATCATTTTTTAAAATATGACTAAATCTTGGCATTTGGACATGAGATCCCGATGCCTGTACCTGAGTCATTAGTGATTAGGCTTGGGTCCACAAAGGCTTAGTCCAAAACTTACGTGTCTATGCTAGGGTCCCTAGCTACCATGCTTGGGTACCCAGCTACTGCACCCAAATCACTAGCGCTTGGGCTCGAGACTAGAAAGGTTGGGCCTCATTCCTTGATGGTTGAGCTTGGATTCGTAGAGGCTGGGCTCAAATATCTTGAGGCCTTGCTCAAGATTCTGATGCCCGTGCCTAAGTTCCCATCAGTCGTGCCTAGCTGCTCAACTCTTGGCTCCTAGTCTAAGGTCCCTTGGTTCGATACTCGAGTTCCCAATGCTTGGGCTTGGCTGCTCGAGGACTTTTGCGGCCAAGCCTGAATCCCTTAAGGCCAGAGCCTAGTCTTGATGCTCAAACCAGAGTCCTTAGCAAGTGGGTCTAGGACTTGGCAGCTGATTTGAGTACCCTAAGGTTGGGTCTAGGACTTAAGCACCTAAGTTAGAAGTGCCCCAAGCTTGACTCTAGGATCTAAGCACCCAAGTCTGAGTTCGATAAGACAATAAAATAAAAGATTATTTACAATGATGTATCCCTCTCTAGGATTGAACAATGGAAAATAATTTTTATTTTGCTTTCATATCTTAATCAAATACCAAAAGAATGACTTCTTGTAAAATATTTTTCAAAAATATCAAATCTTCACTAATATAGCATAAGCACCCAATAAATCTTAATTAAATATGGTAATCTCCCTGAATCACGGGTAAGTATCAAAACATATAAATTTGTAAATATGAACTCTTTTATCGTTCGAGAAAGGTTTCTTGCATCCCACTGTTACGTACGTTGCACATCCGTCTGGAGTTTTTCGTGAAGTGGAAAGTGAAGGGGAAGGACAGTTGAAGGTAAAAAGAAGGTCCAATGATATTTTCACGTACAAAGTGAAAAGCAAAAAGTGAATGCAAACGGATTAAAACATGGACATAGCGTGTTTTATTTTTACCTTATTCACCTTCATAGAAAACAAAAAGGGTGAGAGGAGATTGCGGAAGAAACTAACTTCTTTCCACGTGGGGAACTTTTTGTTTGGGACAACATTACGGCGTAGAAAAGTTACGATGCGTTATATGCATAAATGTCACGAACTTTCCCTTGAGCAATTCGGGTAAACAAATGACTGTGAAATACAGAAATTAGAAATACACGTGACACATATATTGTACAAATGTGATTTAAAGTCAAATTTAGTGATTTTTAGCTAAAATTGATTGGGAAGATCATATTGATAAATTACTGAAATATTTAGAATTAAATTAATAAAATTGAAAAATTTAAGGCTGAATTTCCATCATTCATTAGGTTTAGCAATTCTTTTCCAGTAATTATTCGTACATGTAGATAGATCTTTCCGAAGGACCAAAGAAAAAGGTATATTTCGATATCTCGTCCTCTAATTTCGGAAAGATGTGATTTGACGAGCAGAAGGCCCCCAGGAATGTCTCTATCAGGAAAGCAACATTTAAACCGATCCTCGCCCAAATTTTCGGCATACTGCCAAAATGGATTCCTTTCCCTCAACAAGGTTCTTGCCTTGCATCATTAGTAATTTGTTACTCGACAGAATTATCAAAAATGACTCATAAAGCTCAAGATTACTCTAAAAAAATGTATTCTTATAGAAGAAAATTCTAAATTAAAGTACAAGGGTGAAAAGAGGTAAATTTTCTCTTTTGAAACATTTAATTTAGCTCTAGCTTATTTATTACCGTGCCACTTAAGCTTTAAGCTTTTTAGGAGCTACTCCTACGCGTGTGCGCACTGTGCATCAAGCGTGCGTCGGATGGAAAGAGACTTATATTTTCAAGGGACTAGGACACGGTCCACTTCGGCAGAGAAAAAATGGGATTTAGGGCATGACACAAGCCAGAGACTTGGGGAAAAAAAAAGTTTATACATATATATCTTACCAATGTTCTTAACTTTTCACTTTTTATTAGTGTCTTAAACTCAAGCAGACAAGGTTACGCGCAATAATCTGTACGATTGGTGGTTGTAAAGATGAATCCTAGCTCTCAGACGGCTCTCTCTCTCTCTCTCTCTCTCTCTCTCACGGGACCTCCGGCCACCTCCTGTCTCGTGCAATCGAAGTGTTCAAATAGAATTCGAAGCGAAACAAGCGTTGTTTGAACCTTTTGATGACCTCACGCCAAAGGGTTTGGTTTTGTAAGAGTATAAAGCTTGCAGAGAAGGTTCGTTTCCTCGTTGAACTAGGTGGAACTTGTTATAGCATGGAAAGGATTTGATTTAGAAGGCAACAGAATGTTTATTTTCATTGTTTGCAAGTGGAAGAGGAAGGAAATCCTAAGTAGGAGAAGAAACAGGGAAGATATTCTGTAGATAGGACCAGACATGTTCCGATAGTGAAAATTAGATAGCAGAAATCAAAATATGTATACCGTTAGATATTTATAGTGAAAGTAAGAATTGAAAACTGTCGTGAACGAATGCACCTTGAGATGCTTCTATTTCATCCGTATACTTTTATGTAGGGAGAAGTATAATAGAATTGCCTTAACTTGTGTACGACACTCACTTTAGTGTTATAATTTTTCACAGGCTCACTTAAGTACTATTTTTAAAAAAAACGATCACTTAAGTGCCAACTCTGATCCGAATCACTAGAAATCTGACGTGATAATATTTTATTATTTTTTCCAATCCTACATGGCTTACCAACGTGTCCAGTTAGCATAAAAAAGTGATTACTTCAATGCAAAAAAAATTTCTAAATAATATCGTATAGCAAGTTAAGAAGTGATTACTTCAGTGCCACTTATTGTAAAAAAATGATTACCGCAATGCCAATTGTTATTAAAAGGTGTTTATTTTAGTGCCAATCTTAATGAAAATGTGATCACTTCAATGTCAAAAAGTGCCACCTTAAATAAAACTTTTGCTTAGAAACGCTACATAATTTCTCTAGTAGGAATTTTTCATCGGAGGCACTTAAGTAATTGTTTTTCTCCGATTTTGGCATTTAAGTGAGCCAGCGAAAAGTTATGACACTAAATGAGTGCCATACACAAGTTAAGGCACTTTTTGGTGTACTTCTCCCTTGTATGTAGCAACGGTTGGAATATATTAGAAGTGATGAAGGTGATTCCGAATCTCTCCTTCTCTTTGTCAACATAAGCTCATCATCTTCACATCCCAAGAGGTGCCTGAAAAAGTGAATTTCAAAAAGGTAATATTGTTTGGAAGTTTGGATAAAGGCTTTGGTAGCTTGACTGTGGCTGCAAACATTCCACCAGGAGCCGAAGAAAAGCCGTCCCATACTGCAGATTTCTTGGTCAAAGGCAGCTTCGTACTGTTGCAGGAGCAAGGTGTTGGATCGTATCTGTTGCACGCGATTCATCCAAACTTGCTCCTATGTGAATGATCGGTGCGTGATCATTCTTATGCAATGCTGCCCCGGCCTCGCTTGTCACGGGTGCATCATTGTTGTTTTGATATCTGCAACTGTTGTTCATGTCTCCATCGATATTGACCGGTATGTATAGAGATCTGTGTTACGTCATCTGGGTGATTGTGTTACTTTGGTCTCTTCCTTGTGTGTACCATAGTAAACAGCGATGAAAAGTTCCTCAGAAATGAACCGCACGCAGATTGCAGAAAGTCATTTTGATTGCAGGAGGAAAGTATTTCAAGATCAAGTCTGTTTTGTCTTTTCTAGATAAAGTTTCATTAGAGTATAGATAGAACCTGGGACTGCTTTATGCTGGAAGAATGACAGATGTTAATGACTAATGCAAGTGAAGGGGGAGTGATACATAACGGAAGTGGTAATGTGACCGGCCCAGTGGTAGTGAACAGAATCTCACCTCACTATTCTGTCTGTGAAGCCACCTATCACTTAGTAGTCAATACTATGCCAGAGCCCTCCCTGTTGATCATTTTTCTCCCCCTCTTTCTTGGCCATGGCTATGTTTCCAACCACTGCTATTCTACTCAACTCTGAGCTTCTTAATTCGAGGTCTCACCTTTTCAGAAAACTAGTCTGTCTTAACAAAATTGGACATTCTCCAAAACCCAAAGGAACAAAATAGGGCCAGATGGTTATTGTTGGGGGAGAGAAATCAAGACGCAACTGGCTGAAAGTGTATCCTGCAAGACCTTCACATTTACACGCGTGCTTCAGCTTTTGCTTCATATTCTCTCTCTCTCTCTCTTCCCCCGTATTTCCTTTGTCTTGTTGCTTTCTCTGTGTCCACGATACATTGGCTTCATATGTATCCTCCATAACCCCAGCCCAAAATAATTTACATTATCGAGTCCTTAACTTCCAATCCAGTTATAGCTTCCTGGAAATTACGCCGAATAGGAATCAAAAGTAGGCTTCCATATGTAATATCTAGTTGGAGATTCTTTCAAAGCCTTGTCTTGTCCCATTAGATGAGACTGAGATGACCTTCGTTTATTCTCATACTCATTTCACCGTCATGTTTTATCTCATGCTGAGAATGAAACAGCATAAAGTGTCATTGTAGGTGAAGTCAAATTAATTAGCCAACCCTTCTTTCAGGACAATAACTCACAAGAAAATCTATCCCCAAAATGAGTCTCGAGCATCATCGATCAAGAAATACGTGGACGATAAACCAATGTCAAAATCAGTAGGGGAAGAAAACAACAGGAAGAAATTAGAGATAAATGGGTCAAGACAGATTCCGACTGCAAGTAGTAATATTATATGGAGGAGCAAATTGAAAACTAAGTAATTCATCAGCCGGCTGCGTTTCTTTCACAGAGTAGATGCATATTAATTAAATACTGCGTCTTGATCAGCAGCCACTTTTCTAGGCAAAAAACGGAAATTCAAATTATGTTGCTTTCAGGACCACTTGGGTGAAATAAATACTAACACTTAATCAAAGGCCATGTCCATGTTCCTGAGTCGCCTCAAAAAGTTTCTGACTGACTTACCTTTCAATTCCTGGTTTTAGATTTTGTTTTGGAGATGTCGAATCTGCCTTAATCTGCTGCAATATCAAAGTCACAAGTTGAGAGGATCCTTTAAGTTCCTTTTCAAAAATGAAATGCAAACTCATTTGCGTAATCTGTTTTGACATATTCCGACTGCAAGTAGTAATATTATATGGAGGAGCAAATTAAAAACTAAGTAATTCATCAGCCGGCTGCGTTTCTTTCACAGAGTAGATGCATATTAATTAAATGCCGCGACTTGATCAGCAGCCACTTTTCTAGACAAAAAACGGAAATTCAAATTATGTTGCTTTCAGGACCACTTGGGTGAAATAAATACTAACACTTAATCAAAGGCCATGTCCATGTTCCTGAGTCGCCTCAAAAAGTTTCTGACTGACTTACCTTTCAATTCCTGGTTTTAGATTTTGTTTTGGAGATGTCGAATCTGCCTTAATCTGCTGCAATATCAAAGTCACAAGTTGAGAGGATCCTTTAAGTTCCTTTTCAAAAATGAAATGCAAACTCATTTGCGTTATCTGTTTTGACATTTATGTCATATCGATAAGGTTTGAAGTTTTAGAGGTTCGTCGGCAGACCAACTATTGCCAGGAGGTCAAGAAGGAACGATATGCTCCAGCAACTAAAAGCATCACCGATCTCTTTTAACGATGCCATTGCAATTGAAGAGCTTCTACACATTGTCCAGGGTTCTTCTGTGTTGCTCATTATCTCATGTATTGATGAACTAATAATCGTTCTCTTCACCATATGCTAGTGAAGCTAAATGAAACTACATTATCACCTAATTGTCTATACTTCTTGCAAACTATTGACATCTGTGAGGTACTTTGGATCGTTAGTGGAGATTTTACCATATATTGATCACAAGGAATAACTTTCAAGGCAAGGATTCTGCCTCTGCCTCTCGTTCTCCCCCTTTTCTTTCCTTTCTTTTGTGCTCTGTCAATGGACCAGAGAGTTTCATTGGCAAAACACATCTCATGCAAGGGTTAATTTCTGCACACAGCTCTGGCTGCAATTTGGATAATTTTTACATGCCCTTTTTTAATATTAACTAAGGGAGTATTAAAGTCGTGACCATTTGAGTCTACATTTATCTCATCAAGTACTAAAGTAGTGGAGTAGCCACCGCAGTGATTGACTTCAAGTAAGAATCCCGACAGCCAGGCTGCTCACAAATGTCCACCCCAAAGTACAAGAAATACTTTGACGGACCATGCCCAACGGACCAAGTGCAATCATAGCTTAAAATTTATGGGATCTGCATGAAACCCTCATGAATGATAGCTGCAATCAGCCCCAGTCCATGCGAATTGTACATACATCAACATCAGCAGCGGTTCCCGCCACATATATGGCCAGAGAAATAGCCTCTTCCAGAGTCAATTTAAAAATATCTGTGTGATCAGCTTCCCCGTTCAATGACTGCTGAGTCAAGATCATCTACTCTGATGCCCTGACATTTATTGATATATAATTATCATCTCATTGCCATACTTGGAAACCATTGGAGACATGGTAAGGTAGTGCAACTTGATGGATGGGCAGTGCAGTCAAGGTCGACGGCCGATGGTTGATAGTTTCATATCCACTCAACGGGTCTGCAGAATAGAAGAAAGAAAAGCCCTTCAAAAGCTCTTATGTAAAATGAACACCTTCATATAAATTTCTTCACAGTTTGCATTAGTACTTATCCCGTCTCTTGTTTTTTTCCCATTCATGTATACCCACTTCCGCGTGAGGTCGTGAACCATGTAAGCCGTAGTTTTGCAGAGTATGCGAAGTCTCTTCCTCACGTCTGAAAAAAGTTTGCAATGTATATGAATTCTCTTCCTTAATAATATAGAAATTCTCTTCCTTATGTATAAAAATTCTCATCCTTATCTATGTGGTATACGCAGAGGCCATTGCTAATTAATAAAATATGATAAATAGTAAGTAATTACTTAATGGTTTGTGTTTTCTTATAAAAGAATGAGAATTGTGAAATCTTTTAATGAAAAAAAAATGTGTAGTTTTTTATGTATTGGTGGTTGCTCGTGCAGTTGTAGTGTCTATGTTCGTGATCTGAAGTCACATGCCAAATTATCATTGGCGAAACTTATTTGGCTCATTAAACATATTATAAACCAACAGGGTTATAATGCGTTATAATTTATCAAAACATATAAGTAAGTCTTTTGCATTCATTGTATCAATTAATTACCACTCATTCTTCTGAGATGCAAAATAGTCAATTCATGCATAAGATAGAGAATTGTCAATACATATGATTAGTAAATGCTTAGTGAATATTAGAGGGAATATGCTAGTTAGGTTTTGAATTCTTCCTTTATGTCTGTGGCTAAGAATCTACTTATGTTACACCTTACCGCCGGAAGAAATCTCCCTCTGGTCATGCATATGTACCTCTATATTTCATTATATTTTCTTTTGTTGGTTTCATAGTGTTATAGTACCTTCTGATCAATTTTATCCATTGCAGAGGTTGTACATCTCAATTTCTTATCTTTATTTTACTATTTTTTTTCATGGATTATGATGAAAGTGAAAAATTAAGATAGAGTTATAGTGTTTTTCTAAATATAATATAAATTTACTGATTTCAATAAGTGATTTTTTATTATTTGAAAAAGCAACAATTACACGTTTTACAATGCCATAATTCCATAGTTTCCTATGACTCGCGTTGACTTCGCCATTCTACCTATCTCGATCAAGTTCTTCAAAAGATAGGTGATGTCCGATGAAGAGGAACGTGGAAAGAACAGGTTGATGTTGACCAAAATAAAGATTCCGAACATGAACAGTACTTGCCTACGTGGACAACAGGCATAGACGATTAGCATCCAATTGGGTTTAAATCATTAATGGTTGAGGATTAAAGTGACTAGGCTTGAGGTGTTTGATCGGCAGATTTCTTTCTTGAGGTGTTTGATCAATTTATCAATAGATTACTTCCTTTTTGTAAGATATTCATCAAACACCAATACACATTGAAAGTAGACCACCAATCAATTCTTAGCTTTGATATCATTTGTTGGGCATATGTAACAAAAGTCCGACACCTTCACCTGAAGAGATTGTCATGGGGGCGTCTAAGTCTGAGCTCATCAATATATTCAATTGGACTCACATTCATAAAAAACTTTAAGTTAATGAGTTGTGAATCAATTATAATATATTAATTACTCAAAACGACATCAATTGTCTATTATGGGACTTCTCTAAGACAACTCACACGTTTATCCTTACAATCTTGTTGGTAACCATCTTCTATTCACATATTAGGCTTAGATTGAAGCTGCAACCATCTTGGGAATTGAGTGGTCTTGAGTCTCTCTTACCTCAAAAGTTATCTCAAGAGATGAGACTTTCATTCACACTTATAAACTGACCAACGGCCCTTTTTTATAACCGATGTAAGATAACGCCAACAGGAACAATTTCTACGCTAGAGAGAGAAAATTATGTGGATGCAATGCCCAAAGAGAATAAAAATTTCCCTTGCACAAATTATACGAAACAATGCTGTAATGACAACTACTCGTAAAACTAGTGGCTTTTCAATGGGAAGAATTTATACACACTGTTGAGGGTGCTTCATATTAGCTGACAAGTCTATCACTGCCTGCATTTCATTGCAAACGCCCGTAAACGAAGTGCGAATTGTAAAGTGTATCTCGAGAAGAGGCCCTACCAATCGTTGAACAAGCAATGAAAACAAAGGTCCATATGTCATGTTTTAGCTAGCTAATGAAGGACCCACATTTATCAACCAAAAGGACCTTTCATCCAACATTGACCTAGGTTGGACTTCGATGAATCTGGTAATTGAAATTATAGCAAATTATAGCAGACGCTTTGAATAAAGTTGGAAAGGGAAAAAAACGAGATTGGACAAAACATAGACATGTATCTAGAAATAGAGTTAAAATTAATTGGGGACCATGTCAATAATGAGCTTATATATATGTAGGAAGGTGCTGTTTCTTGGCTGTTGCCTATGAATTTGGTGGGATGGAGTTTTCATGCTCGCATTATAAAAACAGTATTACCAAATTCCTTTATTAATTAAGCCAAAGGGTAGTTTGTCCATTTATATAAATTAATTGGGGACCATGTCAATAATGAGCTTATATATATGTAGGAAGGTGCTGTTTCTTGGCGGTTGCCTCTGAATTTGGTGCGATGGAGTTTTCATGCTCGCATTATAAAAACAGTATTACCAAATTCCTTTATTAATTAAGTCAAAGGGTAGTTTGTCCATTTATATAAAAGTTCGGACATTGTAACAATATCTTGCATTTTGCTATTTCAAACGCAGGACAGAGACAAACGATGACAACTTTAAGGTTTTATTTGCAATGAAATTACATAAATCGATTTCTTGTATTCATTCTCGAAGGAGTACCATGGCTGTGGAAGTTCTATTTGACAATATTCCACCACTGATAATGAAGGTTCTTTAGAAGCTCGATCTAAGTTGCTATTCTGTTGAACAAATAACATCTTGCAAGAAAATTCCTTTGCAACATCCCAAAGGCAGAATAGTGTATAGTACATGTTTCTTATATATTTTCTTTATCTTTGTATTTTTTAAATAACTGAGTTTTTTGCTGCTTTTTCCATGAATTATAATGAAAGTGAAGATTAAAGTTGAAGAATCCATCTTCTGTTTTAAAGTTTTTTTTTTCCTTGTAAATCCAACGGAAATTTACTCATTTCAATAAGTGGAAAACGAAATTGCGTTGTAACGATCACACGTTTCGCAATTCCATAATTCTGTGCCTTTCTAGCTACTCATATTGACTTTTCCATGCCACCTATCTCGATCAAATTGAAAAAGCAATGAAAGGAAGCTTCATATGTCAAATTTAGCCAGCTAAAGAAGGACCCATACTTATGAACCGAAAGGACCTTTCAACCAACATTGATGATCTAGGTGGGACTTCAATGGCCTTACGGTGGGTTACGTATGATCAGCCCTGACCACTCGTAGGGGAAAAATGTGCCAGACGTATTGAATAATACAGTTGATTTTATTGGGGACCATATCCATAATGGGAGGTTGGCTGCAAGAGTTTATATAATGGTTGTCTCTGCAATTTGGAGCTATGGACCTTTCATGCAGAGTAGTAATTCATTACTTTATTTATGTCCACATTATCTACTTCAACGATCTCTTCATTACTTCTTGCCTTGCTTCCATATCAACCCACTTCCTTGGGCTTGGAGTCACGAAACTCGCAAGGATGAGTTCTGCAGAGTTTCAATCCCGCGGCGTGCTTCTTGCTATTGCTCTTGCGCTGTGCTTTAACCAAGTCTTTTGCACCACCAACGAAACGGACAGACTAGCGCTACTCGCATTTAAGGCCGGCATCATTGAAGATCCTTTCGACGTGGTCAACTCATGGAATGATAGTATTGGATTTTGCCAGTGGTATGGCGTTACATGCAGCCGACGACACCAGAGAGTCACGGTCCTAGATTTGCGATCATATGGACTCTCTGGATCAATCTCTCCTCATATTGGGAATCTGAGCTTCTTAAGGGAATTACGACTCCAAAACAACAGTCTCAGTCATGAAATCCCTACACAAGTTGGCCAGTTACGCCGCCTTCGTATCTTATTACTAGCCAACAATTCATTTGTTGGAGAAATTCCCAAAAACATATCATTATGCTCTAACCTTGTCAGCCTTGTCCTTCAATTCAACCAACTAATTGGAGAAATTCCCACAGAAATTGGTTCATTATCAAAGCTGCAGTTTTTTTCTTTGTATAGTAATAATATCACTGGGATTGTGCCTTCGTCCATAGGGAACTTATCTTCACTGGAGTTCCTTTCTTTAACTCTGAACAACCTAGGCGGGAGCATTCCGCAAGTTCTAGGCCACTTGACAAACTTGCAAGTCTTTGCCTTCGGAGGAAACAGATTGTCGGGTACAATTCCATCTTCTTTACTTAATCTCTCTTCGCTAGTTCATTTTGATGCTGGAAACAACCGACTACAGGGGACTCTACCTACAGGCATAGGCCTCAAGCTCCTAGATCTTGAATTTTTTAGCGTTCTTGGGAACCAACTTGAGGGGCCGATTCCTCCCTCAATATCAAATTGCACAAAGCTAGATAAGCTTCAACTTGGAGATAACAAATTTTCAGGGAAAGTACCTTCTTTCGAAAATTTGCATAGGCTTAGTTGGCTTCAAGTCTATATTAATCAGCTTGGCAGTGGAAAACCTGAAGACTTGAGCTTTCTTTGCTCGGTAACTAATAGCACCAAATTACAGTATGTGGGCATTCACGGGAACAAGTTTGGTGGGGTGATACCAAAATGCATAGCTAATTTATCCACCACTCTCACAATATTTACTTCAAGTGAGAATCAAATATCCGGTGAGATTCCAGAAGAAATCGGGAATTTTGTCAACTTGAGATTATTGGCTATGGGTCTCAACCCGTTTTCAGGTGTTATTCCCTCAAAGTTGGGGAATTTACAAAATCTAGCAATATTGCACTTAAGTTATAGCAACTTGGTAGGGACTATCCCATCTTTTTGGGGAAATCTAACCAAGTTGATTCAACTATATCTTGATGGGAACAACTTTCATGGGCAAATTCCTCCGCATCTATCAGATTGCCAATCTCTTAATTTGCTTGACTTGTCTAATAACAATTTGAGTGGTGCCATACCCCCACAACTTATAGGTCTCTCATCATTAGCGATCATCCTAAACTTGTCTTATAACCATTTGACTGGGGTTCTACCCAAAGAAGTTGCCAACTTGAGAGCTTTGACTGCTTTGGATATCTCAGACAATTTGTTGGTAGGTGAAATCCCAACTAGTTTAGGTGATTGCACTACATTGACAATATTGAGGATGGGGGGCAACCTCTTCCACGGTTCAATTCCTCAATCAATTGAATCCTTAGGAGGTATTGAAGAACTAGATCTTTCACGCAACAACTTGTCCGGTCGAATTCCAGAATTCTTAGAGGTATTTCATTTCTTGAAACTTTTGAATCTATCATACAATAATTTTGAAGGCATGTTGCCACGTGAAGGAGTCTTTAAAAATACTACCGGTACCTCTATTATTGGGAACAATAAGCTCTGCGGTGGACTACTAGACTTTCACCTACCCAATTGCGTGGCTAAAAGTTCCAATGGGAGAAAGATCAACATAGTGTTATTGTCCACTTCCATTACTTTTGGAGCTCTTGGAATAGCACTTATTTTAGCTTTTATATATCTTTGTTGGTTGAAGAAGAAAGTAAATGAACCGATTTCGAGTTCAATGGATGATTCATGTCCAAACATATCTTATCGAATACTCCTAAAAGCAACCGATGGTTTTTCTTCAATGAATTTGATTGGTGTTGGAAGCTTTGGTTCCGTTTATAGGGGGAAACTTGAAGACAATGGAATTGTTGTTGCTGTAAAGGTGCTTCATTTAGTTCATCGTGGTGCTTTGAAAAGCTTTATAGTCGAGTGTGAGACATTAAAGACTATTAGACATCGAAATCTTTTAAAGATATTGACAGTTTGCTCGGGTAGTGATTATCAAGGAAATGATTTTAAGGCGTTAGTCTATCAATTCATGGAAAATGGAAGCCTAGAGCGGTGGCTCCACCCGAATGCAGCATTATCTCATGGGAATGAGCTCCCGAGAAACTTAAATTTCATTCAGAGGATAAATATCGCCATTGATGTTGCTTCTGCACTGGATTATCTTCATCACCAGTGCCACATCCCCATCGTTCATTGTGATCTAAAACCAAGCAATATCCTTTTAAATGCGGAGATGGTTGCACATGTTGGCGACTTTGGACTAGCGAAATTCCTTCTTGGATCATCCATTGATATTGTAGCCAGTCAAATGAGCTCAATGGGTCTTAGAGGGACAATTGGTTATGCTCCACCCGGTACTCTCTCTCTCTCTCTCTCTCTCTCTCTCTCTCTCTCTCTCTCCGCATTACGTATGGTAGCTAATGAAAACTATTATAGTCTTATGCACATGGATTCTAATTTGATGATCCACACTTCAATTTGACGTGCATCATGATCTAAATGTATGGCAGAATATGCAATGGGGTGCGAGGTTTCACGAGAAGGTGACGTCTATAGTTACGGCATTCTCTTATTGGAGCTGTTCACAGGGTTGAGTCCCACCAATGACACATTTAAAGACAATTTAACTCTTCATAATTTTGTTGCAAAAGCTTTGCCAAAGCAAGTGCTTGAAATTACGGACAACATTTTGCTTGAAGAAATAGAGAGCCATTTGGGCCCCTTTGATCCTAGGCATTGCCTTCTTGAAAGCCATGGCACAATTCAAGAGTGTTTGGCTATGACGTATAATGTTGGAGTTGTTTGTTCTTACGAAGTGCCTAAAAGACGGATGAGCATCGGAGGAGTTGCAAATCTGCTGCATCAAATTAGGGAGAAACTCTTTGCATTGGGTTTAACTGGAGAAGATGCACGCCTAACAATTTAGATATTGCTATTGCACGATTAGGGTTGTTTACGCAAACAGAAAAGGACAGGTAAAATCTTAATTGCGATGAGAGTCAATCAATCTTTTTTCCTTAATATGATAGTTGATCATTATCTCCCATCTGTATTCATACATATTCAAATTAGCACATGGCCTGCGGTGCACACACATTCTTGCGTACTGTTGGTTCACTTCGAACTCTGTTCTGGTGCCATAGCATTCTAAAATGGATCCAGAATAAATTGTCCTGCTTCGTCTTTTTCTTTTCAATTGTAGGATACTCGTTCAGAGGAATTGCAGTCAATTAACTGGCGGGAATCTTATTCACAGGGCAACTGTTTATGCATATTGACTAAGAACGGCTCGCCATCGCTTTGTTTCGAAATAATCCAATATCAGGAATTGATCTCGATTCCTAAAGCTATATTCAGTCAGCTACAAGCAAAATTGTTGCTTTGGCCGGTGAGGAAGGATGTATAGTTTTTGGATTCAGCGTTCTAGCATACGGTAATTCGAGGACACAAACTGACAGTTGATCTGCGTGGTAAGAATCATCCGATAATGCTTTTAGTAGAATTGTGTTACTTGAGTGTGTTCAATTTTTCTGGGGGTGCAAGTGCAAATTTTTCAACACTGCTATTTCTGAAGTTACTTACTGTTCATTACTTGTATTTTGGCATTAAGGAAAACTGACTAAGTCACCGTTTATATATATATATATATAGGGAAAACACATAATCAGGTATGCATAAAACCTATTACAGATTGGTAGTCACTTTTTTCACGGGGGATTCATTAATCACCTGGATAAGCAACTTTTTAATGTGGAAATTTCTAACTACATCAAGAAATAAGTAGCCACAAATGCGTTCAAGCTTACTTCTCTAAATAAAAAGTAACTACTAGCATGGAGAAGTTACCAATTTTAAGTAGTTTGAAAGTAAAGTTACTTTTCATCGTGACAAAATTAGCAATCATTGATATACACGCACTAACTTTCCATGGTGAGAAGTACGTTAAAAGATTGACTTAGTACTATTCTTTTTGCCAAAGCAGCACTTTAAGTTCACCTCTGAGTAATAAACACTTAACCAGTTTTTAGGTGGAAATCACCCAGAGAAATTATCAACTATCAATAGGCGGAAAGTTAATTTTCCTCTTGAAGAGTTACTATTCACATTCAAATAAAAATAGTTATTGATACATACTTACACGCCTCAGAATGTTATCTCTAACTGATGAGCAGGTTTGTCAATCAACTATGAAGTGATCTTGACTAAATCATCGGGTTTATCCATCAATTATGAAATGATTTGAACTGATTATGCTGCCGTTAGTCTAGTGATAGTTATCATAGCATTATTGTCGCTTTACATGTCTTCCCTTATCTTCATCCAGCTTTCAAGTTTGAATACATAACTCTTATATGAATGAAGATCTTGCAGATTTTTAAATTTCCAGTGGAGCATCTAGAGGAGACTCATGTCAGTACCCAACTGACCTTTTGAAGCGAAAGGCTAAAATTCTTGATTAAGCGAAAGGCTCTTGATTAATGAGTTTGATGCAAAGCTAACCATGATGCCTTTCTTTCTATCCCAATCTATATTCTGTCAGGTTGGTTTTTCCTTGTGAGCATGCGGCAGCAATTTTGTTGATGATGCCTCAAATAGGAACTGTTATTATGTTTATATTGGTCGTCTTATGCCTCTAAGCGCTACCTGAAATCGATCTGATTTAATGAAAATATATAAATGGAGATATCAGAATGATATTCACTTTTTTGAGTTCTCCTGTTGACTTTCCTGTCAGGTACTTGCGAAGAGACAAATTGATGATGATGACCTCACAGCACGGACTTGGTTCTTTTAAGAGTATAAAGCTTGCAGAGAAGGTTTGTTTTTTAACCTTATTAAGCTATATTGAATCTGTGATGGCATGGAAGAATTTAATTTAGATATTATGCTAGTATCGTTCACGTGAGTTGCCGAAGAGAAGTTTGACTGGATGAAACTTTTCAGGAAAGGAATGTCCTTTGAGAAAAGGTGCCTTAGACAAATTTGCCTTTGAGCTTGGATCTTCAGAGGCATGAGATCATTTTAAGCAGAAAATTCAATTGTTATTTATCAACATCTGTTATATCAAGAATTCTTGTACAATACATTTTTATTTAAGAACATGTGGTTTATAAGTAAGCTGCCCTGAAGTGGCCTCTCCAATGGGTAATTCATCAGATAAGTGCACGGTATGTTGCAGCGTGGCAGCGAATTTGGATTGGCATCATGACCATTTGTATGCTGCTGTTACTTTCAGCTTACTTAAATTCTCATGGGCTGTCTGATGATAGGTTGCAGGAATGAGCATCAAATCAGGGGTTCCATCCCATTATATGTGCATGATTTTACTGGAAACTGTTCGTGAGAAAGTAACATCTGATATTGTAGGAGAGGTACGAGTAAGTTCTACATGACCTGATAGTTTCTACTATAGGCTTGAATAAAAAAGGCGTCCGGCCAAAACAAACTGTTTTGCTATACCAGATTTAAGTATGACTCCTGCAGAGCTGCTAAGCTTTTCACATTTTTTTCTATGGTTCATCTGTTAACAGTAAACATGTTCAAAAACTGAGAATTAAATAGAAGAAATCAATATATATAGTGAAAGTAAGAACCAACTACTGTCTTAATCAAATGCACCTTGAGGTGCTCCAGTCTCATCCGTGTACTTATTTGTAGCAATGGTTGGCAGATATATTAGAAGTGATGAAGCTGATTTCAAATCTTTACTTCTCTTCATCAACATAAGCTCATTATCTTCACGATAAAACAGGTGCCTGAAAAAGCATATTTCAAGACTATGCTGAACTTAAAGGCCGGAGGGTAGTTTTACTTGGAAGTTTGGGAAAAGGGTTTGGTAACTAAACTGAGACTGCAAACAATCCACCAGGAGCCAAAGAAAGCTGTCCAATACTGCGGATGTCTTGGTCAAGGCAGCTTCAAATTGTTGGAGCAAGCTGCTGGATCGTATCTGTTGCACCTGCTTCTGTCAAACTTGCTCCAGCTGTTCTAATGCAACTCTGCACCGACGTTGCTTGTTTTGGGTGCATTGGTTGTTCTTGACATCTGTGATTGTTATTCATGTCTCCAGCAATATTGACCAGTATGTATAGAGATCTGAGTTACGTCATGTTGGCGACTGTGTTACTCTCTTCCCTGTGTGGATCATAGTCAAGAGTGATGTAAAGTTTCTCAGAGGTGGACCACACGCAGATTGCAGACATGACTGGAGAAAGTCATTTTGATTACAGGAGAGAAGTATTTCATTAAAGAAATGATTGAACCCAAGATGGCTTAATGTTGGATGTGTTTACTTTGAAGACTGATAGATTTTGAAGATTAATGCAATCAAAGGTGTAATGAATACATATCGAAGTGGAAATGTGACCGACGCAGTAGTAAAACAGAATTTCACCTCGTCCCTTGCAAAATTGTCACAATTCTGTCTGTGAATCCACCTATTGCTCAGTAGTCAATACCATGCCAGAGTCTTCCCTGTTGAGCATTTTCCTCACCTTCTTTCTTGGCTATGGCTATGTTTTATCATTCTTCTCAACTCTGAGCTTCTTAATTTGAGGTTTCACCTTGTCAGAAACAAGTAACCTGGTCTGCCTTAACAAAATTGGACATTCAACAAAACACCAAGGAGATAGGGCCAAATGGCATTTTTTGAGGGACAGAGTCAACCAGTAGCCTGGGAGTGCAAATTGTTGTATTTAATATCAATATATGAGTATCCACAAAAGCAAACTCGCGACAAGCCGGTGCGCGAGAAATAGCAGCTGGTGTGCATAAAGGAAGACATTCATATTCACGCATCAAGTCCTCTCCTTCCAATCCAACTATAGCTTCCTAGAGGTTTCGCCGAATTGGAATCAAATTGAAGGCTTTTTACTTAATGGGGCACAGTGTTCCATCGTTTTATCAGCTGAGATCCGACCAATCGTTCACTTGGAGTCATACAAATGCACTGGCCGCCAAAGGCATTTGCCTAACGATTTACGAAGAAATGCAAGATGCTATAACGTTTGGTTTCTCTTTCGTTATCCTCGACAATAGCACTAATGGCCAATCAGTGGTCAAAGACTGGTTAAACTCCCTGGAGTCTTGGTTTCTAACGCCAGTGGTCATCCTTCCCGTGCATGGATGAGAGCTTTGAGGCTCCATATCCCACAACTAACAAATAAATAAGTCTTGTTTAGTTCTATCAAGCATCCACATATAGTCTCATCTCAAGTCTTGCGCTTATATCGGTTTCATCAGTCATGTCATCTATGAATATTTATCCAATCTATTTTCATCAGAGAGTCAATTGGCAAGATGAGACTGTGTTGTGGTACTTAGAATTCCCAAGAAAAGCAGTTTATCTAGTCCTCGAAATTCGGCATAAGTACATTAGAAATGCTAAAAGTTGTGTACAATACTCATTTTGTTCAAGGTTATTTCATGTTGCTCATTATCTCATACATCGATGGACTAGTTGTGGTTCTCTCTACTGTATGCTAGCGAAGCTAGATAAACCTACATTTATCATCTAATTTTCTCCATTTCTTGCAAATTTTTGATAGGGAAAATGATATAAATGATTTATGAACTGTGGTCCAATGTGCAATATTATTTTTTAATTTTTAATTTGTTTAAAGGAGTCCTCTAAACTTTGGTCTAATGTTCAATGTGGTCCTTAAACATTTAAACATTTTATTTGTGGATTACAATGAATATTTATCAATAATTCATGGATCACATTAAATAAATTAAAAATCTAAGGACCATATTGCACATTAAGTCAAAGTTTAGGGATTGCATTGCACAAATTAAAAGTTCATAGACAACATTGTATATTAGATCACATTCAAGGACAATTAGTGCTATTATCCCTTTTTGATATATACGAGATACTTTGGATCCGTAGTAGAGATTGTAGCATGAATCAATCGCAAGGAACAGCTTTTCAATAAACGCATTCTGACTCTTTGCCTCGTTCTCCCATTTTTCTCTTCAGTATGTTGTGCTCGGTCAATAGAGCGGAGAGTTTCACTGGCGAAACGTATCTCATACAAGGATTAACTTTTGCATGTCATTTTTTAGTATTAACTTCGGGAGCGTCAAAGCTCATGATGTACTAAAGTAGTAGTGTGACTACTGCACTAATTGACTGGAAGTAGACACCAGACGGCCAGGCCTCTCCTAAATTTCCACTCGAAAGTACTAGAAATACTTGTGCGGCCCGAGGCTAACTGACCGCATGCAATCATAGCCGCTGTGCTTTATAAGATACGCGTGAAAACTCATGACCGACCGCTGTGCTCAGCCTGTCCAACGGGGGATTGTGAGTGGAATGTGTCAAAAGTAAGAAAGATCCTTCCAAAAAAGGAAAAAGGAAAAGAAAATGCCAGAAAAAAGGTCTCTTCTAGAGCCAATGAAAAAAGATTGGTATGATTGGCTTCTCCCGCCTTGAATAATAAGTAATTGCTTAATTGGTTATGTATACAAGAATTCAGACCGTGAAATCTTTTTATAAAAGAATGTGTACTTTCTGATGTATTAGTAATTGCTCATGTGATTGTGTCATGTCACGTGATACGAATCTATGTTCGTGATGTGGTGCCACATACCAGATTGTCATTGGTAAAATTTTATTTGGCTAATTAAACATAATATAACTTAACACAATTATAATATGTCATAATTTATTAATAGATAGATATAAGTAAGTATCATGCAGTGATTGTGTCAATTAATGATTACCCATTGTTGACACCTAAATTTTAGCGACCCAGCTGTTTATTCATTGCATAGAAAATTAGGAATTAAGTTTTAACCCCTAAACAAAAATATTAGATTTCAATTACATAACATATAGTTTTAGGAGCTTTTTTATTATTGCATTTGCATTAGATCAGTGGCAAATGGGCTTAACAAGATGGTCTTGATTTCAATTGGATTGGAGTTAATGGTCTCAAATAGGGAGGTCTTGAACTTAAAGGCCGCCATAACATGAAAGTTTGGCTCAGCCCATTAATCCTTTCTATGCGATCAAAGTTTGCATATGATAGGAAAGATTGCAATATCTGACTGAATTTAGAGAAAATAAAATGATAATCAATACGGATTCCGGTCAAGAGAATTCAAAGAAGGAAACAAAGGGAAAATCAAGAAAGGAGATTGGTACACGTGTGTGGCGGTGGAGAGAAAACGGGCAAGTTCGGTGGGATTTTCCTATTGTTGGATGGAAATATTCAGCAATAAGGAAAGGACTCATTCAATGTGAAGGATCGTGTGAAATAAAAAGGAAAAATTATGAATAAAAGGGGAGTGGGAGGTTTACGTAACAACGGGGGCTGAGCATGATAGTGAGAACATCAAGCAGTAGATTTCATTTACGCCAGGCCAAGATATTCTCTTGCCTTTTACAATCAGGATTTTGACGCATATAAATAAGAAGGAAGAGATGCTTGGAGAGGGGAGACCACACATATTGATACACACGGCCACGATAAAGAGAGAAAGAGAGCATGAGAGATTGAGGTGAGAGTGGTCACGGCCAAACATCTGTGACCTTGCTGATTTGTGGCCGCATCTCACCGCCGAGCTTCAATCTGAATTTGCTTGGCCTGCTGCACCACCGTGCCTTGCAGTGCCCCTCAACTATGAGACAACGCCGTGCTGTCCTGGGGCATATTGTGACGAACCACCGCTGAGACGCAACACGATTTTCCAGTCCCAAGCAGCGGCTAATGAGCTTCCAACAGTCCCGGCGAGTCTCCCTAAAGGTTGCTGGGTTCCTATCAAAGTTGCCATTGTTTTGTGGCTCGCGTGTAGAAAATTATTCACTTAAATAATTAATTAATCAAGAAGAATCGGATCCAAACACCGAGATCAATAAGAATAACGGAATTTAAACGTACCTGTTTGAGCCATGTCTTCTCTTCTCTTGAAGACAAATGGATTACTATGATAATCAGATATCTATTGGAATACCAGATCTTCCCCGATACATATAACCTACCTTTTTATAAACTTAAACTAGAGAGGGGACCTAGCAAACCCTAATTAATAACGTGTCAACTGGGTCATTTCCATTAAACACAATTGCCTACACTTTGTTGCTCAACTAGACCCATTATTAATAGATGTCAAAACTCAATTCAATAAGATCACTTTAGGGTTTAACAAATATTAGAATATCTATTAACTCGATTATTTAAAATAGAAAATTAATTAATTAATGTAAACTCATATAATAGAAAATTTCCAACATTCTCCCACTTTGGCTACATTAATTAACTTATTTTTATTTTGAAAATTTTTTTATATTGAAAACGACATTATCGGATTAATAATTGAAAATTTTGTTTTATGTAGCTACATATTTAAAAAATAATATTCCAATAACGGCATCTAAAAAACAATATAATCCTATATAACCTCAATATAGGATTATGGAGATCAATGTGTTAAGAAAATACCACAACACATGACATTCCATAATCACATATAATAAGTATTATATTTTCATGAATCATGTGCCTTAGTAAGAAATAGTGCCAACATGTGACCAAAATATATACTATTTCTTATCGGTCTTCAATACAATTTCTCAATGATATGAAATTGCATTAGCGCAATTTCTAAATAATATGAAATTGCATGATTATGTCGCAATCCAACATGAGATCTTATAATCAGTGACATTCAATTATCTTTAAATTAAAATATGTTCAAAGATACTGTTTTATACTTTTATTTCTCAGTCAACAGGAAAAAAGATAACAATAGAATCAATAATAACAATCATTGAAAATAAATGCTTTAATAGACATCATAAAAGCATTATCAGTTTGCATATAACTATAATATCAAGAAATACAAATTATATAACTCCCATTAACAAAAGAAATCAAAAGAATCTAAAACACCCATATTCTTTACATGTTCTTTAAACAAAATGGGCTGTAAGCCTTTTGTTAGAGGATCAACTAACTCAGTTATGATATTTTCAATCACAATGTCTCTCTTTTTGACCAAGTCTTTAATAGTATAATATTTGATTCAATTAACATTTCAACTATGGTATTGTTGTTATTTATAGCAAAGGTAACTGTTTGTCACATATAATGCAATAAGATCAATTATGGGTAATAAATAATTCAATAAAAATAATTAGTACATTATAAACCCCCATTTAGGCAGATTGTATAATGCACAATTATTTTCCACAGCATGAAGTTTATAAAGCAACAATAAAGAGAATTACATATAATTGTAAAGGATCCATTCCTTTTGGGTAGATAAATCATTTAAATTATACATCTTTATAATATCAATATAGAAGAGAATTACATATAATTTTCAAAACATTTATCCCCTTTGGGCAAATAAATATTTTTCAATTATACATCCCCATCTTTTAAATTTGGAAATTAATCTTAATGCTATTTTTCAAATTAATATACACAATAACCCTCTTTAGATGAGTTATTGTATATACTAATTTTTATCAATAGGGAACTCCAAAAATTTATATCCAAAATTTATCAAACAATATGAAATACTTTACAATATGTGCTTCCCAAGATCATATTGCATTTATCAAATAACAATTTTTGCACTATTTTTTTTTAAATTATCTTTTTTAATATATTATTTTAATATTATTTTAATAATTCGAACCCTACCCTCGGGCCCTGACCTTCGCCCGGCCCGTAGACCTGCGGGAGCCTACGCGGGCCGCTTGGAACAGGCCCATCACTTCTTTTAATTAAAATTGGCCCACGGATTGGGCTATAGGCCCAAAGGAAATTAGATTGGGCTCACGCCCATTAAAAAACAATAAAAGGGTTCTGGGCGTAGCCCAGAACCTGAAACAGGAAAAAAACAGAAAGGATGGGCTTACGCCCATCCATAAGTAAGGGCTCTGGGCATAGCCCAGAACTTGAAACATAAAATAAAAAAGAAAGGATGGGCTTACGCCCATCCATTGGCCCGGCCCGGCTGGATGTTTTCTTCAACCTCCAGCCGGGTCCCGAATTTCTTGCAAACCGGGTCGCACGACCCGGTTTCGACCCGAAGCTCCAAAAACACATATAATATTTGATTTTTGATGAATATTCTCCATGAATCTTGCATATAACATCAATATAATTTACTACAATGAATTAAACGAAGAAAAAACGAGTAAATCTCCACATATAAGCTTCAAAATTTCGGATCCAAGCCTCCCATGGCCGAAAATTCGGTTTTCTTAAATTTAAGCACTAAAAACTTACCTTAATGCAACAAAAGATACTAAAACATATATACAACAATACCTATGGATTTACAACGAACATCAATCAATTGCAAGTAATTTGAAAATTCTAGAACTTTTTCATATATAAATCCTAGAATTTCAAATTTAAAATTCTCATTCAATTCTTAACGAAATTATACAAATTATAGATGGTTGGAAAGATTTTGACATGTAGAAAAAAATCCCTATGGTTTCAGGATCAATCGAGAAAAAAAATCCACACGAAAAAAAGACTTCCATATTCAGCTCAAAGAGAAAAATTTCGAATTTTTCCATTAAAAAAATTTGGGTTCTACTACAACATGTAGAAAATTATTCACTTAAATGATTAATTAATCAAGAAGAATCGGATCCATATATGATTGTAAAATACCGAGATCAATAGGAATAGTAGAATTAAAGCGTACCTGTTTGAATCATTGCTTCACTTGAAGAAAAATAGATATATTAAAATGCCAGATTTTCTTATTTATGACCTATTTTAGTATAGTAGCTTTGAATGTGATTAAAAGAATCAATATGTAAGACTATAACATACCATTTTATAGGTTAGAGAGATGACCTAGCAAACTCTAATCAATAGCGTGTCAATTGGGCCATTCTCATTACGGATTTTAGTTAAATACAATTACCTACACTTTGCTACTCAACTAGGCCCGTTATTAATAGATACCAAAACTCAATTCAATAAAGGTTTAACAAATATTGAAATATCAATTAACCCGATTATTTAAAATTTAAAATTAATTAATTAATGTAAGTCTATATTATAGAAAATTTCCAACATCGCGGTCTTGTCCAGTCACCATCAACGCCGACGACTATCTTGAGAGTTTTCCCGGAGTTTCTCTCATGACCAGCAGCGATTCGCTCAAATTAGATTTTTTTTTTTTGTTGAGGCTTATTTCTACACACAGGTTTCTCGGTGAGGCCCTTTCTTGCTGATTCAAACGCAGCTCTTGTTCTTGCCTGCACCCGCGAGAACGCAGCTATAGCCCCATTGTGATCTAGTGACGAGCCTCATCGTCAAGTAGCAACAAGCGTTGTCTCCCGCAAAAGTTGCCTCCCACGTCAATCTAATGACGCAAGTCAAGAACAATTTGCACAAGTCCACTTAGTTCTTTGCAGGTTTCTTTCGGGGCAAATTAATTTGTCCTCTCGTCGCTGCGCCCAGTCCAGTACGGAAGTGTTGAGCATCTCTAGCTTCTGGCGCGCCGGCACCTCGTTGATCCACCACCGGGCATATCAACCGGTGAATCATCTCCACGAGCCATTGTTGGTCCCACCATCCAACGAGTCCAAATTCAGAAATGATATTGCGAAATAGTTAAAGATATTATCCGAATTTAATCTAGTTATTTCCTTACTTAATTCGTTGATATTGTGACTAAATTCAAATCTTTGAATGATATATCTTATCCTAAATTTTCTGAAAAGCCTTTTAAATTAGGGATTATTCCATAATTTCACAATGTGTATAAAATTGACAATTTGATTTCATGCCTGAAATATGAATCGCAATTGTACAGAATATCGTCAGTTCAATCTTACACCCAAAATATGACTCACGATTTCGTTAATAATTAGCCAAACCGATTTCATGCTCGAGATATGATTCATCAATTTATTAGGTGGTATCGATCATCTCTTGCTTGCTTGAATTGATTTTGCTTTCATAAAAGAAAACCCAATATATATGTGTGTGTATATATATATGGATTTGATTCATGCCAAAACATTGCCTGTTTTAGGATAATTTTTATGTTTAGATTAGGCATTTTATTTATTCCGAATTTTTGAAATAAAAATCCCAAAAAACATTACTTTAGGATGTTAGATTTTATTTTCCTTAATTTAAATTCCATGTGTAATTATTGGGCACATTTAATTTTGAATTTTAATTAAAAAAACACAATCATGCGCATGTAACGCAAGATTAGTTCATTCATTACACGTCATTAATAAATTGCATGTTTAGGGTAATATATGATATGTTAGAATAGTTGCAATGATCTTTTCCGTCATTAGATTATGTCATTTAATAAATATCGCGTGATATATAATTTGCATATTAGGTTACATGTTGCATGTCATTTTAGCTAGGCATTTATGTACGTCATTGCATTGCAATGCACGTAAATTAGGTTTTTTCTTTATAAACAAATAAAAATAAAAAGTTGAGTGAATGTGTGTTAATTAGAAATCATACCTATGATTGTTGATGTAAATTCTGAGCTAACATTGCAGATGCTTTCGTTGCTACGAGATAAATTTCGTAATTTATTTATTGCTTTCTTTGGTATTAAATTGGTGGATTGCACACTTGCATGATCACCTCACATGTTAAGGAGTAAAAAAATAAATTCAAGCTGCATGATAAAACATTTTTTTCATGAAAAGAATGGTACCGAAAGGGTATTAGAGAAATCTAGCGTAACCAAATTCTCATACTCAAATTTTCTGATTTATATGAGTAAAATAATTCTCCTGTTGTTTTACTTAGGTGTCTAATTGACCTATCATAAATTGATTAGTGGCGACTCATAAATAAAATTCATTTGCATGCTAAAAAACTTCAATTTAAGTTGCAAATTGGTATGGCATTGGGAGAGCCCGAGTTAAGTTTAGACTTGGTAATTTATTAGCCAAACCCTAGACGGTATACCCGAGGTAAGGTTGCGACACCCATTATTAAATATGCGAAAAAAGTCAATTTCACAATACATGCACCAATTAGTGCTTTGTCAATAGATATGATTATTTCGACAAAAAAAAAAAATATGATCATTAAATTCTTAGTGAATATTAGAGGGTAAATGCTAACTAGGTTTTAATGCTTCTGATATGTCTATGGCTAGAAATACAAGTACTCACGTTAATCTCACTGCCAGAAGAATTCTACACCTCACCTTAGAAATGGTTGAGAGTAAAAGTTCTAGTAACAAACCTATTAAATTTCTCGGTTCTTTTTCTGTGGAAGAAGGGAAACGATTATGGCATTTACTTTTTATGTTGTTCCTTCTATAATAGAGGAATATGTAACGCTGCTTTCATCAAAACCGACATCATGATCACCGAAAAAAAATCGACAATCATCAAAATAGTTTTGTTAACAACTTCCTTGAGACACTTATATTGAGATGACAAAAATTTCTTAATTGGATGATTTAGAAAAGTGTCGTGTTAACGAAATCTTTTGACTCTATTGAAGTGGTTGTACATTTCTCTCTTATTCATTGCAGTGGGTGTACATCTCTCGCTTTCTCGTTGCAATCACCCAAACCTAACACACACACACACACTCTCTCTCTCTCTCTCTCTCTCTCTCTCTCTCTCTCTTTGTCATTGCAATCACCCATGCAGATTATCCAACCTAACATTCTCTCCCTCTCCCTCTCCCTCTACCTCTCCCCATGCAGATTTTCCAACCTATCATTTATATATAGGAAAGTCACGGAACCATTTGAAAAAGCCATGGTAATCCTTTTCCTGCCCCTTTATGATTCTTTTTATTAAATAAGTCCAAGGGTAGTTTGTCCATTTATATAAATGTTAGAACATTGTAACAAAGTCCTGCGTTTTGTTACTTCAAATGCAGGACAGAGACAAACGATGACAACTTTAAGGTTTTATTTGCAATGAAATTACATAAATCGATTTCTTGATATTCATTCTCGAAGGAGTACCATGGCTGTGGAAGTTCTATTTGACAATATTCCACCACTGATAATGAAGGTTCTTAAAATGCTCGATCTAAGTTGCTATTCTGTTGAAGAAATAACATCTTGTAAGAAAATTCGTTTGCAACATCCCAAAGGTAGAATAGCGTACAGTACATGTTTCTTATATATTTTCTTTATCTTTGCATTTTTTTTTTAAATAACTGAGTTTTTTTGCTACTTTTTCCAAGAATTATAATGAAAGTGAAGATTAAAGTTGAAGAATCCATTTTCTGTTTTTAGGTTTTTTTCCCTTGTAAATGTAACGGAGATTTACTCATTTCAATAAGTGGAAAACGAAATTGCGTAGTAACGATTACACGCAATTCCATAAGTCTGTGCCTTTCTGTCTACTCATATTGACTTTTCCATGCCACCTGTCTCGATCAAATTGAAAAAGCAATGAAAAGAAGCTGCATATGTCAAATTTGACTAGCTAAAGAAGGACGCATATTTATGAACCGAAAGGACCTTTCAGCCAACATTGATGACCTAGGTGACTTCAATGGCCTTACGGTGGGTTACGTATTATCAGCCCTGACTACTCGTGGGAGAAAAATGTGCCAGACGTAGACATGTATTGAATAATAGAGTTGATTTTATTGGGGACCATATCCATAATGGGAGGTTGGCTACAAGAGTTTATATAGTGGTTGTCTCTGAAATTTGGAATGATCGGCCTTTCATGCAGAGTAGTAATTCATTACTTTATTTATGTCCACATTATCTACTTCAACAATCTCTTTATTTCTTCTTGCCTTTGCCTTGCTTTCATATCCACCCGCTTCCCTGGGCTTGGAGTCGCAAAACTCCTAAGCATGAGTTTTGCAAAGTTTCAATCGTGCTACTTGCTTCTTGTTATTGCTCTTACACTGTGCTTTTAACCAAATTTCCTCCAACGCCAATGAAACAGACATATTAGTATTGCTTGCATTTAAAGCCGGCATAATTGAATATCCTTTCGGCATGCTCAACTCATGGAACAACTATGTTGGGTTTTGCTAATGGTATGTCCTTACGTGTAGCTGGAGACACTAGAGGGTCACGGACTTGGACTTGCGATCACAAGGAATTTCTTGATCAATCTCTCATCATATTGGGAATCTGAGCTTCTTAAGGGAATTATGGCTCCAAAACAATAGTGTCGGTCATGAAATCCCTCAGCAAATTAGCCAGTTGCGCTGTCTTCGTGTCTTACGACTAGACAACAAGTTGTTGGTCGGTGAAATTCGCAAAAACATATTGGTTTGCTCTAACCTTGTCAACCTTGTCCTTCAATACAACCAACAAAGTGGAGAAATTCCTACCGAAGTAAGTTCATTATCCAAGCTACGGTTTTTTTATTTGACTGATAATAATCTCATTGATATTGTGCCTTCCTCCATAGAAAACTTATCTTCAATGGAGATCCTTTAGTTAGCCCAGAACAACAAGGGAGGGAGCATTCTGCAAGTCTTGGGCCACCTGACAAACTTGCAAGTCTTTGCCTTTGGAGGAGATAGATTGTCAGGTACAATTCCATCTTCTTTACTTAATCTCTCTTCACTAGTTCAATTTGATGCTGGAAACAATCGGATAAAGGGGACTCTACCTGCAAGCATAGGTCTCAAGCTCCTTGATCTTGAATTTTTAGCATTCTTGGAAACCAACTTGAGGGGCCGATTCCTCCCTCAATATCAAATTGCACGAAACTAGATAAGCTTCAACTTGGAGATAACATATTTTCAGGGAAAGTGTCTTCTTTGGAAAAATCATATAAGCTTAGTTGACTTCAAGTCTATATTAATCAACTTAGAAGTGGAAATTTTGAAGACTTGAGCTTCCTTTGCTTGTTAACTAATAGCACCGGCTTACAATACATTAGCATTCATAAGAACAAGTTTAGTGGGGGTGCTACCAAAATGCATAGGTAATTTATCCACCACTTTCACAACATTTACTTTAAGCAAGAATCAAATATCCGGTGAGATTCCATAAGAAATTGAGAATTTTGTCACTCTGAGATTATTTGTTATGGGTCTCAATTCAGTTTTAGGTGTTATCCCCTCTAATTTGGGTATCTAGGGATACTACACTTAAGTTATAGCAACCCTGAAGGGACTATCCCATCTTCTTTGGGAAATCTAACCAAGTTGATTGAACTATATCTTGGTGGGAATCACTTCCATGGGCAAATTCCTTCACATCTATCAAATTGCCAATCTCTTGATCTATTTGACCTATCTGACAACAATTTGAGTGGTGCCATACCCGCACAACTTATAGGTCTCTCATCATTAGCAATTATTTTGAATTTGTCTTGTAACCATATGATGGGGGTTCTACCCATAGAAGTTGGCAACTTGAGAGCTTTGACTACTTTGGATATTTCAGACAAGTTGTTGGTAGATGAAATCCCAACCGATTTAGGTGATTGCATTGCATTGACATTACTAAGATTGGAGCGCAAATTCTTCCATGGATCAATTCCTCTATCAATAAGATTTTTAGGAGGCATTGAAGACCTAGATCTTTCACGCGATAATTTATTGGGTTAGATTCCAAAATTCTTAATGGGATTTCATTTCTTAAAACTTTTGAATTTATTGTACAACAATTTTGAAGGCATGTTGCCACGTGAATGAGTCTTTGAGAATACTACCAGTACTTTTATTATTGGAAACAATGAGCTTTGTGGCAGATTGCTAGAATTTCACCTCGCCAATTGCATCTCCGAAAGCTCCAATAGCAAAAAAATCAATATGGTGATATTGTCCACTTCTGTATCTTCGGTGTTCTTGGAATAGCTCTTATTTTGGCTTTTATATATTTTTGTTGGTTGAAGAAGAAAGTGAATGAACCAGTTTCAAGTTCGATGAACGATTCACATCCAAATGTATCTTATGATGCACTCCTAAAAGCAACCAACGGTTTTTGTTCAACGAATTTGATTGGTGTTGGAAGCTTTGGTTCTATTTACAGAGGGATACTCGAGGACCATGGAACTGCTACTGCCATGAAGGTGCTTCCTTTAGTCCGTCATGGTGCTCTTAAGAGCTTCATAGTGAAGTGCGAGGCATTAAAAAAATTAGACATCGAAATTTTTTGAAGATATTGACAATTTGGTCGAGTAGTGATTATCAAGGAAATAATTTTAAGTCCTTAGTTTATCAGTTTATGGACAATGGAATTCTGGAACAGTTGCTCCACCCAAATGTAACATCATCTCATGGGAATGAGCTCTCGAAAAAGTTGAACTTCATTCAGAAGATAAATATTGCTATTAGTGTTGCTTTTGCACTAGATTATCTTTATTACCACTGCCATGTCCCTGTTGTTCATTGTGATCTAAAGCCAAACAATATCCTCTTACATGCTGAGATGGTTGCACATGTTTGCGACTTTGGATTGACGCAATTCCTTCTTGGATCATCCTTTGATACTATGGCTAGTCAGATGAGCTCAATGGGTCTTAGAGGGACAATTGGTTATACTCCACCTAGTACTCCCTCCCTCCCTCGCTCCCTCTCTGAAATTTGGTACCTAATGATAACTCTTATAATCTTATGTATGTTACATTTTGAATTGGTGATCCACACTCTAATTTGACCTTCATTATGATTTAAAGCTACATTTGGTTGTCCGGATTTCTAAACAGGATAGGACTTGATAGGATATGATAAGAAATCCATAGATATTTTCATGTCCTATCCACTGTTTGGTGAACTACGGATTAGTCGGATATTTTAAAAAACAATAACATTAAGCAAGTACAAGTTTGCAAGTTCAATATTTGCAAAATCATCCAAAACAATATATCTTTTTCAAATAAATAGATTCTCATCGAATTTCATGATTACGCATTGTAATAATCTTTTTCGTTCCTTTAAAATAATCTTTTGGTTACCCCCTTCAACATCAAACGTTTTTTGAAAAATCTCAATTTCAATATGTTCATTTTGAAACGGGAATTCTTTTTCTCTCTTACAAGTTTTTCATTTGTTTCCATTTTGTAACAAGTCCAATACCAAATCAAACAAATGTACAATTAGAACAAAGCTTAAAGTCCAAAATTCATTCTTTTTTCTTTTCTTGGTTGTCACGAGGATGCAATGATAGTTAATCACGTTAACGAACAATCTCTGAACAATTCACATTTATAAAGTACATTACATTTGTTGAGCATCGGCCAGCTACATTTTGACCAAAGTAAACTCATGTTCATGTCCTTATAAAGGCAGTAGATGCGAACTATCTTGATTTAAGGCTCCTTTTAAGTTCGTGGCTAGGTTTTCTACCAAAGAGATAGAGAAACTATCTAGGAAAATAAAAGACAGAGGCAAAGAATATTATAGATAATGGTTTTCTTGGCAATGAATACAGAGATAAATTTTCGAGCCATATCCACCTCTCTTTAGGTCATGGCTGCAAGCGAAAGGTCCAAAAAGATAACGATAAAGCTCATAGCTAGCCCCAAAAAACCTATGAAAAAAAAAAGAAGAAAAAAGAAAAAGTAGGGAGAGAAAACATATCTCCTACATACTCAAAAACAACTCAATATAACTAAAATCATGAACACCAAATATAAGACTCTAAGATAGACGTCCAATTTGGAACAAAGTTTAAAGTGCTAATCTGATACGACTTCATTCACTACAATCCATCACTCCCAATCATCACTCATTCTCTTGGAGAAGTAATTCCACAATTACCTTCCTGTCATCTCCTTGAAATCCCAAAAAAAGATGAATATTCTTAGGATCCTTCACAATTTTTCTACATAATTTTACTCTATCCATAGTACCTAGAGACATTTGAAGAAGCTTCTCATTGATTTTTCGTTTGTCATTATTCAAATCCTTAGCATGTTCAATGCGACTAATGATCATCTCCATTCTCTCGTTAGCTTTTTCCACGAATGAGCCAAAAGTTCCTACTATCTCCACTAAGCCAACAGCCCATTTGTCACTTGGTTTAGCCCTTTTTCTTTATGAAGAATCAAAAACATTTTGTGTCTGAGAAGATAATAGTGGCGGTAAGTTTTGACTTACACCGTTGGTTGCCATATTATCATGATTTTCACCGTCCTCATGATCTATAGCTGCATAAGCTTTTGAAGGGCCTTCATTGAGATTTCCCTTGGCACGGTCTTTCCCAAATACGGCTACTAGTTGATCATATTGAGGGAAGGACTTCCCTCTCAAAGAAGCAGCTCTTGGATAGGTCTACAAAGAAAATATATTATTTTGTTAAAAATGAAACAATTAATAAAGAAGTAAAATGAGAAGAAGTGACACAATGCTTTTCATAGTCCCACCCAAAGCCACTTTGATCCCTCAAGTCATATATTTGATTATACAACTTTTTCAAGTTTTTCATTTTCGACTCTATGTGAGGATTACCCTTGATGGCAGAACCAGGGAACTTCTCTAACATAATCATGTAACCACTCTTAAAGCCATTATCGGCTTTCATTCCTCGTGCAACTAATTCTTCAAGATCGTATAAAAGTGCATTTCTTCATTTATTGTCCATACACGACGGTTTCTCTTTGTTCCCCTTCCTTGAGTTTGACTAAAATCGCTACCTTCCATTCTTAAAAATCTCATTGCAATTTTAGAAAATTTAATGATGAAAGATAGCGTGGTGGATAAAATTTAATGATAGAGACATCATAGTACTTCAAATTTAAAATGATAAAGTCATAATTCAAACATTATATAGGAAATATGTCTCAATAATGACAAACTAGCACCATATTACACATGTCTAATAGAAATAGAAAAAAAAAAAAATCTTATAATGCAAGTCTTGCAACAATGGGAAACAAGTGATTTTTTTTTTTTTTATAATATAAAATCATACAACTCCTCCATGTCCTCGACTTGCATTCCACTTATTGAACATTTGTACTGCCAATTTTGCCTTCATGTTGTCCAATGATTCTATGGCTCAACAATATCAATTGTTTCCACATTTTCAATAGTGGTAGCAACTTCATCTAACTATGCCTCAATTGGATCAATAGCCATTTCCCTTCTTATCAAGTTGTGTAGAAGGTAACAAGCTATGCTTATTCAACCTTGCATTCTAATTCGAAAAAAAGATGGACTCCTAAGAATAGCCCATCGTAACTTAAGTAGACTGAAGCATCTTTCTATGACATTTCTAGTTTAAGAATGCTTCATGTTAAAGTACTCCTTAGGGGAATTCGGTGTACGACCTTCTATCCACTCAGATAGATGGTATTGAGTACCTCTATAAGGAGCAAGAAAGCCCTCCCCATTGTCTTAATGATGATAATTACCTAATAACAAATGATAATATTATTAATTGTCTTAGAACGATTAAAACCTACAATACATAGAATGCAATATATTGATAAAGCTTATCTTACCAACGGGGATCTTCAGACCATTGGGTTTAACTAAAGCATCTCGAAGCACTCTAGAATCCGTTGCTGAGCCTTCCCATCTAGGTAAAACATAAACGAATCTCATGTTATGTGAGCAAACTCCTAATACATTGGACGCTACCTCACCCTTTCTATTTCGGTACCTTGGTTTATCAACCTTTGGAATACTTACCCTTATATATTGTCATCTAATGCTCCTAAGCAACCCTAGAAACATGAAATTAATAAAATAACATTCTTTTTAAAGTATTAAATTAGTCCATGAAATAGCATAGCAAACGTACCTTAAACCATTTCCATCTCTCGTCATCACATTCCTCTAGAACTGGTTCAGGTGAGACAAGAAGCACACTACGCATTCTTATCATCGCATTTAGAACTAAGTTAAAATACCTACTTATTGTCTCCCCAGACCTCATAAATCTGAACTTGATGACTCGATTTTTCACGTGATGGGCAAGTTTATGTAGAAACATGGCCATTTGTTCGTTTATAGTTACGAATCCTCTTCTTTTAACCCACCAACTGAATGTGCCAACTCACATAGTAGAGTAAATGTATGTCTATCCATCCTAAATTGTTCCACACAATATAAGTCATTGCTCTTAATGAGGCGGTCAAGGTGATCTAAACGAGTTTGGATTCTAATAAATGTCTGATCCTTCAATATATGCTTGCGATAGTGCCTTTTAGCAACAGTGGACACTACTAGCATATACATCATACACAAAAGCAACATGTGGAGGCTCATCTCCTCTAATATAAGAATGGTGAAACTTTCCTCTCTATCATTGTGATCCATTTCTAATGAGAGAGAAAAAAAAAACAATAACATTAGACAAGTACAAACTAATAGGTTAGACAATATAAAATATCTAAAATAATATATTTTTCCAAATCAGCAAATTTCAAGGAGTTCTCCTTCTGACTTAGAGCAATTAAAAATGCTTATGCAGCAGCACTCATCTGGTATTTTTGTACTGAATATATTAGTGAAACTTTCTAATGATCTACAACGGTTAAAATCCAATCTTTTGAGTGTCTCAAGTTCACCAGGCCCTTAACAGCCGAAAGCTCTTTGCATCCTCGAATTACTCAGGTCTCTAGCTTTTTCAAATCCAATAGACCATCTAGAGTTTCAATTTTAGTACATTACTTTATTTCCAATTGTTCCAATGAGTTTGCTGAACCAAGTCCTTCAATTGCACTTAGATTTGGGTAATCAAGTACCCTTGATAGCTTCAACCTCAAAAGATTGGCAAATCTCTCAAGGAATTCTAAGTCTTCCACAATGAACTATTCAAGCTCATCGAGTTGAACTTCCTTCCAACAACATTGATAAGTGGGCAAACGTGTCGAGTTTCTCAGGTTATAGCATATGACAAACTGGTTTTTGGTTCATGACATTCTAGTGACAATGTTAACAAAGATGGTGGAACGAACATGAGGAATTGTCGGCATGGACCATCTTAAAAGAACAAAGGATGATGGTTCTCATCATGACCACCATAGCTCAAATCCACCAATTTAGTTAGGTTTTACAGATCTGGGACCCAATGCTAAGAACATGATCCCAGCTCTTCCAACTCTTTTAGCATGACAGCTTCCTTATCCAAGAACCCCAAATCTTCATAATTCTAAAATAGCAGACACCCATCAACGCTTATATAGGTGCCACTATGAAATATAGGTGCCACAAACGCATAATAACAATTCTAGAAAAGAAGCCCTTTGCATGGAAATAATGTAAAAAATTTATGCAAGGGCAAGTCGTATTACTGATCAGAGCTCCAACTAAAGACCGTCCTTGCCATGCCCTGCCCAATTGATGTGCCCACCTTGTGCTGTGCCAAATGCTAAAATATATGGACTGCTAAAATTTCACTTCCAAGAACACGATCTCCAATCAACCAGCAAAAAAGCCAATAGAACTACAATTCTGACCTACGTAAGCCCGAAACATAGATGAAGCAAGAAAACAATCCACAACCAATCTTAGGGCTACTTTAGAAGTCAACGTTAGTGAGAGAGAGAGAGCATGATTATCTACCTTCGCAAATTCGTCGCTTCTGTAAAATTTTGATGTGAATTGGAGAGCTATTGAGGAGAAGGCTTCGACGTCGATACTTTGAAAACAGAGGAGTTGGAGTCGTCTGTGGATGAACGGAGGAGAAAGAAAAAAAAGCGTAGGGTTTTATGTTTCGGATAAAAGAAATCCTATCCGACCTTATCCCATCCTCCTCCTCGGATATTTTTTATCCGAGTTATATCCCCTCTATATCCGACCTTATCCTATCCTAAACAGCTACCAAACACATGATAAGATAAAACACATCTTATCCTAACTTTTGTCTGGTCGACCAAACGTAGCCTAAATGTATGGCAGAATATGCAATGGGATGTGATGTTTCAAGAGAAAGCAACATCTATAGTTATGGCATTCTCTTGTTGGAGATATTCGTTAGGTTGAGGCCCATTGATGACATTCTTAGACAATTTGACTCTTTATAGTTTTGTCACAAAATATTTTTTGCTTGAACAAGTGCTTGAAATTATGGACAACATTTTGCTTTGAGAAAGAGAGAGAGCCATTTAGACCCCTATAGTCCCCAGCAGTGGCTTTTTGAAAGCGATGTCATATTTCAAGAGTGTTTGTTTATGGTATACAATATTGGAGTTGCTTTTTCATATAATATGCCTAGAATGCGGATGAGCATTAGCGGAATTGCAAATCAGCTGCAACAAATGAGGGACAAACTCTTTGCATTAGGTTTACATGGAGAAGGTGAGCTACCAACAGCTTATGTTTAGCTGTTATACCTTTACGGTTGTTTAAGCAAACGGAAGCAAAAAGGTCAAATCTATAACTGAACAGGATGGATTATTTTTTTTTTCCACAAGATGATAGCTGACCATTATTCCCCATCCATATATGTCCATAATAAAACTAAAACAAGGCCTATGGTGCATACACATTCTTGAGTATTGTTGGCCTATTTAGAATTCTATTTTGGTGCCATAGTATTCTAATTTAAATCCATCATAGGTTGCGTTGTTTCTTTTTCTTTTCTTTTCACTTGTATGATGCTTGTTAAGACGAATTGAAATCGATTAGCTATTGGAAATCTTATTCAAAGGAAAGCTTGGTATCTGCAGGTTGATTAGGAGTGGCTCACCGTTGCTTCGTTTCGAAATAATCCAATGGCAAGAATTGATATCTGTTCCTAAGACATGTTCAGTCAGCTACAGCCAATATTGTTGCTCTGGTGGGGGAATAAGATGTATAGCTTTTGGATTCAGCATTCCAGCTTGCTGTATTTCGAGGGTACGTATCGACGCTTGAACTTTATATTAGGAAGTATCCAAGAAACGCTTTAGTAGAAAATATGAAACTTGTGTGTATTCGGTTTTTCTACGGGTGCAAGTGGAAATTCTTACGCATTGCTATTTCTACAGTTTACTATTGTCATGCATTTTGGTAAAGAGACTAAAATACCTTTTCTAGAAAGCACCTATTTACGTATGTATTGTACTCATTAAAGATATATCAATGGTCACTTCTTTTATTGGAGAATCATTAATCACATAGATAAGCAAGGTAGAAACTACTAACTGCATCGAGAAATTACTAGCAGCTAATATGCTCAAACTTATTATTCTAAATAAAAAGTGACCATTTAAATAGTTTGAAAGTAAAGCTACTTTTTCATCATGATAAATTATTAGTCTTTGATATGTACACACCTTCTTTCCATGGTGAACAGTTACTATGTTAAAAAACTGACTTAGTATAATTCCTTTTTGTTAGACCAACACTTTGGGTTCACCACTTAGTATAATCACTAACCTAAGTTTCATATGAAAGTCGTTAATCCATTGAGAAATCATCAACTATTAATGGGCCGAAAGTTAATTTTTTCTCGGAGAGTTACTATTCACATTGCGATGTAACTAGTTTTTTTATCCATGCATACGGGCCTCACAATGTTGTCTCTGACTGATGAGCAGGTTTATCAATCAACTATGAAATGATTTTACCTGACTAAGCTCTTGTTAGTCAAGTGATGTTTATCCATGGCAATGACCACTAATCAATCACGCTCGATCATCAGTCTTCGGTTTATTTTCCAAAGTAGGGGACTTTATGGGCAGTGGTTGTCTTCAAGTCAACGTCTGGAAGCCCATTTAGATTGACTTATCATCCATCCCTTGATACGGGCACCTGGGTAGACACATGTCCAAGAACCTCTGCTATTGATGGAGAACTTACTGAATTAAAGGAGTTTGGAAGTAGAGTTCCTTTTCATCCTGACAAAATCAGTGGCCATTCATACGCACACATACTTTCCCCGGTGAAAGTTACCGTGTTAAAAGACTTGGTATACTAAGTTCACCACTTGGTATATAAACATACCTTAATTTCATCTGAGAGTTGTTAATCACTAGGAGAAACTATCAACTATTAATAGGTGGACAGTTAACTATTAATAGGTGGACAGTTAATTTTCTTATTAGAAAGCTACTATTCAAATTGAAATATAACTATGCATACATACATACATACATACATACATACATACATACATACATACATACATACATGCCTTCCAATGTTGCCTCTAACTGATGAGTAGGTTATCAATGAACAACAAAATGATTTGAACTGATTAAGCTGTTGTTAGTTCAGGTGATAGTTGTTAATGACTATGACCTGCTCATCAATCACGCTTGGTCATCTGTCTCTGTTTATTTTCCAAAGTGGGGAAATTTAAGATTTTGTCGGATCTGGTTGACTTCAAGTCAAACATCTGAAAAGCCATCTAGATGGATCCATCATCCATCCTTAATACACGCGCATGCCCAAAGAACTTGTGTTATGTATGCTTGCATCATGACTAATCAAGCTTCGAGCATTCGGAAATACGCATGTATGCTTGGAGACGAAAACTGAGTTATTAATAAGAGTACAAAAATATGCTATGTTATAGCATTCTTGTGAGAAAAGTATACCTCAAGTGCCATAATTTTGCACAAAGAGACATTTAAGTGCCACATTCAAAGAAAAACGGATTACTTAAGTGCCATTCCGGCCAAAGTCTGGCTAAAACGCTGACGTGACATTTTTCCGGCGAAACGAGCCAAAAACGGCGCCATTTTGCACGTTGACATAGCCAAATAATGCAAAAACGGCGTCGTTTTGGGCTGACGTGGTAAAAAAATAATATAAAAATAAATTAAATTAAATTTAGTTAAACTATTAAAAAATAATAATTTAAAAATTTAAAAAATTTAAAAAAAAAAAAGAAAAAAGAAAGGGGGAGGGGGCGGTGGCCGAGGGCCGAGCCCTCAGCCACCGCCGCCACCTCCCCGCCGTAGCCAGGAAGGGGGCGACGGAGGGGCCAGGGCCCAGCGACCTCGGCCGACCAGCGACGAGGGCTCCTGGCCGACCCTCCCCCCTCCGTCACCAGCCCTTCTCGACGACGGCGGGGAGGCGGTGGTGGCGGCTGAGGGCCGACACTTTTCTTTTTTTCTTTTTTCTTTTTTTAAAATTTTTTAAAATTTTAAATTATTATTTTTTAATATTTTAACTAAATTTAATTTTGAAATTATTATTTTTTAATATTTTAACTAAATTTAATTTTAAATTAAATTAAATTAATTTTTATATTATTTTTTTACCATGTCAGCCCAAAACGACGCCGTTTTTGCATTATTTGGCCACGTCGGTGTGCAAAACGGCGTCAATTTGGGCTTGCTTCACCGGAAAAATGCCACGTCAGCGTTTTGGCCAGAGTGGCACTTAAATGATCCGTTTTTCTTCGAATGTGGCACTTAAGTGTACCTTTCATAAGTTATGGCACTTAAATATCCCTTTGTGCAAAGTTATGACACTTGATGGGTCCGCAGCTCGCATTCTTGTCGCTTTATATGTCTTCCCCTATTTTCATTTACCTTTTGAAGATGATCACTGCTGTTGTTTCATCATCGTCTTCATATAATGATATGATATGTTGCAAAACTATTCTGAAGTTGCTTGATTTCCTTGAGATATACATTTTGAATTATGTCAAAGTACTTGCCATTCATTTGTTATTAGGAGCATCCTGAATGCCGACTCAAGTAATGCAAACATTGATGAGTATCGAGTGCCTCGTGAACTCCCTAAAGAGATAGTTTTCTAATAGTCAGGGGATAAGTAATTTAGCTCCTTCACTTCCGGATCATGAGTGTTCAATGGATACAAAAGACCTATGCTTTGGTACTTGATGCAACGCTCCCTTCACATGGTTGAATCCATTTTGAATTTGATATATGCATTGAAGCCAGGAACCCTAGTTTTGGCCGGTTAATTGAATCAATCGAAATTGGAATTTTGATTTTTTTTTTTAATATTGTAATTTTTAATCCGAAGAAATAAATAAATGTTGCGTGAGTTCTATTTTCCTCGTTAGAAAAAGTGCATCTGAATGTAGGTGAAAAGCAAGAGAGTTTTATTTGTTTTCTATAAAAGCACTCTGAAAGTGCTAGTATTACCACCTAGTGGGGGTGAATAGATGTAAAGACAAATTTAGCAGTAAAAGATATTTTCTTCAACCAGAGTCTGACTAACACAAGACTTCTAATATAAATTCAGACTTAAATAGAATGTTTTGGAAATTAGTAGAACTTAGAAAAATATGGTAGCAAAACAGCATTCTGGCTAGATTTTACTATGAATCAAAAGAAAATTATAGCGATTTCAGTATGATCACTCAGTGAAGAGTTTCTTTTTCTTTCGTTAAGTCACTCATTTGTATTTTTCTCTCTTGAGTACAATTGTAAGCACTTATCAGTGAAGAACAAGTGATTTGTAAAGTTTTAGACTTTGGAATTTTAATTCTAACGCACTATCTCAAATGAACCAAATGACCTCCTTAAATATTCCTCCATGCCTTTCTAACCGTTGGCACTTTCCAGATGAATTTCTTTCAATCAACTCGTTGGACGAGAATCAATTAAGGAAATATTTTTATAGCCATATGAAGATTGAGGTGAGAATTCGATGATCTTGGTCGCTCATACAATCAGAATTTTTGTTTCCATAAGTAAATGCTTCCCAAAAAGGAACTTGTCTTAGAAATTGATTTCACCAATCCGTGATTGATTTCATCAATATATTTAATAAAGGTAAGTGAGATTCTTTGCCAGAAAGCCAAATATGTCTTGATCGTACTAAATCATTGTTGAAAGATCAATAATCCCGAGTCTGATTATATCTCTATTCTAGGCTTGGTTTTAGTCTGGATCATCATCAGAGTGAGAAAGACTTCTAATGTAAAATAGACTTTGATAGCATTCCACAATATAACACAGAAGTTCAATATTACTCAGAATAAGAATAAGAATAAGAATGAGAAAATGAAAGTTTTGTCAATTTCAAAACTTAATAGGAGTTTTCTCAACACACTCTTGATTGATAACTACTCCATCTTTGTCAAGAAAGAAATTGAAGTAAGGTCAAAGTAAATACATTTTTTTAAAGCTTTGATGATCATCTAGAATAACTAGTGAATTACAACTTTGTCATACCACAATTGGTGCACAATAATCTCCAACTCCTTTTAGGTAGAGCTGATGCTTACGGGGCCTTTTGGTTTGCTCTCCCTTAACCACCTCATGAGGATGGATTATAGGGTTACATAACCACTCCACTTACTACAAGATGCTTACCAAGCTAGTATTTAGATGCGGCTCCTTCCTCCAAGGGATTGTTGTGCAACAAGCGCTTTGCGTTATTGTAATTTTTGCTGTATGTGTGAGGTATTTTGAATCGGTAGTGTAGATTATAGGCATAAATTGATCACATGGAACAACATTTCAATGAAAGGATTCTGCCTCTGCCTCTCGTTCTCCCTTTTTTTTCCTTTCTTTTGTGCTCTGTGAATGGAGCAATAGTTTCATTCGCAAGATAGTATCTAGTGCAAGATTTAATTTTACACACGACTTGATCACAATTGGGAGCGTAATTTTACATGTCAATTTTTAGTATTTATGGTGAGAGTTATCAAAATTGTGATCATTGAGCTTCCTATAAAGCGATGGCGTGGGCAATGCGCTAGTTGACTTGAAGGAAACGTCCAGACCCGCCTTCTCGAAGATTTCCAGCCCATCCAACGGGGGAATACTTTCGCAGACCATGGATAACGTGCAATTCCAACCATTGAAATTTGCGGTGATGCCCACGTGACTGATAGCATTGCGGATTGCGACCGGACCATGCCAAGTCAATAATTCCATCCTGAAATACACGCAGTTGTATGTACATCAACATCACCGTGGCTCTCCCGCAACATAATTGGCCAGACAAAAAGTCTTCCAGAGTCGATGAATGGTCAACGTCGACGGCCGAGGGTTGATGGTGGTTTCTCATTCACTGGCGACACGTCTGCAGGAAAAAAAAAGAAAAAGAAAGAGAGAGAGAGAGAGAGAGAAAAGAGAAGCCCTTCAAATGATCTAAAAAATTAACGCCTTCTTATAAAGAGGCTATTACTAATGACTGAGTATGCTAAATGATTAGGAATTACTTAATTATAAAAGAATAAGAACCCTCAAATCTTTAATAAAAAGATGTGTAATTTCTTACGTCTCCTTAATTGCACATGAATTCATGAGAGAGTAATTTTACACACGACTTGATCGCAATTGGGAGAGTAATTTTACATGTCAATTTTTAGTATTTATGGTGAGAGTTATCAAAGTTGTGATCATTGAGCTTCCTATACAGCGATGGCGTGGGCGCACTAATTGACTTGAAGGAAACATCCAGACCCGCCTTCTCGAAGATTTCCAGCCCACCCAACAGGGGAATACTTTCGCAGACCATGGATAGAGTGCAATTCCAACCAGTGAAATTTGCGGTGATGCCCACATGACTGACAGCATTGAATGGCCCCGGTACACGCGGATTGCGACCGGACCATGCCAAGTCAATAATTCCATCCTGAAATACACGCAGTTGTATCTACATCAACATCACCGTGGCTCTCCCGCAACATAAGTGGCCAGACAAAAAGTCTTCCAGAGTCGATGAATAGTCAACGTCGATGGCCAATGGTTGATAGTGGTGTCTCATTCACTGGTGACACGTCTGCAGGAAAAGAGAGAGAGAGAGAGAGAGAAAAACGAGAAGCCCTTCAAATGATCTAAAAGATTAACGCCTTCTTAGAAAGAGGCTATTGCTAATAACTGAGTATGCTAAATGATTAGAAATTACTTAATTATAAAAGAATAAGAACCTTCAAATCTTTAAGAAAAATATGTGTAATTTCTTGTGTCTCCTTAATTGTACATGAATTCAAGAGGTTACATCATGTGGTATAACTCATATGTCTGTGTCACGTCATATAATGCCATATGACAAGTTATCATTGGTTAAACCTTATATGACTCATTAAATATAACATAACTTGATATGATTATAATATGTTATAATCTATAGTTACCTGTGAGTAAGTAATTTGCATTAATTGTGTCAATTAATTATTACTCATGTTTATATCATGAGAAATAGTCAATTCCATAAAACATGCAGTGAGAAAATTATATGAATGCAATGCCCAAGGAGAATAACCTTTTCCTAGCAAAAGCTATACGAAATTATGCTATAATAACCAAAATCCACCGACTATAACAACAAATTTTCATTTCAAACAACTCCACGGTTCGGCAAGTATTGAATGGACAAAACTCATTGCCGATAATGACTACTTCTTCCTTAAAAAGAAAAGTGTGCCACTCGTTGCATTTCAGTTGGAAGATAATCTTTCTCTTTTCCGTATCATAAAGCACTGGATGATTGACTGGAGGATACTCTGTCCTTTTCTTTTTATAAAGCACTGAATGTTACTCATAAAACGAGGAACCGAAAACAGAAGCAAGAAAAGTGCTTCGGAACGCTGTCTGAGAAAAATCGACGCCTTCTTACAAATCCCTTCACAGTTTCCTCTAGCATTGATCCAACCTCTTGATTCCTTGCCTTGCTTTCATATCTACCCGCTTTCTTGTGCTTTAAGTCATGAAACTCGGAAGCATGAGTTTTGCAGAGCTTCAAGCACGCCACTTGTTTCTTGGAATTGCTCTTGCACTATGTTTTAACCAAGTCTCCTCCACCACTAATGAAACAGACAGACTCGCGTTGCTCGCATTTAAGGCAGGCATAACCGGAGATCCTTTTGGCGTGCTCAACTCATGGAACAATAGCATTGGGTTTTGCCAGTGGCATGGCGTTACGTGTGACCGTAGGCATCAAAGAGCTACGGTCTTGAACTTGCAATCACAAAGACTCTCCGGATCAATCTCTCCTCATATTGGAAACCTCAGCTTTTTAGGGGAATTGTTGCTCCAAAACAATAGCTTCAATCAAGAAATCCCTCCACAACTTGGCCAGTTGCATCGCCTGCATATCCTACGATTGCACAACAATTCATTGGTTGGCGAAATTCCCAAAAACATGTCAGGTTGCTCAAACCTGATTGTACTCTGGCTCATGAACAACAAACTGAGTGGAGAAATTCCTGAAGAGCTCGGTTCAATGCTAAAGCTACAAAAATTCGGTTTGGGTGGGAACAACCTAACCGGGAGCATGCCTTCATTCATTGGGAACTTTTCTTCACTAAAGGAACTTTATTTAACCCAAAACAACTTGGGTGGGAGCATTCCCCAAGTTCTAGGCCACTTGACAAACTTGCAAGTGATTGACATTGCAAGTAACATATTATCAGGTACAATTCCATCTTCGTTACTCAATCTCTCTTCCCTCGTTGTGTTTGAAGCTGAAGAGAACCAGATAGAGGGGACTCTTCCTGCAGCCATAGGCCTCAAACTCCCAAATCTTGAATCTTTTAGCATTTCTTCGAACCAACTTGAGGGGTCAATTCCTCCGTCGATATCGAATTGCACGAAGCTAGGTTGGCTTCTACTAAATGATAATCGATTTTCAGGGAAAGTACCTTTTTTGGAGAAGTTGTATAAGCTAAGTAGGTTTCTAGTTGGTTATAATCAGCTTGGAAGTGGAAAACCTGAAGACTTGAGCTTCCTTTGCTCGTTAACTAATAGCACCAAATTAGAGTTTGTGGGCGGTGGGTATAACAAGTTTGGTGGGGTGTTACCTAAATGCATACGCAATTTATCCACCACTCTCACAGTATTTGCTCTACGCAAAAATCAAATCTCTGGTGAGATTCCAAAAGAAATGGGGAATTTTATCAAATTGAGATATTTGCTTATGGGTTATAACCAGCTTTCAGGTGTTATACCCTCAAATTTGGATACTCTACAAGATGTGGGGATGTTGCAATTAAATGATAATAATCTAGGAGGGACCATCCCATCTTCTTTGGGAAATCTAACCAAGTTGATTTCTCTATATCTTGGTGTAAACCACTTCCACGGGCAAATTCCTTCACATCTATCAAATTGCCAGTCTCTTAATCTACTTGACTTATCTGACAACAATTTGAGCGGTGCCATACCCCCACAGCTTATAGGTCTCTCATCATTAGCGATTATTTTGAATTTGTCTTGGAACCATTTGACGGGGGATCTACCCATAGAAGTTGGCAACTTGAGAGCCTTGACTGCTTTGGACATCTCAAACAATTTGTTGGAAGGTGAAATCCCAATCGATTTAGGTGATTGCACTGCATTGACATCAATTAGGATGGGGGGCAACCTCTTCCATGGCTCCATTCCTCAATCAATCATATCATTAAGAGGTGTTGAAGAATTAGATCTTTCACGCAATAATTTGTCAGGTCAAATTCCAGCATTTTTAGCAGAATTTCGCTTCTTGAAACTTCTGAATTTATCGTACAATAATTTTGAAGGCATGTTGCCACGTGAAGGAGTCTTTAAAAATGTTACCGGTGCTTCTATTATTGGGAACAGTAAGCTCTGTGGCGGATTGCCAGAGTTTCACCTCCCTAACTGCATCTCCAAAAGCTCTAAGAGTAGAGAGAGAAATATAGTGATATTGTCTGCTTCTATTATTTTCGGAGTTTTTGGAATAGCTTTTATATATCTTTGTTGGTTGAAGAAGAAAGTAAATGAACCAAATTCAAATTCGATAAATGATTCACATCCGAACATGTCGTATGGAGCACTCCTAAAAGCAACCGACGGTTTTTCTTCAACGAATTTGATTGGTGTTGGGAGCTTCGGTTCTGTTTATCGGGGGATACTCGAAGACAATGGAATTGTTGTTGCCGTGAAGGTGCTTCATTTAGTCCATCATGGTGCTTTGAAGAGCTTTTTTGTTGAGTGCGAGGCATTTAAGAACATTAGACATCGAAATCTTTTGAAGATATTAGCAGTTTGCTCAGGTAGTGATTATCAAGGAAACGATTTTAAGGCGTTGGTCTATCAATTCATGGAAAATGGAAGCTTGGACTGGTGGCTACACCCAAATGCAGCAGCATCTCTTGGGAACAAGCTCCCAAGAAATTTGAATTTCATTCAGAGGATAAATATCGCTATTGATGTTGCTTTCGCATTGGATTATCTTCATCACCAGTGCCACATCTCCATTGTTCATTGTGATCTAAAGCCAAGCAATATCCTCTTAGATGCCGAGATGGTTGCACATGTTGGCGACTTTGGATTGATGAAATTCCTTCTTGGATCAACCATCGATACCGTAGCTAATCAGATGAGCTCGATGGGTCTTAGAGGGACAATTGGTTATGCTCCACCTGGTACTCTCTCTCTCTCTCTCTCTCTCTCTCTCTCTCTCTCTCTCTCTCTCTCTCTCTCTCTCTCTCGCTCCCTCCCTCCCTCCCTCTCTCCCTCTCTCTCTCTCTCTCCCTCTCTCTCTCTCTCCCTCCCTCTCGGTAGCTAATGATAACTCTTATAATCTTAGCCACATTTTGTTTTGATTTGAAGATGCATACTCTAATTTGACTTGCACTTTGATCTAAATGTGTGACAGAATATGCAATGGGATGCGAGGTTTCAAGAGAAGGGGATGTCTATAGTTATGGCATTCTTTTACTAGAGATGTTCACAGGGGCCAGTCCCACTGATGACATATTCAGAGACAATTTGACTCTTCATAATTTTGTTGCAAAAGCTTTGCCTGGACGAGTGCTTGAAATTACAGACAGCGTTTTGCTTCAAGAAAGAGAGAGCCATTTAGGCCTCTATAGTCCCCAGCATTGGCTTTTTGAAAGCGATGACATATATCGAGATTGTTTGGTTATGCTGTACAATATTGGAATTGCTTGTTCATACAGTGTGCCTGAAAGACGGATGAGGATTAGCGGAATTGCAAATCAGCTGCAACAGATTAGGGAAAAACTCTTTGCATTGGGTTTATATGGAGAAGATGAACTACCGACAGCTTATGTTTAGCTGTTATCCTAGGGTTTTATAAGCAAACAGAATCAGACAGGTAAAATCTATAACTGAAGAGCATCTATTATTCTTTTTTCGTCAAAAATGGTAGTTGATCGTTATTCTCCATCTGTATCCATACATAACTAAGCTAGCACAAGGCCTATGGTGCACACCCATTCTTAGTACGGTTGATTTACTTAGAATTCTGTTTTGGTGCCACAGTATTTTAAATTGAATCCAACATAACTTGCCTCGCTTCTTTTTCTCTCTTTTTTTTTCTTCTTTCCATTAGTATGATGCTCATTAAGAGGCATCACAATTGATTAGTTGTTGGAAAATTTATTCAAAAGATTCTACTATAGACGATACGGTTACTCTGATGGGTGAATAAGGACGTATATTTTCTGGATTAAGCATTCTAGCATGCGGTAATCTGAAGCCCGTATTGACTGTTGAAGCGCATAGTAGGAATCATTTCGGTAAATTGCCTTTTTTATGGGGAAAACACTAAATGACATATGCACAAAACCTATAAGAGATATATCGACAGCCACTTATTTCACAAGGGGATTCATTAATACATGAATAAGCAACTTTCGAAGGTAAAACTAACTAAGTCGAGAAATTACTAATCACCAATATACTTAAACTTACTTCTCTAAATAAATATTGGTTTTTAGCATGGAGAAGTTACTGAGTTTGAGAAGTTTGAAAGTAAAGTTATTTTTTCTCATGACAAAATTAGTAGTCATTGAAATGGACACACCTTCTTTCCCCGGTAAAAAGTTACTGTGTTAAACGACTTAGTATGTTCACCACTCAGTATATACACATACCTTCATTTCATATGAGAGTTATTAATCATGCGGAGAAATTATCAACTATCAATAGGTTGACAGTTAATTTTCCTCTTAGAAAGTTACTATTCAAATTGAAATGTAACTGGACATAGATAGATAGATACATGCATACATGCCTTCCGATTTTGTCTCTAACTGATTAGTAGGTTTATCAATCAACAATAAAATGATTTGAACTGATTAAGCTGTTGTTAGTCAAGTGATAGTCGTTCATGACTATGACCTGCTCATCAATCACGCTTCATCATTTGTCTCTGTTTATTTTCCAGGGGGACTTCAAGATTTTGTGGGCACTGGTTAACTTCAAGTCAAACATCTGGAAAGCCATCTAGATGGATCCATCGTCCATTCTTTAATACACGCCCTTGCCCAAAGAACTTGTTTTATGTATGCCAACATCTTTACTAATCAAGCTTATAGCATTTGAAAATGCGCACGTATGCTTGAAGACAAAAACTGAGCTATATAGGAGTATCACAAACGCTTTTTGTTATAATATCAATAATGTGATCCCATTCAGTTTATTATTGCCCACATTAATTAATTTCGTTGATGTCTTATTGTCTGCATTAAGTTGCGTAATAACTATGGCGATTGCCTAATTTTAAGATAACTATCTTGATGGAAGACGTTATTTGAAGTGGTGCACATAAATAGGTCATCTAAGCCAAACCTTCTCATAATCTGAAAATACACTTTCAACTTCGAGAGGGTAATTAGCTAGAAGCACCCATTCACTGATTGTTCAAGGCTTTGTGTATTTGGTTTTCGACTTCATCAGTGGCTAGAGATTAGTATAGAATTTTTCACGTTTTCACGCATTCGATCTTGACTACGCATGAGTTTTGTTTATCCATTTATTATCGGAATCTTCAGTTTTTCACAAACCAGCACTTTTACCGTAGCATTCTGTCACTTTACAAGTCTTCCCCTATTTTCATTCGCCTTTAGGAGATAATCACTGCCAATGTTTGACCATCATCTTTACATGATGATATCGTATGCTGCAAGAAGTATTCTGAAGTTGACCGAGCTTCTTGAGATATACGTCTCAAGTACTGTTATTCTTCATTCCGAATGGACACATTCTTCCGGAGCAGCTTCTTTCTACCTTCAACGTGCGATTATCCTGAAAGAAATGGAAAGGAATACAAAGCAAAGAAAAGAACAGCTGAACTATATATTGATCTTGTGAGGGGAATATTAAGGTGGCTAAACAAAAGGATAAACTAAAATTATGTGGTATCTCTTTGTATCAAGCCCGCCCTCCTGCGAAAGGGGCTGTGACGCGGTGATAAAAAAGTGGTGCATTATTCAGGTGAGCAACAGTAAGAGTATCCAGTCTGCTATTCATCTATTGAGTGGCTGAACTTGCATTGCAGAATATAATCACTTTGTCGACTTGGGGCCCTGTTTTGCGATTCCCATTCGCCACTAGCTGTTCCCCGCCTTGTAATTGTCTTCATAACTCGAATCAGCAAACATCATATCCTATGATATATCTCTTATTTCTTCTCGCCTTGCTTCCATATATACCCACTTCCCCTTTGAGTCATGAAACTTGTAAGTGCTAGGTCACTATGATGCCGCTTGCTTCTCGGTTTTGTTCTTGCAATGTGCTTTAACCAAGCCTACTCCACCACATAAAAAAGAAGTGCAAACTCGCGCTGCTAGCTTTTAGGGCTGGAATGACCGGACATCCCTTCAATGTGCTCAACTCGCAGAATAATAGCATTGGTTTTTGCTAGTCATTTGGGGGCACATGCAGTCACAGGCACCGAAGCGTCCTGGTTCTCAAATTGGGAGCACAAGGACTCTCTGTCCTGGTACCGAACTTGGGAGCACAAAGACTCTTGTCGATCTCTCCTCAGTCCTCATATTGAAAACCTCAACTTCTTGAGAGAATTGCGGCTCAGAAACAACAGTTTCGATCATGAAATCCCCCCACATGTCAGCTGGTTGCACCATACCAGCGTGTCTTACAACTAGGATACAAATCATTGATAGGTGAAATTCCCAAAAACATATTAGCTTGCTCTAACCTTGTCGACCTCATCCTTGTACACAACCAACTGGAGAAATTTATATAGACAACGGTTCATTATCGAAGCTAAAGTGGTCTTCTTTGTATGCAAATAATCTCATAGGGAGTGTGAGTTCCTCCGTTGGGAACTTATCTTCATTAGGGGGCTTACCTCACGCGAAATAACTTTGGGGGAAACATTCCCCCAATTCCAGGCTGCCTGCTGAAATCACAAGATATTTCTGTAGCAACGAATCACTTGTCTGGTACACTCCCAACTTGAATACTCTTCTCTTCTCTAACTTCAAGTTAGGAGCCAACCGAATACGAGGGAGTCTTCCAGCAGACTTGGGCTTCACACTTCCAAGTGTCCGCTTGGCAGGAGCCTATTCGAGGGATGGATTCCTCTGTCAATATCGAATTGCACAAAGCTGGAGTCACTTCAACTTGCGAGCAACAGACTTAAAAGGGAAAAAGCCTTCTCTGGAAAATCTGGATGAGCTTCGATCATTTACCATCTACAAGAATCAGCTTGGGAGTGGAAGACCCCGAGACGTGACCTTCCTTTTCTCGCTGGAAAACGCCACAAAAAATTAGAGGTATTGTCCATTTCTCGCAACAGTTTCAGCCGAGTGCGCTTAAATGCATAGAGGCAATTTATCCACCACCCTCACAAAATTCATCGTGTCAGGATTTCGAACACAAGGAAATTTTATCAGATGCATGTGGAGAGGGATTCAGGGCGACATGGGACTTTTCCTTAGACTATTTGAATAAAGTTTATTAATTTGGAATTTAAGAGTTTTTAGTTTTTGATTGACTCGTGATATATTGAACTTCATGGTGTTTTTCATATAACGAAAGGCTTTGTTTAATCGATATACAAAATTATTTATTTTGTTTAATTTCGTCTTTTATTCTGAAAGAAATGGCCAGTTATTCCCTAAATTCTGGATATGGATCTGACGCGTGACAAAATTATTGCAAGACAAATTTGGAACTTTGAAGTAACGAAATACCTCTTAAGAACTCTACAACTCCCTGAAAAAATTGCCGCAAAGATCTAATACTCAAATGCCTCTCAACAATCTGAACAATTAGGAATGGACCTGGGGAAGAAATTGCTCTCCATCCTCAATAATAGCAATGCAACGCAGTCACCTAAACCATCTAGAATTCCACCTCCTAACTTACTTTCGCAGATGTCCAACATCGTCGAAAATCTCAAGTTGCCTACTTCCATGGGTAGACCTCTGGTTAGGTGGCTCCGAGCCAAGTCCAAAAGTCTAGTCAGTGACGAAAGGCCTTTAACCCGTGGGGATGAGATTATCACTACAATGAGAGAGCAGATTCAGACACTAATAGATAGACAGACAGCTGCGAACACCTGGCACATTTAAATTGGGAAGATTTCTTAAAGAAGGAGATTGTCCCTCCCAGGTAGTTCTCATCTGACCGCAGAAATGGCAGATTCTAAAATGAAAGGAAAGGATTCATTGGTGATAAGATGTACTGATGACTGATTAATGGTGTCAACTGCTCCATTAGACAACTACAAAAAAACAATCGATACGAGAAGTTTATTTCGGAGACATGTCGGATCTCTTGATCGGAAAGTTGAAGCGGAGATCATGTCATATGTTGATGAACAATTTTGACATGGACAATACATGATAACACTATACAGCAAAGCAACAGTAATTAAAGGTCGATCTTGCCATGTTAATCGAATTGACAGAGGTGACATTGACTTGATTCTGCTGACGTATCGCAAGTTATATGATCTTGATTTCGTCACCAAGAAATTTTCATTGTTTTTTCTTATAGCTATCTACAATTATTGACGACCTTCCATCATAATCAAGAATAGGATATCGTAAATTTGAGTTTTTTAAATAACGCTAGTCTACAAAGATTACGACAGTTTATCATAACTAGGAACAAAATGTCGTAGATTTGGAATCTTTTTCAATTACAACAAATTACAAAGGTTTACGATTTTTAAGGAAAAAGACCTTGTCGGCCAAGAGAAAATCGATTCAAGAGTCCAATGGAAAGACACCAACAAAAGCATCCACAAAGGTAATTTATCTATTTTACATTAAAAATACATCGTTTTATTTTTGTCCGGATCAAAAAATATTAAGCACTCTCATAATTATTGAGGTTGGCGGTTAAAGAGTGGCATAATTAAAAATTCGGTCATAAACCAATCGTATAGATGTCAATTCCATCATAAATATTTTAATTTTATTAATATAGTCCTAAACCTTCGCACGGAATTCCAATATTATTCTTCCTGCCAATTGCCTCAAGAAATTACTAATTTGTGGTCCAATTATCACGGGCCATCCCGGGGGACATAATGACATGAACAATTTTATTCAAACAACATCTCACTTGGATCACCAAGTTAGTGATTTTTAACAGAAATTGACCAAGAGAACTACATTAAAATCCTGCAAAAAAGTTTAGGATGATCGGCAAAGGATTGAGTTGGCATCCATACAATTGGTTTAAGATTGAATTAGTAATTTTCCCTAAACAAGGAAAATACATTGTCATTCATTAACTAAGCGGTCAAACGAGGAAAATACACGGTGGAGATGCCACCGTTCCTTTTTGAAGCCACTTATTAAACAAGGAAAACACAGGGAACTAAACATGTTCCAATTCTAATTTTCCCGAGTTTAATCGGTTTCCTTGAGAATATTAGAGGTAGAGGATCCACCGTCCCTTTCTGAAAACCTACGGCACCGCCAGCTCATCATTTACCTCGAAGTAACCATGGTGATCTTTTCTCTACCTCTTTATGATTCTTTTTATTAAATAAGTTATAAAATAGCTTGTCCATTTATGTATTGACATTATAACAGTGTTTTGCTTTTTTTACAAATCAAATGCAGGAAAGAGACTTACGATGACAACTTTGAATTTCTTTTGCAATGAAATTACACAGATCGTTATACTTGATATTGGTTCTCAAAGGAAAACCAACTGGAAGTTATTTTTGATAGTATTCAATCACTGATAATGAAGGTCCTTGAAGTCAATCTAAGTTTCTAATTTGTTTTAAAAATCGATATTTTTGTGAAACATTCCTTTGCAAGGTCCTAAGGTAGAATAAGTTTATAATACATTTTTTGATATGCTTTCTATATCTTTTGTATTTCTTAAATAACTGAATTCCGACTACGGTAACAACAGATTTTCCTTTCAAACAATCTTATGGAAACAAATCATGGTCCAAAAGTACTAAAAGGATAAAATACATCGACTATAATGACTACTTTTTCCTAAAAATTAAGAGGGATACTAATAGTTGCATTTTAATGGGAAGATAATCTCTCTCCTTTCCTTTCCATTAGTTGCATTTTAACTGATTAAGCTTTGGTCAGTCAAATGATAGTTGATAATGATAATGACCAGCTCGTCAATCACGCTCGATCATGAGTCTTCTGCTTACCTTCCAAGTCGGGTGACCTTAGACTTTGTGGGCATTGGTTGACTTCAAGTCAACATCTGGAATGCCATCTAGATGGATATATGATCAATCCCTTATGACACGCACTTGCACAGACACAAATCAAAGAACTTGGGTTATGAACGCTGTTGACACTTGATTTTTAATCGATACATCATTAAAAAAGATAAGTCCAAATTTTGTTACGGATTAAACGAAATTCGTAAATCGACCTCGCATGTTATGAAAATTAAAAAATATATATATATAGAGAAAACCCCAATTAGTTCACAATTGATCATCGCCGTTTATTAATAATGCATCATGACCATTGAAAAAAGGCATGTGCTCAATTAGAAGAGTTTTTAGCAATGGGAGGATCAAATCCTAGCCCTTAGATTAATCCAAGAGCTAAGATTTGATCTTGCTTTAGATTATATAACAAATTTTCCCTCCAAAATTGGAAGGGGAGGTCATTTTCGAGATCCACTTTCTCTCTCTTAGAGAACCGTTTCTCTCTCTCTTTCGCTCTCTTTCTTGGCTAAACGGCCGAACGGCTTCTCTCTCTCTCAGCTCTCGCTCTCTTTCTCTCTCCCTCGCTGATTCTCCCACCGCAACCAAGAGAAGCAAGCGGCAACTCCCCTCGCCAGACGGAGCTCCCCTTTCCTTCGTCCCTCTCGATCTCGCTCCCGCCTCCGGCGTTTCTCTGATCGCCTGACCGCACCCCTTTCCCCTCACGGCAATCGTTGGCGGACGGTGAAACCGAGGCAGCCACGCTTCCCGCAGCGGAGGCCGCCGTCCTCGTAGCGGCTGCTCCTCGCCGCAATCCTGATGTTCGACCTCGTCGTGCTGATCCTCTTCGCGCTCGGCGGGTTCTCGTTCCCGAACAGCAGCGGCTCCTCCTCCATTACTCCACTCCAGTAGATGAAGAAGCTGTGGTCGGCAGATCCACGTCGCCGGAGCTTAACTTTTACAGATCTGATAATCCTCGACGTTTGTGAAGAGTTGCTGAGCTTGATTGTTGATCGATTAAGCCTAAATCGATCGGATTGCGCAAAAGGTAAATATCTCTTCTCGAGCTCGATGAAGCGAGGTTGTTCTAGACAACCGGGGCTAGAGCTCACCCTAGAGTTCTAATTTTGCAATTTCAACATGTTTAAGATGTTATAATGGCCTTAGGATAGCTTAGGATGAGCTTGATTGGCTTAAGCATGCTTGATTGTTTGAATATGCTTGTTCTGCAAAAATCATGTCTCTGTAACAGATCTGAGAAATGCTGTGCTATAAACTCGTTACTATTGTTTTTTTTTTTGTTCGATGTTTTCACGAGAGTTGAAGACGACTCGAAGACCTTTCCAACGACCCATAGAATGTTCCGATCTGGTGTCGTTTACTATTTGAAATATAGCTCAGCATTTAGCACCAGTTTCTGGAAAATTGTTGTTTTCTGACTTGCTATCTGTTTCGGATGACCTTCTGTGCAAATGACTTGATATGAGCTGGTTGTGGTGGTTTTTTGTGTTCGAAGTCTTCATAAAAGTCGAAGACGGTTCGAATATCTTTCCAATGAGCTATAGAATGCCCTGATTGAATCTCATTTGATATGGTTTTTTCATGTCCAAAGTCCAGTCCAGAATCTGTCAATTTGCAATTTTCGGATGATTGGATGACTGATCTGTGCAAATGGCTTGATATCAGCTTGTAAATGTAATTTTCTGTGTTCGAAGTCTGCATGAAAGTCGTAGTATACTTCATGGGCTTTTCAATAATATAAATTTTGCACCGATTGGCATCCATTTTTCTTATCAATTTCATGTCCGAAGTTCTACTGTGTTCTATGATATTGATGTAATCTTGTATTTTGGACAACCTGATATGTTTCACAATTTTGTGTGCAATTTTGTTGATTGAATTGGACTAGGATATCTTCATGAGGTTTAACCCTAACATTCAGACCTAGTTGCACAAAAAAATTTAGAATTTTCTTACATCATATAGATAGGATTAATCACAATTGATTCTGGTCTGTACTATTGTTTCTATTACTGATCTGACCTCCAAGAGAAATGTCTTCGATTGAGCTTATTAATGAACCAATTTGTAGAAGATGCCTTCTAGACATACTTAGAGCATATTGTTACGGTCCGTGAATTCTCCCGTACTCGTGACACTTGTGAGTGGCGCTGGGGGTTATCGGGTGAAGAGTGAGGAGGTAGAAGGGTAGAACACAACTGGTCCGTGGGAGTGGCGTCAGGACGGTTGGTGCTAGAAGTTCTAGGATAGAAGGATTACATCACTTAGGAGCTCTGAGGACGGGGTAGGTCTCCCGTGCACAAACTGGTCGGGAGTTGATGCCGCTCTCCTGACGAGGCCATGGCAGGCCAAAACCAGTTGTTGTGCCTAAAGAGATCTGCTGTCTCACTCGATGGACTAGACGCCCGAGCGAAGCTGGGCGTGGTAGAAGCTCGCACGAAGAAGCATTCACCGTATCGTTCGCTGGAATAGCTACACGAATCAAGGCTGGCTTGGCGAATTCCGCTCGCCAGGCACCCACGGGTCGTTCCGAGGCCAAGGAAACTCTCGGCCCTTAACAAGTGGTATTAGAGCAAGAATCCCTCCAGTAAGCGAGTGAGCGAGTCGGAGAATCGAGCTTCTCCCTCTAGTGCGGGTCGAACAGATAAGTCCTAGTGGGACTAGTCCTAGTGGGCGGAGAGAAATCTGTCGGGGCCAAAAAGATGCCCAAACGTAGGGGCTCTCTGCTCCTAGGATGACAATGGGTACTGGGACGAGTCGGTTTACCGCCGAGCTGATAGGGAGTTCAAGAAGAACCGAACCCTTGCTGAATGGGGATAACGTTCCTGGATCGATCGATGAATACGAAGAAGAGGTCTACTGCCACGTTTTCAACAAGGAAAGAACCTCCATTGGTTTGCTGGGGTCAAGAAAGCTGAATAGGCTAAAATGGTGCTGCCAAAAGATGCGGTTGGCGAAAAATGCCACACTTGCCAGAAAGCGCAAGTGACCGAGAATGGCCGAGCGGCTGAGATCAAAAGAGGCTACCAATGGAGCAAAACCTGTTTTGTTGGGCGAGCGTGACCATTCGATGTGAAATCCCAAAAGTGGCACATTAATGGTTAATTGACGCAATGAAGTGACAGAACAGATCGCAACGAGGACGTTGCGAATTTGAGTGGGGGAGAATGTCACGGTCTGTGAATTCTCCCGTACTCATGACACTTGTGAGTGGCATTGGGGGTTATCGGGTGAAGAGTGAGGAGGCAGAAGGGTAGAACACAACTGGTCCGTGGGAGTGGCGTCAGGACAGTTGGTGCTAGGAGTTCTAGGATAGAAGGATTACATCACTTAGGAGCTCTGAAGATGGGGTAAGCCTCCCGTGCAGAAACTGGTCGAGAGCTGATGCCGCTCTCCTGATGAGGCCATGGCAGGCCGAAATCAGTTGTTGTGCCTAAAGAGATCTGCTGTCTCACTCGATGGACTAGACGCCCGAGCGAAGTTGGGCGTGGTAGGATCTCGCACGAAGAAACATTCACCGTATTGTTCGTGGAACAACTACAGAAGGAAGGCTAGCCTGGCGAATTTCGCTCGCCAGGCGCCCGCTGGTCGTTCCGAGGCCAAGGAAACTCTCGGCCTGTGACAATATCATAAGCTTCGCGATGATGTATGGCATGCTTCATTTGAAGATCATTTACTATGTAAAAACCATGCATCAAGCCGGTATGTCGCAACTGAAATTGTCATGCGTTTTGTCCCTAATGACAAGTCACATATCAATGTTAATGAATTTGTGTGACTTTTCATACATGGATTTAGGGTTATATGTCTTAATCAAACTTTTTCTTCACATTTAGCCCTACATCATGTTCAAATTTCATAATTTTCATGCATTGATTAGGTGGCTTAATAAGTCAGTTACCATGCATCATTTTCTGATTTGCTTATGATTGATTTGCATGCTTTAGCGATTGTTGCTTTTCGGCCATGAATTTGACCTTACTTGAACTTGATACATCTTAGGAAACCCCATTCATGAAAATTGTTCCTCATGGTGTACTTGATGTTCTGTGCTTTTTTAGAGCCAATTATCCATGGTCTCTACCCCAATTGCTTTGATCTTATGTGTGATGTTTGATGATTTCTGTTGTGATTCTTTGTCATGATTTCATTCTAGGATTTCTTTTAGAATATCTTGCATGCTGAATTGAGATTACTTGTCTTCATGAAAGTTGTTTTGATGTGTTTGTTTGTTTCCTTCTACTGTATATACCTAGTTATAGGTTTCTTAGATTAGGTTTAGATTAAGTACTCGAAGATGGAGAAGGCGTGAAGATGGTGGAGGTCGATGTCCATTCCGACCGTTATCATGTAATATTTTTTTTTCCCGACATATGTCTCGGGTTCCATTCATTGTATAAAACCCAACGAGTTGCGGGTTTTCTTTCTTTTTCTTTTTTTAATTGCAATTCTCTTTTATATCCTTTAGGATTGCATGATTAGATTTACTGCTTTTTCTTGATTGCTTACTTAATGTCTTGCAATTTCAATTTCTCTGATTGATTCCTTTTATTGGTTTTTCTTAGAAATAGAATATAATTAAAATGATCCCATCTTGCATGATCACTTAGTTTAGGATTAATGATCCCGAAAGTGTAAAAAGAGACGCATGGACATGTTAGAAAAACACAACGTACTGTTTAGGTACCGAAAGGGCGCTAATAGAAACATTAGCATAACCCAAGTCCCCGAACCTAGATATTTGGTTGCGTAGAAATCGAGGGAACTCTCCCGACCCTCGATTGGGTTTTCTAGCCTATCCCCAAAATGAGGCTAGTGGTGACTCCCGTCTTATTTTTTTTTAAGTTATCATAAACAACTAGACCATACAAAATTCGTTGTCACGCAGGGTACGAGCCTGGGAGAGCTCACAATCTCATGAAGGGAACCCTCGTGATCAAAGTACCCCTAAACCCGACCTTTCCCCCTGGACTCGAGGGCGGCGAGATCGGGTCGCAACAAACGCCAACATCTTGACTAATGAAGCTTATAGCATTCGAAAATGCGCAAGTATGCTTGGAGACAAAAACTGAGTTATAATAATAGGAGTATCGCAATGCTTCATCATAGCATTCTTGTCGCTTTATGTGTCTTCCCCTTATTTTCAATCACCTTTTGATTTTGAATACATAGCCCTTATATGAATGAAGATCTTGCATATTCTAAAATCTACCGTGGAGTTTCTAGAGGAGACTTGTGTCAGCACCCAACTGACATTTTGAAGTGAAAGGCTTAAATTCTTGATAAATGAGTGATGACCGTTTTGGGTGCGAAGTCCCCATCATGACTTTATTTCAATTACAATCCACATTCTGTCAGATTGCATTTTTCCTTATGAGCATGCGGCAGAAATTTTATCGATGATGCCTCAAGTGGGGACTTTTATTATGTTTATGTCGGTGCTCTTATGCCTCTAAGCTATACCGAAACGCTGTTGAGAACCAGAGTTTGGAAACAGATGAACGGTAGGAAAGAATTTAGGAATAAAAAATGAACAAAAAAAAAATAATCAGAAAATTAAGCTAAAATGGTGTAGTTTCGATTAAAGTTGTTCATGTCAAGTCACCAGTCGTACCACGTAGGGCGGCCGATGATGATTGGATGCCACATCAGCAATTTCAGCGAAAATTAACCGGAAATGCTATATTGAAGTTTCACGCAAAGGTTTATGATTATATTTGAACAAGTGAAAGATTTAAGATTATATTAGAATCCATACAATAGGTTTATAATTGAAATGATAATTTCCCCGAATATAAATGCCCAAGTTATATCTTACTGCCAAAAGAATTCTACACCTCCGTTACAAACTGTTCAACGTTTGGTCATTTGGATTTCTAATCAAGATATAACTGAATATGATATGATATAAAATCCAGGGAATTTTAATATATCATATCTACTATTTGGGATTATAGTAATAAAGTCGGATATATTCACATATATCATATACATTGTTTGGTATAAACGACACATTAGTCAAAATGGACAAATAATTTTATAAATTGAGATAGTGAAAATCTCTCGCAACACACTTGCTTACTTTATGTTATTTAATTTTTTATTTGATTTTCCTCTCTTTTAGTAATTTATTTCTTTTTTATTTTTCCCCTCCCATCATTCTCTAATAAAATTTTATTAAATAGTAGATTATACTAATATAACCAAATACTAAAATACCTAAAATGCATAATAAATATATATTTGTATTATATATTGAAATTATTTTATAAAAAATAATTAAATTCGAATATATAAACATAAAAATAAGATTAAATTAATATAACTATATTTTTTATTTTTTTGTTATTTTGAATTTCTTATGTTAGAATTGAGATATTATTTATATTGAGATATGATTTTAATTTTGTTAATAAAAAAAATTGTCCTTCTAGAAAAATAACTATCTCTTGTGTCACTCTTACTTACTTTATTTTATTTTATTTTAATTTAATTTTCCTCTATTTTATTAATTAATTTCTTTTTCTTATTTTTTTCCATTCCCACCATTTTTAATAAAATTTTATTAAATAGTAAATTGTATCAATATACCTAAAATACTAAAATACCTAAAATATATAATAAATATAAATATATATTTTTATATATTGAAATTATTTTATAAAATATAATTAAATTTGAATATATAAATAAAAATAATATTAAATTGAAATAGCTAATTTTTTTGTTTTTTTGAATTTCTTATATTAGAATTCAAATATTATTTATATTGAGATATAATTCTAATTAATTTGAAAAGTCTATCATTCAAGAAAAATAACTTTCCCATCATGAATGTTAAAAATCCTATCCACCCTTATCACACATCTCACATTGGATAATTTTATCCGGTCTATATTTCCTTTATATCTCCCTTTATTCTATCTTGAGAATGCACCAAATACAGGATATAATAAATTTTATCTTATCCCGAATTTTATCATGACTATCAAACGCAAAAAAGTTCAAATTGCAAACCTATTAAATTTCTTCTATGGAAGAAGGAATACGACTTCAGCATTTAACTTTTGTGGTATCGAGGAAGAGTTCCGATTAAAAAAAAAAATTCGAGGAAGAGTTTCATTGGCAAGGTAGTATCTCATGCCAGGATTAATTTTTACGCATTACTCGGGCATTATTTACATTTCATTTTTTAGTATTGACTAAAAGCATCAAAATCGTGACCATTTAAGCTTCCTATGAAATAGTGGTGTGGGCACCACATTGATTGACTTAAGGTGAACATCCCGGCCCGCCTTCTCATAAATTTCCATCCCAAATTACAGGGAAATACTTGCGTGAACCGTGGCCATAAAGCACGTGCAATCACAATCATTAAAATTTGTGAAATTTGCATGAAACCCACGTGACTGACCAGCTGTGATTGGCCTCGGTCCATGCGGATTGTGATTGGACCGTGCCAATGCAAGAATACACGCAGATGTGTATACATCACTGTCACGGCGGCTCTCCCGCAGCATATATGGCCAAACAAAAAGTCTCCTCCTGAATCAATAAGTAGTGCAACTTAATGAATGGACAGTGCATGGTTGATAGTTTCTCATTCACTGAATGGCATTCATTGCTGTGACTTGTCTGCAGAAAAATTAAAAGAAAAATAAAAGAGAAGCCCTTCAAAAGATTTGAAAAATCAACGCCTTCTTATAAAGAGGTTATTTCTAATTAAATGCTGAATAATAAGTAATCACTTAATTACTTATGTTAACTCATACTAGAATAATAACTGTGAAATCTTTAATAAAAAGATGTGTAATTTCTTATGTCTCGGTAGTTGAACATAAATTCGCGTGTTTGCTTCATGTGGCAAGAATCGTGTGTCCATATTATGTGATGTGGCACTACATGATATATTATTATTGGTCAAACTTTGTTTGACTCGTTAAATATAATATACATATTATAACCTATAGTTACATGTAAGTAAGTATTTTGCATTAATTGTATCAATTAATTATTACTCATTTTTATAAAATGAGAAATACTCAATTTCATAATAAGTGCGGAGAGAAAATTATATGAATGCAGTGCTAAAAGAGAATAACATTTTCCTAGTAAAAGTTACATGAAAATTTGCTACAATATCATAAACCATAACAACAAATTTTCCTTTCAAACAATTCTATGGAAACCAATTATGGTCCAAAAGTATTGAATGGACAAAATTCATTGCCTATAGTGACCACTTTTCATGAGAGAGAGAGAGAGAGAGCTACTAGCTACATTTTAATGGGAAGATAATCTCTCTTTTCCTTTCCATAAAGCACCAGGTGATACATTTTAAGGCGTGTTTAGTGACGATTCTGTTTCAGAGAATAATTTTTTATCAAAAATAGTTTTTTCTGATTCCATTCTCCGGAATAATTTATGAGCAAAAGAACGCGTTTGGTAACCCCACAAAATTTATATTCCCGAGATAGAAATGCGTTTGGTGGGATTCTTAAATTTTTTTGTTTCTTTTAATTTTTAATACTTTTATTCTTGTTTATTATTTTTCTCTTTTTTCTTTTTCTTTTTCTCTTCTCCTTCCTCCTTCTTTGTTGCCGGTCACTAGCCATCGCCATGACTAGTGACCGACTAGGCAAGGTCCGACAAACTTGTCGGAGGCTCATTTGGCCACAATGAGCCACGGTGAGCCTCGGCCTCGGTAGATTTGGGCGAGGCCAAGCCTCGTTAGTGGCTAGGCGAGCCTCTCCAGGCCACCAGTGAGCCTCAACCTCGCTCAGGAGGCGAGAGGTCGACCTCACCCTAGCTTGGCGAGGCCTAGCCTCACGCCGGCTGGGGCTGCGCGAGGCTTGACCTCGCCTAGGCACCGACAAGGCTCGGCCAACCACGGCGAGGCTCAGGCCGACGACGCTATAGCGAGGTCGTCAGTCCTCGTTTGGCCGATCGCCGACCATGGCCGAGATCGGTCACTAGCCAAAAGGAAGAAGAAGAAGAGGAAAGAGAAGAAGGGAGAAGAGAAGAAAAAAAATTAGATTTTAGGAATTGTTCCTAAGAACAAAAAAAATACTTTTTTTCTATTTCTTGATTCTGTTCTAAATCTATTCTCGGGAACAAAAGATTAAATTTTTTTTCCCGTGAACAAAAAATTTATCAAACGGATTTTTGTTTTTTTTTTTGTTCCTAGGAACAAAAGAACAAAATCAGTTGTTCCCGAGAGTTAAAACAAACAGGCCTTTATTAACTGAGAGATACTCTGACCTTTTTTTTTTTGTAAAGCTCTAGATGATACTCATTAAAGAAAAAATGAAAAACCCAAAGAAAAAAAATGCTTTAAAAAGCCATCCACATAAATTGACTCCTCCTTGTAAATCTCTTCACAGTTTCCAATAGCATTGATCCTCCCTTGTTTCTTCTCGCCTCGCTTTTATATCTACCCACTTTCTTGTGCTTTTGAGTCATGAAACTCGTAAGCATTAGTTATGTAGAGTTTCAATCCCACCACTTTCTTCTTCGTATTGTTCTTGCACTGTACTTTAACCAAATCTCCTCCATTACCAATGAAACAAACATATTCGCGCTACTCGCATATAAGGCCGGCATAGCTAAAGATCCTTTCGGCATGCTCAACTCATGAAACAATAGCATTGGGTTTTGCCAATGGTATGACGTTACGTGCAGCCGCAGGTTGGGGGTAAATGGTTTGGTTCAGTTCCGTTTTTTTGGAAAACCGAACTGAACCGAACTAATAATGAAAGTTATTAAATCGAACTGCATAAATTTTGTTATTCTTTTTCTCTTCTTCTTCTTCTTCTTCTTCTTCTTCTTCTTCTTCTTCTTCTTCTTCTTCATTGGTCGATCGCCGACCATGGTGGCAACTGGCGAACGGCCAAAGGTGAGTTGGAGCCTCACCACAAGCCGGTGAGGCTCGAGCTCACCCGATTCCAGCGAGGCTGAGCTCACTCGACGCCGACAAGCTGAATGAGGCTCAAGCCTCACCGAAGGTTGTTAGAGCCTCGCCAACATCTAGTGACCTCCGACAAGGCTCAAGCCCTACCCAGGTAGCCGGATCTACCAAGTTAGGCAGAGCCTAGCCACGAGCTGGCAAGGCTTGACTTCGCTAGAATCAGGCAAGCTTGAGCCTCGCCGGCTTGTGGTGAGGCTCTAGCTCGCCTCTGGCCGGTCGCCGGGCACCATCGTGGCCGGTGACCAACCAATGAAAAAGGAAAATAAAAAGAAAAAAAAATCACAAAAAAGATTCTTTAAAAAATAAAATTAATACCCTGAAAAATCTCAAATTGGTACATGTGTGATAAATTTACCTCAAATTGGTACACGTGTGACAAATTTATCTCAAACTAATTTTTTAACTATGAAAAGCCTCAAACTAGTACGCTTGTAATAAATTTATCCCGACTAACCATAAAAAAAACCCCCAAACCGGTATACTTGTGACAAATTTACCTCAAACTAATTTATTCAACCGCCAAAAATCCAAAACTGGTACATTTGTGACAAATATATCATCCATTAAATTGAATTAATACCACAAAAAAACTACAAAAATTGTAAAATTGTGACAAACGGTGAGTAAAATCGCAAATTGTTAAACCAATCAACTGTCACGTGCTATTCAATTTAGTAATTTGACAGTAAAATTTAACGAAAACTAATATAGGGTAAATTTGACACAATTGTACTAGTTTGGAGTAAATTTGTTAAAGGTATACCAGTTTAAGATTTTTGATGATCAAAAAATTAGTTTGAGATAAAATTGTCACAAGTGTACCAGTTTGGGGTTTTTCAGGGTATTAACTCTAAAAAATAAAATAAAATAAAAATTAGATTTTATCAGTTTGGTTTGGTTAACCGAACCGATTAAAAAAGTTTTGGTTTTTAATGAAAACCGAATTGAATGAGAATCGAACTGAAAAAAACCAAACTTTTTTGTTCAATTCGATTCAGTTTTTTTTTATTACCGAAGCAAATGGAACCGATAAGGAAATTTATTAAACCGAACGGAAATTCAATCCAAATTGAAATCGAATTGAACCAAAATCCCGGTTTGGTTCGATTTTTCGATTTTTACTTTTGTTTTTGTATTGTTTTTTTCCCCTACATGCATCCCTTTTAATAAATTTTTTATTTTTTGAAAAATCTATTTTTTACTCATTTTTTATTCTTTTTCTTTCTTTTTCTTCTTCTTCTTCTTCATTGGCCGGTTGCTGGCCATGGTGGCGGCTGGCGATTGACGAGAGGCAAGTTGATTCCAACGAGGTCGAGCCTCACTGGCCTATGGCGAGGCCAAGCTTGCTCGACACTAGCAAGCTAAGCAAGGCTCAAGCCTTGCCAAAGCCTTGTCGACATCTAGCGACCTTCGACAAGCCTCGAGCCTCGCCTAAGTGGCCAAATATGGCAAGGCTCGAGCTCATTGGCATTGGGCGAGCTCAGCCTCACCTAAGCAAGGCAGAGCCTCACCATAGGTCAACAAGGCTGGACTCACCAGCCTGTGATGAGGCTCCAGCTCACCTCTGGCAAGTCGCCGACCATCACCATGGCTAACAACCGGTTAATGAAGAAGAAGAAGAAGAAGAAGAAGAAGAAAAAGAAAGAAAAGGAAAAATCACAAAAAAGAATTTTTAAAAAAATAAAATGAAAAATTTAAGATTTTATCGATTTAGTTCAGTTAATCGAATCGATAAAAACTGAACCAATTAAAAAAAATTGATTTTTAATGAAAACCAAATTGAATGAGAATCGAACCGGAAAAAAATCAAATTTTCGATTTGGCTCGATTCAGTTTTTGACACCCTTAGCCACAGGCACTAGAGGGTCATCATCCTAAAATTGCAATCACAAGGATTCTCTGGATCCATCTCTCCTCATATTAGAAACCTCACCTTCTTAAAAGAGATGTCACTACAAAACAATAGCTTAAATCAAGAAATCCCTCAAAAAATCAACCGTTTATGCTGCTTGTGTATCCTACAATTACACAACAATTCATTGGTTGGCAAAATTCCCAAAAACATGTCGGATTGCTTGGACCTAGTTGTCCTCCGGCTTGGGAACAATGAACTTGTTAGGAAAATCCCTTATGATGTTTTGAAGATGACAAAATAAATCAAAGGCTACTAACGTGTTTAATGGTTAAGTAATAGACTATGCAGATGATAGAATATGTAAAGGATATTGTCGAAGTCTATACTTGAAAGAACCGGAAGACAGACTCTATGCTGAAATTGAACTTATTTAGACTGTATCTAGACCTTAAAGTTAAATATGTTCAAAAGTAGAATATGTTCAGACTTACATCCAGATTGTAAAGTCTACTTCAGAAGGAAGACACTCAGATTTTACTTTAGATAGAATACTCTCAAACTTTACATAAAATGAGACACAAGTCTAGAACGTGACAAGGTCCAGAATGAGACACAAGTTTAGAACGTAGCAGATTCGGAACGAAGCATGTTCAGAACGAAACAACTTGACAGAACGTAATACAAGCCCCAAACATATAACGGCTAGTAATCTGGTTTGGATTCTACATCAAGATAGATTTGATAGACTCAATCTAATTGATTGACGATTGGATATTAAAGACATGAACTTTCTATACAAAGAAGCTCTACTTATGGAAACCAAGATTCTATTTGTATGGGCGATTAGAATCAATTTGGGATTCTACTTCTATCACTCAACGGCTACCAAATCTTCTAGATACAGATCTGTCCAATGGGTAAATTGGAAGACGATCCTCTAAGATACTGTTCAACGGTTAGTTTGGAAGTGAATGAGTATTTAAGGAGACCAAGGACCAATGAGCAAGTAAGAGACGGAATGTAGAATTTATAATTCCAAAGTCCGAGCGAACTTCGATCATACACTTGTCTTTCGTGAGCTTAAATGTTTGTGATCGTGAGAGAAATACCAAAAGAATGACTTAGTGAAATAGTGTGATCTACCACTGAGTGTTTACACTCAAAGTTGTAATCTCTTGTTGATCGCATAGTAGAATCTAACCAGAAGACTGTTAGCGTGGGAGAGTGGATGTAGGCTTGATCTAAGCCGAACCACTATAAATTTCGTGTACAACATTTTCTTTCCTTAGCTTTTCATATTTAAGTCTGTTGCATACTTACAGGTTATTTCAAAAGTCTGTTCCATCACATAACAAATTCTTAACATCTACCAGAAGTTTAGTGGCTCGTTTATCAGATTTTGATCCTTATTCAGACTTTGCTCGAAATTTATTTTATTATGTATTTATTTGCCAAGGCTTATTTTAAACACCTATTCACCCCTCTTTAGGTGTTCGTACTAGCACTTTCAGAACTAACCGGAAAAATTCCTAGAATGTCAAATCTACGACAGTTTTCTTTGGGCGAGAACAATCTTGAGAGTGTGCCTTCCTCCATTGGGAAGTTATCTTTGTTAGATATTCCAGCAGTTTTGAAATATTTAGAAATTATTATCATGAAAATCATCATTTTTGTAACGGCTTTCTAACAACCATATAATGGCTTTTTAATTGCTGTATAACGATCGTCTAATGGCTTTATAACTTTTGATTTATTACTTCATAAACTCTTCATTATTTTATAACGGTCATCTTTTTAATTGCCAATTGATTCATGACGATCTCCTAACGGCTATCTTTTTTTCTTGTTTAAATATAAATTAAACTTCAAACCACAATTTTTGAAAATACAATATGTTCTCATATCTTTCCTTTTCTTTTTGCTGGGTTATACACAAAAGTGGTTATGTTTCCTTCTAATATTCAGTATGGAGTATAGATGAAGGTCTATTGTATCTTGAGAGGATAACCGTTGAAGCCTTACGCATCGAGTTTCGTACTCTGAGGGGCGGAATCATCCTTAAGGACAGTGCTTGCACGCCTCAGATATTTCTTTTTATTTTCTAATCTTTTGTAATGTATTTCTAATAATTATTATTATTTTATGGATCCTGATATTTTCTAACAATCTTCACTAGAGGAGCTTTATTTAACCCAGAACAACTTGCACAGGACCATTCCCCATGTTCTAGGCCAATTGACAAACTTGAAAGTGATTAGCATTGCAATTAACAGATTGTCAAGTACGATTTCATCTTCGTTACTCAATCTCTCTTCGCTCGTTGTGTTTGAAGCTAGATATGATTAGATATAAGGGACTTTTCTTGCAAGCATAGGCATCAAACTCCCAGATCTTGAATATTTAAGCATTGGTCGGAACCAACTTGAGGGGCCAATTGCTCTATCGATATCAAATTGCACAAACCTAGGCTTTCTTCAACTTCAAGTTAATTGATTTTCTCGAAAAGTACCTTCTTTGGAAAATTTGTATAAGCTTAGTAGGTTATGCATAATTTTTAATCAGCTTGCAAGTGGAAAACCCGAAGACGTGAGCTTCCTTTGCTTCTTAACTAACAGCACCAAAGTAGAGATCATTGCCTATGGGGCAAACAATTTTTGTGGGGTGTTACCTAAATGCATAGATAATTTATCCACCACTCTCACAAGATTTTATTTAGGCGGCAATCAAACATGCGGTGAGATTCTAAAAGAAATAGGAAATTTATGAACTTGAAACTTTTGTTTATGGGTTCTAACCAGTTTTCGGGTGTTATCCCCTCAAATTTGGAGACTCTACAAGATGTAGAGATGATGTATTTACATGATAGCAATCTAGGAGGGACTACCCCATGTTGTTTGGGAAATTTAACCAAGTTGATTGAACTATTTCTAGGGGGGACAACTTTCATGGGCAAATTCCTTCACATCTATCAAACTGATCTACTTGATTTATCTCGTAGCAATCAAAGTGGTGCCATACCCCCATAGCTTATAGGTCTCTCATCATTAGCAATCATTCTGGACTTGTCTCATAACCATCTGACTGGGCTTTACTCGCAAAGGTTGGCAACTTGAGAGTTTTGACTACTTTGGACATCTCAAATAATTTGTTGGAAGGTGAAATCCCCAGAAGTTTAGGTCATTGCATTGCATTGACATCACTCAGGATGGGGGGCAACTTCTTCCACGAGTCCAGTCCTCAATTAGTTATATTGTTATGAGGCATTGAAGAGCTAGATCTTTCATGAAATAATTTGTCCAGTCAAATTCCAGAATTTTTAGTTGTATTTTGCTCCTTGAAACTTCTAATATATCGTACAATAAGGTTGGAGACATGCTGCCACATGAAGGAGTCTTTAAGAATGTTATTGGTATTTCTATTATTGGGAACAATGAGCTCTGCAACGGACTACTACAATTTCACCTCCCTGACTGCATCTCCAAAAGCTCTAAGAGCAAACTAATAAACATAGTAATATTGTATGCTTCTATTATTTTCAAGGGATAAGTGTTCCAGAAGTCCTAAAACTTGTCACGAAAATGCATTTCAGTCCTAAAATTTGCAAAAAGTGCATTTAAGTCCTAAAACTTATCAAATTGTTTCAAACGAGTCCTAAAATCGACGCCGTTAGCCTTTTCCGTTAAAAATGCTGACGTGGCATTTTAAATAATTTTTTATTTCTGCATGGATTTTTTTAATTATTTTTTATTCATTTTTTAAAAAATTATATTTAAAAATTAAAAAATTTATATTTATTCATTTTATCTTATTTTCACTCAAAACTAAAAAAAAGTTCAAAAACTTATTTTTTAAAAACAAAGAAGCGGGTGATTTTCTTTTTTTTTTAACAATTTTTAAAAATAAATTTTTTAACTTTTCTTTTTTTTTTTTTTGTGAAAATAAGATAAGAATAAATTTAATTTTTTAGTTTTTAAATCTAAATTTTTTTATAAAAAAATGAATAAAAAATAATTAAAAAATACATGTGGAAATTACAAAATTATTTAAAATGCCACGTCAGCATTTTTAACGGAAAATGCTAACGGCGTCGATTTTAGGACTTGTTTGAAACAATTTGACAAGTTTTAGGACTTAAATGCACTTTTTGCAAGTTTTAGGACTAAAATGCATTTTCGTGACAAGTTTTAGGACTTCGGAACACTTATCCCTATTTTCAAAGTTCTTGGAATAGCTCTTATTCTAATTTTCATATATCTTTGTTGGTGGAAGAAGAAATTAAATGAACCATCTTCAAGTTTGATAAATGATTCACGTCCGAACATGTCATATGGAGCACTCCTAAAAGCAACATATGCTTTTTTCTTCAACACATTTGATCATTGTTGGAAGCTTTGGTTTTGTTTATAGGAGGATACTCGAGGATAATGGAATTGTTATTGCCGGAAGGTGCTTCATTTAATTCATTATGGTGCTCTAAAGAGCTTCATAGTGGAGTGCGAGACATTGAAGAACATCAAACATTGAAATCTCTCGAAGATGACAATTTGCTTGAGTAGTGATTATCAAGGAAATGATTTTAAGGCTTTAGTGCATCAACCGATGGACAATGGAAGCCTAGAATGATGGCTACGCCCAAATACAATATCATCTCATGGGAATGAGCTCCCGAAAAAGTTGAATTTCATTCATAGGATAAATATTGCTATTGATGTTACTTCTACACTAGATTATCTTCATCATCAATGCCACATTCTCATTGTTCATTGTGATCTAAAGCCAAGTAATATCCTCTTAGTTGAGGAGATGATCGCACATGTTGGCGACTTTGGATTGGCAAAGTTCCTTCTCGGGTCATCCATTGATATTGTAGTTAATCAAATGAGTTCAGTGGGTCTTAGAGGTTCATTTGGTTATGCACCACCAAGTAATCTCTCTCTCTCTCTCTCTCTCTCTCTCTCTCTCTCTCTCTCTCTCTCTCTCTCTCTCTCTATTGTAGTTAATCAAATGAGTTCAGTGGGTCTTAGAGGTTCATTTGGTTATGCACCACCAAGTACTCTCTCTCTCTCTCTCTCTCTCTCTCTCTCTCTCTCTCTCTCTCTCTCTCTCTCTCTCTCTCTCTCACTGATGACATATTCAAAGACAATTTGACTCTTCATAATTTTGTCGCAAAAGATTTTCCTAGACGAGTACTTGAAATTATAGATAGCATTTTGCTTCAAGAAAGAGAGAACTATTTAGGCCCTTGTAGTTCTTAGCATAGGCTTTTCGAAAGCAATGACATATTTCAAGAGTATTTTATTTTGGTGTTCAATACTAGAGTCTCTTGTTCTTACAATGTGCCTAGAAGATGGATGAGCATCGGTGGAATTGCAAATAAGCTGCAACAGATTAGGAAGAAACTCTTTGCATTGGGTTTACTTGGAGAAAATGAACTACTAATAGCTTCTGTTTAGTCGTTATACCTTTGGGGTTGTCTAGGCAAATGGAAGCGGACATGTAAAACTTATAACTGAAGGGGATCGATCATTCTTTTCCGCCCAAGGGATAGTTAATCATTATTCTCCATCTGCATCTATTCATAACTAAACTAGCACAAGGCCTACGGTGCACATTGAATAATGTTGGTTTAGTTACAATACTATTTTGGAGCCATAATATTTTAAATGGAAAAATTACCAAAAAAATTTATAAACCTATTATAATTGTGCTAATTTAGAACTAAACTTTTTTTTTACCAATTCCATCCTAAATCTTTTGCTCAATTTTAACCGGTCGGCATTGACGTGTATATTGACTAGCACCGGCCGACACCAACGTGGATAATTTTTAATAATATTTTTTCAAATTTTTTATTAATATTTTAATTTTTGTCTTCTTTTTCTTTTTTTTCCTTTCTTTTATTTTTCCTCCTCTTCCTTTTCCTCCGATAGTGACCAGCCAAAGGCAATGGCTGGCGAGGCTTGACCCCGCTGGCCAATGGCAAGGCTCACCCCCGCCACAGCCTTGGCAAGGCCTCGCCCAATTTGGCAAGGGCTTGCCTCGCTTGTTGCTAGGCAAGGCCAACAACATTGAGCTTGAGCCTTGTTAGGGGCAAGTAAGGTCGACCTCGCCCTTGCCCAAATCCGATGAGAACTTGCCTCGCTGGGGTGAGTGAGGTCGCCTCAGTCTAGTGACCGATTAGAGGAAGAAGAAAGAGGAAAAAATATGAAGAGAATGAAAAGAAAAAAGTAATAAAAAATTTGAAAAAAATATTAAAATATTATTAAAATTATCCACGTCAGTATCGTCCGTGCCACGTCAGCATTGGTTGGCCGAATGAATTGAATTAGCACAATTATAAAAGGTTTAAAAAAATTTTAAGACTGAATTGCTACAATTACAATAAATTTGAGACTTTTTTGGTAGCTTCTCCTATTTAAATTAAATCCAAAATATATTGCATTGCTTTTTTTTTTTTTTCCTTTTCATTAGTTTGATTCTTATTAAGAGGACTTGCTATCGATTTGTTACTGGAAATCTTATTCGAAGAAAGCTTGGTTTCTACTACAAACGATATAGTTGCTCTAGTGGAGAATAAGGATGTACAGCTTCTAGATTCAACATCCTAGCATGCAGATTGACCGATGATGTGCGTATTAGGAATTATCCAAAAATGCTTTAGTAGAATAGTGTAACTTACGCTACATTTGGCAGTCGGGATAAAATTCAGGATAGGGTAAAATATATTATCCTGTGTTTGATGCCTATTTATGACCGAATAAAGTCAAATATAAAGATAATATAGACTGTATAAAATTATCCCAAATGAGGGAGAGAAGATAAAGGTAGATAGAATTTTTAACATCCATAATTGAAAATTATTTTTCTTGAATAACCAACTTCTTAAATTAACAAAATTAAAATTATATTTCAATATAAATAATATTTGAGTTATAATATAAGAAATTCAAAATAACAAAAAAATAAAAATGCAATGTTTAAATTTAATCTTATTTTTATTTATATATTCAAATTTTATTTTATTTTCTAGTATAAATTCAATAAATGAATATACCTATTACATATTTTAGGTATATTAGTACAATTTATTATTTAATAAAAATTTGTTAGAAAATGATGGAAGGGGAAGAAAGAAATAAAAAAGAAATTATTTATAAAAAAATAATAAAAAAATCAAAATAAAGTAAGTAAGAGTATTGCAAAAGGTTTTTTCATCTGCGTTTGTAAAAATTTTTGTTCATTTATACTAATATGCCGTACATAATATGATAAGAATATATTTTACTTTATTACTACAATTATTAAACATCAAATATGATATAGCAAAATTCCTAGATTTCATATCATATCATATCTAGTCCCATCATAGTTAGAAATTTAGATGATCAAACGTAATTTTAGTATATTGGATTTTCTAGGTGTGCAAGTGCAAATTAGGGAAAATTTCAAATAAGAATCCAAAGTGCCTTACTTTTCTCAAAAGATGACCTAGAGTGGAGTCTGTCTCAAATAAGGACCCAAAGTGATCATTTAATCTCAAAGAATGACCTCATTCACCGGTCGGTGAATAGATGCATCTCCGATGCATATTCCGGTGGCCTAATCAGGGGTATTTTTGTCATTTTTTAAAAAAAATTTCAGTTGTCTTATTCTTTATTTTTATTTTATTTTTTAGGTCAATGGTGGCACTGTTCATCATCTTCTCTATCCCATGTTCGTCTTCTTCTCAAGAACATCGGATTTGGGAAGGGCCGGCGAATGTCGGCCATTGGTGAGGGCTGGCAAGGGTTGGACGCCCATCACCGGCAGTAAGCGAGGGCCACCAAGCCCTCGCCGGCCATGGGCGAGGGCTTGCAAGTTGACCCTCGCTAGATCTGGCGAGGGTGGCCTTGGCCGTGGCCGGCAAGGGCCGTCGAGCCCTCGCTGGCTACGGGCGAGGGCTTGCAGGCCCTCGCCAGCCCTTATCAGTGGTCGGTGAGGTGGGCGAGCCCTCACCCAGGGCCGGCAAGGGGCGACCTCGCTGATGGCCATGAGGGGCGACCCCCCCGCCTCCGCTCGCTGCTCCACCGACAACCTCGTCTTCTGCCGACTACAACTGGAACGCCCACGTCGCCTTCTTCATTCCTTCCTCCCACCTCCGCTCCCAGATCAATGACTTCTCCGCGACCACAAGGAGTGCGGCAACACAGTGTTCCGCAGCTTCTCCACCCGACCCTCCCTAAACACCTTCAACCCCGTCTCCCAGCTCCCTCTCCTCTTCGGCTCCCTCAAATTGCTCTTAACGTCACTCTCGTCCACTCTGCACATATCGGGATCACCATCCAACCTCCCCCCGTCTCGTGCGTGCAAATCGCCAATCTTCGAGCAGCCAGCAACTGACGAGGAACGCCCTCCGCCTTGGCGCTGCTCAATATACCTCAATGCAGGATCCGAGAACGCCAACAAAGCCCCGCCCAATCGCTGATCCGCTAAGCTCAAAAATGCATCCCACTAAATGACTTGCTTGATTCAGGAAACTCACCACCCGATCTCCTCGCAATCCTCCGAGATCCAAAACTTCCAACACGACGAACTTCCAAAAACAAAATCCACTCCAATTGTACCGAAAAAAGAAAACGAACAGATTACCAAAAAAAAGGAAGCCTCGGCCCTCGCACCAAATCCAGTGATTCCTCCCACAGTATTTCGCAGAAAAGGCAAGGGCTCCAATTCACATTGCTCGAAAGTCGCAATTTGCCGAATTGGCGAAGCTTGTTCCTCGCCCCCCGCAGCCTCAAAACCACAACAAATCACACGATTTGGACGGCCCTTTTGCCCTCGAGGACCTCCTTGTAGGGCCTCGATTTGGACGGCCCCCCCCTCCCCCACAGCTAGCTAGGGCTCAATGGCCCTCACCTGCTGTCAGCGATGGGCGTCGAGCCCTCGCTCGCTGCTGGGGATGGGCGTCGAGCCCTCGCTGGCCCTTACCAGCAGTTGGCGCTCGCCGACCTTTCCCCAAGTCCGGTGTTCTTGGGCAAGAAGAAGTGAATAGGGGACGAAGAAGACGATGAACATGGCAGCCAAAAATGGAAAAAAAAATTGACGAAATTACCCTAATTAGGCCACCAGAATATGCATCAGATATGCATCTATTCACCGGCCGGCGAGTGAGGTCCTTCTTTGAAACTAAATGACCATTCTAGGTCATTCTTTGAGACAAACTCCACTTCAGGTCCTCTTTTGAGAAAATAATGGCACTTTGAGTCCTTATTTGAGATTTTCCCTGCAAATTATTAAGCATTAATTTTTCTGAAGTGTATTACTATCCTTACTTTTATTTTCACATTTTGATAAAGTTACTAGATTGCCTTCTTCTTCTTCTTCTTTTTTATAGGAAAACAATTAATGACATGCATAAAACTTACAATAGATATATGTATAGTCACTTATTTCACGGGGGGATTCATTAATCATATGAATAAGCAACTTTTAGAGGTAAAAATTAATAACTATGTCAAGAAATTAGTGATCACCAATGTGCTTAAACTTACTTCTCTAGATAAATAGTGATTAGTAGCATGGAAAAGTTACTGAATTCAAAGTGTATCATAGTAGAGTTGCTTTTTATCACGACAAAATTGATAGCCATTGATATGCACACGCCTACTTTCCATGGTGAAAAGTTTCCGTGTGAAAAAATTGACATGGTACAAATCTTTTTTGCCGGAGCAACACCTTAAGTTCGCCACTGAGTATAAACGCTTAATTAATTATCCTATAGAAGTTATTAACCACCTCGAGAAGTTACTGAATTTCAAGAGTTATTAATACACGGTACATGCCTTACAATGTCGGCTCAAACCAGCGAGTAGGTTTATCAACCAACTATGAAATGAGTTTGACTGATTAAGCTGTCGTTAGTCAAGCGACAGTTGTTAATCACAAACATTGAACCAGCTCGTCAATCCCGCCTGATCATCAGTCTCTAGATTATTTTCCAGAGTGGGTGGACTTTAGGATTTTGTGGGCATTGGTTGACTTCAAGTCAGACATCTGGAAAGCCATCTAGATGGATCCATCATCTATCCCCTTAACACACACACTTGTGTAGACACGAGTCAAAAAACCTCTGCTATGTATGCCCAACATCTTGACTAATCATGCTTATAGCATTAGAAAATGTGCAAGTATGCCTGGAGACAGAAAATGAGCTATCAATAGGTAAATCACATATGCTTTATTGTACATATCTTCCTCTCATTTTCATTCATCTTTGGGAGATGGTCACTGCCAATGTTTCATCATCACATGATGACATCATATGCTGAAAGAACTATTCTGAGGCCGATTGATTTCCTTGAGATATATATTTGATTGCAGTTTTTTTCTTTTTTGTCAATTCTACTCTACTCATATTCTAGCTTTTGCTCTCAAACTTTTACCCTACCTCTTTGTAGGGCGTGGAAGTCAAAATCCACACTTGAAACTATATTGTCCCTACTCCAACCCCCTGAGAATGTAAGAATTCGAACCCCTACCTCCCCCTTCCATATTGGAAGGGCTGTTTCAATTGCTTCCAAATGGACACATCCTTTTTTAGCAGCTTCTTTCCACCTTCAACACGTGATTATCTCGACAGATAATAAAAGGACCACAAAAGCAGAGAAAAGAACGGCTGAACTGAGTATTCACAGGTGAGAGGAAACGTTAAGGTGGCTAAACGAAAGGATTTACTGAAATCATGTGTTTATCTCTTTGTATCAAGCCTGCACTCCTATGGGCAACGGCTGCGATTTGGTGATCAAGAACTGGTGCATCATTCAGGAGAGCAGCAGAAGAGTATCGAGTCTGCTATTCATCTACTTACTGGCTGGACTTACATTGGAGAATTGGCGAACTCGCTTTCACCTCCTAAGTTGTTAATGCACACAGACATGAGGCCCCCCGGTCTTGCCATTCCCATTCACCAGTAGCTGTTCCACATCCAAACGAGCCCTCGAAGAAGTGGATTGGAAGAATGAGAATGAATGAGCTGGTGTCACCGTGCATCAATCGAATTTGAATCAGCACACATCGTTTCTTCTCGTCTTGCTCCCATTTCTACCCGCTTCCCCTTTGAGTCATGAAACTTTCGGTGCAGAGTCCCTATTATGCAACTTGCTCCTCGGTCTTTCCATTCTTGCACCGTGCTTTAACCAAGCCTGCTCTGCCACAAACTGACTGATAGATTCGTGCTGCTCGCATTTAAGGCTGGAATAACTGGAGATCCCTTCAATGTGCTCAACTCGTGGAATGGTAGCATTGGTTTTTTGTGGTGATTTGGCGGCACATGCAGTCACAGGCACCAAAGCGTCTCGGTTCTGAAATTGAAAGCCCAAGGACTCTCGGTCCTGGTACTGAACTTGGGAGCACAAAGACTCTCCGGGTCGATCTCTCCTCAGTCCCAAACATGTCAGGTGATTGCGCCCGCCTATGTATCTCACAACTAGGGTACAATTCATTGGTCGGTGAAATTCCCGAAAACAAGTAAGCTTGTTCTGACCTTGTCGGCCTCATTCTTGTAATTCAACCAAGTGGAGAAATTTCAATGGACGTTGCTTCTTTATCGAAGCTACGGTGGTTCTCTTTGTATGCAAATAATCTCAATTAGAGTGTGCCTTCCTCCACTGGGAACTTATCTTCATTAAAGGGCATACCTCACGCGAAATAACCTTGGGCGGGAGCATTCCCCTAGTTCCAGGCTGCCTGCTGAAATTACAATATTTTTCTGTAGCAATGCACCAATTGTCTGGCACAATCCCAACTTGATTACTCTATCTCTCTTCACTGACTTCGACACGTAGGAGCCAACCAAATGCGGGGGAGTCTTCGAGCAGGCTGGGGCTTCACGCTTCCAAATCTCCCAAATTTTAGCATTAGCATGAACCTATTTGAGGGAGAGGTTCCTCAGTCAATATGAATTGCACAAAGCCAGAGTAGCTTCAACTTGCAAGCAGCAGACTTTCAAAGAAAGTGCCTTCTCCGGAAAATCTGCATGAGCTTCGATCATTCCCCATCTACAACAATCAGCTCCGAAGCGGGAAACCCGGCGGCCGAGGTATTGTCCATACCTCATAGCAGCTTTAGCCAGGTGCTGCCTAAATGCATAGATATGTCATTTCAGGTTTTCGAACACAAGGAAGTTTTGATCGAATGCATGTGGAGAGGGATTTGGGGACCTGGCACTTTGCTTTAGACTATTTGAATAAATTTTATTAATTTGGAATTCAAGTATTTCTTGTTTTTCCTTAATTCATGATATATCGGACTCTGTCATGGTTTTCGTTCAACAAAAGGCTCCATTTAATCAATATGCAAAATTATTTAATTTGGTTAATTAAATAATTAAACCCAAATAATCTCATTTATCTCATAAACTGAGAAAGTCTCTTCTAATCTCTTAGTAAAATTTTTTGAGAATTTTGAAAGCACATTGGTCAACAACAAAAATACCTTTGGAGAGCTCCCATGGCTCCTCCAAGGCGCATTCATTCTGCGCCATGTGACACTCAACCAAGGGTTGAAGTTTTCGTTGCCTCGATTCTATAGTATTCTCTTACAAAAGCTATTGCAAGCCTCCTATAATCCGGGACCACATTGACCTCCTATAGGCGATCTAATAGTGCTTATCATTCAAGTGGAAGAGTGTTCATTAGGGCCAGCACCTTCTCAAAATCCGGCATAGGATAATCATTCCAAATGATTTTTTGTATCATTTGATTGACCCTAATCATGTGTGATACTACTACATCACCGTCATTCTACCGATAATTAGCTAATTCTATTTTTAGCCCTTCAAATCTCGCATTTTCTTCGTCCATTCTCGGAAATATAGGCATGCGTACAAAACGCATCATGGTTCCTGCAACATATGCAGGACAAAAGGGATTATTTATAGTCCACAACGAACAAAATCGAAAAAACATAATTTTCCTTTTTTTTAATGTCGGTCAATGGTAGTCAACTCCAGTCAACGGTCAACGGATGATCGGGTTGGGTCAACGGATCAATGGGTCAACGGTTAGCGCGGTCAACAGAGACCGGGTCGGGCAAGACGAGTCGGGTTGGTTCAAACCAACCCAGCCAGGTGACGTCACGATGACATCACCAACACGTGCCCTGCGCGTGCGCGAGCAACCGCCGGCTGACGTCAGCTTGCGCGTGTGCGTACGCGCGGGGCGGTTATCCCTACACATGGCCGTACACGCCAGCAGTTGCCAAGGCGCACACGGCGCACGCGCCTGCGCACGCACCGACAAGTCCGATTCTCTTAGCCACACGTAGTGGTGTGTTCGGCAGCCTCCAGCGGTGAGCCACCAGTCAATTTTCTCGTCTCGATGAGAACTACAACCCTACATTATCAGAAACAAGTTTCGATTTATGAAAAATCAAAAAAAATGGGGTGAACAATACGAGGTGTCGGGTTTTCCGTCCCCGAGCATCCAACGGTGGTGTTTCACGAAATTTCAACCAATTGCAATTTATAAACATCAACAGTGATCAGGAAACATGAACAACATCACTCTGATATCAATGTAGAGAAACAGATTCCCAAAATAACGATTCGATATTCAAATACCGGAAAAATGAAAACACGGAAAACGTGCCCAGAAAACATGTTACACCGATCAAAAAGTATATCACGTAGTCGGACATACCTTAATTTTAACAGATTAAGCACTGTCGTTGCAGTTTTATGAGAAATTCTTCGAAGCCCTGATTCCGTTAGTAAAGAGGAGCGTACTGTTTCACGGGGGAAAAATTGAGAGAACATAGAACAGAGAAAACGTATTTTCTTTTTTCTTAAAAAAAAGAAAAAAAGAAAACGCTACTTATCCGATAACGCAACTAATCAGATAACTTCTTCTTTTTTTGTCGGTCCTACTTTAACACTTATTCTCAGACTTTTCCCTGCCTCCTTGCAGGGCATGGGAGTCGAAACCCACTCCTGAAATGAAATCGTCCCCACCCCAATCCCTCCAACCCCAATCCCCCCTAAGAATGTGGGGATTTGAACCCCCTACCTCCCACTTCCAAGTTGGAAGGGTGGCCACTGGGGCGAACCCCCAGTGGTTACTAATTAGATAACTTAACTTCTCAGATAACGTAATTGCTCAGATAATCCCCCTTTTGTTTTAATTCTTTATTTTACAGTAACTGTACTCTTCTATGGGCCCTTCATTTACGGGCCGGGTTTTGGCCCAACATAGGCGGACGGACTTAAGTAGGTCCATCAAACATAAAAATAAAAAAAAAAAGAACCCATCACTTACCGACCAAAAAAAGTAAAGAACTATACATCCTTAGGCGGATAATTTTCAATAAGGACAATTTAGAAAGACTTACTATATTTTCAAACTTATGACGGTTTACAAAACATAAAAAATTTGAATTTTTTAATAGCGATGGTCTTCAAAAGTTTCCTACAATCTATCATAATTAAGAATAAAATGTTGTAAATTTGGATATTTTGTCAACTACATCTATTTACGAAGATTTGCGATGTTTAATTGTGACAAATATCAAAAATCATCCTAAATTTGCAACAACAAAAAAAAAAATCAATTACGACAATTTACAAAATGTCACAATGGTTTTTTTTTTTTTTTTGGTAAGAGAAAATGTCACAATGGTTCGTAATTAGAAAATGACAAAAACCCCGTCACGTCTTATTTTTAAATTATGACGAGACAAAACACTTTGAGAAGAAGGTTTACAACAATCCGTTGTAATCAAGAACAAAATATGAAAAAATTTGAATTTTTTTAACTAGATGGTTTCCAAAAAGTTCATGATATTGCTGAAAAGCCTTTTTCTCTCCCTTCTCTTTTCATTGTCTTCTTCAACCTTCAATCATGGGAAGGGTTTGAGCTAGTCTCACCATCCCCTCCATCTCTTTTGATTTTCTTTGAGTTTTTTTGTACTTTTTCCCTTTTCCTTTTCTGATTAGTTCTAGATTTGAGAGTTTGAACTTTTTGAATTTAGTTTTAAACTTAGGAGTTTTTCTCTCCCGATTTAGATTTGGGAGTTTAATAATATTTTCGGAAATTCAATAGCCCGTGCTCTATCCGTGTATAGATCCTCTGCTTCTAGTTTCAATGATAATCACTAGAGCTCTAACGTCTTGCTAAACTATAAAGATTTACTCTTCCAAAGGTTAGATTTGTATTTATTCAACCTACTTCGGTTAACTCCATATGGCGATAATATAGAGGAAGCCGAACCTAGGTATTCACTACCAACTAACAATGACGTAGTTATTGGAAAAGGAATTTCCAATGTATACTCATAACTAACGATGATACGAGATTCAGTTATTAGCCATCGATTATTTTACTTGACAAATCCATTCTTTTAAAACAAGTGCATGCTTAACCCTGTCGGTATTTTGTTGATTCTCCTTATTTTTTGGATTTGACTTTGTTTTGTAGTATTCTAGCCTTTGCTTTTTTTCGATTTGCCTTACCATGAAAGTCTATATACTTCTCATGTACTTTTTGAGCCATGAATATAATTTTTTTCCAGCCAAAAAATTTTGAATTATTTTTTAAAGCATTCAAATTATGGCAGTTTTTCAAACAAAGAAAAATTACGGTGGTTTGAAAAGGTTTGCAACGGTTCGGTCGTAATAAGAAAGGTAACAATGTAAAACAACCCTTAAATTTGATTTTTAATTTGTTGGACGTCCTTTTTTTAGTGGGTCAGATGCTGATTTGTGAGTGTGTAAACATTTTATGATTTCATTCATTTCACGGAAAATAACTTCTAGAAAAATATTTTCCGAATTTTCTAGTATTCATTTTACGGAAAATGAACTAGTCAAAGAAAAGATTTCCGCTATTAAAAAAAACACATTCAAAAGTGGGAAAATATTTTTCACTTTTCAAAAAGTAGAAAACATTTTCTATAACTTATTCCATTTCACTTTCTTTTACTAGACACATTTTCATTTTATTTTCATGTTTTCTTTTGCTTTTTTATTTGTTTAAAAAATCTATTTTTTTTTCCTTTTCTTCTTCTTCCTTGGCCTTGGCTAATCATCGGCCACGGCGATGGCCAGCGATCAGTTACAGCCAGCTCGAACCTTTGGTGGCTTATGGCAAGGCTCTGCCTCACCTGATCTGGCAAAGTCAAGCTCACCTAAGGCTAGCGAGTTAAGTGAGGCTCGAGCCTCGCCCAAGGTCGCCAAAGGTCAAGGAGGCTCTAGCAACCTCAGGTGAGGCCCAGGGCGAGACCGAAGCTCACCAATGGCTAGTCACCAACCGTCACCATAGCCGACAACCCGCCAAAGCCAAGGAAAAATAAGAAAAAGAAAAGAAAAAAACTAAAAGATCTATTAAAAAACAAACTAATAAAAAATTATTGAAAATGAGTACATGCAAGAAAAAAATGTTCATTACCGAACAGCAAAAAATATGTTTTAGTTCATTTCAAATTTCAACCAAACATTGAAAAATATGGTTATTTTCCTACAAAATAGCTTTTTGAAAAACAATTTCCGGAAACGCCATACTTTCTGCGAAATGAGCGAAGCATCTAATCTATTTTTTGCTTGTATGAATGTATCTTCTAGACAGCTAGTTAAAGTCGGCTGAAATTCAACGGCCGAGATCTTTCCATCTCAATCTATCGGCTATCTTAGTTCTTGCTATGCCACTGCCACCAGCGATTTCCTTCAAAAATTGTTATGGATGATCAATTTCCAGTCTAGTTCCAAGGTAGAGTCGGGAACCGTGAATCAAATGGATTGGTCCAAAGATCGAGAATTGGACCGAACCATTGGTCTAATCCAATAGATTAGGTCACTTTTTTTTCTGACTACTTTCTCCCTTCTATTATGAAGAAATTTTAGAAAAAAAAGTATCCGTTTGGTAAACCTCTAAAAAGAGAAAACCCATCGGCCACCTCAGAGTCAGAGTCGGGTCGGGCCGTGCCGACGAGACGAGTTCTGCTGACTCACCGAGCCAAGCTCTCGAGTAGTCCAGTCCCTCCGCTTCGTTCTTCGACTGCAGGACGCAGACGCTACAGGAAACCCGAACGATCCGCTCTCTGAAACCCTAAATTCTCTCTCCATCTCTCCGACGCACCCGCTCGAAACCGCCATCGCACTAGCTTGCGCTCTCGTAGGATTCGAGGTCCCGTTCGCTTCTGCTTATTTTGCTCACCGTCTGCGTCGCCGGCCGCAGCGGCTCCCCCTGGAATCTCACCTTTTGCGCCGCGCCGCGGAGGTGATTTCGGTTTTTTATATCTTTTGTGGCTTTCCTTTCCCTTATGTCTGACGGTTGGTCCGTTGATTGCGAGATTTCGCATTTCTGAAGCGAAATGAGTTGTGGTGGCGCTCGTTTGGTTAATGTTAGAGAATGCGATTCTTGCTCATTTCTTGATAGCTTTGTTGGGCACGGCTGGTACGAGAGGCTTGAATTGCTCTTCGTTGGGCGCTTGTGGACTTGCACAGAAGGTGTTTGGGAAAATGCCTGTGTGAATTGTGGATATACTTCTTTGAGAGGACAGTGACGTGGACATTGCGGAGAAATCTTCACAACCGTTTCTTTATTCTCCATCTGTGGATTTCTGATTATAAATTTTTTTTGTTCAACCATTTTGTATCTGTCGGATTGATGAACTATTTGCTTGCTGCCATTTGTACCTGTGTTAACCTCCTTGCAATTCACGTCAATATTTCCCTTCATTTTTATAGTAGATGCCAAAAAAAAAAAAAAACTGTAACAGAAATCCCCCTTTAAGGAATTTGATTGCTTGGAATGGGATTCCATCTTCTTGATTCTGTGGCAATGAACAAAACAGTCCTTGTTTTAGTGACTAATAAAGTTGGCAAGCTCTTGGTGATAAGAAAAAAATGTTTACTTAATTAACAAAGAACGAGCAAATTTGGGATCATCTTTTGTTCGTTAGAAGCAACTATGTTTAAGGAACTTTTTGTAAACTTCATATGGTATTCCATTTTATGATGAGGAAAACTTTACCTGCAGAGAAAGAGGCTGAGAGGAAGGAAGAGGAGGGAGAGAAGATGGTGTTTGGGCAAGTGGTTATTGGTCCTCCAGGATCAGGAAAGACTACTTATTGTAATGGCATGTCTCAGTTCCTCCAACTCATCGGAAGGTATTCTCACTCTTTGTATGTGTCAGCTTGTTCTTTTTATCTACCTTTGGGATTTGGATATGTATTCCTTTCAAGATATGGAATGACGAACATCAGATTCACCCTTATGGGCCCCCATCTTTGGGAGCAAGTTACGTTTCTTCACAGCTAGATAACTTACTCTATTCCTGCCTGATTGTTAGCAGTCTTGTGAGGTTCTAGGGTGGTTGTGGCCGGTGACTGTGATACTTGACTGCAGTACACCTGTGTAGGACACAAATGTTTGGTAGCTGAAAGTTTAACTTTCTTGGCGATAATAACAACCACAAAAAACTAAGTACGATGCACATGACCTCATTTTATCAGGTTTTAGTTGCTTCCAACTAGTTTGTTGTTAAGAAGGTTTTCTCCTGTACCTGATAATGCATTGCCCTGTACAAGCTTTGGAGTCTAAAATAGCCATCTTCCTAAGAGTGCCGTGGTTTGCCGGCGCGTGTATATTAAGCTTTATGAAGGCATTCCACACTTGCAGCGGTGTTTGATCATTTATATGTGGATTTTTGTAAAGTTCACTCTTCCTGATCTTAGCTGGTTACACAACTTTTTTGACTGTTTATGCATGTCACATGTTGGCCTTTACTGTTTCTGGCTTTTGAATTGTCAACAATCAAGTGGGTGAGTTCAAATCTATTCATCTGTGTTTTTGTACTAATCACTTGTTTGCAAAATACTTCCACCACCAAACTCATGGTTGTGATTTGAGGTGTGCTTTTGGCGCACAAGTCACCGGCATGTAAATAGAGTGCACAACGTATACATGAGGAGTCACCAGCATGTAAGGATATGCATAATACGAAATGTGAGAGAAAAACTCCACCTACTATTTATAATGATACATGGCTATGAAATGTCAGAATCCAGGGAATTTTCCTTAATTTTAGCCCTCCATGCTTAATATATTATACCTTCATTGGCAATAGAGACTCTTTGTACCAATATGATTAACCTATGTGCCTCTTAGTGTAGGTTTCTACCTTGAGATTGTGGTAAAAGGAGATATGAAAAGAATAGGAGACAGGAAATTCAATGTGATTTGCGATTTCTGTTCTTATTGCTACATACATCATATCAGTTCCTGGAAAATTATTGTATTCACTTCCTTTGATTTAGTTAAGGAATTATTGTATTTTGTTGGCTTGCAGGAAAGTTGCTGTCATTAATATGGATCCTGCCAATGATATGTTGCCGTATCCTTTTTATACCTTCATTAATTACGTGTTGAATCCCCGGTTGTCGCTAACAAGTGGAAATTGTTGTCCGTGTATTGCCCTTAACATGAGAATAGGTATGAATGTGCTGTAAATATTGAGGAACTTATCAAACTAAGCGACGTGATGATGGAGCATTCTCTTGGGCCTAATGGAGGTGAACATGCAGTTTCTGTTTCACTTTCTTTGGAAATCCCTTTTCAGTAATTAACAACAGAGGCACCTAGACGTGTTATGCAAAAGACTTTATTTAAGATATCTTACAAACATGCACCTAGGTGTTTTTTTTTTCCCCATATGCAACACACAAACGAACAGCTTCCACTGTGGAAAATCAGATTCTACATTTTCCCTGAGGATCCCTTCCTTATGTGATTTAACTATGATTTATATTCTGTTGCTTCCATTCACATTCCTTCATTATTATGTTGGACCAGGTCTTGTGTACTGTATGGATTACCTAGAGAAGAACATTGATTGGCTGCAATCTAAGCTGAAACCTCTTTTAAAAGGTTGGTATACTAGGATGATAGATGTTGCTTTCTGTACATGTAAATAAACTGCCAGATGAATTTGGCATTCTTTTCATGTTATATTCTGTTAAAGCGAGGTTCCTTTTTCTGGTTTGTTATCTTCATCTATTAGAGGATGAGATCCTAATGCTTTGGAAATGACAGTGTTGGCATCCCTAACCAATTGAATAGATTATTCTGGTGTGTTGGATAGAAATCTCACATAGAAATCATGTGAGATTACACTAATTGATCTAAAATATTAAACCAGCAAGCAATTAGCTTGTGAGGTGTGCTAAACAGGTCCCTTCACTCTCTACCCCCGTATAAGATGGGCCTTTCACTGGAAAAACATGAGGTAGATGTAACCATGTCAAACAGAAAATGGGAATAGCAACATAATAGCGGGAGTAATATGCAAAATAACAAGAGAGAGAATGTACTATGATTAAAGAATACTAGACTTCAGTTAATCCATCTGAAGTTTGAATTCTTGCTTTGAGCTCTGAGACCTTGGAACAGTAAAATAAACAGAGTACTATATGTGTTCAAGTCTATTGGTCCTTCATTAGCAATTTTTTTGCTCTACGTTAAGACCAAATGGCAACTTGCACATGAGAGGGAATGATGGAAAACTGTTCTGTGACTTAGCTCATTGCTGATAGAGAGTACTGTTGTTCTTCAAATATCATTTTTTTAAAAAGTATGTAATGGTTCACCACATTGCTTTTTATTGTTGGGTCTTTATACCTTTGAGTGCATACGGCAGATAATCCTATAAAAAAAATTTATAAACAAATGAAGGGTGATTTGCTTATGAGGGCTCTGCCATTTTCGATGCGGCTGCTAAGAATAGTAAGGAGGGTGATTTGCTTATAGGGCAGGTTGAATAGTTTCTGTGCAGCTCTGCCTACATTAGTAAGTGATGAAGTTGGACTTGCCACTCAAGGCCCACCTTCGTAAATCAACTGCGGGTTCATGTTTTAAGGGAGTCATGTTTGGAATATAGTCTAGTTTTGTGACTACTTTTGTGATACTTTAAGGCTAAAATAAAAGCTACATATGTAGCTTATTGTGTTTGATATGACATGTTCTGTGAATTTCTTGTTCCCCCAACACCTCTCTCTCTTCACCCCCTCTTTCCCTATAAGCATGTCATTATGCATGTCTCCATGCTCTATTCTGTATATTTATAGTTTTTCTTTATATACTTTATTGCCCAATAATTTACCTGCCACTTAATATTTCTGCAGATCACTATCTTCTCTTTGATTTCCCTGGCCAGGTGGAGTTATTTTTTCTTCACTCAAATGCCAAGAGACTTATAGAGAAACTTGTAAAGAAGTTGAACCTTCGTGTATGTATCACTACATTCTAACTTATCAATTTGATCTACTTGTGGGGCAAATCTCCCAACTTGACTAACCAAAACATGTTTCTACTCTCATGCAGTTGACCGCAGTGCATTTAATTGATTCCCATCTATGCAGTGATCCAGGCAAATATATAAGTGCTCTGCTTCTCTCTCTATCAACCATGCTACATCTGGAACTCCCACACATCAATGTCTTGTCTAAGATCGATCTTATTGAGAGCTATGGGAAGCTAGGTGCTGCAGCTATATAGAGTTCACTTACTGATTGTAAATTCCAGTGAAATAATGCTGACGGTTTGCAGACATTTTGCAGCTTTTAATCTCGATTTTTACACGGATGTGCAAGATTTATCCTATCTACAGCACCATCTTGACCAGGATCCTCGCTCTGCAAAGTACAGGTGTGATTTTGTGTAAATAAGTGGCATGTGTCTAGAAATCATTATGTTGCGTATATATACCTTCCTAGTTTATTTTCTATTATTTCATGGATTCTTGCAATAACCTTGAGTTTGGAGTTAGGCATTTAAATTTCATTTAACCCTGATCGTTAATGCCCTTATCTGTATCATCCAAGTCATACTATGTAATTAGTATGTGCTTGCATTGGTAAATGGTGATCAGATTCTGTGATGTGCCTGCCCGTTGTTTTATACCAATGCAATGATGATGATCTTCCTGCTGCCTTACATTTTTTATTTGGAAAGGAATGTTGTGCGTACTCTACTTTATCACGTTTCTTGTCTGGTATCCCACAACCCATTGAACACCTCATGTTTTAGAAGTATAAACTTTTTCTGGCCAAGTAGGATGAGCAAATCTCCTTTATAGTGGTGCACACTGATTATTGTGTCTTGTATCTCCTGTCCTGGATCCAACTGATCGCAAATTTACTGACTTGGAGCTGTTTTGATTGTTATCCTAGGAAGCTTACGAAGGAACTTTGCGATGTGATAGAAGATTATAGTCTTGTCAATTTTACAACTCTGGATATCCAGGTATATGTGCACGTCCTTGGTCCCCATGTTTAAAATGGTATTTAAGTTTGGAATAATTCCAAGAGAGGTGAAAAAAGCAATATCTCATTGAAAGGTTCCATTAAAAGCCTCTTTGGTTTCATTTTCTAAGTCAAAATGGTGATTTCCAGGACAAAGAAAGTGTTGGGAACCTCGTGAAGCTGATAGACAAGAGCAATGGCTATATATTTGCTAGTATTGAACCTAGTGCTGTTGAATTTAGCAAGATAGCCATTGGTCCGGTTGATTGGGACTACTACAGATATCCTTTTCTTTGGAAGCTCCACCCAATCTCATGGTTCATGTTTGATGTTTCTTTTATATGCCTGTTATAGAAAACAGTAGTCCTTTTGGTGCGACATGATGCAATCATCGGTCAATTTTGTTTAATGATGTGTCATTTTCTAGTGCCAAAGAAACATAATATGTGGCTTACTACTCCAAGTAATAGATATTGCAAATCATAAGTCTATGCATGGAGGGAAGAGATTGGCTTGTTCTGGGATGAAGTTAGGTCATTTATTCTTGAAAACACTTTTGAAAACCATGTGATGGTTGACTGACTATCTGCTGTTTAGAACGGGGGGGTGGCCTGTGAACTTCCATTTGGCACAAAGTCTTGCTATTGCAGTTCTTATGTAACCATGTAAGGAACATTGGTAGGCGTTAAGTTTGTGCACTTCTCCAGGAGTATCTGAGTTCAGATTTTAGTTTCCATCCACTGTTTTACTCACTTCGTACGGTGTGTGACTGTTGTGATCATTGAGCCTTACAATGGCATTAGTCCTTCTGCAATCTCATAAGGTTAGTGAGATTTCCTTAACAAACCAGTCTCACAGTGGCAGCAGTGCAGGAGAAGTACATGAAGGATGACAAAGATGATGATAATTAATGGGAAGAAGGTGAAGTTGAGTTGTCAATCTCTTTACAAGCTTCTGTTGTTGAGCTTGTATGTCACCTTCTGATGTCATGTTGTTTTCTGCATATGCTTACTCTCTCTCTCTCTCTCATCATGCAGTTGAAAAATATTCTGATCAACTTGTAGCTCGAAGTTGCTTTGTGTGATGGGAATGAGGTGGAAACTGCAAAGTATGCAGGTGAAAAGATCGCTGCTTCAAATCTTTCCTCCAATCAATATCTCCGGATAATCACAACTTGCTCGTCCAAAATCAGGGAACTAACCAACTCTTTGGATTTTGGCATCCTTGCAGAGTATAAAAAATGAATTAGGTGGGGCTCCTTGAGTTTAAAAAATGCTTAATTGTGACTTTGCTATGTAAGCTGTAGAAATTTGAGAGCCTTGAATGACTCAAAAACACTCGTTAGGTGTTGTTACCTACACTTTGTTGTGGCAAATGCTTAAATTCAGATGTAAAGTCTTGGATCTTTCTCGGAGTTGTATGGCATGTCAAGTCAACCGTGAATGACTTGAGAACACTCGTTAGGTGTTGCTAACCACACTTGTTACTGTCAAGTGAAGATTTTTTTGATACATTATTTGAATGTCATTTCCATGCTGACGTAATTATAATAGAAGGTGGTATATGTTTATACAATCTCTTGCAAAGCTAAATCAGTCGCTTTCTGTATGAGCTATTCTGCCCCATTGTGATGACTCTTAGTTTGTGTACGATTTGGCTTCAAGCTAAGTGAAATCCATTTTTAATTTTCTGTCCAAATCAAGATATCATTTAGATTTATAGGAGATCATCGAAAAAGTCTCAGGCTTAGATGCTGAGATCCCGTTAAAGCAGAAGTCCTTTAGCATCTCATTGCGTTATAATCAGGTTTAGAGTTGAGGGACCTCTGGCAAATTTACATTTCATGGGAGTTAAAAAGTACATCTTTTAGGATTGGGGATTTGGTTGGCCGATAACTATCTTTTAGGGTTTGAGATTTGGTTGGCCGATAACTTGCAATTCCGATCCGGTTAATAACGATCTAAAATAATATCTATCGTTTCGAATCATCCTAAAATCATTATTTTCGAATAATGATCTATGAATCACGTAAAATTATAATCATTAATCATGTGTGCTTCTTTATATATGGAGCACACGTCACGTGATCGTTGACTTTTAATATAGATCTGATTCATGCAGTTTTTTTCTCCGTGTCGGGCACTGCCCGCTTAAAAGAGCCGTGAGGAGTTGGATTCGACATAGGTTGAAACGACATGGAGGGTGTGTATCGAGGCCTGTTTACTATTCACTTTTGAGTTCATAGCTACTTGCCTCATGGAAGACCTTCTAGATGCAGCAGTATAAGCCAAAAAAGAAAAAAAAAATATTACCTCAATTTACGCGTGAGAGCCAAACAAAAGGAAACTATTTGAATGAGAATCCCCCGAGAAGTAATGTCTTTGTATTAGTACTTTATTTATTAGTATGATAAGATGAAATTATATATGAATTTCTGTTAAATTCACCTCCCACGGGCCAAGCCTAATTAATCAGAAAGATTTATGTCGAATAGGGATTTAATTGGGGTGAAATTCTCGAAGCACGAAATCCCAACGGAGCACATGATTATCAGCTACACTATCTAACTTCTATAGCGATTTCTTCTGTGAATTGATAGCTATCGAATCGGTTGTAAAGATATGCGCTTAGACAATCTTAGTACTTAAATCGATCCGCTACATGGTACTATGAACCAGAATTTTGGAACTCTTTTTTGTCTATTTCCCCCCTTCTTTATTTATTCTTTTTGTTGTTGTTATCTGTTCATAGTTCATCAGATTCTGCAAATACAAGTTGACCGGACCAAGCACAACGCAGTTGACCTCCGCCCTGCTCTGCAAGTCACGCTTCTGGTTTTTAGCGTGAAGACTTGTCCAACTCCTAGAGAGAGAGAGAGAGAGAGATGGTAGTAAATTCACGCGTTCTTTATATTCCTCTAAATAAAAAGAAAAATAAATTTTTTTGATCAAAAAAAGAAAAGTAAATTAACGCATCTCTTTTTAGGGAACAATTTGGGAAATGATTATTCCCATGAAAGGGAAGTAATATGCTGTGAAATTTCTTGGGCCGTACCTCGCATGCTCTGGGAGTTTTCTGCGCACCATACTAAGTTCACCCCTTTTGTACGTCCGATAACGAATCAAGCGTGACAATGGGCGGACCATTTACGTCGAGTTAAGGATTTCGTGAGAAATTATATTGCTAGGATGACGCATCGATTAATTAAGCCAAAAACAGAAAATGGAAACACTTATAATGGCATTGAGGGTCAAAGCTGGTAGGTCTCTTGACGAATTTAATTGCTTGTCCCAGCAACCAAATGACCAAATAAAGAAGACGTGACGTTGATCTTAGTATGCATGAATGGGATGTATTATGTAGAATGAAATAAGCACAATCAAAGCAAGTCTCCCATCCGACTTCAAGAACCGTCGAAATTTTACCGATGAATTGAATAAAAGGAAAGATTTTTACATCCATCCGATTCAAGCAACCTCAATTGATCTTAGTCGTCGGATTGTGTTGACCTTACGTAGAGCTCGCATAATTCCACAGTTCACGTCATTCTCGGCCCATATGATTTGGGTGCACGCCAGATTTCTTCTAGATGATGAGCATTTTGCGATGGTCATTAATGACATGCAATAGTGTCACTAGAAAACAATTTTAAAATGTGGTGCAGCTTTGATTTCTTCTTCCCACCCCAAGAAGGAAAAACCCTATGCAGAATTTATGTGAGAGAAGCTTCCAATGCCTATGTTATTCTTTTCAAACCATTAATTTGACTTAGTTGGCTCTTGCTGGTGTCTCAGCAATCTACACCCTCTCGATAAGTGCCTGTCTCTCTAATCCTCCAATCCAAACTCCAAATCCATTCCATCAGAAACCACATCAGTTCAGTCCAGTCGTCCCACCGAGAACTTCACGCATTCGATACCAGATGCTCAGCTCGTTCATCTGCGGCACTTTTCAACCTGAAGAAGGAGAAGAAGACGATGAGCCCTATTGGAACAACTTCCCTAGATCCCCTGGAAAACCCAGGAGGCACCGCTTGCTCAGGAGGAGCAGCAACGGCTATATCGGGAAGGAGAGCAAGAACCCGTATGCGAACCGGGGGCTCGACAAGTTCTCAGCCCTGGTGGCCGACCTCGAGGAGAAGAGGAAGGAGATATACCTGCAGAGCGGGTCACGGGACATAGCCTTCGTCCGGTTCGTTGCGTCGAGCTCGGACGACTTCGTGCCAGTCGTCGTGAAGGCAAAGGATCATCACCATCATCATCATCATCATCATCAGAACAAGGAGAAGAAAAAGGCAGAGAAGAGTGAGGCGAGGAAGAAGATTGCGAGTGCGATCCGTGATTCGGAAACCACGGTCGAGTCTCCAGAGGAGGTGAAAGCAGCGGATCAACCCAAGGTGGAATTGAATGAGACGGCAAAGAGGAAGAGCTTCTCGTGGAGGAGGCCATCTTGCTATGTGCCTTTGGCTATGATCATGATCTTGTTGCTGTTGGCTTTGTTTGGGAGGTCATTCGCAATCGTGTGCACTTCCCTCGGGTGGTACATGGTTTCTGCACTGAGAGGAAGGGGCTCGACTGTCGCGAGGAAGAAGAAGAAGATGGAAACTTCTGGCAAGAGGGTGGGTGAGAATAAGGACATAGCGAGAATTGGTGGAGCATATTCTCCTCCCAGGAGCAATAACAGAGAAGAGAATGGCAGGACGTGACAAGATGGGCATTGTAAAAGCTGGTGAAAATGACCAAATTTCCGTGATATACTCTTAATTTGATCTAACTTCTCAGTCCCTTTTTTGGGTCACAGAGACGATAATTGTTCATTTTGCAGAGAAAAAAGGGATTTACTCTCTAAATCACATGTAGGGTTAGGGTTTACATAAACGAATTTTAAATGTCTTGGCTGATGGGAGGTCCTTCTCTTCTTTCTGGACATGTCCTCATAAAATGCCTCTCGATTGTAAATAATGACTTACGAGCCATTTTGGTTGTCCTGTTTGCTTTGTAAAGACAGCTTCTGCTCAGGATAAGATTTAAGATGTACATGTTTTTTGTTTGTTATATGGACGGACTTCTCCACAATCCTTTTGAATGTATCATCTAATAACACTCCCAAAAGCAAAGATGCAGACAAGAGACATCAGTGAAAGATTGAGTTTGAAAGCTTTCAGAGTTCTATACACTTCGGCCAAGATCACCAATGCAATCAAAGGGCAGAGAGAGCATCATCAATCGGGTCCATCCGTCTGAAGCTATCAAGAAAGCAACCGAGACATGCACTTCTTGTCTTCAACAGCAAGCAAATACTGGTCCGCATTGAACTAGCAACTAGGAACGATCCACATGCGGGAATCATTGGAAGCAGCCTTCATGTCACACTAGCGCGAATCACTTACCCTTAATACTTGACTTCAGGGTTGGTGTTCTAGCCAAAGCTAGCATTGCATCTGTAGAAATTCATCGTTGTACAGGCTATAATACGGAAGAAAAAGGTACGCATCCGTCCACAGGGAGGAGAGTATTTGCCCTAGTATTTCTGGCTTTACCATCTTGTGGCCCTTCACATCAACTAGTTTTCCAAAAGACAAAGCACATTCAGTCCATGTCCTCTCATGGTTATCAGATTAAATTGAATTCCCGTTATGCATATCAAGAACATTCTCCGCGCAGTAGTCTTTTTTAATCCTGAAAATCCAAGTTCCTTCGATACTACGAATGTGGATACCACATTATTTCCGTCTTCCAATTCCAAGAAATCCAAAACTTAACGTCTATTTCCGTCGGGTAGAGAGAATTCTGTCCCAAGCTACCAACTATTGGCCAGTGCAGAAGATTGCTACCATCTAGAAGGTGCAGAACAAGAAAAAGGCCGGCATATTTCAAATCCCAAATTGACTGCTATCTCGTTTGCACCACCTTCTTCCGATACAGAGACTTTGCTCTCGCTTATATTGGGTAGACTTTCGTATGCAAGACCCAAACTTTATCTAGCTGTCAGCAGTACAGGCATCACATGATCCGACTGCATCTATACACTGGATCCGAATAGGCTAACCTTGACTCAGAAATTTTCTAAGAATATGCATCTCCCGACTATTAATAGCTAAAGCAGACAAGAAAGGTGAAATCTATGATGAGTGTTTACTGAGGAAGCGAAGAAAGTGTTGCCACTATACATGTTTTGGATAAATTGGTCATAAAAAGTCAGACTCCACCATAAATATGGTAAACATGAGCACTCATTAAATGTGGTGGGGTGATGTCTCATAAAGTACTGAAGGCTATTGTTACAAGTTGCGTTCAGAAGACGAAAAGATGGATAGCCCTCGTCAAATTCCCAAGAATTCGCAACTTCGCGTAGAGATGCAGAATTGGGAAGATTACGCAAAGCCCTCGCCTTATTCCTGCATTTGGTACAAGGAAAATAACTTAATTTACAAATAATCACGTCGACCACTAAACTTGCTAAAATGGAAAAAGTCAAGAAGATGCATGCCATTTTAATACTCAATTCGAAAGAAAATAGACATGAGAGGAAGAATACTCACCCTAAATCTCTTTGGCCGAGTTTTCTCAGGGCTGTAGCGAGAAATGTGTTTCGGAACTTCGCTTCTGTATGGTCCTGAAGCCAGTGAAGTCATCCTGCTGCTTTTCTCTTGAGTTTCACTTCTCGAGTTCCGGAAAAAGCCATCCTTGTCCCAGGAAACCTCATAGTCAGCTCTCAATCGTGACCCTTGCTGCTCGAGCACACAATGTTAGTCACTGCTGAGCACATAACAAATTAATAGAAGTTAATCAATACCTAAGAAGGATCTGAGTATCTCGTACAAACCCAGGGCTTTTACTTCCTAAGAAGCTATTTAGCACACTGACAGTCACACTAAACTCAACCGGTAGAAATAACCCCTAAAGGCAAAATATTGACAAAAAAGGCAGAAAGCAACTGAGCTAGATGACAGGACAATCTGAGTAAATTTATGAACATATATAACGCTGGGAATAGCAAGGCATGCGCATCAAACAAGCATCAAGGCGCTTTCCATGCACTTGCTAACCAAGAGATTATTCCTCATAAGGACATGCTTTAGATGTCCATGACGGGATACAAATATACATTATCTCCTCAATTAGAGATCTGCGATTTTGGAATGCTGGTTCTTTTTTACGGTACACTGGCAATTCGGAATATCAATATTGGTAGTCCCAATGATATGATAAAAATATTGGTACTTTAGAATTGAAAATTCTTATGTTACTTTATAACAAAATAAATATTACTTCGCCATGTGCTACCTATGTTCAATGCCTGTATTAGGGTCCCTTCTTTCCTTTCTCTTGATAAGTTTTTTCCCTCCCCCAACCTCCCGGAGGTAGCTACTAAGCCAAGGCTTAGAGCTTGCCCATTGTACTGTCCGTACAAACTTCAATGGAACTAACCAATCTTATCTTATTTCACCTCAGGGCCAAAAGAAGTTTACCCTTATCATAGCAAATATTTTAAAAGAGACGCGCGGATCATCTTCATCCAATGTAAGTGAATTTATCCAAGGATATCCCCCTACTTTTGGAAATGACAAAAACCTCAAGGTATGTGCAGAAAAAGTACATGGTTCAATCTATGAACACCTCAATCTACTTATAAATGCCCAGATCTCATGCCAAAAGCAGAATGCCACAAGATCATGGAGTAACAGAATAGGAGATGCATGAGATGCTCAACTAAGTGATTCATGTGGGAGCGTAATCACACGGATCTAGCCCAAATTTAAAGGACATATATAAGACCATGTTCAAACCTTTTCCAATGATCGGCCACATAAAGCTTTCATAGCATTGTGGAAATCCCTGTGCTTTTCAAATTGGACCACAATCTTGCAATGCAGACCGGAAACTAAGCCATCTGTATCCTCATCTCTCTCCCGACCGAAGTCGTCGTCATCAGCCACACTGATATTCCTATCAAATGCAAGGAAAATACTCATCTTTTACTGCACATTGGAAAATTGCTAAGGAGCATGCGAAAAACCAAAAAGAGGGAAACAGATAACAATACTTCAGCTCATACCCTCAGCCATTGAAATAAAGAATTTCAAACCTTGAACGGTTATTAAAAGCATCATTCATGCAAAGGCTAAACCTTTTGCATTCTCAAACGAACATCTCAACCCAATCCCACAAACATCGATCTCGACATCATACTTGAAGAGCTCTGAGAAATAACTTCGACACTACCTTATACTTCCAAATGTAGAAAAGATCGTATGCGTGACCAACATCGATGGCTTTGACGACACTCTAGGCTCGGCGAACCACCTCGACGGCAGTCCCCGCAACACGATCGTATCCGGCTCTTGCCTTCCTCCTCTCGAATGCCCTGCAAGACATTGGTTACTTTTCGATCGCACGATTCTCATACACCCAAAAAAAAAGAGCAAACGCCTTGCATTGCAGAGCCATTTTCGCGATTCTCAATCCCAAAAACACACAAACGCATACCCACGCGACAGAGTAAATCGCCACCTCGATTCCCAAAGGCGTAGAACTCCTCCCACTCCTTCCTCATCCCTTCGAAACTATCCGAGACCGGCATCTCGGCACTCAGCACGAACTTCACACCCCCAAGCACCAGATCCATCCCGTTCATCTTCTCCACCAGATACCTCTTCCATTCCGCGTACTTCTCCTCCAAAACCCTAACCCCCTCCTCCCCGCCCTCCTCCTCCGCCGCCGCAGCGCGCGAGCCCCTGGAGCCCTTCAGGAAGCCCAGGTCGCGGATCACGAGCGAGCCGTGCCCGACCGGCTCCTCGCGCCGCCGCTTCCGGACGTCCTTCACGCGCCGCACCTCCAGGTCGCCGTCGGGGACGGAGAGCGGCGACGCGAGGGAGCTCCTGAGGAAGTCGAGCAAGGCCTTCTTGAGCTGCCAGTCGTCGACGGGCCTGGTGTGGGAGGGGTTGGCCGGGTGCACGGTGAGATTGAGCCGCACGCGCGGCACGAGCGTGAGGGAGGCGTCTACCGGGATAGGCTCGAGCGGCGACGCCGTGTCGGAGGGCTTCGAGCTCATTGCCGACCCCGCTCTCGAGTCCGAGCGACTTTCCGGCGCCGGCGACGGAGGAGGCGGTGGTGGGGCGGTAGCAATTCGGGCTCTGCTCGCAGCGAAAGTGACGAGGAAGAAAGGAGACGCGGGGAGAGAATGTTGGGAACGTGCCTGGTCAAAACGAGTCGTTTCGCTCGTCCTCTTGTGATTTAAGAAAAGTAGGAGGATGAAAATTAAACTCCTTGCATCAATAACTGGCCCTGCCATCGATGGGAATAAGCATGTGGCTCGAGTACAAGGTATACCTACAGCCACAATGACTACTATCGACATTGATGCAGTTCGATGACCATTAATCGTCAATTGTAGATACATAATGCTGTATCATTTAAGATGGTTGACGAAAATGACCATTAGAAATAGTGATGGATTACCGATCAAAGCCTCAAGAAAAAGCCGAATGCATAAAGAGTATGCAGATGCAATAATGAGTTTGAAGTCATTGAGAATAAGGCAATGGAAATAGTGGATTAGGCAAAATGCGTTTCTAAGGGAGCAACCTTTTAGAGATAAGATCATGACATTATGAGAGTATGGATATAAGAAATGCATAGATAAAATGGCCACAATTGTTAAAAAACCCGCTTCGAGACGATTATAATTACCATCATTCGTCTAATGAAGACACTGCACATAAATAAATAAATCTGGCATTTTATCTCTACTTTTCCTGTATTGTTCTTTTAATTTTCAAGCTTATGTCGTTAATTAAATTCTGGTGTGTTTTTTAACCGTAGTCTCCAAACGTCTTTGATTAAATTCCAAGTACCTCTTTATCAGGGTGTCACAACGTCAATTATATTTTGACATCACAAACTTTATTATCAATTAAATTCTAGAGTATTTTGTTTATTATCAATTCGATTGAAATGATTGTATTTTTCAAGATTTGTCGTTGATAAATTCCAACATAATTTGCGTTTGTATAGTTTGATTTGAAGTGAAGTTGTTGATTTTCTTGTGTACTTATGTTCTTGTCCGAATTGTCAAAAACTTTTTTAATAAAAATTGAAAAATAAATTTCGGTGGAAAAATATTCAGTCGCGAAATCTAATTCGCATGGAACATCAACTTTTGATAACTACACTGACGTTGAACGAGAGTATAAGGATAAATGAAAAATGTCAACTCGTACATTAAATAAAAAAAGCATACTGTGAGGATCGATGCCGAGATGGTGCGAAGAACACCAAAGATGTAGAGGGAGGAAAAATGCAAACTCGAACTCGAATTCTGCACCGTTCTAAGCCTCTTATATCTGAATTTTGCTCGCCTTTTATCTGATTCATTGATTCTTTTATTTATTTATTGCTTGATTCACGAGATTAGTAGATGTCCTCGAAACGTATATATCTAATTTGAACTGTACCACTGTGAAGGAGGAGAGAAAAAAATTATTCAAAAGATCGTAAATTTATTATAATATTATCAATTCAATCATAAACATTTTAATTTTGACAATTTAATAATAAATATTTTCATGTTTTATCGACTGAATCCATCTTATCAATTTTGATCGAAAATCACTCATGTGAGTGCCGGTTATCTTACATGGCACGGCCGGCGCAAACGTAAATAACTCTTAATAATGTTTTAATATTTTTTCGGTATTTTTATTTTTATTATTTTCTTTATTTAGTCAAGATCTAGGCTACACGACCTCACCTATAGCCACATCGGTCTGCACAAGGCTACAAAGCCCTCACCCGCAACTGTCAAGCATTGGCCGGCCCTTGCTTGTGACGGTAGAGGTTGGTGACTCTCGCTAACCACAAAGTAAAAGAAAAAAAAAACAAAGATAAGAGAAGAAAAATATATAAATAAATTTATAAACCTTCTATAGGAAGAACTAAGAATTGTTCGACCAGACCTAGAAATTCATATTATTTTGTTTCTTCGACGACCATGAGCTTTTGTATGAAACAATGGCCAATGTTCAACAATGTATAGGAACCACATCCTATAAAACTTAGCCACACCTCAAGGAAGCCCATATTTATAGATCATTTCCAGCCTTTATTGGTTGCTGTTAACATCATTATAGAGAGCTTCAGAAAATCTTATTATGCTAGGAGAACAAGATCATCCCAGAAGATGTATGAAATTACATTGTATCTACTGCATGAGATCATTATAACCTCACAAGCCAAGGAAGTACTTAGTAAATTAGAATGAGCAAGAAATGACAGATGATCCTACTCAATCATCATAAGACCCCTATGCCCAATGGGAGCCCTCTTTCTCAAGACCTCTATGATTAAGGACCTCTGTCCTTATCCTTAGGAATGGACACCTCCTACTATGCTCAATCATTTAATTGACCTCACCCAAATTTGCTTGCCAACCTCTGTCCTTATCCTTAGGAATGGACACTTCCTATTATGCTCAATCACCTAATTGGCCTCGGTCAAATTTGTCTGCCGACACTCCAGGATCCTCCAAGACTCATGAAGAAGCATCTTCATCAAGAGATCGATGACTGTAGCAATAAGCTAGGAAAATTACTATTCACTGTTACTGTTCATATCACCCTGAATAATTCCCGACCAGATTTTCTGAAGCCCCTGTTTGTTTTGGAATCCGTGAGGCTGGTTCTTATTTGTTTTTAACCTCTTAATGCCTATAAAAAGCAAGGGGATGTAATGTGTTAGGCAAAGTCCCTTAGGCTACGTTTGGTCTCCGGATTTCTATCAGGATAAGCCTTGATAGGATAAGATATGAAATCTTTGGATTTTTTTATATCTTATCTATTGTTTGGTGAATCGTAGTTTAAAGTCGAATATGTTCACATCATATCATGTACTTTTTTTTTTTTTTATATAAACGGCATATCATTATAAATGAACCTAAATTCATAAATAGAGATAGTGAAAATCTCTCATAACACTATTCCTTAATTTATTTTAATTTTATTTTTCCTCTTTTTTATATTATTTCCTTTATTATTTCTTTTTTCCCATTTCATCATTCTTTAATAAAATTTTATCAAATAGTAAACCGCACTAACATACCTAAAATACAAAAATACCTATAATATATAATAAATATAAATATTTAACTTATAAATTGAATGTTTATTATAAGATAGAATTAAAGTTGAACATATAAATTAAAATAGGATTAATTAAAAATAAATTTTTATTTTTATATTTATAATTTCTTAAATTAGAATTCATATATATTATTTATATTGAAATATAATTTCAATTTTGTTAATTTAATAAGTTTGTTATTTGAGAAAAATAGCTTTCCTATTATGGACATTAGAAATCCTATCCACCTTTATTCCACCTCCCCCATGAGATAATTTTATCCCGTCTATATTCCCCTTATATCCAACTTTATCCTATTCTAAGTGAACACCAAACGTAGGATATGATAAATCATATCATATCCCGAATTTTATCCCGACTACCAAACGCAGCCTTAAAATAAAGTAAGTGTTTATGAAAATCCTCAATGTCCTTCTAAACATTTTTTCTTCTTCTCCAGCCTGATAGAAATGTAGCTTCGATAGTTAAAAATGTTACTATCCCTAACATCTCTGAGTGTCTCTAAATTCTAAACTAAAAGTTTGAGTAGTTTTCTGCTAAAAAGGTTGTTCAAGAGGTTCGCCTATCATAGAAAGACATATTTGTAGGAAGCTGACTTCATCTTCCCTGATTCTAAACCTAGGTCCATTTATGGTGTACCGATTGTGTCATCTAAGATGGCCAAAATTTATGTTGGTGATTTTCGAGGAATAGACTTAATTAAAAAATTTTAAGAGAAAAATAGAACCCTATTGATAAAATTAAAATATTTGGAACTTAATTTAAAGATAAAAATCTTTAGATAATTATTTTTGTGAGAAGGAGATGTCGAGTTAACGGGTGTAGCCAGCCAGGAATATGCGTAGCGACATGGAGACGGATGCTCATTGCTCAGTCGGTAAAAAAGGCCGGATTTGTTGAAGTCCGACCGCGAAGCTGCATACAGCGTGACGTGCTGTCGAAACGTGCAACCCGAGGATTTTTTTTTTTTTTTCCCCCACGCATCATTTCGAGGACAGACGTGGCGGGCCATGATTGGCGCGAAGCCCGCGGAGCCGTCGGAAGACGCGTGCGCCGAGTTTCCGAAAAAAAGAGAGAGAGAGGGGGGGGCAGGCGAGTCAAAAAGGAAGGAGAAGGTTCGCGTCCATTTCACAGGGAATTCATCCATAACGGCAATCCTCGGAGGCGGAGGGATGGGTTGGTGCGCCTGCTTCGACGGCGGCAACAAGCAGCGGCGCCGGGAGGAGGACCGGGTGGCCTCCGCCGAAGCCCGCGCCAAGGCCGCCGAGGCCGCCCAGAGAAGGCAAATTCCCTCTCTTTTTTCTCTTCTCCGTTTCTCCCGCCGAGGCGGCTGCAAGGAATCGCTCCTCGTTTACTCGATCGATTCGTTCTCGTGGAGCTTCTTCCGCGATCGCAGTCGGATTCCGTCTTTCTTTCTGTCGTCCTTTTTTTTTTTTGGTCTCTTTCGGTTTCTTTCAATCTGTGTTCTGAGTTGCTCGCGTCATCGCGGCGGCTAATGCTCGTCGAACTCGATAGGATTGTTCGAATTATGGATCGGTTCCCGGGTTTAGCGTCGACCCTCTGAAGATACCGTGTGTTTTAGTTGTTGCCCGCTTGAATTGGATGGATTGGCTTGGTTTTATTGCGCGTGTATTGGGTCTTCGGATTCATCAGCTTCTCTAGAGATTGTTTGATTGACTGGTAGCTTTTAAATTAATTTTCGCCTTTCTGTGACTGTAGAACCCTACTCATGCATTTCTATTTGAGCTATGTCTTGTTATCCTCAGTGGGTGTTCTTTCATTCAGGCTGCGCTTTTAGCTCTTCTGCAAATTTTTGCATTTGGCCTTTTCGAGTCGAGCCCCGCCTTATAGCCCCGATTCCTTTGCCAGTACCGACTCAATGAATAGGGCCTTGTTTTGCATGATCACGAAGAATCGCTCGACGTTTGGGAACCTCGAGTACCCATTTGACTTTGTCTTTTTTCGACATTCAGGAGTCTTTTGTTTTCGATGCTTATGAATTTGGATTGTCGAAACCATCTTGCCCCATTCCTTGTTGATGAGTAATCCTGAGTTCATTTGCTGACGATTCTGCTTGAACGAAACTGACCAGGTGTAATCATTGAACTTTCTGTTTGTGGGTGTGAAGTGGGACCGTTGTTAAGTCATTTAATGAAGCTTTATATCTAAATTTATCATTGTGATATTGCATATTGAATATTTTAACATCAGTTGCATATTGCACTCTAGAGAAGTACCCTGAGGATGCTTAAAGTTTTCTTACTGAAGTGTGGGAATATGTCGTGGGATAGAGAATGGCAAATCTACTTGATGCTTCTCTTAATGAATTGCTAAATTCAGGCAAGAAGAATTTGACAAGTCCGCTCAAGGAAGAGCTGCACGCGCGCAGATACAGGCAATGAACAAGCAATCTCCAGCTACCAATAAAGGCGAACCAGTTCTTAAGGTTGTGGTGCAATAATCTTGCCCTTTGCTGCTCCTTTCTTAGTTATGTACTTGTCAACTGCAACAAATTATAGCTGAACTACAGACCCTTTGTCCTCTCTCTCGATTATATCCTTTCCACTTTTCCTTTTTAAAGTTTTATCTCAATGGATGTCTTGCAGCCATTGTACTTTCCATAGAGAAGAGTATGTACATTTTGTTGTCTCTGTAGACATAGTTTATTTCCTTAGCATAACGCATAACTTTAGCACTTGCTTCTGACTCTTCTCTTGTTGCATCCTCTGGTGCAGTGGTCGATGGGCTGAGGCATGATTTTGGCAATCCAGATCTGGTCTTTTCCTCCAGCTTCTCTTTACTATTATCATAATTGTCGTTTTTTTCTTTCTTTCTTTTTTTTTTGGAGGTTGTAAATTGTAATTTTGCTAGTGGGTGGAAATCTCACTATCTGTAAATTCTGAATCTGTTTGGATGAACTGTCGGTGGGATTTTGCTTTCTGTAAATTCTGAATCTGTTTGGAAGATGCTGGATGAAAAAAGGAATATCTTTTGCTCCAGCATCGTGTTTCTGGGCCTGTGGAATAAAATAATCTCAAAGATCTCTTTTCTGAAAAGTTGTAAGACGTGGTGTATGGCATTTGAAAAAACTCCAGATTGGTTTGATTTTTATGTACGAGTGCTCTCCGGAATCCTGGTCGTGGGCTCATTAGAAAGTCCCTACAGACCGACGATTTATTGCTTAGAAATGCACTGGCTTATCGTCAGCCACCGCTATTCGCTTTGACAAGAACTTCAGGGTGGCCGTCGCATGTAATCAATAAGGAAAAGGTAAATTAAAAAGAGCTCAGCATCGACAGTTTACAAAGCCTGTAGTGTACGAATTGGTTATCTTGCATAGCTTCGGAGTCTCCTGAGGCTGTCTAAAACCTGTTTCTCTTTCTCAATAGGAAATGATCCGGCGCATAATAGTCTAGATGTATCTCAACCATTGACTTGTTAGATCCCACATGGACCTCGCATATTCCTAACGGCTGTGATTTGCGCTCTGTGACTGATTCATGCAAGAATTCCTAATCTGAAGCCAGGACACCCAGAAGAGACCACTTTCAGATGAATTCTGGAAGTTTGCCAGGTTTAATGCAGTTTTTTTAACAAGCTTGCAACTTGCGACCTCAATCGATCAAGGCATGGAACTGAAAGAATGCACATAATTACAATAAAGTCAAATGGTTTTCTAGATCAACTGATCACCAGCAATTCCTCCATCACCTGCAATGATTATTATTATACAATGTAAATACGCAAATAATTGCAGGCGTCGGATAATTCTTTCATGTCAAGACAGAGGAATGCCTGCTCGAACCCCTGCCCTGGAGAAGCATCAATTTAGCGCAATGAAGCATGAACTCCAGCAGATAAGGGCTTGCGATGCCATTTCATCTGGCAGGCCAGTAAAGAGCAGTAAATCGAACGGCCAACAGTTTCCCCGCCATGTAGTAAGCTCTCACGTACTGCTTTTGGTGACAGCCCTCGACAATGGAAAGATCTCTATACAAAGTTTTCAATGGGAGCTGAAAGCTGCAGCTCATATGCAGCTTGGAAAAAATCTGCCGCTTGATGTAGGGAGCCCTCCATCTTGGAAAGCTTTCCAAGATTGAACCATGCTTCATGATTCATAGGTTCTTTGCGCAATGCGCTCATCAAGAAGCTTCTTGCAATGGGGAGGGAATGGGAACCAAGTTTCATCAGCACCTCTGCAGTTGAAACAATGCTAGGGACATAATCTGGTTCCAACGACAAGGACAGCGAAAAGGAGACAAGAGCTTCCTTGTACAATGATTGAGCTTCAAATACCAAACCTGAAATTGTTTCATGGAAGGCAAAGACACAGTAAAATTTATGAGCACCACTTTATTTAGCCCTTTATGCCCTATTAAACAGAAAGCTTACCTGTCGTGTGCCAGCTTCTGGGAGAATAGAAGTGGATTGACTTGGCTTTGCCCAAACAAGTTTCTGCATCGGCCCATGAACCAAGTCTAGCATAAAGAAGGGCCAAATCCTGCCAAACTGAAATTTCCAGATTTCTTTCTTCTTGTGCCTGAAGAGGAAGGCAAAATAGATATCAGTACAAAATAGTGTTCCTCTCAGCTCGATATCTCTTAGAGAAACCTTTCACAATGAAGAGAAAGGGAAACCTACAGAGTAATAGCTTGAACAGCGTAGTTTACCAATGGAAGTCAAGCAAGATCCTTTATGGAGGTTGTCTATCAGCAACTCCAGGAAAATAACATTTCGAGCAGATGCGTATCAATGAAAGAAAAACCAAGATGACTTATATAACTGAGTTGAGTTACTATCATTCAAGGCAAACACTGCTTGCTTCCTAATGCAAGGACTACACATTTTTATACCTGATTCGTCCAGCTATCTATAAAAAACCATTATCAGAAATTGATCGTGGGAAGATGAGATTATCTCTTTTTGGAGGTGCATTGACTATATCGGAAAACTGTTGAGAATACACACCTCAGAGGTAACTCGTTTCACTTGATCTGAAGTCTTTGCTTCAATTTCCCTTTGAGCTTGAATCATAGCTAGCAAGATTCTGTAGGTTTCTATTGCCTGCTGGGGCTTTTCCCGAGTTATCTGAAGCACAGCTTTCAACCGAAGAAGTTCTAGTTGGTCCAACTTTCCAGCTTCATCCAAAGCAAAATCAACTACACTTTCAGCATCAATATATCGCTGCTCCGAAGAAAGTATGAGTGTTAATAGCTTGCAACATCTTCCGGAGTTTCCAGCTTCCGTGTCTGAGTAAATTAATGCACTCTCAAAAGCTGCCTCCAGATTTCTTTGAACAGCATTTTCTAGTGCAAGGTTGTACATTATTTCCGGATCGTCCTTTCCAGAAAGAACAGCATGATTTAGATAATTCAAAGACTCTCTCTGCAGTAGCATTCTTTCAGAATCAGAAACGGATAATCGCGCAGCATTACCATAGCAGATTCCAAGAAATTTATGGGCTTGACTCGAGAAATGCTTTGCACAAGTAGTACTGAGCTCAATGACTTCACGTGCAAATTTTACCCCATCATTTGCATGCTTCAAGCCTTGGGAACAAAGCTTTGCACCCAGCAAAAGGGAAGGAATGTGGGGCTTGTGCTTTGCTTCTGAAGAGCCCGAAATCTTCTTTAAAAGGTTCAATGCTGTATCATTATGTCCAGCAGCAGCATAGCATAGTGCCAGAAAGTACCATCTCTCTGCTCGAGTGTATACCCCAGGAAGGACCTGCTCATAATGAGTTGCTAATAATTCATACTGTCCGGTGACTGAGAGAGCATATGCTAGATGATTAATGATGTCACCATCCCAATCTATCTCACCAAATATCACCTTTCTCATGAGTAGCAGCAGCAAAAGGATGGCTTCTTCCATGTTACTTTTTGGGGCAGTCGGGGCCCATGATGGTATTTGAAGCGGAAGGCTAGCTTCAAGCCCACCATAAAGTAATATGGAAGCTAAGTCCTTCTGCACCGTGGCCAATTTCTGAGGATGCAGATTCCACGGTCTCATTAGAGCTCTGCGGTAAGCAGCGATGGCTTCATCAAGTAAGCCTGCCCTTATCCAAAGATCAGGCTGCAACTCTAGAGCTTTGTGAAATATCTCCTGCAATTTGCAATCATCAGCAATCCCCTCACGCATTCCATTAGGCAGTGCTGACTCAACTATGTCCAAAATTATCTTGCATTCCTTTGCAGCCTCTGGTGGAAGGGGAAGTATATAGTTATTCTGAACAATTATAGGAAAAAATAAAGTCTATCTCCATCTATACACAGTGGGATCATATAATTACAGAGATTATTGCAGCTACACAAACTCAATCACGTCTAATGAAACATCCTATAAATTACTAAACTGCACAACTTATTTAATCATGTAATAAATAAATAAATAAATAAGAGGAAGGTCCAGGACTATCAATGCTTAATGCATCCAAGAGTTCTGTAGTCTGAGCTGGAAACAGATACAGCTTCTTGAATAGACTTGAAGATACAGTAACGACATAGAAAAAGGAAAGGAAAATGAAAATGCAATACCTATATAACGCCCAAGTCCTTCCAGAGATCTAGCTTTGAGCAAGATTGCTTCGAGAAGCAGGCTCACGGAATGTAATGACAAAACATTTACAGGAACATTATCACCTCTCGAACGGGGTTTTCTTTGGCGGGTTCTCTCTGTAATAGCCTTTTTCATCCGTGGGGTTAAGGCTTTGATGTCGATGCCCTGAAATACCTGGAGGGCAGCATCATAATTTCCTCTTTGATATTCTAGTCTGCCCAACAAAGCCCTCGCTTCCTGAAGCAAAACAGACGAAGGAAAATTCAATCCAATCATTGAAAATTAATATACCCACGACCGGTCATCGGGTTAAAGTGATCTAGAATTATGAATAATTCACCTCATAATTCAAGGAGAGAGCTTCTTTAAGAGTAGATTCGACTTCATCAACTTGGGTATCGTCGAATTTAGATTCCCAGTCGCCAGTCCTCGACGAAAGACCGCTTGCGGAGAAATCCCTCGTGGCTAAGGACTGCGGCGACTGGGGCGGATCCTCCATTTTGAACTGCTCTCCGGAGCAAGCGCACAACATAACTTCGCCTCGGAGAAAAAACAAGCGCGAATTCAAACGGTACGAGAGGGGGGGAAACGAGGGAACAGCGTCACTTCTCCAAGTGCTCTTCTTTCATGGTCGAAACCTTCAGCGGAAGCGGGACAGAACACTGTCAACAATGCAAATTGTAAGCAAGAATATCTCCAGAATCAGCCCAAATGCAATTCAATTCACGGCATAGCATTTGCGGATAGTTCAACATAACGACCGCTAAAAGCAATAGCAAGCAGCTGTAAAATGCCGCCAGAAAAGCAGTAAAGCGCCTTTCGCAACTAAGCAAAAAAACTTAAACCCACGGTCGAAACGCACATTCCGTCAGGAAAAGCAGAAAAACTCAGATCCCCCGAAGCAAAGCAGACCGGAACAAATTCAAAAGCCCAAAAACAAGAAAACCCGAAAAGCCAAAAATCGAAGACGACGCGGGCACCACCCTTTTTTCCCCATATTCGAATTGTCACGGCAACAGAAAATTACAGTGGCAAGGACGAACGCAAAGAGACAAGGCAAAAAAAAGCCGAGCGTGAAAACGGCGAGACGAGGCCATCGGAGGACTCACACAGAGAGGAGAGGGAAAACCGCGAATCCCGAAGCGGGGACCCCGCAGGCGTCGCCGTCCGTGAAGATGGGAATGCGACGGCTCCGACGGCGACGCGTCCGAGGGAGACTGCGGTGGACGTGGAAGGCAGCGACGACGACGAGGAAGACAAAAAAAGCGGGGACTGGATTTACGAGGAGCGGGAGCGGGAGAGGGGTGAAGTGGGGGGGTGATGGTGATTTGGGGAACGACGTTTCGTTGTCTTGCTGTGCAAATTTGACTCTGAGAGAGTGAGATACAGAGGGAGAGAGAGAGAGGGATGGGGTCTATGTGATGGTGATAGGGGGAAGGCTGAAGGCATGAGCTGGTTGTTGCAGAGAGGGCTGGCCAGGGAGGGGGGGTGCACCTTTGAAATTGGAGGAGAGAGAAACAGATTCTCTCTCTTTCTCTCTCTCTCTCCTGCCGTTTTTTGAATTTCTTGGTTTAGCTTTGTCTCCGTGCAATTTCTATGCTCCAATTTTACCGGAGAGTAGTTCAACAATCTAAGATGATATTGTTTGGGTTAATACCCTGAAAAATTCCAAACTGGTATACATATGATAAATTTACCACAAATTATTTTTTGACCATGAAAAACTCTAAACTAGTACTTACCCCAACCGACCATAAAAAATCACAAACTGATATAGTTATGACAAATTTACTCCAAACTAATTTATTCGATTGCCAAAAATCACAAACTTGTACATTTGTAACAAATATACTCCATGTTAAATTAAATTAATATCACAAAAAAATCACAAAAATTGTAAAGTGTGAAAATCTCAAATTGGTCTACCAATTAACTGTCACATGTCGTTTTACTTAATAATTTGACAATAAAATTTGATGGAAACTAATAGAGGGTAAATTTGTCACAAATGTACCAGTTTGTGGTAAATTTGTCAAAGGTGTATCAGTTTAAGATTTTTTGCGGTTAAAAAATTAATTTGGGGTAAATTTGTCACACGTTTACCAATTTGGGGTTTTTCAGAGTATTAACCCTATTTGTTTTGATAGCTAAAGAACAAGTTACCAAAAACCTGAAAATATACCTATATATATATATATATTTACATTTAACATTTTTATATCAAAAATAAAAAATATGCCTAGTGTAAAACAGTTACACTAAATTTTAAGACATTTACCCTCCATTAAGATTTCGTCTTATAATTTTTCAGTTGGAAAGATGTCGTTTTTATTTCACTTACGCCACATTAGTTTCTGGTCAATACTATTTGCTTTTTAGCATCCATGTAAGTAGATTTTTAATGATGCATTGACAAAATTTTGATAAAATGTAAATATGTCATACAGGTATAAATTTGGATTTTTGGTATCATGAGAAAAAGTTTATGGTAAATGTGTTACATTGAGCATAGTTTTGGGTTTTAGTGGTTTTTTTCCCTTAATGGTATGCTTAATAATGGGGAGTAATTTCAACTGTGTACAATTTGTTGGTCCGAAGATTCGATCTCCGAATCATATTCCATCTCTCGTCGATGTCAAGGTATAGCTCGAGTCGACTGATTTACACAGCTGTTGAAATTCCACTCGAGGTGGATTAGGTGTTAAGTTTTTTGCCCTAGCTTGATCTGACTATAAACTTGACATTTTTTGGCTCAACTTAACTCCGATCTGCTTATAAATGAAGTCAGGCTTGAGCTTGAGTGTAAATTTTTGTATCTATCATTACAACTAATAAAAACTCGAGTAGATTCTTGAGTTTAGTGAGCTAAACACTGACGTGCTAAAATTCATTGCGAGAAGATATTTGAGTAGCTTGAACTCACTAGAAAATAAGAGCGTCAATTTCAAATAATCATTGAATTGTACCGAACTCACTTGCAAGTGGATTTACTCGATTTCGCCCTCGTTTCCAAATAAATGGGGTCTCCTGTTTGGGAGCTCGTGTACCAAGGCCATTTTTGTGTGAGATTTTACAAATTATTATCTCATTAATATCATGAGAAAAAAATACTTTTTGCACTAAAACTTGAATGGATATATGTTATAGAATTATTTTAACTAATTTAAAGGTCGCATTGACTACGTAAATTCTTTTTAAACTATGGATAAACTTAAAAGGAATTTCTCTTTTTTTGCCATGGTACAACTTATTTGCAAAAGAAAATGTAATCATTTTCATGTCTATAAGAATATAGGAGTAAAGGACCAGCTTGTGCCACGTGTCAAATATTTTCAAAATGGGCAGGTATTACGTAAGCCATTACCCCAACGAACTCGACGTTTCTTATGTTAGAGTTGACTTTTCGTACCATTGGTTGCGTTGAATAAAAGATAATATCCGACAATTAAAACTATAGAAAACCCTAGACATCTTAAAATGCCAATAATATATTGGGATAATGACACGAGCAATTTATGAACTTTGGCTCACTATGTAATTTGATTTCTAAACTTTTAATTTGTTCGGTATAGCCTTGAATTTTAACCCACCGTGCAATGTAATCTATAAACTTTTAATTTGTTCAAAGTAGCCGTTAAACTTTTTGTACATGTTCAATATAGTCCATTAACTATATGAAAATATTTAATGTAATCTTTCCACTAATTCAAGACTAGAGAGTACATTCAACATTATCATGTAATTGAGAAATTGTATAAACACGTATCAAAAGTTTAGGGTAAAAAGGTTCATGGATCATATTAAACAAATTAAAAGTTCAGGAATTATATTACATGTGTTCATAGACCAAATTGCACATTAACCCAAAGTTCAGAGACTACTTGTATTATTTTTCCTCATATATTATCCTCCAAAATAGCCATTGCATAAAAGTGAGATTTCAAATGCTAAAAAGGCTTCGACCAAAAAAATGCTAAAAAGGCATTAACAAATACAATTCAATATTAACCTAATCAATCATCTTCCTATTTCCTAAAAAAAATTGCAGGTGTATATATGTGTGTGTGTGTGTGTATGTATGTCAATTACATCTCATTAAAGATTTTTTTTTTCCAAATTTCCAATATTCAAGTGCCTCATCCATTTCGAAATCCTACTGATGCACAATTTCTCTCAACTACGTTAATTAAAAAACATAAATGATGGAAGCGAATGGTCATTTTTATTTTCGATATAAGTGAAATGTTATGTATTGACCTCATGGTTAATATGGAAAAAGAAAAGGAAGTCATATGCAAGTTCTATATATCAGTGTTATATGTTTCGAAAAGTTTCGTGTAATTTTTATTAACAAAGGCCCAAATGCACGAGCCGTAAAATTTGAAAAGGAAAGTAAAAAAATGGAAAGGAAGACTGATACTTAAAGAGATCCTTCGGCTATAAGAAAACTACAAAGTACTTGACCGCTTTTTAATTATTGGATTCGAGAATGAAGCAGCATCCCCGATAGTTCTGGCCATGATTATATCGTGTGAAGACATTCTCCAAACAATGAGGCGAAATTGATGGTGTACTGAAGCTAAATTTGGCTTTTTTGACATGATTAAAGGTGGGATTGGATGGATTTAGTTACCACAAATCATTCCTTGTGTTGTTGCTTTTTTGACTAATCTCATCGCTTTTTTTTTTTTGGTGGAAAATCTTATCGCTTTTTTCATTCGACCCCTTTTTTGGGCTTTTGACTCTTTTGTAACACTTATTCGATCTTGGATTATCCGCACGGTGCTCAAGAACACCCCCGCCACTACAAAGTCAAAAAGGCACTGCGGTGACGTCATTTTTCATTAACTTTAGATTAAAAAAAAAGCAAAATCCAAGTTGATATACATTGAAAAGATAGAAAAAAAAAATCAATAGCAACAAAAAATATTTAATCAATAAGAAACGCGATCGTTAATGTCATCTCTTAACTTTTAATTTATTTAAAATGATTTCTGAACTTTAGATAAATATGCATGTGACATTGAATTTTAAATCAATGTACAATGTGGCCTTGAATTTTAATGTGACTTATGAACTTTTGAACCATATGAAAATATTCAATATTGTCATTCATTTAATTCAAGTTCGGGAAATAAACCGAAAGTGTACAAAAAATTCATGCAAATTGAAAATTCATGAACCACATTACATATTAAGTTAAAAGTTTATAAATCATATTGAATAAATTAAAAATTCAAGCCCACATTATATATTGAGTTAAAATTTATGAATTATTTATGTCATTTACTAGAGAGATCAATTCATACTTCTAAAAATGTCGTATGATAGTGCATTTTGTGACATTGTCGTCATCACAAAATGTGATATTTGATAATTATTTTTAAAGGTTTTTTATGAGCAATCGGGATTTGTCTTTTATGATTCAACCATCACCCTTTTTTTAGGGATTGGATTTTCAGGGTATTTGTAGCCCCCCCCCCCAACCAAAAAAATCACAGGAAAAAAAATCGTTTCTAAAACGGTAGGCATTGAATAACAAACATAGTCAACTTAGCTGTCTTCGACCAAAAAAGAAGAAGAAGCAGAAAAACTTAGCTGTCTGTCATGGCCTTGTGCTTTCTTGTTTTTCTTGGATGAATTACAAAGGTCGATTGCTGGTATGCACGCGATCTTGTGATGCGAAAGCACGTGTCTTTATCTTGCCGTCGATTTGCTGAATTGCGAGCGGGAATGCTTTCTTAGCGGCTGTTCGAGTTCGAAAGAGGTTGCTTTTTGACTTTATGGTGAGGACACTCCTTTTAAAACAATAGATTTCGGTCGAACTGACTTTACCCTTTTTTTTTATAGCTTTTTGTCTTGTTGCATCGATTCTATTGGATATATTAATAAAATTTTAAATTTTAACTTTTACTTAATCAAAATGTTGCAATTTGCGCACTTTAACTTATTTAATCGAGAGATATCCGATATATAGAGATATATATATATATATATATATATATATATATATATATATATATATATTTCATTTTAAATTTGAATAATACTGAACAAATGGGTATCGAAATAAACACATTTTAATATACAAAAAAGTCATTTAGCATTTCCCGACATTTTGGAATCTAATTTTTTTTCAATAATTTAGGAGCAAACACCAAAAGTGTTTTTTATTCAATTTCGTGCCGGATAATCCTAGCCTATTCTTTATTAGGTGATGTCATAAAATTGACTTTTCGGCTTGCTTTTCACGAAGTTAAGACCTGCGTGCGTAAATTGTAAATGGTCCAGTGTAATTATTTCTGGGCACCTTTCTCTTTCCTGTAAACGGGAATCACATCCATCAAGAAATAAGTTCACACTAGGGAGAATGTGGGAAGCAAGCTACCGAAAGGTCCACGTGAAAAGTTAACAACCTAAAATAGGGCATGAAAGAACATAAAGTGGAAAGATCAGCCGGGACACGTGGCATAATCACACTAGTTTTCCTCGAGAACTTTGATGCTTTTTTTCTTTTGGAGGGCCAGGAGATAATAAAGAGACGTGTGTGGAGCAGAGGCTCAATTAGCTAACGGTTGTAATTAGAGCTGTTTGCATATAATTATTGGGATTTGAACGAATGGCCTTCAGCTTCTGAGCTGAAATTTTTTGACTTCCAATCGACTGAGGTTAATTCAGGCAATTTGAGTTAAATAATAATTCACAACCATTTAATGTCATATTTTATGATGTCTTATTAGCAAGTTTTTTAGGCTTATCATGTGCCGTTTTCCAAATGAAAGAAGATTTTCCCTTGAGAAGTATATAGCCAATTCCTTATGTGTACCCATTTCTTTGCTAATTTCTTTCTTAAAATTACAAAAGGTTTTATGGAGTGCGTCGTTGGAATAACGCATGTTGAACATGCTTTTCAACAAGAATAATAACTCCTATCAAAACCACAAGTCATCTATCCAACCATTCACAGGGAAGAAATTTGTCTTCCACCAATGTTTGTCATTGTGGTTATTGAGCTGAACAAGTTTAATAAGAGCTGGTAATATGGAAAAAAAAGATATCATGTTTTCTATATTGGTGTTATGTATTTGGAAAAGTTTCGTGTAATTTTTATCAATAAAGGCCAAAATGCACGAGCCGTAAATTTTGAAAAGGGAAGTGAAAAAGTGGAAAGTAAAACCGATACTTAAAGAGATTCTTCGGCTGTAAGAAAACTAAAAGCACTTGACCACTTTTTAATTATTGGATTCAAGAAGGAAGCAGCATCCTTGATAGTTCTGGCCATGATTATATCGTGTGAAGACATTCTCCAAACAATGAGGCGAGATCGATGGCGTGCTGAGGCTAAATTTGGCTTTTTTGACATGATTAAAGGTGAGATTGAATGGATTTAGTTACCACAAATCATTGCTTACGTTGTTGCTTTTTTGACTAATCTCATCATTTTGTCATTCGACCATTTTTTGGGCTTTTGACTCTTTTCTAACACTAATTCGACCTTGAATCAACCCCGCGGTGCTCAAGAACACCCCCTCTAATATAAAGTCAAAAAGGAGTTGCCGTGACGTCATTATTCGTTAACTCCGGATCCAAAAAAAATTGCATAATCCAAGCTGTTGTATATTGAAAAAAGAAGCGATAATGACATAAATAGCCTCTCAACTTTAACTCGATAAGTAATACGGTCCATAAATTTAGTCCAATATACAATATGATCTTTGAAGTTTCGATTTATTTAGTGTGGTCCATAAACTTATTCAACTCAATTCCCAAATCATATGAAAATATTTAATATTGTCATTCATTTAATTCAACTTTAAGAATTATATTAATTATTTTAATATAATTTATGGACTAAATTGAACATACACAAAAAAATTCAGGGACTATGTCGAACAAATTGAACAACATTATATATTAGGCTAAAGTTTATGGATCACATGGAATAAATTAAAAATTCATTAACCGCATTGAATATTTAGTCAAAGTTCATGAATTATTCATGTCATTCATTAGAGAGATCAATTCATCACAACATGCGGTACGTGATAATTATCTTTTATGATTCAATGGTTGTTTTTATTTATTTATTTATTTATTTCTTAATGATTGGATTGTCGGAGTATTTGTAGGTCCCCTCCACCCAAAAAAAAAAAAATTTTGTTTCTAAAACAGTGGGCATTGAATAACATTCATAGTCAACTTAGCTATCTTCGACCAAAAAATAAAAACTTAGCTGTCCGTCATGGCCTCGTGGTTTTTTTTTTCTTGGATGAATTACGAAGATTGGTTGCTGGCATGCACGCGATCTTGGGATGTGAAGCACGTGTCTTTATCTTGCCGTTGCTTTGCTAATTTGCAAGCGGGAATGCTTTGTTAGCAGCCTGTTCGAGTTCGAAAGAGATTGCTTTTTGACTTTACAGCGAGAACACTCTTTAAAACAAAAGATTTCATTCGAATTGATTTTACCATTTTTGTTTTTTTTATAGCTTTTTATCTTGTTGCATTGATCCATTTGGATATATTGATTAACTTTTACATTTTAACTTTTATTTAATGAAAATATTGCGACTCGTGCATTTTTAACTTGTTTAATCCAGAGACATCCGAAATTTTCATAATATGTAAATGTTCATACATAGAGAGTAATAAATATTTTTTCATAAGTTTTCAAAAGTTCAAGTGACATATAAAAACGGGCCCTTCAAATATGCAAATATTAAAATCCGGAAAAAGTCATTTAGCATTTTTCCATGAGTTTTTGGAATTTAATTTTTTTTTCAATAATTTGGGAGCGAACATAAAAAGTGCTTTTTTATTCAATTTCGTGCCAAATAATCCTACTCCATCCTTTATGAGGTGACGTCATGAATTTACTTTTGGCATGCTTTTCAGTTTTTCTTTTTTCCTTTTTGTTAGGCATGCTTTTCAGATTTCGCGAAGTTATGCGTAAATTGTAAATGGTCCAACGTAATTATTTCTGGGCACCCTTCTCTTTACTGCAAACGGGAATCACATCATCAATAAATAAGTTCGCCACAAAAAAATAAAAAAATAAATGGGAGAAGCTAGCTACCGAAAGGTCCACATGAAAAGTCAACAACATAAAATAAGGCGTGAAAGAAAATAAAGTAGAAAGATGAATAGGGACACGTGGCATAATCACACTGGTTTTCCTCAAGAATTTTGATGCACTTTTTTTTTGTGGGGTGCCAGGAGATTATCGAGAGATGTGTGTAAAGCAGAGCCTCGATTGGCTGACGATTGTGGTTCAGAGCCATTTGCATATATAATTATTTGAAATGATGACCTCTAGTTTCTAAATCAAAATTTCTTGGCGTCTCAATCGACTAAGGTTAGCCCCGGCAATTTGATTTAAATTATAACTCACAACGATCAACGTCATATTTTATGAGGTCTCACTAATAAGTTTTTTAGGCTTATTGTGCGTTGCTTTCCAAATGAAAAAAAGGTTTTCCCTTGAGAAATATATATCAAATTTCTTATGTGTATCCATTTCTTTGCTAAGATTCTTTCTTAAAATTACAAAAGGTTTTACGGAGTGCATTGTCAGAAAAGTAGAAAAGTAGAAAGCTATCGGGATTTGTGAAAATTATATGTTGCTTTCTTAATCTTTTAATATGTAATTACAACCCAATACAAGAAGTCTAAATGTATAAGGAAAGATATATATATATATATATATATATATATATATAAATATATATATTATCCCAAAAAGATATACATAATATCAAAAAAATATTTCCCACGATCAAGAACAATCGAGATCAATTAATATTAGCGACAATAACTTCAACACTTCCTGTTCGCAAAATTCTAAACGCAAGTGCACGTGTCGAACAAGTAATATAATGATGAGAAAAAATATCGTCCTACGGAGATCGATGATTAATAAATCAATTAAATACTAAAATAGACTAATTCTAAATTTATCTAACAAATCAAAATATAATTAAGAATAAATTAAAAACGAAATTTGTAGACTAAATGCAGTAAATCAATTAGATAAATATGTTAGAGCATTCGATTTCACCATGACCACTAGATATGAATTTCAGATTATTATGAATACAAGAACGATATCAAACATGTGATAGCGGAATTTCCTAATCTATTTACTATCATTTCTCTAGGTATAGCAAACCTACTCAGTTTATTAATTCACTATATCTCTATGTGAATTAAAATAAACATGAATGCATTAAAAACTATTAATATTCCCGGCTTACAATGAGTCTTTTGGATTATCTTATCACCGAAAGCTACACAAATAATGTGATATATCTCTATGCACGTTTAATTCATGGTTATATATTATAATGAGCAATTGCATATTATCATTTTTCAGTCTCAAACATGCACATCAGATCATTCAAGTGGTGGCCAGTCACTCAAAAGCATTACGTACAATAAAATATAACTCACATGAATGAAATCAATTGTAGAACATAAAAATCATGAAATTCACATCATCATGGTTAGGCTACATCGTAGCCCTAACAAAAGAAAATTAGAACATAGTAGAAGAATAAATAAAAATATAAATCAAACCCAGCATCTTGAATCAAAGAGCAAGAATTCTGTCACCACTTTTGTTTTCTCTTCAAAATACTTGAAAAAACTATCAGAACAATAAAAAACGATATAACTCAAAAAACCTGACTACTCTATCTCTTTCCTATTTATAGGAGATCCAAAATATCTATCTCCCAACGCTTGCAGATAATATTAGGGAACAAAATCAAGAATTTCCTGATTTGATATCCATCTTCCACTGCTGCTTTTATTTGAATTCCTGATATTTGCCATTCTTTTCCTTATCTTCTCCATATCTCATTATTCTGCATAAACAAGGAAAATTCAAATAATTAGAAGGAAATCCAAATATTTTCTCATGGATAATGCATTAATTGTTGCCTAAAATAGGTAAAATAACTCTATTTTTATAGAGTTATCAAACCCCAAACTTTACATTTTGCTAGTCCTCGAGCAAAAGTAAAACATAACACATACTCAACCTAACAACCTTCTCTATGACAATTTTCCATAATTGCTCAAATTCACAATTCAAAGAAAAACACAAATTTCATCCAAACATTGAAATTGATTTATAAGTTAAGACCAATTCTAACTATATGATCCAAGTGTGTGTGTGAGAGTCCTCATCTTTTTTGAATTATATGCAATCCAGATAAATTCACATTGACATGTAATCTCTAAAAAATTCTCAATAATTATGACCAAATCTCATAGGTTTGCTTTTCATTCCTCTCTCTACTAATGTAAGTTAATTATCCAACCAAAAATCAATAGGACTTTTCTCGGGTTGTAATGTAAGGCTGGGCTAAAGGTGAGATAACGGAAATTTTAAGCTCAAATCACCCATCAACACGTTGATTTCTAGGATCTAATTAGAGCCAATGTCACTGTCCAATTTCACTCCTTTAAGATAATTTTTCTGCCACCATATATCACCATTCATTTTTTTTTTCTTTTCCTTTTTCTTTTCTCTTTTTCTTTTCTTTTTTTTTGAATTGCTTTATGGTAGAGTTTCTTCCAAAGTCCCTCCTAATATAACATGAAAATTTCCAACCCATTGAGTATCCAAAAGGCTCACTCAATTGAAAGTTGGATAGGGAACCATAAAAGCAAAATTTTTTTTTGACAATACACCCCAAACAACCATTGTAATCACTTTTTTTTTTTTTCATACTCCATCATTCCTCCCAAATTTCTATCAAGCTCAAATAATTTTTTATCTCAAAAGAAAATCAACGTGTTCATAGGGCATGGGACAAGGATATAATTTGATAATGGCTAGGCTAAATATATATGGGTGCCAATGAAAAATTGGGTAATAATTAAGGCTCAAAGGGGTGACTAGGGATAAATAAATAGGGTTAGCTTGAAAGGCTCAATCGATCCAAAAATTACCTAAATCATTTTCTTAGTTAGATTTAGCTTAGGATTTCGCCTCAAGAGAAAATCAAACAAATTCTAAGATTTGGGTGAAATCCAAGAAAATCACATACTTCACATGAATGTTCTCTAGATTTACACACAATTCAAAAATTAAGGACTTTTAGTGCTCAGTAAGTGGATCAACATAATCAGAATTAAGATTAACTCACATATCAATTGCAAGTTTATATAAAATTTAAATTTTTCTAAGAATCATAAAAATTCACAACCAGGAAAGCAATCATGAAAAAAAATTTTTATCCAAAAAATAAATTTGTCTCCCCCCCAAACTTGAATGAAGCAGTGTCCTCAATGCGAAAAATAGAATAGGAAAAAGAAAACTCCCCTGATTGTAAGATAAGTCCATAGATAACCTTGATGATTAAACTCTTGAAAGGTGCTCCCTAAAAAATTAACTTGGATAAAACAGAGAAAAGTTAATCTTTTTTTTTTTTTCCTTTTTTGAAAGACATAAACTTAACAATTAAAAAAAAAACATAATTAAAATGCTTGGGTTGCCTCCCAAGAAGCGCTTGCTTTATAGTTTTCAGTCAAACTATCTCAAATGTCGCTATTTTGGAGGATGAAGTTCAATGGTGGTCTTCTGCTTGTTGTAACCACCTTCAAAGTAGGGTTTCAAACGTTGACCATTCACTTTGAATGTGCCCTCAATGTCATGCGCAACTTGAACTGTTCCATATGGGAATACCTGTAAAAGGATCAGACCATCGAGACCGCAACTTTCCTGGAAAAAGTTTAAGACGAGAGTTATAAAGTAAGACTTTTTGACCAATTTTAAACTCTCTTCTGAATATGTGCTTGTCATGCCATCTTTTTGTACGCTTCTTGTACAACTTAGAATTTTCATAGGCCTCATTGCGAAATTTTTCCAATTTATTCAGCTACAATAATCTTTCTTCACCTGTAGACTGCATATCAAAATTCAGAAATTTCAATGCCCAATATGCTTTATGCTCTAATTCCACTGGTAAGTGACAAGCTTTTCCAAACACTAGCCTAAAAGGAGACATCCCGATTGGAGTTTTGAACGCTGTCCTATAGGCCCAAAGTGTATCATCAAGTTTTATTGACCAATATTTCCTAGAGGCATTCACTGTTTTTTCTAAAATTCTCTTGATTTCCCTATTTGAAATCTCTACTTGACCACTAGTCTGAGGATGATAAGGAGTTGCAACTTTATGTGTGACACCGTACTTACTCAAAAGTGCTTCAAATTGTTTGTTATAAAAATGTGTCCCCCTATCACTTATGATTGTCTTATGAGTGCCGAATCGGGTAAAAATATTCTTCTTCAAAAATTTAACCACAATCTTAGCATTATTAGTTGGTAATGCTACAGCTTCTACCCACTTAGACACATACTCCACAGCCACTAAAATGTATAAATTTCCATAAGAAGGTGTGAAGGGTCCCATAAAATCAATACCCCAAACATCAAATAATTCACACACAATAATGTTGTTTAAAGGCATCTCATTTTTTCTTGAAATATTTCAAGTTCTCTGACACCTATCACATGAAGCTACATAGGAGTATGTATCTTTAAAAAGTGTGGGCCAATAAAATCTAGATTGTAAAATCTTAGCTGCAGTTTTGGTGGCACCAAAATGGCCACTCGCCTCTCCATCATGACAATGATGTAGAATGTTTGCCTTCTCTTCATCTGGAACACATCTCCTTATGATCTGGTCTACACATACTTTAAACAAGAAAGGTTCTTCCAAAAATAATATTTAATATCAGAAAAGAATTTTTTCTTCTGTTGATATGATAATTCAGGAGGAAGAACATTACTTACCAAATAATTTACAAAGTCGGCATACTAGGGAATTTTTGAGGACTTGATGGAAAAAATTTTCTCATCAGGGAACTCTTCCAAAATTGGACTTACCTCTTCCTTTGAATTTGAAATTCTTGATAAGTAGTCTGCAATTAGATTTTCAGTCCCCTTCTTATCTTTGATTTCCAAATCAAATTCTTGCAGTAATAGAATCCACCTGATCAACCTGGGTTTTGATTCTTTCTTTTCTAGCAGATACTTAAGAGCAGAGTGGTCAGAATAAACTATAACTTTTGAGCCAATTAAATAAGAACGAAATTTATCAAAAGCAAATACTACCGCCAAAAGTTCCTTTTCTGTTGTTGAATAATTCAATTGTGCACCTAACAAGGTTCGACTGGCATAGTATATGGTTTGAAAAATTTTATTCTTCCTTTGTCCCAAAACAGCTCCTACTGCAGAATCGCTAGCATCACACATCAGCTCAAAAGGTAAATCCCAATTTAGTGTTGCCATAATTGGTGCTGATATTAACTTCTCCTTTAAAGTGTTAAAAGCCTGCATGCATTCAACAGAAAAATTAAAAGGAGCATATTTTTCCAAAAGATTAGAAAGAGGTTTAGCAATTTTTGAAAAATCTTTTATAAATCGCCTATAAAATCCTGCATGCCCCAAAAATCCTCTGATAAGTTTCACAGATGTTGGTGGAGGTAATTTTGCAATGACTTCCACTTTGGCTCGATTGACTTCTATTCCATTTCGAGAAATTTTATACCCGAGCACTATTCCTTCCTGCACCATAAAGTGACACTTCTCCCAATTCAAAACAAGGTTAGTCTTCTCACATCTTTGTAAGACCAAAGCCAAATTATTTAAACAAGAATCAAATGATAGGCCAAAAACGGAAAAATCATCCATGAAAATCTCAATATATTTTTCAACCATATCAGAAAAAGTAGACATCATGCATCTCTGAAAAGTAGCTGGTGCATTACAAAGACCAAATGGCATTCTTCTAAAAGCAAAAGTACCATAGGGACAAGTGAAAGTGGTTTTCTCTTGATCTTCTGGTGTAATAGGAATTTGATTATACCCTGAATATCCATCCAAAAAGCAATAAAACTCATGCCCTGCGAGTCTTTCTAACATCTGATCAATAAATGGTAAAGGAAAGTGATATTTTCTAGTGGCATCATTCAATTTTCTGTAATCCATACATACACGCCACCCAGTAACTGTTCTAGTTGGAATCAATTCATTGTTGTCATTTTTTTGAACAGTCATACCACCTTTCTTTGGCACAACTTGTACAGGACTTACCCAAGAACTATCAGAGATAGGATAGATGATACCTGCATCAAGTAGCTTAATTACCTCAGCTTTCACTACTTCTTGCATCTTCGGGTTCAAACGCCTCTGAGGTTGGATAGTGGGTTTATATTGCTCCTCTATCAAAATTTTGTGCATGCAAATTGAAGGACTAATTCCTTTGATATCAGCTATTTTCCATCCAATTGCACCCTTATGCTCTCTTAATACTCTGAGCAATTTCTCTTCCATCAAATCTGTCAAAGAAGAAGATATAATTACTGGTAGAGAAGAAATTCCATCTAAATAAGCATATTTCAAATGAGAAGGTAAGGGTTTGAGTTCAAGAAGTGGAGGCTCTTCAATTGATGATTTAGGCTTTGTTATGTGTTGTCCCAACTCCTCAAATTTAATTGCCTTTTGCCTTGAATATGGTGGAATTGTCTCCATGAAATTTGCGTACTCCTTTATCTCCTCATTCTGAATATCTTTGTCCCTTGGTTGAATCAGACATGTTTCAAGTGGATCTTCAAAAATATTTTCCTGAAAAACCTTATTCACCAACTTGTCAATTATCTCAACTCTAAAACAAGAATTATCATCAGATGGATATTTCATTGCTTTAAAAACATTAAATGAAACAAGATCATCTTGAACTCTAAGGATCAACTTCCCTTGTTGTACATCAATAAGAGCTCTTCTTGTTGCTAGAAAATGTCGACCTAAGATAAGTGATACCTCAAAATCTTCCTCCATGTCAAGAACTATAAAATCTACAGAAAAGATAAATTTGTCAACTTTTACCAAAACATCTTCCACAATACCTCTCGGATATTTAATTGATCGATCAGCCAATTGAAGTGACACTGTAGTTGCTTTTACCTCGCCCAATCCTAATTTCTTGAAAACAGAATAAGTCATCAGATTAATACTTGCACCTAAATCACATAATGCTTTTTCAAAGTAAGAATCTCCAATAGTGCAAGGAATAGTAAAACTCCCTGGATCTTTTAATTTCGGAGGCAATTTGTTTTGTAAGATGGCCGAACACTCCTCATTTAACTTCACAGTTTCATAATCCTCCAGTTTTCTTTTGTTTGCCAAAATCTCCTTCAAAAATTTTGCATAACTAGGCATTTGCGCTAAAGCATCTGCAAAGGAATGTTAATATGCAATTTTTTAAATACATCAAGAAATTTAGAAAATTGCTAATCTATTTTGTGCTGCTGGAGTCGCTGAGGGAATGGAATTGGCGGCACATATGGCTTGGGATTATCTGGAAAAAGTTTACTCTTGCTTGTCTCATTTGATTGTTTATTATCCACATCTTCCTTGTCTTTGAAAATTTCTTCTTCTCCCACTTGTTTACCACTTCTCAGGGTAATAGCCTTTATGTTTTCAATTGGATTTTTCTCTGTGTTGCTCGGCAAAGAACCCTGTTGTCTCCCTGACATCATGCTTGCTAATTGACCCACTTGCATCTCCAGATTTCTGATTGAAGCCTCTTGATTTTGAAATCTCACATCCGTGCTTTTGATGAAGTCATGAGTCGTGTTAGCAAGTTTGGTAACTATATCTTCCAAATTTGACTTTGTCTCTTCTGATTGTTTGAATCCCGGTGGTCTCGTCACATTCTAATTATTCCATGAAAAATTTGGATGACTGCGCCATCCCGGATTGTACGTGTTGGAGTAGGGATTATTCTGTGACCTGTTAAAATTCCCAACAAAATTAGAATTTTCATGAGATTGTTTAAAAGTATTACCTACCTGACACTCTGTGCTAACATGTCCTCCACCACAAAAATCACATGTCAAATTCTGAATTTTCATGGCTGAAACACTCATATTATCAAGCTTTTTGTTGAGCGTTTCAAATTGTGCAGCAATTGCAGCAAAAGCATCCACTTCGTGAACTCCGCTAACTTTTCGCATTGGTAGTCTCTCAGTAGGCCATTGATAACTATTGGACGCCATCTCCTCTAATAAATTGTAGGCTTCTTCTGGTGTTTTATTATTTAGAGTTCCTCCTGCAGCTGCATCAATCATAGAACGAAGATTTGTACTAGAGCCATTATAAAAAGTTTGTACCTGCATCCATACGGGTAGTCCATGATGTGGGCATCTCCTAAGAAATTCTTTGAATCTTTCCCATGCTTCATATAATGATTCATTATCCATCTGCATAAAATTAGTAATATCGTTACGAATCTTCACAGACTTTGCAGGTGGAAAGAACTTACCGAGAAATTTCTGAGCCATATCATTCCATGTAGTAATTGATCCTGCAGGAAGAGAAGAAAGCCAACTCTTAGCTTTGTCTCTAAGAGAGAATGGAAATAATCTCAATCTAATAGCATCATCTGTAACTCCATTATATTTAATGGTGTCACATATTTCAAGAAAAGCATCGATGTGAGCGTTTGGATCATCGCTTGGTAGCCCACTGAATTGCACTGATTGTTGAAGCATCTGAATGAGTGACGGCTTGATCTCAAAGTTGTTTGCTTGAATTGCAGGTCTTCTGATACTTGATGTGGTGCCTTGAATTGTTGGCGCAGCATAATCTCTTAAGAGTCTATGTGGATTTTCATTCTCATCGTCTGCCATCTTAGTGTGATTTCTCTGTTCTCTCAGTCGCCTTTTGAATGTACACTCGATTTCTGGATCAAGTTCAACAAGTTCCCCTTGTTGGCTACGTGTCATAAACCGATGTACACCCTGAAAAATAAAACAAAACGAAAGCTAGATTAAACTTAGAATTATTTGGTATCAATATTAATTAGTATTAAACAAATGATCCCCGGCAACGGCGCAAAAAACTTGTTCGCAAAATTCTAAACACAAGTGCACGTGTCGAACAAGTAATATAATGATGAGAAAAAATATCGTTCCACGGAGATCGATGATTAATAAACCAATTAAATACTAAAATAGACTAATTCTAAAATTTATCTAACAAATCAAAATATAATTAAGAATAAATTAAAAACGAAATTTGTAGACTAAATGCAGTAAATCAATCAGATAAATATGTTAGAGCATTCGATTTCACCATAACCACTAGATATGAATTTCAGATTATTGTGAATACAAGAACGATATCAAACATGTGATAGCGGAATTTCCTAATCTATTTACTATCCTATCTCTAGGTATAGCAAACCTACTCGGTTTATTAATTCACTATATCTCTATGTGAATTAAAATAAACATGAATGCATTAAAAACTATTAATATTCCCGGCTTACAATGAGTCTTTTGGATCATTTTATCATCGAAAGCTACACAAATAACGTGATATATCTCTATTCACGTTTAATTCATGGTTATATATTATAATGAGCAATTGCATATTATCAATTGCATATTATCACTTTTCAGTCTCAAACATGCACATCAGATCATTCAAGTGGTGGCCAGTCACTCAAAAGCATTACGTACAATAAAATATAACTCACATGAATGAAATCAATTGTAAAACATAAAAATCATGAAATTCACATCATCATGGTTAGTCTACATCGTAGCCCTAACAAAAGAAAATTAGAACATAGTAGAAGAATAAATAAAAATATAAATCAAACCCAGCATCTTGAATCAAAGAGCAAGAATTCTGTCACCACTTTTGTCTTCTCTTCAAAATACTTGAAAAAACTCTCAGAACAATAAAAAACGATCTAAGTCAAAAAACCTGACTGCTCTCTCTCTTTCCTATTTATAGGAGATCCAAAATATCTATCTCCCAATGCTTGCAAATAACATTAGGGAACAAAATCAAGAATTTCCTGATTTGATATCCATCTTCCACTGTTGCTTTTATTTGAATTCCTGATATTTGCCATTCTTTTCTTTATCTTCTCCATATCTCATTATTCTGCATAAATAAGGAAAATTCAAATAATCAGAAGAAAATCCAAATATTTTCTCATAGATAATGCATTAATTGTTGCCTAAAATAGGTAAAATAACTCTATTTTTATAGAGTTATCACTTCCTCTCAAGCTTGATCGTCTATATACATCAAGGACACCTAGCTTCCTTAGTAGATACGAATGTTACATTCAACATAAAACCTTGGTAAAAATGTCTACGGGTTGCCCTGTTGTTCTTATTCCTCTTGTTCTGATCATCCACTCTAAATCTTATCTCAGATGAAGTGATAATAAACTTTTATGTGCTTTGTTCTTTCATGGAACACTGGGTTCATTACAAGTTTAAGTGCAGCATCATTATGACAAAATAAGACAGTGGGTTCTTTTACCCGTACGCCAAGGCCTTGAAGAAAGCTTCTTATCCAGACTATCTCACAGTTAGTCTTCGCTGTTGCTTGATATTTTGCCTCGGCGAATGATAAAGAAACGATTGATTGTTTCTCCGTCTTCCATGAAAGTAGAGAATCTCCCAATTTAACATAGAAACTTGTGATCGATTTTCTACTCTTGGAACAAGTAGCATAATCCATGTTACAGTACGTTGTCATCTCCATATTATTGTCTCAAGATAGCAATATTCCCAATCCAGGACACCCTTTCAAGTATTTTATGACCTTCAATATTGCATTCATGTGACTGTTTCGAAGCGTGTATAAAATGGCTAAGAATTTGTATTGCATACCAAATATTTGGCCGGGTCATGGTCAAATAAATAAGTTTTCCAATGAGTCTTTGATAAGCAGAAGGATCTTTAAGCAAATGATCCTTGTTTATGGGTGACAATCCTTTGTCATATTCAACTGTTGTCAACCTAATATTTTGCTTGATTGGAATAACATTTGGCTTAGATCCTAACAAACTTGCTTTTGATATAATTTCTAACACTAATTTCCGTTGGCTAAGATAGATGCCTTTATTTGACCGTGCAATTTCTATCACAAGGAAGTATTTGGGAGATCCGAAATCCTTAATATGAAATGTAGAATACATATACTTCTTAAATCTCTCAATGGCAAATGCATCATTTCCCATAACGAGTATATTGTCAACATATATAAGTAAGTAGATTGATGATGTACCTTGTTTCCATGTGAATAACCATAGTCATGCCTAGATTACTAGAACTTTGTAGTCGTAAGTGCATTAGTGAATTTGACATACCATTGACGAGAAGATTATTTGAGCTCATATAAAGATTTACGAAGACGACACACGCTATCCTCCCTTTTTCTGTGACATCCTGATGGAATATCCATATAATTTTTTTCTTTGAGATTGCCATGAAGAAAAGCATTATGGACGTTCATATGATGGAGAGGCCTATCGCGAATAATGGTAATGGAAAGAAAAGACCGCACTATGACTTCTTTGGTAATGGGAGAAAAAGTTGGCACGGAGGGACACTTAAGTGTCAAAAGTTAGGAAAGTGATACTTAAGTGCCAAAATTGGAGCAAAATGAATCACTTAAGTGCCATTCTGGCGAAAATCCGGCCAAAATGCTAACGTGGCGATTTTTCGGCAAAATAAGTGTAAAACAGCATCGTTTTGCACGCTGACATGGCTAGACAATATAAAAACGATGTCATTTTGATGCTGACATGGTAAAAAATTAATTAAATTAAATTTAAAAATAAATTTATTTAAAACATTTAAAAATAAAAAAAAATATTTTAAAAAAAAAATAAATAAGGGAAGGGGTGGCTGAGGGCTAAGCCCTCGCTACCATCAGGAAGAGCCGCAATGGAGGGGGGCCAAGGCCGGTGATCCCTGTCGACCGGCAGTGAGGGCCCGCGAGCCCTCACCCCCAATTTGGGCGAGGGTCGCAGCCCTTGCCTAGATCCGGCGGGGGTTGGCGTCCCTCGCCTGGTTGAGCCAAGGGCTGCGACCCTCGCCTAGATCGGGGGCGAGGGCTCGCTGGCCCTCGCCGCTGGTCGGCTGGCGACCCTGGCCGACCCTCCCCCCTCCATCGCCGATCCTTCCCAGCGGCGACGAGGGCTCGGCCCTCAACCGCCCCTTCCCCATTTTTTTAATTATTTATTATTTATTATTTATTAAATGTTTTAAATAAATTTAGTTTTAATTTTAATTTAATTAATTTTATATTAATTTTTTACCACGTTAGCATCAAAACGACGCCGTTTTGCAATTATTTCATCGGAAAATCGCCACGTCAGCATTTTGGCTGGATTTTCGCCAAAGTAGTACTTAAGTGATCCATTTTGCTTCGATTTTGGCACTTAAGTGTCATTTCGTGCCAAGTTTTGACACTTCAGGTGTTCGGCACTCTATAGTCAAATCCTTCCCTTTGCATGAATCTTTTCACAACTAATCTGGCTTTATAACATTCAGTGGACTTATTTGCTATGTATTTGATTTTGTAAACGAACAATATCCCAAGTTTTGTTTTCCATGAGACCTTTTAATTCATCATCCATAGCTCGTTGCCAGTGAGGATCCTTGGCAACTTCCTCATAAGATGAGGGTCCTTGGTGCTTAGAAATTCTACTAATGCAGCATCTATGTTTAGGGGATAGATGAGTGAAACTAACATAGGAAGAAATAGAATATTGTGTACCAATTTTCTCCAAGGAGGAACAAATGTAATCCGCTGTCCATGTTGGTGGTCGAATTGTGTGTCTTGATCGCTAAGGGTTAACTAGTACAGAGGGAACATCAACTTGTGAACCAATAGAAAGATTGTTCACTAGAATAGGAGATTTCGAAGATTCAGGTCTCTTAAATAGTGTTGATGAGGGATGACTGGATTCTCAATTATTCGTATACGGTGTAACTCATGTATTGACATCAAAAGGTGCTATAGGCAATATAACCTACAGAAGTATAATCATCGGTGCCTGTGGAGGATCATCTTTGTTCAAAAAAGGACGATGAGATGTAGCAAGATCGTCTTGTTGATATGAAGATAGCTCATCTTGGAAAGCGAAAGTATCTTCATGAAAGATGATAACTCTATTGACGAAGAATCTTCCAGTGGATGGATCAAGAACCAAATATCCCTTTTGAAGGGTAGGATATCCCATAAATACACACTGGAGGGCATGAGGACCCAATTTGTCCCGAGAACCCACGGTAGATATATAGCATAAACATCCAAAACCACGAAGGCGACAAATGTTTAGACGTTTCTCATACAATAACTCGAAATGAGTCATTCCATTGAGAATACAAGATGGCATTCGATTGATTAGGCAGGCTGTTGTGACCACATAGCCTCCCTAGAACATTTCTAGAATTGAGGCTTGATACTTAAGGGCTCAAGCAACTTCTAACCAATGATGGTGTTTTCTTTCTACAATCCCATTATATTGAGGAGTCTGGACACAAAAACTTTCATGAAGAATGCGAGCATTCATGATTAAAAAATTCACGATCATTATCGGTATGTATCCATTGCATGAATTTCTCAAGCTAATTTTTAATCATAATAAGAAAATTCTTTAGATGAGAAAATACTTGGGCCTTGGATTGAATAAGAAAAACCAAAGTTGCTCGAGTGTGATCATCCATAATTGTGAGAAAGAAGCGTGACCCATCATGATGTTTAGAGTGATATGGGCCCTAGATGTCCATGTGCAAAAGTGAGAAGGCTTGATTAGCATGTGATGTGCTTTGCGGAAAAGGGCATTTGACATTGCTTAGTTAATGGGCATATAGGCACTAGGGATGAGTAAAAGTGGCACTATGGCCTAGCCGTTGATGAGATTTATTATAACTGACATTACACAAGATGCTTTTATTGAAAGGAAAGTTATTTGGAAATGTTGTCTAGAAATAGAGCCCTTGGTAATTTCTACCCGAGCCAATCAATGTCCCAATCGAAGGGACCCAAAAGAGACATATATCAAAATAAAAAATGACCTAATAGGAGTTGTCTTCACAAATTTTAGACACGGAAATGAGATCAAATTTGAAATCAGGAATGAATAGGTCTTTTTTTGGTATGATGGAAGGGCTATGCTCAACATCCCCAATTTTAGCAACCGGAGTATCACTTGTTGGAGAAAACTTTATTGTTTTAAAGTTGACAAAACGTTTCCATCAGTCTAGTCTGAAGACTTGCAGACTCTATCATCAAAGTCTGAAGACCTCCAGACTCAAGATTTAAAGACTTCCCTCACTGATAGTTTCTAGACCAATGAAGAAAAGATTTATCTGACGAAGAGAAGACTTATCCAGATGCGAGTATATCTTTAAGGATTTGGTTCGTATGGTTGAAGAAGATCTCACAGCTGGAGATAGCATCTCGTGATCAATTATTTTTATTAAAATCAATTTGAATAATTAGATCTGTTGATTGGCGAAGTATACTTGGAAGGTTCTGCTTATGGAAACCTAGATCCCGATTGCATGGGCGAGCAGGATTGGTGGGCTATCATCGATTCCTTAAATAACTCGAGATCTCCCTAATTGATTCTGTCTAACGAGTAGATTGGAATGACTCTTTTGGAAGGTGCCAACAGTTATAAAGGCATGGATGAGTATATAAGGAAGACGCTCAAGTTATTCAAGTGTGTGCGTGAAAGAAAAATTTCAAAGTCTGAAGCTCCTAGTTCTTTGCTATTTCAATCGCCGAGCTTAAGTTGTACTCAAAAGAGAGATAAAATACTTGTGAAACCTTGATGAAGTGTGGTAGAGTTTCTACACTGTGAAATCAAGGACGTGAGACTGTAAAATCTCTTTTGGTTCTTAGTGAAATTCAGCTAGTGGGCTGTTAGTGCGGGAGAGTGGACGTAGGCTTAGTCTAAGCCGAATCGTTATAAACTTTGTATTTTAATTCTCTTTCCCTAAACTCTTTACTTTAATTCGTAGTCTTATATAACTGTTTATAGTCTTTTACATCTTCAATCTATTATCTTAAAAAAAAAAACGAATTAATGTTAAATCTTGCAAAAACTTCTTTAACACCTATTCACCCCCCCTCTAGGTGTTCTTACTAGCCTTATCATCACTACCATTTAGAAGACAAATAGAGGTATGAGGTGATGAATTGTCTATTTTTGAAAGGGATAAGTGCACCAGAAGTCCTAAAACTTGTCACGAAAATGCATTTGAGTCCTAAAACTTGCAAAAAGTGCAAATAAGTCCCAAAACTTGTCAAAATGTTTCATTTGAGTCCTGAAATTGACGCCGTTAGCATTTTTCATTAAAAATACTGATGTGGCATTTAAAATTAATTTTTATTTTCCACGTGGCTTTTTTAAATGATTTTTTTATTCATTTAAAAAATAGATTTAAAAACTAAAAAATTAGATTTATTGATTTTATCTTATTGTCAACAAAAAAAAAAGAAAAAAGAAAACAATTAAAAAAAAAAGAAAAAAAAATGGCAGTCTTGCCGGAGGGGCCGGCAATCGTCGCCGGAGGGGTCGGCGACGATCGCTGGCCCTGGGCGCGGGTGGCCGGCTCTTGCCTGGCCAGGGCGAGGGTGCCCAGATCTAGGCACGCCGGCCCTCGCGGGGGGCCGATGGCCGTCACTTGGCCTGGGCGAGGCGTCTTCGGCTTAGGCGATGCCTCGTCGGCCCTCGCTCGGGGCCGACGGCTGTCGCCTGGCCTGGGCGAGGCGTCGCCGGTCCTCACGAGGGGTCGACGATCGTCGCTCAGCTTGGGCGATGCCTTGTCGGCCCTCGCTCGAGTCTGGCGAGGGTCGGCGATAGGCACCCTCGCCCGAGCTTGGCGAGGGTCGCCGGCCCTAGGCGAGGGCCGGCGAGGCCTCACCCTGGCTGGGTGAGACCCGCCCACCCGCGCCCAAGGTCGGCGAGGCTGCAAAATTTTTTTTTTTGAACTATTTTCTTTTTTAAATAAATTTTCTTTTTTTGGGGTTGAAAATAAGATAAAATCAATAAATCTAATTTTTTAGTTTTTAAATCTTTTTTTTTTAAAAAATGAATAAAAAATCGTTAAAAAAAGGCACATGGAAAATAAAAATTAATTTTAAATACCACGTCGGCATTTTTAACGGAAAAGGCTAACGACGTCGATTTTAGGACTCAAATAAAACATTTTGACAAGTTTTAGGACTTATTTGCACTTTTTGTAAGTTTTAGGACTCAAATGCATTTTCGTGACAAGTTTTAGGACTTCTGGTGCACTTGTCCCTTTTTGAAAAGAAACCTTCATCACAAACTATCTGATCACTAACACCTGAATCAATAATACATGCTTTGTTCAAAATATTGCTCATCAAACAATAGGAAATACCTACATAACTAGCCATCTTTTCTTGAATTCCCATATGATTTAAAGCACTCATGATTTGTTGGAGCTTATCATTGTTGATAATTTGCTGCAACAACATAAAGGTCTTGTTCCTTATTTTCTCCAGCCTTCCATGCATTTTCCAATAATTTTCTTTAATGTAGTAAGGTTTTCTGCAAGAATAAAAAAATTTACCTTTCCTTTTGTTGGGATTAGCTTTGTTTGATGATGTGGGAGGATTTTGGCCGTTTGATTGCTTCCAGGTGGGTGTTAATGTAGCCTGATGTGGACTGTCAAGTTAGGGCATGGCAAGGACAAAAGGTGAGTTGTCCCATCTCACTAAAGAGCCTACATTGTCTGATCCCAAGATCAGATGTCGCCCGTTCATTTCTTGTGTGTATCCCGAGCCGTCTGGTTGTGTAAATGAATCCTGGCTATTCGTAAGAGAGAAGTGAAGGGCATCTTTTCTTCATGTAACCCTAGCGTCATACTTGGGTTTCTCGATTGTCCTCCATGGCCGAACCTCGACATCGCCGTTCATTGTTATGGCGAAGCTTTGGCTGCAAGAACGACACGGTCATCCATCTTCACATACTCGGACGACGCCATTCTCTAGGATTCTTCTTGAAGCGTAAGCTGATATATGTTGTCGAGCAGAGGAATAGGGTCCATGGCCAAAATCTGGTTTTGAAATGGTAAGTATGACTCATTTAGGACGAGTAGGAACCTTGCCACTTTCTCCCCCTCTTTCATAGCTCGGTATTGAGCCAAAGTTGTCTTTGGTCTCTCTAGTTTCTCTTTCGCCATTTCAAGTTCCTTCCATAAAGCATAAAATTAGTTGAAGATGACTAAGATTGACAAATTCCCTTACTTGAGCTCCGATAGGGCTTGATTCAATCTTAAAATTTTAGCCCTATCTAATTTCCCATACATCTTTCATAGGTTTTCCTTAAAAAAATGTTGTGTCTTTGGTCAGGGGCATTCTAGCAACAACCTTTGGCAGGAGGCAATTTCCTATCTAGGTTCGAACGAGTTGATTGCATTTCCTCCATTGTTGTGCAAGTTGGTTGTCGGATAGAATCGGGACGGTACTGTCCAAAAGTCCTCCTTCATCTTTGGTCATACGCGCTCACTAGAGCTTGTGAGACCATAAGGAGTAGTTTTCCAGTCTTGGAAGTTTCTGCGAGATGAGGCGTAGTTTGGGTCCGTCAGCGACGAATGTGTACAACGGGTCTCCAGGTTCCGGCTTGTCGTTGTCGTCAGTGAGACCTACGAAAGGGAAAAATCCGAGTCCATAGGTTGGGTAGGGATTGCCTTCAATACTTGGTGGACCCAGCCCACTATGACTCGGAAAGGATCAACTTGACCCATAAGTAGGGCCGGGCTTGGCAACATGTGGCGAATGTGGCGGGCTTTCTTCTAACCCACCGTTCTTTCCAGGTTCCATGAGACTAGGGTTCTGAGTTGGGCCTCCTTGGTTTGTTGGACTGGCACAGGTAACCACTGAGTGTATGGGCTTGAAAAAATGTCTAGGTTGGAGCCTCGAATTGGGTTGTATAGGGCCAAATTGACCCTCATTCTCTCATGGATTTATTTGGTGTTATGCAGGGACATCGTCTCCTCTCTGATTGTTGAGAAATTGTTCATCGCCCTCAGAGATGCCATAATTTGAATCTTGATTCTTTCACATGATACCTCCCTAAAGAGAATCAAGACGTTGGCATTACGGAAGCTAGGCCTAGGCAGGAGCCTCGATATCATGTTAGAAAAGTTGAAAGTTATTGGAATTTGAAAAAATTGCATATTGCTTTCTTAATCTTTTAATATATAATTACAACCCTATTTATAATACAAGAGGTCCAAATGTATAAGGAAAGAAAAATGTACATAATATCACAAAAAGATATACATAATATCCAAAAAAAATTTCCCACAATCAAGATCAATCGAGATCAATTAGTATCGGTGACAATATCTTCAACATGCATTGTTGGAATTATTCGTGCATTCCAACAAGAATAGTAACTCCAATCAAAATCTAGAAGTCTATATCCAACCATTCATGGGGAAGAAATTTGTTTTCCACTAATGTTTTGCATTGTGGTTGCTGAGCTGAACGAGTTCAACAAGAGCTGCTTCATAATGTTTTTTTTTTTTTGGTAAAATGTAATGATGTATAGAGCTTAGAACCAACATTTACACAAGATCCGACACCACAAAACTTGCACTCAATAAGACAAAGAGTCTAAACGAGTGGAAGGGCGCCGGATGCAAAAGAACAACGCAAGAGCAGCCTAAACGAGCAAAGGCCTAAACAACAGCTGACACAAAAGAGGGAGAACGAGGCTGCGCAGGACCAAAGGAAACCATCCTCACAAGAACAACAGACAACCGATCAAAGAAGAACCAAAAACACCTAGCAGGGAGCCACCAAAGAAGACTAGAGGCCATCCCAACCGAGGTGAACACGAGCCGAGTCGGAATGAGGACAACCAGCAAACGTCTGAGCGAAGAGAAGCCGTACACTCAGCAAGCCTTCTCAACGCCAACCAAGGAAACTAAGTGTCCGCTGGCGAAGGAGAGAAAATGGAAGGATCAAGACCCCAAGTCCGCTGGAGTCTTCTATTTCTAGGGTTATCTTTAACATTCTTGAAGGTTAAGGCTTTATCCTTAACCACTATGATAAGATGCTTCTTAACAACCGTAACTGCGACCGGATGATCTTTGAAGAGAATATCGTTCCTGTACTTCCAAATAAGGTGGCAAAGAGCACCAAACAAAAAACGGCCAATGGAGTGATAGAAATCCTTACCAGAGAGGAATCTCATCGCCCACTGAAGGTTATCCGACCAAGACTTGTTACGCCACGGGAGATTGCATTTAGCCGCCCAAAAGAAAGCCATGCTGGCAGTGATGCAACATCCGAAGAAAAGATGGTCTATGGAGTCCGGAGTGAGCTTGCAAAAAGCACACACTTCTCTCCCAATTATTCCATAAGACATGAGCAAGGCCTGGGTAGGAAGACGGTTCTTTATAAGAAGCCAGAGATTGAACTGATACCTAGACGTAATAGCCTTGTTCCAATTAAAGGAAGCCCAATTAACCCTTTCCTTCATTCTTCTGAAGATATGCCAAGCCGAGGCGACCGAGAAGAGACCCGAAGGATTGTCACTCCAAACAAAACTATCGGGACCACTGGAAAGGAGAGGAAGGGGCGAGTCCCAAGAATCGATCACCGTCTTGAAAGTCATTCCGGCCGGTGAGAAGAGGTCTGCCACTGTGGCACACTTAGATAAACCCGAGTTTAAGATTGTCGGTTCTGTGCAAATAAGATCCAGCGGACCTCTTTGATGCCAGTGATCAAACCAAAGGGATACAGACTGGCCATTTCTAATCCTCCAGCGGAAGTCGGAACTCGGATCTCAGGTGAAGGATTCTCTTCCAGGCCCAAGAGCAAAAGGTCGGAACTCCAACAACCCAAAAGTTTTTCCTTTTCAGGAATGTCGAGTGAATCCACCTACACCATAAGGACTCCTTGTCTGTGAACAGGATTCTAATATGCTTGAGCATCGAAGCTTTGTTGCACTCTCATAATCTGCGGATCCCAAGGCCTTCTTCCTCCCTCGGGAGACAGACATCTTCCCATGAAACTTTCGGCCCCCCTTTCCAAGGTTAGGCCCCTTTCACAGGAATTGTCTAAGGATCTACTCAATCCGGTCTAAAACAGCGACAGGAAAAGTGAAAACACTTGCCCAATACGCTTGGATTACATGAAGGACTGGCCTTATAAGTTGGACTCTACCGGCGAAGGAAAGAAAACGATGCGTCCAAGATTGGACCCTGGCCGTTATACGATCAACCAAGGACACACAGTTCGCCTTGCCAAGCTTGGAAGAGACTATAGGGGCTCCCAAATAGCGCACCGGCAGCTTTCCCTCCTCAAAACGAAGTGTATTCTTGATTTCCATACGCAACTCATCCGAGCCCCCTACAAGAAACATCTCACTTTTGTTGTTATTCGGCTTCAATCCACTCCATGCCGAGAAGGTATCAAGCCTGTCCTTTAGAAGCGAAATGGAGGCCATATCCGCTTGACAAAAGAGAAAGACATCATCCGTAAAGAAAAGATGAGACAAACTTGTCGCCTTGCACCTCCAGAAGAAATTGAAACTAGGTTGCGCCGCACAAGAACTGAGGATTCTTAAGAAGACCTCCATAACCAGGGTAAAGAGATAAGGGGACATGGGGTCCCCTTGGCGAAGGCCACGGCCACTAGGGAAGAAACCATGGAGCTCCCCATTCAAGGAGATAGAGAACATAGGAGTGCGCACACAAACCATGATTAGCCTAATGAGATGGTTTGGGAAGCGAAAAGCATGCAACACCAACTCAAGAAATTCCCAGTCGACCGTATCATAGGTCTTCTGAAAATCCACCTTAACAGCACATTTAGGGCTATACGGGTGGCGATGGAAACCTGCCAAGAGCTCCTGAGCAATGAGGATATTATCCCTGATGCGACGACCCTTGACAAAAGCATTCTGAGAAGGGCTAATAGTGTCTTGAAGAACGGCAGCGACGCGATTGGCTAAGACCTTGGTAATACATTTGTAGATCGTGTTGCAGCATGCAATGGGTCTATAATCATTTACTGAGATCGCATTGGGCACTTTAGGAATTAGAGCCAGGATGGTGGTATTAATTTCCCTTAAGAGTTTCCCTGTAGCAAAGAAGTCCTTAGCTGCCTCAACAACTAAAGGCCCTACCAACTCCCAGTTGCTCTTGAAGAAATCAACACCGAAACCATCTGGCCCCAGAGCCTTCCCACGGGGGAGGTAGAACAAAGTGTCCTGGATTTCCTTTCCTGAGAAGGGACGGGAAAGAAAAGTAATCTGATCCTCAGAGAGAGGGCAGCGAATAGCATGTTGTAGGTCTATCAAAGTAGGCCTAAAGGAAGCGGATTGCGAAGCAAAAAGCTCCTGAAAGTGAGAGACGAAGGTATCCTGAACAAGGCTTGGTTCAGTGATCAAGATACCATTTCTATCAAGAACCGAGAGGATCCTGTTCCTCAACTACCTTGTAGTCACAGAATGGTGAAAGTACTTAGTGTTTCTATCGCCATTGTCGAGCCATCTGATTCTGGATTTTTGCCTAAAAAAAGATTCCTCCCGACTTCTCAACTCTACAAAAGACTTGCGGTGACTCTTCTCTAGCTCTAACAAGAGTTCGTTGGTTGGATCCTGCTGCAAGTCAAGCTGGGCTAACCTAAAAGCATTCCTAGATTCTGCAACCCTCTCAGATAAGTTGGAGAAGGAAACTCTATTCAGCTGCTTGAGCCGCTCTTCAAAGCCTTCAACTTGCTAACGAGCCTGAACATGGGATGTCCTTCCACCGGGGAATCCCACACTTGCGCCACAATATCATGAAAGGATGGGTGCTCCATCCAGAAATCAAAGAATTTGAAAGGCTTTCTTCGAGGAACCGGCTGAGACACCTTGACCACCATAGGAGAATGGTTAGAAATACCGGAAGTCAGAAACGTCGCTTCTGAATAAGAGAACTGCGAGCTCTACAAAGCATTTACTAACACCCGATCAATTTTCCTGGCTTTGCGGTTTGGCTCGGAGGACGTGGACTATGTAAACCGGAGTCCAACATATCTCAAATCCTCAAGCTCCACCCTACGCAAACACTGATTGAAGTCATCAAAAGATGGAGGCCAGGCGAGAGTTCCGCCAATTCTATCAGACGGGTCTCTGATGGCATTGAAGTCACCAGCCACCATCCAAGCCATATCCTGGACGCAAGAACTCATCCTAATCAGGTCCTCCCATAAAGGCCTCTAAGATACGAAGGTATACTGAGCATAGACCATTGAGATGCAACAACAAAGTCCCGACGAAAGGAGCTTCACTCTACCATGGATGGCCTGATCATTGGAAGAGATTACTTCAAAACTGACCAGCGAAGGGTCCCAACCAACCCAAATCCTGCCCCTAGGAGCATAATCATAATTAGCAATCCAAGTCCATCCCGACAATAGGCCATAAGACACAGAACAGAAAAGATCTTCCGGGACTTTAGTCTCCACAATGCCGATCATACATAGACTATTAGAAATAGTCAGGTTACAAACCTCAGCTCTCCTCAACAGGTCCATAAGACCTCTAATATTCCAACACCCGAAATACATATATAGACAATATATACAAGACTAAATAAACTCTACAAAGACAAAGGGAGGCGAAGAGCCTACCTCTGCTTGTGAGGCTTCCGTCGAGGAACAACAATAGCCCCAGGGATCACCACCGGAACCGGGCCCGAAGCTAAAGCTTGCAGTCTTTCCTGGATGGTCTCCACGCTAATAGAGGTAGCTCACGGGGGAGGGAGAGAAGAACCAGGAGATACAATGTCGTCCTCATCTGAGGATCCATACGTGGCAGGAACTTGTGACTCCACACCGTGATCGAGACCAAAGGAAGAGTCTTGCTCCGGGCAAGGCTCAGTTGAGGGAGAAAGAACCACCTTCGGAGGAGCACTCTATCCTCTCTGAACCTTGCGAGGAGGTCCGGGAGGCAGCATTTCCGCAACAGGATCCTTGTGTGGATTGGCCTGATCTTTACTCCCAGTAGCGAAGGGGTGAGCAGTAGAAACCTCAGGAGGGGGTTGATCATTAACAACAGTAGGACGAGTCTTGGGCGGACAAGGTTGTTCTTCAGCAACCGCGATGGGCGGTTAGGATGATTCTCCAATCTTGAAGGTCTGCTTCTTTTTCTTTTTTCCCTTAGCCTGATTCCAAGGTTGTTCCTTAGTAGCTTGAGGTCGTGGGATTACCGGGTCAGGGTTGCGAGCCACTGCTGGGATCGATGGAGCAGGATTGTTCAAGGCCAAGGCCAAGGACGGAGCTGGAGCGATCACGTCCTTGTGCGAAGCCTGATCGGTGCAGATCCTATGCGGATCAGGGGTCAAATTTGTAGATGCTGGATTAGGGACGGCCGTCTCTTGAGGATTTGTCGCTACAGCCACCGATGGAGCAAGATCAACTAGAGGAGCGGGGGGGACTGAAGGCTGCCTGGAAGTAGACGAGCGCCCAGTGGCTTGTCTCGAATTGGTTGTGCGTCCAGCGGGGTTGTGAGGAGGAGGGGGAGCACGGCAGTTGTGCCCAAATGTCCCACAGTCCGGGCATTCAGCCGGCAGCCATTCATACTCTATGGATATGGTTTGAGAGACTCCCTTTAAAACCACCTCAGTGGTCTTACATCTTGGCTGATCAATGGTGATTTCCACGCAAATTCTGGCAAAGGAGACCATTTTCATTTGGTTCATCCGTTGGTCGACATAGAGAGGTTTGCCGACTACACTCGCGATAGCACTCATCGCCGGCATGGTCCAACAATCAAACAGAAGGTTCCTTAGGCGGATCCAAACTGGGATAGATGATTGATTCTCCTTCTTGAGATCCATGAGCGGCTGCCATTGACGAAGAATAAGTGGCACTCTAGCAACCGTGACCGGTCCTTCCTCATGAATCCTTCTCCGAAATATCGGGTCGGGAATGTGGAGGAAGAGAAATCCTTGATCATTTGCTAGGACTTCGACAAGCTTAGCACCCCAAACCTTTTGCATGGATTGCTCTATGAGACTGAAGGGGAGCTTCCTCCTTCCTACCAAATAGCCGACCAAGCATTGATGCCACTTCAGGTCCACAGCATCTAAAGCTTCATCTAGCAAGTTCACCACTGGTTTGCCATCAACAAATGAGGGGGGGATATAGGACAGTTCAGATCCCTTTACAGCCAGCCGAGCCACGTTTGCCCAAGAATGGGCCGGGGCATTCGGATGTCCAGTAGGGATGTGCTCAGGATGCTTTGAAGCAGAACGCCTACGACTCCGTCCCCTAGACCGGTGAGGCCGAGAAGAGAGATCATGTTGGACCTGTTGCTTGTTCTTCGGTGCAGCATTGCCGAACGAGGAAGTGATGGCCCTAGCAGGCAGCTTAGAGGGCGATCCCACACCTGAAGATGGATTGGGGCGGCCACTAGAAGCATCCTGCAGAGAAGTGGTCGCTGGATCCAGGATTCCAGCCTGGACAGCAGACGTGGACATTTCCACAAACACCTGGCGTGCTCCCAATCACAGCCAAAGAGAAACCATCGAATGCAATAGTCTATTCCGGTATAGCATCAAACAGCAACTCAGGGGCAAGTAGGAATCCAGAAAAGCACAGCACAAGGAGTAACACCACCAGAAAACGAACCAGAATATCAGTTTTGCATAGATCAATAATCATAGTCTATGAACCATGCGCATTCACGCTCATTGATTTAAATCCACATGATCCACGGACATGATTGATCCCATCTACTAGGGTTCAGGTTTAGGCAAGAATTTCTCAGTCTTAGTTCCATGTTGGACTATAAATTGATCTTTGGAGCACTCGCCAAACGGTCAATTCAAAGAAGAGAAAGGAGTTAGATGGGAAAGTCTTGAGGTCGACGAATGCTTAGGAATTCCTCAACATGCAAAAAAGTAAAGAAAGGAGCCTCTTGGATCCTCGAAGAAATGATTCGGGGAATCGATTGTCGTTGGATCATAAACAAACGAATCTTAGGTCGTTCACCAAAGATGTTGAGCGGATGATGGTGACTTTAAGGTGATGGCATTTGGCTTTCATGGCCAGAATAGTGCTCTGGATTCTATTGGTCCAGTTCGGATTTGTCTAGGTCGGGATGGTACTCAACTGAAAAACATGGGAAGTTTCTGCTGTTGTCCAAATGCGGTTATTGCACTTCATGCTTCAGGGAAAGATGCCGAGCGAAAATGGTGTTTTGAGCATTAAGATTAGCAATAGAGGACATTTCTGTGACACGGTAATTCACTTTGCAAAGATCAAAAACTTGAGCTATCGCGTTATAGTGCAAAGTCGCATCCTTTAGGGTGCATCTTCTCCTAGTGGTGATCAGTGGACCAGCCCGAGCCCGTATCGGGTGGTAAGGTTGAGCCTAACTTACTCTCCCCGCCCGATGCTGACGAAAAGGAAAGAAACGCATTATTTCTCAGATTAGGCTTGGACTTAATAACTATGATACTATCAGGCCAAACCCACCAAAATGGGGAAGACTGCGTGCGCAGGCAGCCGACCTTGCTCATGATCAGGTCTGGTCTTTGCCGATAATAAACTCAGTCACTAGACCGTTTTCTTCACTAATCAAAAGTTTTTGATGGATACCGCATTTAAAAGTATAGGGTAGAAAGTGCATTTCGTGCTGTTGCATAAAATGTGCAGACCCATTGCACCAGTCGATTCACAATTTCCAAGCTTCCAAGGTCTAAATCTGACATCCAAAACGACAGCCTTCAACATAAATCACGTGCGTTCTTTGTCAACTGCAAATCGTCGCTTGTGGATCGTAAGTGCTGAATCATGCTCCAACGGAAAGTGCGCGAAAACCTGGGAAGCAAGAAACAGAAGGGGTCTGTAAAAGTACCGGAATTTCCATCAGCACCGGGCCTCTCCTTGCCGGACATAGGCCAAACCCTCAATTCGGTCTCATTTCCCATATATCAGCTAACAAAAAATGATACAAAGAAGAAAGGAATGGTGCAGGATTTGGAGTGTAGACTTGGAAATGCATTTATTTGTTTTATATAAAATGTGCAAACCCCTTGCAGATATAATATTGAGTAAACTCATAAATAACACGGACTATCAGATTAAGAGGAAGAGAGAAATATGAATTTCTGGCTCTTTCAATCAGAACCCTCTCAAACTTGTAGGAAAGGGGAATTTCAATATGTCAATGGAGCTACATTACCACAGGCCTGGAAAATCACCGGCAAAAATCGAATTCACTTAACCTAGTTGCTAACAACTGGAATAAAGAAGGAGAAAACCCATTGCAGAAGTTGCAGTCTGGTATCACCAACAACAATATCAAGAGATGTATGTGTTCTATCTGCTGCAGCATCAGTATCGTAATCATTCACAGAGAACCTTTCAAGGCTTAAGAGAAAGTGCCAACCCGAATTTGGGATATTTATCCAAGGCCTTGGTGTCAAAAGCTCCAGAAATAGTTAAGTAGGACTTTGCTTTGAGCTCATGCCGTAGAAGAGCCCCAAGATTGCCATGATTGTTGAGTTTTGCCTTCACGATTGTGTTGGGGTCAACCAAGTAGGAACATCCAACAGTGAGGGTGTTCTCATTCGTGGAGAACTTCCTACTAATTTCACCCACAACAGCTCCCCTGTTCAGCTGATCTAGGTGGTGCATATAAGAAAACCTCAGCGAGTCACCTTTATCAGCCCTATATAAAGAAGAGGCTATGTTATTCTTCGTCAAAAGGTATCTGGCACGGCTTAAAGGAACCATATGGAGGCCATGATATATCACCCATCAATAAAATTTCAATAGAAAGTTAATCTCTCCTGCGATTAAAACTTCTTGTCACCTTTGAAGGGTGTCCAAATTTTTAAAAAAAAAAAATCTCTTTAATTATTCTTGTGTTTAATTGATATTTGCGGAATTTGACTTCAAGTTATCAAAATCAATAAGCCATTCTTCAACGTTATTGGAGCTAAACTAACAATCTCAAGCACATAAAGTTTTCGCCATCAAGCTATGGTTAAGATGCCAATACTAGACATACTCACAAGATAACAGATGCATTGGAAATAGGCTTTGTCATGCTGACCCCAGCATTATACTTCACAAATTTATGAGAATCTGTTGTGTAACTTGTCTCTGCCCCAAAAGCAATGCTCGGCGTGCCAATTGTCGCAGATACATCAACAACAGGGGACTGAGATGCTGTGACAGCCATGCTGAAAGTTGCATGTTCATGAAAATATTGTGCCTCCAACTAAAGAAACAGCAATAGAATGTCAGAAATTCTCTCCTTGTAGCAATAACTGGGGAAGCTCATGTTTAGCAGAGTTGGTACCTTGCCAGCGTCATAATCAGGTAGCTTTAAGGAAGCAATAGCTCTTGTTGATGGCAAGATGTCTGTGATGATGAGGGTGGTTGAGATCTGCTGCACTAGTGAATTTCTTATTAGAAAAGAAGACGACATTCAACCCAAACTTTGAGAAGCAAAAGATGAGGAACTACATTTGATTCTGTGTCAACTTTGACATCAAGCACAGTGTTATCTCGCTTGTATTGTGCTGTCACATTCCCAGAGGACAGAGCTCCGTTCTTCCCCACAGTCGAGCTAAGGGCCTAAAGAAATTAAGTTAATATTTACATCACTCTCACAACTCAGGAAAAAGAGATGAACCACCCAACTGTATAATTTCACAAAGAAAGCAATAGTAAAAAGAGAAAACAAAATATCAAGGCACAAAGCTGATCAGTAAAGCAAAAGCAGATGCCTCCAACACAATGCAAAACAAGAACGCACTCATGGTCACCATGGAAGAACCATAAATCAATTAGGTCAAGGAAACACATTAGACGCCTGACATATGAGATAAGTGTAGCCCTATGCTGTTCTCAGCATCCTAACTCTTACACTGTTAAAAAAAGAGAAAGAAAGTGGAAGGAGTTGCTTGGAAAGGATGGAAAATGAAAAGAATAAAATCAAATGATTCTTTTTCAATAAATCATGCACAGATTGAACACTAGCTCAACCACACAATGCCTCGAAATAAGTGCAATCATAATAAGCTTTTCAGTCTTTTACCATTTGACTTGACTAATTGTCTATTGTATGCAGCTGATGACGCAACAAAGAACATCGAAAATTCATTCTTTCTAGAGAAAGTATTCAAGAAGCTATGTGTCAATCCTGCTTACATCTTTGAGGAAAAAAAGCGTGGACAATAGCCAAGCAAAAGCATCAATTTTTACTTGCCTAGGCATGGATTTAGATGCAAAATTGCTTCACATTTTCATGTATTAATTTTACCATCACTCATTCTAGGAAGACAGCATAGCAGCATTGACCCCAATTCTTCATACCAACGATAAAACATTGCAGCAAACTTCATCAGCAGTATATTATTCACCCCTTTCCCTCTGTATAGAAGCCTTCCCCTCTTTGTCTTAATTAATACTAGTTTTTTTTTCCCCCAATGCCATTCTTCTCACAAAAGAGAAGAAAGAGCCATTGCCAATGCAGGCAAAATTGAATTCAAGGCTATTCCATTTTTCCATCTATATAATTAAGACTTCTTTTTGTACAGAAGCTTTCCCCTCTTTGCCTTAATTAATACTAGTTTTTTTTCCCATCCCATTCTTCTCCCAAAAGAGAATAAAGAGCCATTGCTAACGCAGGAAAAATAGAATCCAAGGCTATTACATTCTTCCATCTGTCTAATTAAGACTTCAATGCAAATGGTAGATTCGACAAAGTTTTCCGCACGCCCCAGCAGTAAATCTTGCTTATCGCAACAAAATTGCAGACATTCTCAACTTGCTGTAACAGACATGAGCTCCTAACTCAAGCAACCAAAAAAAAAAAAAAAAAACACTGCTAAATCCTCCCTGACTACCTTCGCCGCCCTTGATTGATATATTCAGCACGCGGCGAAAACACGGCAAGAGCAGCGTCAGGAGCGCACAAGGCGATTCGCAAAACGAAACTGGGACATTGCGCAAGTTCGGCGTCAATCGCGAACGGACACGAACCGAAACAAATGAAATCAGGAAAAACTCGAAGATAAAAAAAAAAAAAAAAAAAAAAAAAACCAAAACGCGAAGCCAACGCGAGGCGTCCGAGCACAAAACCGAAGCGCACGGAATCAAGGGAAAGAAAGCGAAGCGGCATCGATTACCAGCCCGGTCTCGCTATCGCTGGCGAGAGTGAACTTCTGATCGGAGCTGTAGTCCTTCGCGAGCAAGTCTGCGAACGAAGAATCGAGTCAAAACCTCAAAAACGAGAAGCGCGCACGCGCAGAGAGAGCGAGAGAGAGAGGTACCTTTCGCCTTCTTTCCGAAATCGGAGAAGAGCGATGGCCCTTTGCCGCTCATGCTTTCCCGATCGGAGACGGCGGAGAATCCGGAAGAATCTTCTCGGCGATTGGAGATGGCGAAGGTTGAAGAAGAGAGAGAGAGAGAGAGAAACAGAGAGGGAAGGAGGGAGTGCGTAGGGTTTAGCTAAAACCCTTAGAAAATTTCAGGCCGTTTCCCACGGACCAAGCAAGCGGAGCAGGAAATCGAGAACCGGAAATGATATTTTGCTGTCGCAGGTTTCTTTTTTTTTTATTATTCATTTATTTAGTTATTTCATTTTGCTCGATGGAAAAAAAAGGGTGTTTCGTTTGAAATTCAAAGTAAAAATTGAGTCCCATTTTTTTTTCCACAAATTAAAAGAAAATACTCAATAATAGGTACTTCGTCAATGATCAATCTTCCGACCAAAAGAAAATAAATCAATGATCAATATACTTTTAGGTACTTAATTAGGATGTGTATGGTAACCATTTTTTCTCTATTTTTCAATTTTTCTATTCCGAAAATAAGAATCCATTTGACGGTGCAATTTCATTTTCTATTTTTGAAATAAAGTTTCATTGCAAAAATAGATTTGTAACAAAAATTAGAAAAATTACAATTTTTTACTTTTTTATTTCTAAAACAAAAATAAAAGAAAAAATCTTTTCATTACTCGCTCTCACTACTAGCAGAGTCGATTGCCACCACCGCTATTTGCCTTGACATCGCCTGTCGCTATTCGAGAGGGAGAAATTATGTGTTGTCATCAAATGAATTTTTATTCCAAGAATATAAATTTTGTATCGTTATCAAACGTATATTTTTGTTCAGGAACTCGTCCAGAAATAAAAATAGAAATGGTATGATTATCATTTACGCGCTTAGTGATCAACTTACTTTTTAGGTAAATTAAGGGTTGATATACCTTTTTTTATTTATTTATCTTGAATGACAAGTTATGTACGCGTACAACACCGTGTTGGCAAATATGGGATAATAACCAATCATAGTAATTCAGTGACTTAGGCTCTGTTTGGCAACTTGCCAAACAATAACAATTTCTATTCTTTTATTCCTAGGAGTAAATTTGGAATAGAGATTCGTTTGGTAAAATTATTATTTCTTGGAACAAATTTCTATTTTTCTGTTCCCGGAAGAAGATTTGAAACAAGATCAAGAAGTAAAAAAAAAAGTTGATTATTTGTTCCCGGGAACAATTTCATAATCAAACTAACCCATTTTTTCTCTTTTCTCTTTTTTCTTCTTGTTTTTTTTCCCTCTCTTCTCTTCTTCAACTGCCGCCGCCGCCCACCGCCGTTGGTCGCCGACGACCAGTCTGGCGAGGTCAGACGAGCTCGCCAAGGCTCAGCCAAGCCTTGCCTAGCTGCCGGTGAGACTCGGCCAAAGAGGCGCGACCTCAATGAGGGTCGACGATGCTCCGGCAAGGTCACTAGCCCTCGTTTGGCCGGTGACCAGCAACCTTTGAAGAAGAAGAGGAGAAAGGAAAGAGAAAAAGAAAAGAAGAAAAAAGAAAAAAGTAATAAAATTTTTAAAAAATTAAAAGAAAATGATTTGAAGTAGAAATTTTGAGAACGGTGTCAAACGCAATTCTATTCCGGGAATTGAAATTTTGGATAGTTACCAAACGACTAAAAATACATAGAAATTATTTTCGGGAACAAAATAAATAAAAAATCATTTATGATAAGAAATTGTTCACGAGAACAGAAACGTTATCAAACACGCCCTTAATGCCATTAATTTTTTTGATCAAGTAAAGTAATGCTCGGGAGTACCTCGAAAAAAATCCTAAGAACAATACGAAGTTCATTGGAAATTGTTTTACAAAGCTTATTTTGTTATAAATGATGTGATATATTATTTGTCAAATTATATCTTGAGTTTGAGGCCGTGTACGGAACTTAGCCCAATTGGAGTAAACCGATCCTTATGCGATGAGGCTTTCAAGAAAAGACCTAGTTGGACTTTTGATTCCTAAACCACCTTAAAAAATTTCATGCTTGAACTTCTTGTGCCAGTTATGTGCGCATACGCGCGCGCGCGCGCACATACAAATCAAGTTTAGTTTCTTTCGTAGAGAATATAATATATCTAAAAAATATTTTCTGAGAAAATGACAATGGAAAATATTTTCCGTCAAAAAAAATTATTTTTGTTTTTCAAAAGAAACATACACTATTAGCATGATATTAGGGATACTAGTACTATGTTAAATTATTTTCCAAATGTTGAGGACCCAAACTCGAGCGTCTCAGATTTTGCCCAAGCCTTAGAAGACTTGGGCCTAACTGTCTAGAACCTAAGCCCAAGTGTTGAGGTCTTGGTCGCAGGAGCTAGGTTTCTCGGACCTAGCCACTAAGGACTTGAATATGGGTCCTGAGTACCTAGGCCCAATCTCATGGACCTAGGCTCTAGCATCAATAACTAAGGTGCAGGATGTGACATCCCGAATTTCTCAACCTGTTTTCTACTGAATTAATCGGGCATTTCGTTGACGTGTTTATAGGGCTATTCTCAGAGCCGATCACTCTTGAGATAACTAGACTGTCTGGGTAAGTAATTAAGAAATTTTAAGACAATAAACTTGAGAATTTGATCAGAAATCGGCTTCTCGACTGTGCTCATCTTTAGAGGCCATTGCAGCACAGTTAAAAAAATCAATTTAAGATCAGAGATAGGTTTGTTCGACTGAGATGTGTGACCGATCGTGGGTGACTCCACTAAATTGGAAAATTCTCGTCGACCGACACTAATCTAATTTTACTGTCGTTTTGGTACCTTGTGTCCGTAATTGAATTCTCGAGATTTTCACGACAATCAAGAGTCGCCATTGAGTCGAATGGGTTCATAGTGGTTTGAAGAAAATCGACCACGGGTCATTTGCCTTAAAAAGTTTTGAAAACCACCCGGTAGCCTAGGTCATGCTAAAAACGCGCCAAATGGAAATTAACCGCCGATTCAAGTTCAATTTAAGAAATTGAAGGTTTTGTCATGTCACAATAAATTCTAGGATCCATGACTCAGTCTCAGAAGATTTTTTCTGACAGCTGAGACTTTTTGGGAAAAAGTCAGTTTAGGGCCGTTTTCGTTCAGTTGAAGCCGGGGATTATTTCTGATTGTGAAATTGAGAAGCATGAGGGATCCTTGGAGGAGGAAAATAATCAATTTGATATTTGAGACATCAATTGATTTTGTGAGAATTATTTGAGAGAAAATCAAGAAGGAAATTGGATGCAGAAATGCAATTGGGGACCAAATGCTCTAATATGAATTTTCCTTGGAAATCTGTGAGCTGATTAAAAAGAAATGGGACGAGAATTTTCTATTCTAGGAAATTCTCTTGTTTTGTTTTGTCCCCATTTTATTTTTTTCTTTTTTGGGCCAAACACATTTTTCCTTTCTTTTTCCCCATTTTTGGCCAACTCTCTCTCTCTCTCTCTCTTTTCCCACATGCAAGAGACCTCTACCGACTGCCCTCCCTCCTTGCCGGTTCCCACTTTGCTTCTCTCTCTCCTTTTTTACTTTTAGACTATTCAAACACCCTTATCCCTTCTCACTCTTATCTCTTCTTCTTCTCTCTCCCTCGACACTCTCTCTCCCCCTCACTGTTCGAACGAAGACAAAAGACAAAAGCAGAAGCAGAAACTGCAGCCGCACGAAGACAAGAGTAGCTCGCTGTCGCCGCCTGCGCTCCGCCGCCCGCGCGTCGCCTGTGCGCCGCCTTGCCGCTCACCCCTCGCGTCCTCGCCGCTCAGCAGCACCGTCCAGCTCCTGTTCAGTCTTTGTCAAGCTTCGTGAGCGGCTGAGGAAGCCACCGGAGCACTGTCCAGCTCCATCCGGCCACCATTCGGCCTCACCGGAGCTCCCCTCGCCCTCCACCGACCTTGCCTCGCCCTCTAGCCACCGGACTAGCCCCGAACAGCCAAGAATAGCAACCCACCGAGTGGGTTTCCAGCAAGTTCGTGGGCCGTTTTGGGCCGTTTCCGGGCCCCGAACCCGGGACTTGCTTTGGGAAAAATCGTTCCTCGTGTTGTCCCCGTCAGATTGATATGTTTAACGTTAAATTCTGGTGAGTAATCTAACTAATTCCTGCTTAGTTTGCTAATTATGCTTATGAGTTGATTAAATTTAATTAAATGTAATTAGGTGGTTAGATTAGAATGTATTGGTGATTATTAGTTAATTGCGTTACATATTAGATAGGTGGTTAGCGTACTTAGCTAGAGAATTGCCTATAGTATTTATTGAACGTATCTTGGGATTTTTCCCGACCCTTATTAGGCTTCAATTAGGCAATACGGGCTTAAATTGGATTTTTAATAATTAATAATTAATTTTTGAAATTAATTAATTATTTATTTATTTTTCCGGAAATTCAACCGGGATGGCCGGTAACCAGAATTTCGTGCTGATCGTCGTGGCGCCGTCCGTTTATTTAATTGAACTTCAATTTGTATGGAATTGATTTAAATTGTGAATTTTAGGGTATATCCCTATGGAGTTGATTTGATTATTTGATTGAGAAATAATTGGGTATCGATAGTAGATTGACGAACTATAGAGAGAGGTGTTGTTTCATAGCGGAATCACGGTAGAAAGTAAATCACCTAGAGAAAGGTACGTTGGCTCGGTGATTAAGTATTGGCATCTAAAAAGGGCACGTGGTTCAGTGATCTGATGCGTCACTTTGGCGAACTAGTGCCTTAGAGAATGCACGTGGGCCTGACGTTCCGGAATTGCATCTAAAAGGACACGTGGCTCGGTGATCTGATGCGTCACTTTGGTGAACTAGTACCTTAGAGAATACACGGGGGTCTAGTGTTCGAGAATGACATCTAAAAGAGCACGTGGCTCGGTGACTTGATGTACCACTTTGGCGAAGAGGCCGTCTTAGAGAATGCATGTGGGCCCAAGGTTTGAGGCACGTGGCTCGGAGACTTGGTATGTTGTCCTGGAGAATGTACGTGGCCTGACTTCTAGATATTCCACCGTGGGGAATGAATTGGGTGACATGTAATCGACTAGTTCGATTTGTTTTAAGTAAGTGGGTGCCTATTATGAATTGTACTGACTTGCAGGTGGGATCTGACGCCAAAGTATGTTCTCTAACCTGTGCGTGTTTAGGTAGCCCATAGTGTATTGGTTTACTAATCGGGTCTTAGTGGGGTAGAACTTGTTGAGACGTAGTCTCACCCCGGTTGTGGGACAACATTTCAGACCAGTAGATGGCGGCACCACCACCTCCTCCTCCACCTCGTCGTCCCGCTATGCATTTCGACAATCCACAAGAGGTGACTGAGATAGAAATCCATTACCATATTCACCCTCACCCAGAAGGACTAGAGTACGTCATTGTTAAGTCAATCGTCTGGGTTGACGTAGGAGAAACGCTCTGAGGCCCCACCCTTATAGGTCATGGTACCGTGAATACTTTGACAGTTGAAGAGAGGAGCCCATTCCTGAGAACGACGTGCCAGTGTATGTTTTGGAAGAAGCGTTTGGGGAGGGCACAGCAGACCATGCAGATGGGTCTATTGTGAATGTTCAGGACCCGGCACTTGCAGCTGAAGCCCACACTCCTGTGTACTCAGTTGACGATGATAACTGGAATGACGAGGGTGGTGAGATCGAGGAACAGGAGGTGGAAGGACCAGAGGAGAACGAAGACTGGGGTGCAGCAGAAGAGGTACCTGAAGATGAGCCGGCATCTGAAGCCGAGGATGAGCTTGAAGGAGAAGAGGAGGAGCCCGAGGAAGAGGAGAGCGAATCAGAGGAGTCAGAAGAGGATTGAAATCCCATCTCTTTTGTGAACCCTACGTATATGTGTAGATAGAGTGAGACTTTGAAGTTGTGAATAGTTTGTGAAATACTCTGTTTAATGTCATGTATAAAGGTTTGGTTGTGGATTTCAATATGAAAAATATGGCATGCTTTTCTATCCCATTGTTTTATTGTCTGGGGATTTATAATTGCTTCCGCATGTGCTTAAAAATAAAAGGGTCGGCAATACATAGTCCTGGGATATCGCATTCTAAAATCAACCAAGGTAAGAGATGTGTGCATGCCTAAGGATCGGGGTGTGACACAGGAGCTTGGTACCCAAGACCCGAGCACAACCACACAATAATTGCTTAAGAGACTCGGTCACATCACAAACTCATAGTAATGGACTAATTAAATAATTTCTCAATGAGAAAAGTATGGTCATTTTGAAGAGAAAAAATGTAGATTGATGGATTTGAATTTTGAACAAACTGGACAAATTATGGATATTATTTCTAGCTTTGTATGAGCTAACAAGAATATTTTGGCCAAAGCAAAAGTAAAGCTCTTTAGAAAAATCCGGTCCTGTGAGGCAAAACGCTGTTCATTTGCTCTCAATTATTCACTGTTGTTGACACTCAATTCATTTAAACGAGCAAACAATTTCATTCTTACTTGTATTTTCAACTAGTCCCTACGACCATAATCGAGATGGTAAGTTTTTCTCAGGAGAATTTCATCAAACATTTGTCTGCGGTGCATTCATTTCTTTCCCTACCTATCTTTGTTTCATTGCAATCTGTTGCTCTATGCATAAATCTTGTTGCGAAAAGCAACGCTCGAACAATAAAATAAACAAAATAAGAAAATAAATTAGACACCGGAATTAAGTAGTTCGGTCGTAGTAATCTACGTCCACTAAAAGAGTAGTAATGAATTTCACTATAGTTGAAGCGATACAATAGAAATTATACACTCGAGTCACTCAAACACTCTTAGTATTTTGCAAGCTCCAATTACACCCAATAACTTACGCAGTGTTTTGCCCAATAAATCCTTGCGAAATAATATTTCAATCTCACAAAAGAATGAACAAATCCTATTACAAGGTTTTGCTATCAAACGCTAACCAATTAGGATGCAATTCTTAACGATTCTCTGACAATTTGTGATGAGAACTTCCATAATTGGACAATAACCAATTTTGAACGATCATGGCTTACTTTGCAAGGCGCCCCTAAAGCCAAATCCTTTGAGAATATTTATGTGTAAATCACTGCCAAAGGACGTGGGAATAAATTGGTCAATGGAAGTCAACACCGAATTTTGATAGGAAAGAAATTTCCTTTTCCGTTGTTCTCTTTCTTTGCTTGACATATTGACCTAGTTAATGTCAGATTCAAACAACCTCAAGAGCTGAAGATCCCAAAAGATATTAGGAAAACTAATTACTAAACTTGGCCTTGATTCTTTTTTCGATATTTAACTTTATCTGCAATACAATCTTGGCTCAACATTTGAGCCAAATCACAATTACTTCGCCAAAAAATTCGAACTCTACCACTACTCTCCCAAAGCCCCCAACGGGCTCAACCGCCATAGACGTCTTTGAAGTCCAAGCCTCGCTTGGACTTCGCTATAATCTTGGATCTCATCATGATACCAGCTTCACATCCACATTTAACTACTTAGTAAGGATTTTCTGACACAAATTCTTTTATCATAGATAAAGTAAAACCATCGTTGCATCCATGTCTAACAAGAGATTGAACACATACCTTGTTAATATCAGTAGTTACAACAACTATTGGCTCTATTGCCTTCACCTCGTGATAAGTACCAATCTGTGTTGATTACTTCATTAGTACTCGCTACCTCAGGAGTTTTTTGTTGTAACTCCACCTCAAGATGAACATTGCTCAAATCCGTATAAACATTACTATAATCACTTCTAGCTACAAGTATTAGAGATTCTTCACATATAAATTTTTTTTTTGATAACAAGTGAATTTAATTCCAAATACTACAACTTATAATCCTATTTACCTTGTGCATAACCTAGGAACATACACTTTCTTACCCTTCCATCGAGCTTACTATCACTTGCTTGAACATAACATAGTCAATCCAATATTCTAAGAATAGAATAATCAATAACATTACCCGACCACACTTATTCAGGGGTTCGACATCTAATCATAGTCGATGAGAATCTATTCATCAGATAGCTTGTTGTATTAAACGCATCCGTTAGGAATCTCCTAGTCATACCAGCACTAGAGATCATCAGTTTTGCAATATGTTGTGGTTCATTAGTTTCTCATTATGCCTTCCTCCATGCATAATTCATTTAACAACCTTGAGCAAAACTTTACAATTCCATCAATCTGCACATGTTTGATCATTTTACTAATCTCCTTTTCGATCAAAGCTAGCTACCGATCTTGGCAACAACATCAAACTTGTACCTTAGCACAAACACCCATGTCTTCAGTGATCAAAACTGTTAGCATAAATCTAGCACTTTTCCTCAAAGGAAACTGCAACAACCTATGAGATTCATGTCAATTAACTCTACAATTTTCGTGATTTTTTTTACAGTCGTACAGAATTACACTTTGCACCATTGATCTAAATCATAGCACCCGCATACATCTAGTTTGTTAGAAACTCGTCCGGAAATTTAAATAGAAATGGTATGATTATCATTCACGCACTTAGTGATCAACTTATTTTTTAGGTAAATTAAGGGTTGATATACCTTTTTTTATTTATTTATCTTGAATGACAAATTATGTACGCGTACAACACCGTGTTGGCAAATATGGGATAATAACCAATCATAGTAATTCAGTGACTTAGGCTCTGTTTAGCAACTTGCCAAATAGTAATGATTTCTATTCTTTTATTCCCGGGAGTAGATTTGGAATAGAAATTCGTTTGGTAAAATTTTTATTTCCCAGAACAAATTTCTATTTTTTTGTTCTCGGAAGTAGATTTGGAAGAGAATCGAAAAGTACAAAAAAAGTTAATTATTTGTTCCCGGGAATAATTTCAGAATCAAGCTAACTCATTTTTTATCTTTTCTCTTTTCTCTTCTTGTTCTTTTTTCCTCTCTTCTCTTCTTCAACCGCCACCGATCGCTAGCGACCAGTCCGGCGAGGTCCGATGAGCTCGCCAAGGCTCAGTCGAGCCTCGCCCAGCTACCAGCGAGGCTCAGCCGACGAGGCGCGGCCTCGGTGAGGGTCGACGACGCTCCAGCAAGGTCACTAGCCCTCATCTGGCTAGTCACCGGTCATCCCAAAGCCATCGACTAGCAACCCTTGAAGAAGAGGAGAAAGGAAAGAAAAGAAGAAAAGAAGAAAAATGTAATAAAATTATTAAAAAGTTAAAACAAAATGATTTGAAGTAGAAATATTGAGAACGGTGCTAAATGCAATTCTACTTCGGGAATTGAAATTTCGGACAGTTACCAAACGGCTTAAAATACTTAGAAATTATTTTCGGGAACAAAATAAAAAAAATCATTTATGATAAGAAATTGTTCTCGAAAACAGAAGTGTTACCAAACGCGCCCTTAATGCCATTAATTTTTTTTGATCAAGTAAAGTAATGCTCGGGAGTACCTCGAAAAAAAAATCCTAAGAATAATACGAAGTGCATTGGAAATTGATTTACAAAGCTTATTTTGTTTTAAATGATGTGATATATTATTTGTCAAATTAAATCTTGAGTTTGAGGCCGTGTACGGAACTTAGCCCGATCAGAGTAAACCGATCCTTATGCGATGAGGCTTTCAAGAAAAGACCTAGTTGGACTTTTGATTCCCAAACCACCTTAAAAAATTTCATGCTTGAACTTCTTGTGCTGATTATGCGCGCAAGCGTACACATACAAATCAAGTTTTGTTTCTTTCGCGGAAAATATAACATATCTAAAAAATATTTTCTGAGTAAATGACAATGGAAAGTATTTTCCGTCAAAAAAACTTATTTTTGTTTTTCAAAAGAGACATACACTATTAGCATGATATTAGGGATACTAGTGCTATGTTAAATTATTTTCCAAATGTTGAGGACCCAAACTCGAGCATCTCAGATTTTGCCCAAGCCTTAGAATACTTGGGCCTAACTGTCTAGAACCTAAGCCCGAGTGCTGAGGTCTTGGTCGCAGGAGCTAGGTTTCTCGGACCTAGCCACTAAGGACCTAAATATGGGTGCTGAGTACTGAGACCCAATCTCATGGACCTAGGCTCTAACATCGATAACTAAGGTGAGCTAGGTTTCTCGGACCTAGCCATTAAGGACCTGAATATGGGTGCTGAGTACCTAGGCCCAATCTCATGGACCTAGGCTCTAGCATCGATAACTAAGGTGCAGGAGCTTGGCACCCAAGACCCGAGCACAATCACACAATAATTGCTTAAGAGACTCGGTCACATCACAAACTCATAGTAATGGACTAATTAAATAATTTCTCAATGAGAAAAGTATGGTCATTTTGAAGAGAAAAAATGTAGATTGATGAATTTGAATTTTGAACAAACTGGACAAATTATGGATATTATTTCTAGCTTTGTATGAGCTAACAAGAATATTTTGGCCAAAGCAAAAGTAAAGCTCTTTAGAAAAATCCGATCCTGTGAGGCAAAACGCTGTTCATTTGCTCTCAATTATTCACTGTTGTTGACACTCAATTCATTTAAACGAGCAAACAATTTCATTCTTACTTGTATTTTCAACTAGTCCCTACGACCATAATCGAGATGGTAAGTTTTTCTTAGGAGAATTTCATCAAACATTTGTCTGCGGTGCATTCATTTCTTTCCCTACCTATCTTTGTTTCATTGCAGTTTGTTGCTCTACGCATAAATCTTGTTGTGAAAAGTATGATCGAACAATAAAATAAACAAAATAAGAAAATAAATTAGACACCGAAATTAAGTAGTTCAGTCGTAGTAATATATGTCTATTAGAAAAGCAGTAATGAATTTCACTATAGTTGAAGCGATACAATAGAAATTATACACTCGAGTCACTCAAACATTCTTAGTGTTTTGCAAGCCCCAATTACACCCAATAACTCATACAGTGTTTTGCCCAATAAATCATTGCAAAATAATATTTCAATCTCACAAAAAAATGAACAAATCCTACTACAAGGTTTTGCTATCAAATGCTAACCAATTACAATGCAATTCTTGACGATTCTCCGACAATTTGTGATGAGAACTTCCATAATTGGACAAGAACCAATTTTGAATGATCATGGCTTACTTTGCAAACCAAATCCTTTGAGAATATTTATGTGTAATCACTGCCAAAGGACGTGGGAATAAATTGGTCAATAGAAGTCAACATCGAATTTTGATAGGAAAGAAATTTCCTTTTTCATTGTTCTCTTTCTTCACTTGACACATTGACCTGGTTAATGTGAGATTCAAACAACCTCAAGAGCTGAAGATCCCAAAAGATATTAGGAAAACTAATTACTGAACTTAGCATTGATTCTTTTTTCAACATTTAACTTTGTCCGCAATTCAATTCGGATCGAGTTTGTTCAATGACTTAAACTCGATACATAATTTAATAATCTCCATTTTGGCTCAACATTTGAGCCAAATCACAATCACTTCGCCAAAAAATTTGAACTCTACCACTACTCTCCCAAAGCCCCCAACCGCTTAACCGCCATAGACGTCTTTCAAGTCCAAGCCTCGCTTGGACTTTGTTATAATCTTGGATCTCATCATGATGCCAGCTTCACATCCACATTTAACTACTTTGTAAGAATTTTCTGACACAAACTCTTTTATCATAGATAAAGTAAAATCATTGTTGTATCCATGTCTAACAAGAGATTGAACACATACCTTGTCAATATCAACAGTTACAACAACTGTTGGCTCTATAGCCTCCACCTCATGATAAGTACCAATCTGTGTCAATTACTTCATTAGTACTCGCTACCTCAGGAGTTTTCGGTTGTAACTCCACCTTAAGATGAACATTGCTCAAATCTGTATAAACATTACTATAATTACTTCTAGCTAGAAGTATTAGAGATAATTTAAATATAACTTCTTCTTCTTCTTCTTTTTGTTGATAACATGTGAATTTAATTCCAAATACTACAACTTATAATCCTATTTACCTTGTGCATATCCTAGGAACGTACACTTTCTTACCCTTCCATCGAGCTTACTATCACTTGCTTGAACATAACATGGTCAATCCAATATTCTAAGAATAGAATAATCAATAACGTTACCCGACCACACTTATTCAGGGGTCCGACATCTAATCATAGTCGATGGGAATCTATTCATCAGATAGCTTGCTATATTAAACGCATCCGTTAAAAATCTTCTAGTCATACCAGCACTAGAGATCATCTGTTTTGCAATATGTTGTGGTTCATTAGCATTAATGCAGTGTCTCATTATGCCTTCCTCCATGCATAATTCATTTAATAGCCTTGAGCAAAACTTTACAATTCCATCAGTCTGCACATGTTTGATCGTTTTACTAATCTCATTTTCGATCAAAGCTAGCTACCGATCTTGGCAACATCATCAAACTTGTACCTTAGCACAAACACCCACGTCTTCCTCGAGTAGTGATTAAAACTGTTAGCATAAATCTAGCACTTTTCCTCAAAGGAAACCGCAACAACCTATGATATTCATGTAAATTAACTCTACAATTTTCGTGATTTCTTTTACAGTCGTATTGAATTACACTTTTCACCATTGATCTAAATCATAGCACCTGCATACATCTAGTTTGTTAACAACATAATCACATAAGAGATTTCTTTCTCTAAGAATATTTAGGCTTCTCTCGCTAATATGCCCCAAATGCATATGCCACAATTTAGACTCTCGAACAGATGTATGTGACGCCTTCACGGTAAATATGTCACTATTTTACCTTGAAGCTCATATAGGCTATTGTGCTTTATTCTTCTCATTATCAAAACAACTTTTAGAAATCCACATTCTGAAATAAGGGCGTGCAATGAGAACTACTAAGTCGGGAACTGCCCGAATCGACGGGTTCTGGGTGGTTCCCATAGGCAGCGGTTCGATTTTTGATTCTAAAGTGGGAACTGAACCAACTATATGTATATATAATATATATTTAATTTCTCAAGAAACCCTAAATCTCAATTTCCCTAAATCAATCATTCAATCCTTACTCAAGACCCTCATTCTCACTTGCCTCTCTTACGCTTGTTGCTCAACGACGACGCTCTCTCCCTCTTGCCTCATGCATCGCCCTCAACGACAATGATGACACACTCCCTCTCTTACCTCACGCATCACCCTCAACAGCAATGACAACCCTTTCTCACTCTCTTGCCTCACACATTACCCTAAAGTCTTGACGACTCTTTTCCTCAACCATGATTTTCACGACTCTTGATTGAGTCTCAGCTCCCACCTCACACATCTTTCTCGACGACTCTTTCCCTTGGCCATTATTTCCACAACTCGACTCTTGTTCAAGTCTCACATCTCACCTCTCGTCTCTCGCACCGGAGGTAAGGATCTCCTGTATAACAATGGCAAGCCCTATTCCTCCGCTTAGGGCTCTTGGGTTCACAATTGCAGCACCTTTAAGGTATTATTCAATGCCCTCTCATGTATCCATCGTTCTTCATGTGTCTATGTGAATCGTGATTGATGGAACAATCGCACGAGTGCTCGTTTGTGTGTATGGTGGCAGACGTTTTGATGGATGTGCTCATGTCTAGTTGATTTTCCCTGTGGGAAGTCTAGCTTGATTCGAATAAACAGTGCGAAGTGAAATAGCTAGTGAATTTGATCAGGGAATTCTCATTGTGAAGGCCAAAACTGTAGCTCTTTATTTTTTATAGCTGAAATACCGGATGTCATAATCTCTCTCTCTCTCTCTCTCTCTCTCTCTCTCTCTCTCTCTCTCTCTCTCTCTCTCTATGCAGAATGCACTATGTTGAATTCTCTTCCCGATTATGTCTATCTGCACCTTTTATGACCATGGTACATTTTGAGTAATCTAATAATTCTTATTTTATGACTTACGGTAGGATGTTGGTGCTTGACATGAGTGAATCATTCAATAAAGCTAGTTGCTAAAGCTCCATAGGTTTACTTGGAATCCACTTTCAATGAGGCTTACAAAGTTGGATTATTAATAGATATGCATGGCACGTTTAGCAACACACAAGCTGATAAACGAATAAAAGATGTTTGTGGAAGATTTTTGTTTCTGTTTGGAAATCATACTTATGTACATTTTGAGGATTATCTTTATAGAGTATTCTGCTTTAACCCTATATTCTGTTTTTATTTGTTGTTCTTATTTATCAAACTTGTAAAATTGTGCTTGTTTTAGGCTTTTAGCTTAGGCTTTTAGCTATGCTTTTGGCTTGAAGAAATGCTAAATTTGATTACTTCAATCTTTGTTTTGTTTGATTTAGGTGATCTATTCAAAATTCAAATGTCAATGGAAGTGGACATGGACAAATCCAGTGATCCTATGAATATGATAATGGACTCACTATAATATGAAGGTGAAAATGACCTTGAAAAGGCATCTGGCATGAGCAAGTTACCTAAACCTTATCCTTTTGGTAAATGAAAATCAGCAATCTAGCTTCATTTTTGTAAAGGACAAATTGAGAATGCGAAAATTAATGTGTTTTGCATTTATTGTGGGTCCAAGTATAGTTATAATATTAATAACAGAACTTCTGCTATGTTGAAACAGTTGAAAAGGTGCAACAAGTATTCTCGCAATTTAGATGACAAGTACAAGTTGTTTGCAGCATGTAGAATTGATGGAACTCAAATGACACTGGGGCATACTGGTAGTGCTAATGTCTTAATGACATGAAAATTTGATCAAGATAGGTGTAGGCGAATGCTTATTCGGATGATCATAATGGATGAATAACATTTTTCAATGGTTGATTGTGTCGGATTTCATGATTTTATTTATTAGTTACAACCTCTCTTGAATTACATCTTATGATTTACTATGGCTAGGGATTGCATGAAGTTGTATCTTTATGAAAAAAAAAAGTATGAAGACTTATTTTCACAAGCTTAAGTCTAGGGTCACGCTAGGGTCACACTCAAGACTGATATATGAAATTCTATTTAGAACTTGAACTATTTATATCTCATTGCACACTTTATTGATGACGACTTGAAATTACACAAAAGAATCATTAATTTTGTGGTGATATGTAGTCACAAGGGTAAGAGCATTCGAAAAATTGTTGAAAAATGCATCTACAAGTAGGAAATACAGAAAAACTGTTTATAATTACTGTGGATAATACTAGTCCATATGATGTTGCCATTGGTTTTTTTAAAGAAAAATTATCAAGAGATAGGCTATTGATTTTAAATGGAGATGTTTTACATATAAAGTGCACGGCTCATGTATTGAATTTGATTGTGAGGGATGGATTGATTGAGATACATGATTCTATTGTACATATTCAAAATGTGGTTAAGTATGTAAAGAGTTGTTCTATGAGATCTCAAACATTCCAAGATTGCATAAGAAGTGCAAGCATTACTCATAAGGGTTCAGTGTGTTTTGATGTCAACTAGATGGAACTCCACCTACCTTATATGAGACACTACCTTAAAGTTTCAAAAAGCTTTTAAAAGGATGGAAGAAGATGATCCTTCTTTCTTAGTCAAGCTTGACTATGAAACTCTTACATGAAGATTAGGAAAATATCAAAACTCTTTTAGTAATTTTGAAGAAGTTTTATGATGCCACCAACAAGATGTATGAGACTCTATTTATCACTTTTAATGATTATATTAATGAGATAGTAAAGATATCTCCTTTATATAAAACTCTGAAACAAATGGAGAATGCATTAAATCTTAGAGTGAAAGTTATGGGTGCAAAGATGAAGAATAAATTTTCAAGAGAATCTCCAAGTTGATAGCTTTGTACAAGTCAATTTAATGACATCCTCATGTTTGAATGAGAGTCTAACAAGGATGAAAAAATCTATTGCTAGAATATGCACATTTTGATGTTATCCGCAAATGCCTCTATATAGTAGTATGTTTGAGTCCATCTCTCGGTGCTTTTGCAAAATGTCTGTGAAGATATAAATGTTCGTGGCTTGCTTAAATCTTGATGCACATATAGATTTCATCCAAGACACCTCTAGTCTTGATGATTTGCTGAGACCCCCAATGCATGGTTAATTTTCATTTGATCTCATGCCTTTGTGTTTTATTTTCATCATGACGTACAGAACATAAATCTTTGGCATTGAGCAATGTCATGTAATTGACATGAACTGTGAAGAATACTTACCAAAAGTGTCCTGAACGTATCTCCTTCTTGTGTTTTTATGCATCATGTGATTGTAAGTTTTCAGGTAACGTATAGATTACAACACGTTCAAGTATAGTTCAAGGCTTTGAGTCCCTCACAAGCTGCAACATTAATTAATTAATTTTTGGCTTGGAACAACAAACTTACCAATTCCACCTAACTAGGCTAGTCGGTTGCTCTAGTTCCCAATTGCACCTTGGAATCAGATCAGACCAGGAACCGATCACCCTCATTTTGAAGTATACCAACATCCAATTGAATTTGAGGTACTTAAGGAAATCAAATTCCTTTTTAACTTTGGAATGTGCCACACTCTAGTCAATGTCCTCGTGATACCATCATGTATTCTAATTCTAACATCACCAACACCTACAACATCACACTTTGTGTTATTACCCAATTGCACTTTACTATCATCCATGCATTGATAATTAGTAAGCCAGATTCTATTTGGTGTAACATGAAACGAAGAACCAGAATCTATAATCCATCCATCAAACGATTAATAATCAGTGACAGACAATACAAAATCAATACTATTAGAATTACCATCGGCTACTGAGACAATACAAAATCAATACTATTAGAATTACCATCAGCTATAGCTGTAACATTATCTGCAGAATTACCTATGATCCCTTAGCCTTCTCGTTTCTTAACTTAAGTTAATTCCTTCTAAGATACTCCCTCTTGCCACAGCTCAAACATATAGCACCCTTAGTCCTCAACTGATTGTGTCTATTCATATTTATGATCCTACCTACACGTGTACTAGTTCTTCCTTTGTTTTACTAAAGTAGCGAATATAAGTTCTCCAAATCCCCTTCTATGGATGTCCTCACTCAGAATTAAATCTCAAACCACATCGAACGTTAAACTTGTTGATCTAGAGGAATTACTAACAGCAGTAATAGTAGTATTCTAACTATCAAGCAATGATGATAACATAATCAAAGCAAGTATCTCATCTTCAAGGTCAATTTGCAATTGAACTCAATTGACTAACAATCACATTGAATTCATTTATATCATACGCAATTGACACATCTTCGCTCATCTTTAAATTAAAATGAACGCCGCATGAAATAAACCTTGTTGATTGTAGAGAGCTTCCCGTACATATCTAACAAGGCTTTCATCAAACCTATAATGGTATTCTCTTTTATGATGTTAAACGTGACGTTACGAGCCAACATCAGCTAAATAACACCCATAGCTCATTTATCCAGTAATTCATAGTTAGCTTGCTTCATCGTCTCTAACTTCTTTCCAAATAAGGGCAAGTGTAGTTTCATTTAGTAGAGATAGTTTTCAATTTGTATCTTCTAGAAATCAAAATCCTTCTCATCAAATTTGTCGATTCCCACTTCTCCTTTTTCTATTGCCATCGATTCACTTCAAATCAGCCAAACCTGGCTTTGATGTCAATCGACGCAAAAAGTGAGCAATCAAACAATATAATAGGCAAAATAAGAAAATAAATCGTACACCAGATTTACGTTATTTGATAATAGTGATTTACGTCCATAGAAGAGTAATAGTGAATTCCACTATAGATCAAGCGATACATTGAAATTACAATTATGCTCGAGTCATTCAAACACTCTTAGTGTTTCCCAAAACCCCAATTATACCCAATAACTCGCGTAGTATTTTGTCCCACAAATTCTCCCGAAATAATCTTTCAATCTCATGAAAGAATTAATAAAGCTTACTAAAAGATCTAGCCATCAAATACTAACCAATCGGGATGCAATTCTTGACAATTCTCCGACAATTTGCAATGATAACTTTGACAATAGGATGAGAACCAATTTCAAATAATCACGGCTTACTCTGCTTGGTGCCCCCTAAAATTAAGCACCTTGAGAATATTTATATGTGTAAGTCACCACCTACGGACGTGGGAATAAATTGGTCAAAGGAAGTCAACATTGAATTTTGGCATGAAAGAAATTTCCTTTTCTGTTGTTTTCTTTCGTTGCCTGGCACGTTGACCTAGTCAATGTCAGATTCAAAGTTCATGTTGGACTTTCCCACCTCAAGAGCCGAAGACCCCAAAACATATTAGGAAAACTAATTACTAAACTTGGCCTTGGATTCTTTTTTGGGTATTTAACTTGATCCGCAATTCAATTCGGATCGAGTTTGTTCAATGATTCAAACTCGAAATATATTTTAACAAATTATTGACATCAAGTGCGAGATCTCCTTTGACGAGTTCCAATAGCTACCGAGGATAGTGACTTTCCTTACCTGTTGTGTTGTCTCCGTGTTTCTCTTTGTTATGCACAGAAGACAACAGTTCCCGATGAAAACTTCGAAGGAAGGTTGGATGGTAATTTATGTGCTATTTTTCAAAATGCAAGTTTTGGGCTTGACTTGTAGGTTGAACTTTGCTACGAAGGTTCCGTTATAAATCAACTATGGGTTGACTCGAAGATCGATATTGAAATTTGCTATGTTTCATTGGAGATTTTGAGACGTGGGATAAGGCTGTTGCGTCCTAAGAAGCTTGGCTGATGATCTGAGTGGAGGTCGTGAGAAGATTGGGGGGAAAGAGTGAAAGCGAGTGATGGTTGAAATGTACGAGAGTGCAAAGTTAGGAGAAAGAAGGATAATGATTATTTTTTTGACAAGAGAAAAAGAAAGTCATTTTCTCTTATTCTGAAGGTTGTTTTTTAATGATTTTTTTCTTGACTAATTTATTTTTTGTGCATCAAATGTCGAAAAATTTAATTTATTTTGTCAAAATTATTATTTGGGAGAGGAACAGAGCGCAAATCAATTATCCAAGGTTGACCGTGGGAGCGAATCAAATGCAAGGTTGACCGTGTAGTGGGAATCCTTAAAGAGGTGCTGCACAGTAGACTTGTTTCAGCCACACAAAAAAGAACAAAAAAGGTGGAGCACTCGCTTTAGCCGTGCAAAGGAACAGGAACACGCGACAAATTTATGTCCAATCAAGGCGTTTTCTTGCTGAAAACCATGAGCCTAGGATCGATTAGTGAATTATTTACGGTCGGCTCTCCGTGAAATAAGCACTAATACTAAATCTCTGGTATTTTTTATCATCTATTTATTTATTTCTTTGGTGATTTCATTCACTCGTATTGATTTAATTGTGAGATCCGTTAACTTTTAGGTATCATTTCATAATGTCATGTGAGATTGATATTTTAAGCCGCCTATGATATATTGGCCCAATCTGTTTGCTTGACACGAAAAAGGTGATTACTGGATTTTCCCGTAATGCGAGGGGATGTGAAGAAGCAGTAACATCCCGATCGGATAGGAAATTGGGGATTGTCCGCACTAAACCACGGGCAATGAGGGGGGTCTTTTCCAACGTGCATGCTTGTTGATGTTGACAGAGCAATCATTTGCGGTCAATGTACAAAGAGAGTGAAAGGTGAAGGGTGAGATTTGCAGCTTGTGGATTCTCCAATTCTCTCCCAAGGCATCGAGAGGGGTTGTGAGAGTCTATACGGATTTTTTTAATAGGATAGTATTAATAAAGTCCTACATATATTATATTAACATCAATTCAATTCTAAACTTTTTAATTGGACTAATGTAATTCTAAATCTTTTTATATAGATATCAATTAAGTACATTTAGCCAATTTAAACTGAAAATCGCTGATGTAGATGTTGGACGATCAATACCGACGTAGATATTTTTAATTATAGTTTAATAATATTGAATTTTTTTAATTTTTTTTTTCGTTCTTTTTTCCCCCAATTTTGCTTGCTACTTGCTAGTGAGGGCAAGGTGGTAGGGTTGCAATGGCCCTAAGCGAGGCCATTGCAGCCATCCAATGGTTGGTGAGGGTTGCTGATGACCCTTGCTGGCCAAAATGAAGGGAAAAAAGAAAGAAAGAAAAAAAAAAAAATTATTAAAATATTGTTTAAAAATGTCCATGCCGCACCGACTATATCACATAGGATGACCGGCATTCACATTAGCAATTTGCAGTCTAAATTGAACGGATTGAATAAATTGGTACTATTGTGAAAAGATTTAGAACTAAATTGGTCTAATTAAGAAGTTTAGAACTAAATTAGTATCGATACAATATAAGATTAATATCGTTCGATGATTTTATTATCGAACGATATTAATCTTGAATTGGAACCTAGACGCTTGAATTTTGTCTCTCGTTTCCTCTTTTTTTTTTATTATCCGAAATCCAAATGAAACCGATCCTTTCCTACAAGAGTATTGATCGTGCAATTTTTGATGATTTAACACAACTGATCACATTGCAAATTCAAGGGGAAAAGAGGGTTTTGTTCATGATCGTGGACCCATGTTCCTGTTACATATCCCTTCATCATCAGTTCCAGCAAAGTCAAAAAGCTTTCCCCTTCTCGAGCCCCTTCTCGAGTCCACGAATTGAAAGATCGGCGTTTTTCTTCTCGGCTCGATCCCGTTTCCCTTCAATCAAAACCCTAGCTCTCTAAAAAAAAAAGTATTTATGTCTCTTCACAACAGTCATCTCAAACCGCAACAGGTCTTATGGCGACGCCTACACCGATCAACCCAAAAGCACTTGCCGGAGCACCTGAGCCAATCGTCCTGGTGCAGTGAGATGCGGCAAGTGGCCCTCCGTGTCCACCACCTCCATCGTGGTTGGACCGCCCAAGTGGTTCATCAAATAGGTCGCCGCTGACGCCGGCAGCAGAACGTCGTGAGCGGTCTGAATTATGCAACAGGGCACCGTCACGAGGCCTAGCACACCCCTTAGGTCGCTATTGAACACCGTGCGCAGCACGAAGAGAGATATGTCGGGCCTCATGTTGAACAAGGTCCGGCTGAACTCGCGGACGGCGGTCGGAACATCAGAACCCACAGCTAAGGGCGCATGACCGTTCACCCACGCCTCGTAATTCGACTGCATCGCCGTGAAAACTTGCTCGATCTGCTCTTGCTCGAACCCGCAATGGTAATCTTCATCGTTCAAGAACCTAATAACACACGTTCTTAGTGCTTGGCATAGAAGTCAAAAAATCCACTTTGACATTGAACTAATTTAGTACTCGTCCTTATGAACGCATGAAAATCTTCAATTGAGGCGACAAAAATTCTCAAAAAAGTAGCTCAGTTAACGAGGACTTGCAAATTCTCACATATGACATCGTGCTCTGATATCATTTATTCTCCTACCATTATCAATAGAAGCGTAAATCATTTCACTTATATTCCACAACCAATTGATTCGAGTCTACTTGAGTCCCGATTGTGCATACCTCGGAGAGGCTCCGATGAGGACAAGTTTGGTGAAGAGGCGCGGGCGGCGGATGGCGGCTAGGATTCCAATCATTGCCGACACTGAGTGCCCGACATACGCGCAACGGTCAATGCATAGGGTGTCGAGAATGGAGAGCAAGTCATCAACGTAGCCATCAAGCGTGGAGTACCGCCGGAAATTGAAGTACCCCGGATTCACGCTGCCGGCGCACACGAGATCATAGAGGATGATGCGATAGTGCGAGAGGAAGTAGGGCAGGACGCGCTGCCACGCGGATTGGTCGGTCCCGAAGCCATGAGCGAGGACGAGGATCTGGTCGCCGTCCCCAACGACTCGGACGTTGAGGGCGTCCAAGAGGTTGTGGTTCATGAGTGTGGTTTAGAAAGAGGACACACAGGAGTTTACAGGCAATTCTGAGGGGGAAATGGGCATTTTTGGGGGCAGGTGGGTAAGTGTTTCTGGAAGGGGTTGAGAGTGCTATTTATAGTGCTAAGTTGAGGGCTTTTCTTCTCAGTATGCTAATAATTGCTTGGACTGGTTGGGTCATTAGATAAAGAGAAAGAGAAATGGAAAATGCTGGGAGGACAATTTCCTTTTTGTAAAGTTGATGTCATTCAGAATGATGCCTCTCAACTGTTAAAAACCACGTTAGATTGGAGATTTCGTCTTCCAGGGAATAATGGCACATTAGCAATACGGTTTCACTGAATTTAGCGTCAGTCGGTACTCGCAGACTTTTTGTCTCCTCCCCTTCTCTCTCTCACTCTCTCGCGCCCTATCTATCCGCTTAATGTCGGCCTCGAGCTCTCCCTAGGTCAGGAAAGATGTCCTTCAAGGTCTAGAGGTGTGGGCTCCTCCATGTTCGCAAGCAAGAGCCGAAACGAGGCAAGATCTCAATGACCATGGTAAGGCCGGGTAGGAAGGTGTGGCTAAGGGCGCAATGGTAGAGAGAGGGAGGTTGATGGTGGTAGGACCTCGACACATGGCGGCGGTTCGACCTCGAGACCATCCCACATGGAGGGGGGGCGTGGCTAAGGGCACGATGGTGAAGAGAGAGAGAGGATTAATTGATAGGGTTTGGTGGAGATGTAAATCAAGATGTGGCGAGGATTAGAATTGCAATTGACGTGAGTCATGATTTTGCGACAAAATAGAGATTGAGATTAAAGGAGACAATTCATCTATATGGTTTAGTTTCTTCAGAGCTTCTTCAACTTATCTTCAAAAGTTAGCTTTAGCAAAATAATCCTACCAAGAAACGAACGATCGTATCGAACAATTTAGAAGTTTGTACAATTCCAAAATTCCACTGTACTGTACAGTTGATTCCTTCAATTTCGAAAGTCTCTTCTTCAATGGGAAGTCGAGGCCGACAGGACTGATCATTTGTCCTAAACGCTTGCCTGTAAATCCCGCCATTCATTCATGGATAACGTTGATGGGACAGCACCCTCCCACACCATCTCGCTTTCATGGCGCTGGTGTCATTGCATGTAGCGGAGCAAAATTGAGTGATGTTGCCAGGCAATACACAAGGGGCTGTCGTTTGGCCGACGATGAAGATAAGGAGGACGACACTGTAGATCGATCCGATCAATGTGATGGGAAGCTCGCAAACGCTGTCATTCGATATGATTTTTATAGGATCTCTTCTTATTACATTGAGCTAGTGCAGAGAATACACACCCCCATGTTGAGATGGAATTTAAAGGAGAAATAAAAGATAAGTTTGTCGAGTTAAAAAACTATTATTTTCGAGCTTGTTTGTTTAAGTATAAGTAAAATATACCATTTTTGCTTTCTAGCCAAAACTTGAAGTATTATCGGAAATTTCAAAAATTTGCGTAAGAAAAATTGTCTTATGGGAAAAGATAAACCGTTATGAGAATAAAGACATTCAGATTTAATCTTTAAAGTGTTGAAGATTTAAGGAATTGTTTGCATATGATCATGATTCATCTTAAGAAAAGATTACGCTGAAACTCTTAAGACTTTTGTGCAAAATGCAATTGAATCCAAAATTTTTAAATTGCACAATTAAATCCTAAATTTTTTGAAATATGCGCAGTTAAGTCCTAGCCTTACTGTTGGTAGCGTTGCATCGCTGGAAACTCGGAACTTTCATCAAATTTAGCGTGATTTTGACAACAATTATGAGAAAAGTATAGGGGTTTTTCTTGCCCATGGACACTACCAGTGACAAGATTATGACTTGATTTCATAGATTTCAGAATACTTAGGACTTAATTTCATTTTTTGAAATGTTTGAGCTCAACTACACTCGGTATCAAACATTTAAGATTCATAGGGTAATTTTTCCTCTTAATGACACAGGTGAGTTTTGTACATTATAATATTAACAATTTAAGATCAAAATTCCTTTTGAGTTTCCATTATTATATAGAGAGAGATGCTGAGAGAGGAACGACATCATACGGCAGATGTTGAAATGACAAAAATCAAGAATCATGCGAATTCACTTTGTGCAGGCAAAAAATATTTGAGAACCTCAATGTATTGAGAGAGACTTTATAAATGGATGGAAAGAAAACGATTCCAAGGATCTCACATGTTACTTCTGACTCCGATACCATCTTAAATCGAATGCTCGAGCATGAGCAATATCTCTTTGCTGCAATGCTCAGCAAAACAGCTGGAGAGCATACAGTGCCCAAATCTCTGAGACAATCTTAGTTAGTGGTATCATATGAAGGGGAATCTGATTCAGTGGAGGTAGTCCTTTATCAAATAAGCTTCGCTAGTCTAAAGGTGTTGGTCCTTTTTCTTGGCCCTAGCAAATCCATTGGAACGGAACTGATCAGTACTAGTCCAATTCAATTTTTGCCTTTAAAGCTTTCTAGCTTTGTATAGACTATTCTGTTGTTAACAAGATGGAATAAGCACATTAAACAATTTCCTAGCATTGATGGTAACTAATTGAGAAGTCAGAAGATTCCATTTCATAAAGGGTAAGAGGAAAAAGAACAAATCAAAATATACAAGTAAATGACTTGGTGTACATTTAATGAGGTCCAATGTGAGCTCCACAATGTTTAGTAATATATGCATGATCGGCTTGATCTAATAAATTACAACACACGTGTTTCAACTATAAAACTCCTTTTAACCTATGTATTTTTTCAAATATATGGCAAAACCCGCTTTGTTAGTCCTTTAGTCATTCCCTCTCTCTTTTCTTTTATGGCTTTATGAAATATGTTGTGTTAACTGATACCTAAATGGGATGATGGGTTATGTGATTTATCGACATCAAAATTGCTCACTTCGTGTAGATATCCAACAAAGAAATCGGCAGTGATTGGAGACCCTTATCCTTCTTGCAACAAAAGGAAGAACATCAGGCAGAAAACTCAACATCCTTTCTGTCAAGTTCATGTCCCCATTACTTATCACTGTAGTGGCAGTCTACTTCAAAGCTGCAAAAACCCTAGACTGTTCAAAACCCTTTGCTTCCTTCAATCACCTCTTGGATGCTCAAAACTTGGAAAGAAGCAAAATGATTAGCAACATGTGTTGCACAACGTGCGATTGGCACTTCAACTTTTTCTCTTTTATTTCCTTTTTGGCCCCCAAAAAGAACTTTCTTATTTTCGGCCCCCACCAAAAGCATGGAGGAACCTCTGGATAGTGGTCTTGAAGGTGAAGCATCATGGAAGGGCAGGGGCCCCAATCTCCAACACTGTCTTCTACTTGAAACAACGACGAGAGAGAGAGAGAGAGAGAGAGAGAGAGAGAGAGAGAGAGAGAGAGGGAGGGAGGGAGAGATCTGCGACTGTGGAGGAATATTTAATGGGGATCTAGTGGCCGGTTTGATTGTTCATAGAACCTATTATCTTATCCATACCTTTCTTCTCAATTTCTCTTGAGTCTTGCAAGTACCGTGTAAAGTCCACTTCATGCGTTTGTGAGAAGGGGAGAATCTGCCCGACCATGTTTCAAGAGACATGAGATCTCGGATAAGTCTGTATAACGTATTGGGACTGAGGTATTGGCTACGTCGTAACCTTTTAAAACCGATGTGAAAGATTTCGTTTTGACCATGTACCTCCCCGTGCATTCATGATGAGTTAACACGTAACTAATCCCTTGATTGGCGATGAATCGATGAGTTAATTGTCTAGCTAAAGAGAGAATCCAAGAAGGCTGGCTAAAGAGAATTACCCGAGACTTTTGTGTGAAATCAATAAACATTTAAGCTTCGATGCACTTTTGATGGAGGGATATGATGTACGTTTTGACGAGGAGAGGGGTGAAGTCACGGGTCACTACTAAAAGTTGGGGAGTCTTTTCTTTTTCTATTATTAAAAAAGGTGGGAGTGACTCCCTATCTTATCTTCAGTTGGAAAATTTGTTCCAGAGTCTGGACTCGACACCCTCAATGACCTTTGTAAGTTAATCTCTCACTTGATTTGATATGGAAGACATTGAGAGTGGAGGACTCTTTTGGAGTCTCCCCTTCCACTTTTAGCGCACGCGCATGGTTGCCATGGCCCTTTTTACTTATAAGTGGATTCCGTGACTAAGATTTGGGACTAATTGATTGCATATGAAAATTGAACTTCTGTAGGCGGGCTTGTCGGGAAATTTGATTGCTGATGAATAATGATCAGTAGTTTATAGTTTATTGATGCATGATGATAATCAATGTCCTTAGATATTATTTGCCTCCAGTATGGTTGCTACCGAGGTTAAAACAAATACACCTCTAGGATATACACAAAAATGACAGATAAGCGAGTTCAGCAATTGCCAACTTTTCTTTTGACATTTCACCTTGAATGTATTGTCAAACTTGTGTTAGAAAAAAAGATAAGAAGAGAAAATGTTGTGAATTAGAGAGAGTAATAAAGAAAATAAAGTTGTTAAGACAATGTATGATTTGGTCCTATTTACAAATAAACAATCCACACATCTCCAAGGAATAGGTAGCTTATCGGAACTATCATCACTTTTTATGATCAAGTACCACTTCCTTTCATGTCGACAATCACTTTTTTTCATATCCAATAATCACTTCTTTTTCAAATCGATCTCTTCTCTTAATTATGTATAGATATCAAACTATTTCAATAGGGCCTAGGCGGGCCGAAGCAAGTGTCGAGCCTGTAGTTGGTTCTCAATGAATTCAATTATGTGGTATCTCCAGAATTCACAAGCTTCTCGACACGGGTCTTTCTTTGATATTAGTCACCACAACTACAATTTAGTTATAAGTCAAAAATAAAGGAATGGCAAATGACCACAACAAATAGAGACAACTAAAAGAGTAAGACCCCAATCAAAGAAATTGTAGCATACAACATTTGAAGGAAAGCCAACATTGAATTGGACTCTTACCTTTGGTTTGGCCTAAAAAGTAGGACCGGAAGAAAATAAATGGGATGTTTAGAAGGGGTTAGACTAGAAGAGATGAGATGGAGTGCATGATACTTCTCTCATTTTAACTCTTTATCTCAGTGGTTGACTGATTTATCATATATAATTAGAGCAGAAGGTGAGAGAATATTCGCTCTAACAATAATTACGTGACATTTCATTTTATCTCTTTGATTGCCATGTGACATGACAGATGGCATAATTTTGCCACTTGATACACATTCGATTAATAAATTTTTAGTGGAATAATTTTTCATCTGTCAATTTTTATCTTTTATTTGATTCAAAGGTTAGAAAATAAATAAAGAGAAATTATATGAAAGTTTCATCTATTATTGAACTTGAACTTGAAAAAAAGAAAAGATTAATAACCTAAAGAAAGCATTTTCAATTATACTCTATCATCTCCCAATCTTTACATTCCATTTATTATTGAACTTTAAATGTTAGAAAATAGATGAGAGGAAGTAAATATACGAATTAGGAAGAGAGCCGTAGCTGGTCAAGCTAAGTCTCACGATCCATGGACCGGTGGGTTTACTCAAGGCTTGGACTTTTAAAGTAAAATGGAACTATAGGTGCTTTTCCTAATGGGCGAATTACCATAAAACTCTTAAGGCTGCGTTTGGCAATCAAGATAAAATTCGGGATAGAATATGATAAATCATATCCTACATTTGGTGCTTACTCATGATAGGATAAAATTGGATATAAGGGGGATATATGCCAGATAAAATTATCCCATGGGAGAGGTGGGATAAGGATGAATAGGATTTCTAATATTCATAATAGGAAAGTTATTTTTCTCGAATAACAAACTTATTAAATTAACAAAAATAAAATTATATTTCAATATAAATAATATTTGAATTATAATTTAAGAAATAAAAAATAAAAAATAATAATTTATTTGTTAATTTAATCTTACTTTAATTTATATACAACTTTAATTATATCTTATAATAAACATTCAATCTATAAATTATATATTTATATTTATTATATATTTTAGGTATTTTTGTATTTTAGGTATGTTAGTATAGTTTACTATTTGATAAATTTTTCTTACGAGAATGATAAAAGGGGAAAAAAGAAATAATAAAGAAAATAATTTTAAAAAGAGGAAAAATAAAATAAAATAAATTAAGGAATAGTGTCACGAGAGATTTTTACAATATCCGTTTATGAACTTTTAGGTTCATTTATAATGATATGTCAATTATATTAAAAAAAATGTATATGATATGATGTGAATATATCTGATTTTAATATTGCGATTTACCAAATAATACATAGGATATAGAAAAATCTCAAGATTTCATATCCTATTCTATCCAATCATATTCTGATTAGAAATTCAGACGACTAAACATAACCTAAATGTATTATACTTCAATTGTAATAATTTCAATTTGATCAATTTAATTCTAAATTTTTTATTATGTCAATTTAGTTCTAAAATTTTCAATTGTGTCAATTTAGTCCTAAATTTTTTATGAATTTTCCAATTTAGTCATTCGGGTCTAGTCATCATTGGTAGTCATAAATGGTATGGATGGAACTGACATAGATAATTTGTAACTTTTTTTTTTCTTTTTCTAAAAAGAAGAGAAAAATAGAAAGAAAAAGGAGAAAAAGGGACTGCGCGAAAGAAGTTGAGAACCCAGAACATGCAAAAGGTTCCCCTTTTACGTGGCAAGGGCCGTACCAATAATTGTGATGTTACCTTATGGACAATTCCCCTCAGTCAATCACAACCAACCAAAATGTTTTCTTCGAGCGACCAATCACGCTTGTCAAGGAACAGACGTCTTTACCTTAATCCTCATGAATAGGAATTCGTTTCGTGAACATCCCTGACTTCGTGTCCCAAGTCCTCCAAGTCGAAACCTACTTGCCGCCACCTTTCCCGTGCTTCATATGCAAACTCCGATAGGCTAAACCACGAGGAGCTCATACCTGCTTTCCGCACCGACGGCGAGTTCTCGCTCAACTAGATCCTACTTCGTCCTCCCTGAGCCGCAAGCTCCGATGACGGCTCATGGCATCGGACATGGCGGCTCTCATCTTCGAGGGCGGTGTCGCTCTCTGGAATGTGCCTAAGCGAGGTCGGGGCCCGCAGGCGGAGGAAGACGCAGATCTCGCCGGCCTTGGAAGTGAACTTCGACGGACGTGACGTCAAATACAGGTGCAAAAAGTTCGATGTCACCAACAATTCACTGTACGGTCCCCCGTGCAAGCTTTTCAATGTAGACTTTATCTTCGATTTGAAAGCAGCTCGCGGTTCATTCGTGTAATAAGAAATTGAGCATGATACATGAAACTGTGAAGTTGGAAAATGATTTTTACTTTTTAAATTAGAAAGTTTCTTAATGATTGAATTCAATTTTCTGGTTAACTGAAGTCCTTTCTTTTTATTGGCTTATTTTCCACAACACTGGAAAAAGGGAAAAACAATTTCCAATAAAATATTTCTTTCAAAAAAACAAAGCCTATAAGGAAAATGCTTCGTATTTTACATAATAAATCCAAACAGTAAACATGGGAAGTTATTTCGGTTAAAAAGTCATAAAAATCTCGCGCGAGAGAGTACCATATTTCATCATGCAGTGAGTGCGGTCAAATACGTAGATTCTATGCACATGGGTAGAATTTAGGAAAAGTACCCAAAAAAAGTCTTAAATTTAATCATAAATCTTTTAATTATACCAATTTAGTTTTGAACTATTTCATATTAATACTAATTGAATATATCCAGTTAATTTAGGTCAGAAATTACTGATATGGACACTGGCCATTTATATGGCGTAACTGACATTAACGTAAACATTTTTTTAATTTTAAATAAATTTGCAAAATTTTTATTAATTTTTATTTTCATTTTTATCTCCCTTCCCTTTGCTCATCTTCTCTGGCAATAGAGTTTAGTGAATGTAGGGCAACACTCCTCCATTAGCAATGGTCACGAACCTGGGGGCTTGCTCAAATCCTCATCGTTCCTCACTACAATTGGATGTGCCTTAGGACAATCCTGCTCTTCTTGTTATCTCCTGCGGCATTTCTAGCAAATTCCAACACCTAAACCCATCCAAACAAGCTTCATTTGGCCACTTCAAGTTGGAAATTGATAATGTGAACTCTGACCACCTTACATGGCACGGCTGAGAATAACGTTGACATTTTTAAAAATTTCAAATATTTTTTTCAATTTTGTATAAATTTAATCTTTTTTTTTCCTTTTTTTTTTCTCCCTTCCCTTTATCCATCTGGGCGATAGAGTTTGGTGAGTGTAGGGCAACACTCCTCCGTTAGCAATGGTCACAGCACCTAGGATCACTCCCTTATCGCTCCTCATTGATGTGCCTCGAGACAATCTAGTTCTTCGCGATGTCTCTCGCAACATTTCCAACGAGTTCCAAAACCTAAACCCATCCAACCAAGCTTCATTCGGTCAATTTAAGTCAAAAATTGCTAATATGAATACTGACTGTCTTGCAAATTACTAACATGGATACTAATTGTCTTGCAAATTACTAACATGGATACCGACTGTCTTGCATGATAAAGCTAGCGCTAGTGTGAATATTTTTTTAAATTAAAATATTTTTTCAATTATTTATTAATTTTTTTCTTTTTCTTTCCCTTTTTTTCCCTCCTTTCCCTTTGCCCATCTTCTTCGGCAAAAGAGTTTGGTGAATGTAAGGCAACACTCTTCCATTAGCAATAATATTGACACCTGAATTTTTGCCGACTTGCATTTAAAACGATAACAAAACAATAAAAATAACCAAAAACTTTCTAAAATAATAATAAAAAAAAGGCTTCACGCCCATTTGATCAAAAGAACATGAGCGAGGCGCAGCCGCATCACTTGGACTTCAGCAGCCCAGCAAGCCCATGAAAATAATTAAATTCGTAAGATAGAGAGAGCCCATCCAAAGCCCAGATCCAAAAAAGAAAGAGCACAAGAGGGGAGAGATCGAACCCAAAATGAGCTTCGAGGACACCGATCAATGCTGAAATCCGCCGTCTACGGTCACCCACATTCGCCGACGACCGCTTTCCGCCGCACGCCACCGGCAGAGGCGTTCGTACACACACATGAAAGACGATGAAGAAGACTGAAGAGATCTGTAAATTTGTGTATTCAATTGTATCTTCTGATGTACAATGCTTCGTAATTATAATACGAGAGATGAAATAATAAAGGCAAAGAATATTTAGAAATCAAAATCTAATCTCAATCTAAGATTCCTAGCTAATTTATGTATAATCAAAATTGGTCGAGAATCCGAGCGTATCTTCCAGATTGATGCATATCTTTCAACACTCCCCCTCAAGCTGGTGGCTGGTAGATATCCAAGACACCCAACTTGCTTAGTAGATATGCATGATGTCTTTGACATAGAGGCTTGGTGAAGATATCAGCTGGTTGCTCTGCCGTTCCAATTCCTTTGGTCTCGATTACCCCTTCTTGAATCTTGTCTCGAGTGAAATGACAATTCACTTCTATATGCTTCGTTTTTTCATGTACTATAGGGTTCGTTGCAAGCTTGAGTGTGGCATCATTGTCACAGAACAACTTAGTCGGACCCTTCAATTTTATCCCAAGAACCCCAAGTAGTCCCCGTATCCATATGATCTCACAGGTAGTCTTTGCCATAACTCGATACTCTGCTTCGGCTGAGGACAATGATACGGTAGCCTGCTTCTTGGTTTTCCATGAAAGAAGAGAGTTTCCAAGTTTAATACAAAAACCTGTAATGGATCGTCAACTCATAGGACAGGTCGCATAATCTGCATCACAGTATGCCAACATTTCCATGTTGCAATCTCTGGATAAAAGAATCCCTAGTCCTGGACACTTCTTCAAATATTTCACGACCTTTAAGGCAGCATTTAAGTGAGACAACTTTGGACTATGCATGAACTGACTAAGAGTCTACACTGCATATGATATGTCGGGTCTGGTCAGAGTCAAGTATATAAGTTTCCCAACAAGTTTCTGATAACCTGAAGGATCATTGAGGATGGGATCATGATTCTCAGATGTCCCAGCATCATAATCCTTGGTGGTCAATTTCACATTTTGCTCAATTAGAATGACGGATGGTTTGCATCCCGACAAACCTGCCTCTGATATAATCTCCAGCACAAATTTCCGTTGACTAAGAGAAATCCCACGATCTGATCTAGCAATTTCTATCCCAAGGAAGTATTTGGGTGCTCCCAAGTCTTTAATGTGAAAAGTAAAGTGCAGATACTTCTTGAATCTCTCTATCGCAGTTCTATCATTTCCCATAATGAGAATATCGTCAACATAAATCATCAGACAAATAAATGACATACCTTGATTCCATGTGAATAAGGCGTAATCATATCTGGACTGCTTGAAACCTGTAGAAGTGAGAGCATCGGCAAATTTGGCATACCATTGCCTGGAAGCTTGTTTGAGACTATAAAGAGATTTACGGAGACGACATACTCTATTCTCCCCATGTCTCCGTAATCCTTGAGGAATATCCATGTAGATTTCCTCTTTTAGATCTCCATGCACAAAAGCATTATGCACATCCATTTGATGTAATGGCCAATCATTAATAGCTGCAACAGATAAGAATGATCTTACGGTTATGTCTTTGGCGACCGGGGAAAAAGTCTCATGATAGTCAAAACCTTCCCGTTGAGTAAATCCTTTGGCCACCAACCGAGCTTTGTAACGTTCAATGGATCCATCAGCACAATATTTAATCTTGTAAACCCATTTGCATCCGATGGGTTTCCTATTTGGTGGTAGATTGATCAAATCCCAGGTCCCATTTGCTATTAGTGCCTACAATTCAGCCCCCATGGCTTCTTGCCATCTTGGGTCTTTAGCTACTTCTTCATAAGTAAATGGCTCGATATCCTCTGATATTTGACTCACACAGCATCTATGTTTCGGTGAAAGTCTATGGAACGAAACATAAGATGATATTGGGTAGTGAATACCTGGTGAGTTAAGGGATGCACAAACATAGTCTTGTGTCCAGGCTGGCGGTCGTGTAGACCGACCAGATCGTCGAGGAGGATTTACTTGAATCAGAGTTGAGGATATTTCCGTATTGCCAACTTTATTAGATGATTCTTCTATCATTGAGAAATTTCCTTGAACTTCATCATTGGAATTTTCAACAATTTCAGGCGCAGAAATCTCAGAAGCCATTGGAGCAATTGGTGATTGAGTTCCTGTCACAAAGTATTCAGTATGTGGAGATTCTTCCATAGAGAATGACTTACCAGAAGTGTTTGATGCCTCCCTTGAAGAATCCTCTTCCTTGAAAGGAAAAACATCTTCATGAAAAATTACATCTCTGCTGATGAAGAATTCCAGCGCTGACTGATCCAGGACACGATATCCCTTCTGTAAATTCGGATAACCCATGAATATGTAACGACGTGCTCGAGGGCCCATTTTGTCTCGAGGACCCAAGACAGTAGTAAAGCACTGGCAACCGAATATCCTTAAATGTCCCAACTCCGGTTTCTTCTTGAAGAGTAATTCAAATGGAGTTTTTCCATTGAGTACCTGAGTTGACATACGGTTGATGAGATATGCTGCAGTAATTATGCATTCGCCCCAATAATTTTCTGGAATAGACACGTGCAACTTCTAATAGGTGGCAATGCTTACGCTCCACTACTCCATTTTGTTGTGGAGTATAAATGCAAGTGCTCTCATGAAGAATCCCATGAGATGATAAGAGTGAACTGCAATTATTGTTGAAAAACTCCTTTCCATTGTCTGTCCTAACTCATTGAATAGATCTCCCAAATTGACTCTTGGATAGAGCAATGAAAGTTTTCAAGTGTGAGAAAACTTGTCCTTTGGACTGCATCAAAAAAACCCAGGTGGCACGAGAATAATCGTCCACAATTGTCAAGAAATATCGGGACCCATCATGATGTTGGGTATGATAAGGACCCCATACATCCATGTGAATTAAGGAAAAAATATGCATGGCACGATTTTTACTAAGAGGAAAAGGAATGCGTGATTGCTTTGCAAGGGGACATATCTGACACTTAGAGTGAGGAATGGAAGCACTATGACCCAATCGTGAATGTAAAAGATAGTCTTTATTATTGGTAGTCGTGTTACACAATGACATTTTATTTGAAGGAAATAAGGATAAATCAAAATTACTTGGAGAATTCTTCCATATAAATAACCCTTGAGAAAGACTACCCAAGCCCATCATTTTGCCCGGTCGAAAGGGCCGAAAGAAGCAAGTGTCAGAACCAAACAATACACGACAGGAATTTTCTCTGCAGACTTTGGACACAGAAATAAGATTGAATCGAAATTCTGGAAGGTAAAGAACATTTTGAAGTGTGATATGTGGGCTGAGTTTGACTGTTCCAGTGATTTTGACATGAATAATATTTCCATTTGGTAATTGAACAGAAATAGGGAATTCCAAATCCTCATGAATATCTGAAAATAATGCCCTCTCACAAACAATATGATCACTTGCTCCAGAATCAATTATCCAGAATTTTCTGGAAATAATATTAATCAAGCAACGAGAAATACCTGAAAATTTTCCTCCTTTGTTTGAGGTGTCTAATTTCTGTATCGCCTGCATCAGTTGCTGGTATTGGTCATTTGTGATGGACCGATCAGCATTAGAAAAACCAGCCTGATAAGCTGCAGAAATTTTCCTTCCTTTTTCTCCGGGTTTACCGTACAATTTCCAGCAATTTTCCACTGTGTGGTGTGGCCTTCTGCAAAAATCACAATATAATTTACCCTTTTTTGGGTTAAAATTTTTTGCAGATGCCGAGAAAATTCCTCCACCGTCAGATCCCGAGAAATAATTCCCACCGTCGGATGTGAGGGAAACGCCGCCACCGTCGGATGTCTTCCAAGTCCCCTCATCTCGTCCGTTGGATCCGGACAAATAGATAGACCCTTTTGGGCCGTCCGATCCGCGCGGCAAATCTGAGCCGCTCATTCCTCCTCTTTTAAGGAGACGCGGATCCTCAGATCCGGATGCCTGTAACCCTAGCTCACCCCCTTTTTCGTGTGCTAGGGTTTTGGGTCCCCAATTTCGCCGCTCGCCACGACTGGCCAGAGCGAAGCTCTCTCCTCCTTTCGCCGGTACTAATGAAGCGAGCCTCTGGCTTTCTTCCTGGACGGCCAATTGAAAGATCCAGCCGAGAGGCGGCACCGGTTCCATAGCCAATATCTGCGATCGGAACGTCAGGTAAGAGTCATTAAAAATGAGTAAAAATCGGGTCGCCTTTTCTCGTTCTTTCATCGACCGGTACTGTGCGAGCGTCTCCTCTGGTCCCTCGAGCTTCTCTTTTGCAGCTTCGAGGTCATTCCACAGAGACGATAATTTGTTGTAGCATGCGGAAATCGTCATGTTTCCTTGTTTTAATTCTCCCACATATTTTTGGAATCCTCCGTTAGTGGCAAACCGGCCGCGACGTCTAGGGAGATGCAATTGTCGATCCATGAGCGGACGAGCTAGTTGCATTTCCTCCAGTGTCGCGCCAGTCGGTCGTCGGTCGGAATCGGAATGGTTCCATCTAGGAACCCATCCTTATCTTTTGTCACCAGTGCTCGTCTGAGATCTCGGGACCACCTGGAATAGTTCTCTGGTCCGGTTAATTGTAGGTTGATTAGCCGCAATTCTGGGCCATCGGCTGTTGAGACGTGCAGGGGGTCTCCGGGCTCCGGTCGTCCGGTGATTGCTCCGATGGGAAACGGCAAAAAACCGGGCAGGAAATTCGGGTAGGGATTTGTCCCTAAACCCAGTTCGCCTGACCCGAATTGGTAACCCGCATTGTAAGTCCCCGGGTAGGGATTTGTTCCACCGCCCGAGTCTCCTGACCCGCTTGACCCGCTCGTCCGCTCCAACCCGTTGGTTGGGCTTGCCCCAATCATGGATGGTGGGCTCCTTTCGGGTTGGACGTGGCTTTGGTGGCTTATGTTACCAAGCAATGATGGAATAGGGCTCGACCCAATGTACCATGGGTAAGGTACCCATTGGATTGGTTGACCCGTAATGGGTTGCCCCAGATTAATCTAAGCCTGAGATGGCCGCCATTGCACAGGCTGCGGTTGAAGAGGTTGGGTCGTCGCAGCAATCTGTGATGAAATTTCTGCCGCTGTTTGATTGTCAGCAGAGAAGCTAGCCTGCGAAGGAGAGCTGGCCATGGTTGGTGAGGAAAAATAATCCCTGTTTGTCTTCTTCTTTAGTAAAATAATCCCTGTTTTCCATAAGACAAATCTATCCGTTTGTAGATCAGATTTCCTTTGGATTAGGTGATCAAGAGCGGAAGCGAAGTTGAATCAACAGCCTGGATGGCTCTAATACCATGAAAGACGATGAAGAAGACTGAAGAGATCTGTAAATTTGTGTATTCAATTGTATCTTCTGATGTACAATGCTTCTGTAATTATAATACAGAGATGAAATAATAAAGGCAAATAATATTTAGAAATCAAAATCTAATCTCAATCTAAGATTCCTAGCTAATTTATGTATAATCAAAATTGGTCGAGAATCCGAACGTATCTTCCAGATTGATGCATATCTTCCAACGACACATCCGTCAAAGAAGCGAGAACTCGACGTCCGCTACCTACGAATCGAAAATCTTCTCGGTTTGCTTTCCGTCATCTTCAATGGCCGGAGAGGGAGAACCATCACCGTCATCTATCTTCGCCGCTCTATGCTTTTGCATGCAGAAATCTCGAAGCGATGAGATCACGTGCTCAAGGCTCGTTCGTCAGTCACGATCTTGATCCTTCGCGGCGACCAAGATCTCTCCATGGTCAATTCGGCTACCGTTTGTAGCTCCATTTGGCTTGTTGACCAGAGGAGTCGATTTTGGGAGAAAGAGATCATCTAGACGTTGATCAAAGGCTCCCGAAGCGGTTCTTTTGCTTCACTCTCGATTCGATGTCCTTAATCCGTTTCCAGTATCGTCACGCTGAACTCAATCTGTCTATCTATGTTTTCAGGCCATGAATTCCCGTAAAGCTCATTTGACTCGTTCGTAACTTCTTCGCAGACCTCGATCATCTGTGACAACACCTCGTGGCCAGAGACAGATCCCGAGGTATGTACATCATTGCTTTGTTTTACTAAGTTGAATTCGAGATTTGTGATTAAGGCTTCGAGTACGATTAGAACGGAGACCATGGATCTGTTACTATGTATAAAGACGTCCTGATGTCATTGCTATTGTCCAGATTGAAATTGACACTTTGATTATGACTTTGTGGTCTGTGTTTGAACCAATCACCAAGTGTTCGCTAAATGCCTGAACGACGTTGGGAAGTCAGAATACAATTTTTAGATTTGGTGTTTGGAATGATCGTCGTGTAATGTACCTGTTCAACTCACCTACGTTGTCTCTATTTCCAGTGATCTTAGACTATGGCCAAGGCATCTACTGTTATAATTATGTTTATAATTATGGTTGATGGATCAACGAAAGTCAATAAATTAAGATACATCTTTTCTATTCACATATCTTTTTTGGATTCATGAATTTCCTAAATTTTTCTGTTCACGTATCTATTGAATCCATGAATTTCCTAGATTCATGTATCTTTTAGTTCATGTATTTATTGAGTTCACGAATCTCTTGAATTCACGTGTCTCTGGATTCATGAATCTCTTGGATTCACGTATCTCTTGATTCATGAATTTCATGGATACATGCGTCTATTTAATTCATGTATCTCTTTTGTACATGAACTAAAAAGCTTTATAAATAGATAGGAACATAGAGCTTCATTAAGGTTTGGGTTTTGGTTTTTCCGACTCGATTCCAAAAGGGCTTTGATACACTTTTCTACTCTTCTGATTTTTCTGAGTGTACTGGTTCAATTAAACGGTTCGTGTTAATCCAAACAAGTTCGAGGTGTTGTATCTTAGGAGGCATAGTTCGTGAATCTGCGGAGCACCATTGGTAGGAACTGATCGCCTTAAGGAGATTCGGATATCCGTACTTCACCTCCAATTTTATGTTCTGATTACAACAAACAGTTTATTTTCTTTGGATTAATTTCCAACATCTACATACCATGACTACTTGATTTATTGTTCAAATCGATCCATATATGCTGTCTCTAATCCTGATATTCTGCCATGTATTGATTCACGTTAATCGAGTGGTTTACATTGAAAAACTCTTTTGCTGCCGCTTTTGTTAAAGATCGGTCCCTCTAATCTTTGAGCCTGTTTGCACCCAAAAATGTCCAATTTTTAGTTATTGATATGTGATCAATAACATGAAGGAATTGCGAATGTAAAGTCGACAACCTCATATGCAACCGTCAAAGAATAGAGATAAAAAAAAAAGGGAAAACAGTGAAGAATATATTATTCGAGCATATTTGATCATCCATAGAGGTAGCCAATTGAATGGATTGAAGATTAGTTGATATTGCATGCCTTTTTGATTACTTGGGGAAAATTACTAAAAAAGTCATAAACCTATTGTTATTATGCAAATTTAGTTCTAAACTTTTTTTTTTTTTTTGCCAATTTAATCTTAAACTTTTTGCATTTGGATCTCTTCAGTCCATCCAGCCAATTTTGGCTAACTTGCATTAACATGGTACTACCGATGCTAAGGTGGCATTTTTAAAATATTATTTTAATATTCTTTGAATTTTTTCATAATTTTTTATTTTATTTTATTTTATTTGTTTTTCCTTTCCTTCCCCTTCCCTATTAAAAAACTAAGAACAAGAAGGAAGAAGAAAGGAAAAGCAAAATGAGAACGATGAGACGTATTTTTGGGGCAAATTTTTCATCTTCTTTTCATCCTTTTATTATACAATTGACCATTAATTATGGGGATAACCATATGACTAACGAACATCGTAAATAAATCTGATTAGATACTTGCATAGATATTATTGTTTTCTTGCATATTCAAGCATGAAGGCAAATGCAACATTCCTTACTCAACTTATTTTTAGTGGATCAATTTAATATCTTTCTCACTCTTGAAAAAGAGGATGAGGATTGGAGTAGAATAGAAATGCACATCCGGTAATCAAAGACAATAAAGGAGAAAACTAACTAAAAGGTCACATCCGTGATCCGAATATCTCCCAACTTTTTCACTGTATTTATTTTTCAACTTCAATGAATACAAGCAAGAAAACACACAAAATATGGAGGCAAACAATTTTTCGGCCTAGCACAATATTGGTGTTCTCTCAATTAGCCATTGATGACCCGGCGTTTCCATCTTATCTCCCCAGTACTTCTATTCTAGTCAGATTTTGCCCATATTCCAATTGCTGCATCTTATCGACTTTTGCTCTCAAAGCATTTCTTTCCCCGTGCAAACAAAAGCCATCACAAACTATTGTTAAAGTTTCAAAAAGTTGCTTTCGATCACGAAAGATTTCTTTGGACCAAAAACAACGCGAAAGATTTCAGCCCTTTTGTTTTGCACCCCAGATGTGTTGGCCCATCTATGGTTAAAGTCAAGCGGTCATCTTAGGGCGTGCATGTTTTCACTTCTTTTTTCTGTTTAAGAACAGATTTTTTTTTTTTTTTGTTCCGGGAACAAAAAAAAAAAAAAACAGAAACGCGTTTGTTTGCGTTTTTGTTCAAAATCTGTTTTTTTGTTCCCGGAACAAAAAAAGAACGGAAATGAGAAACAAAAAAAAGTTGTTTTTTGTTCCAGAAACACTTTTGAAGAAACACTTCTCTCTCTTCTCTTTTCTTCTTCTTTTTTCTTTGGCCGATCGCCGGCCTCGGCCATGGCCGGCGACCGGCCGTCGAGGGCCGGCGACGCCGTCGAGGGTCGGCGACCTCGCCGGAGCGTCGCAGGCCCTTGGCGAGGCCGAGCTTGAGCTCGCCCAGATCCGGCGAGGCTGAGCCTCGCCAGGGGCCGGTGACGCTTGGCCTCGCCTGATTTGGGCGAGGCCAAGCTCGCCCAGCCAAGGCGAGGCCGAGCCTCGCCCACGCCGGCGACGCTCGGCCTCACCTCGCCATGGCTGGGCGAGGTTGAGCTTGCCCAGATCCGGCGAGGTTGAGCCTCGCTAGGGGCCGGCGACGCTCGGCCTCGCCGGATCTGGGCGAGGCCAAGCTCACCCAGATCCGGCGAGGCCGAGCCTCGCCGGGGGCGGCGAGCCTCGCCGTGGCCGGGCGAGGGCCGGCCCCCGTCGGCCGGTCGCCGGAGGCCGGCGACCGGCCAAAAGAAGAAAAAAAGAAAGGAAAAAAGGAAAAATAAAATAAAAATACTAAAAATTAAAAGAAACAAAAAAAAGAATATAAATTTACCAAACGTGTTTCTATTCATTTTTTATTCCCGTAACAAGTTTACCAAACGCATCTTTACGGTCAAAAATTGTTCTCGAACGAAATAGCTTTTTCTATTTCGTTCGCCAAAACTTGATTTTTAACGTAAACGTTACCAAACGCGCCCTTAGTTTTCGGCCCAATGGGATCTTCATTGGCCCTTTTCTCGTCACCTGTTTTTGTTATAAAAAAAAAAAACAAAAACAAAAACTTTGGATAAAATTACGAAAATGCCCTCATTTGTTGTGTCATTTCCTCAAAATACCCAAAGTGAAGATACTTTTATTAGCCAATCCTTTGGAGAAGGTGTGCATTGCCAAAATGGATGTGGAATTTGTGCCGATCCAACTACGCAAAAGATTGTTCATGGAACCACTATCAAGCTAGGTGCGTGCATGTTACTTGAGCCCAACAAGACAAAAGATGGATGAAATTTGTATAAAATTATCAATACATTCTAATTATCTATATTATTATATAAGTTAAAGAGAACCTCCTAAATCATTAGGTTTGTCTTAGTGACCATTCTTCCCACATAGGAAGGAAGAGATGAGGGTTCGAATCTTCACTTTCTTAAGGGGTTGGAGATAATTTAACTCTAGACGTGAGTACAATGTAAAAGTTTAAAAGTGATTGTTAGAATATGAGTAAAGTATGACTGAAAAAAAATTAGAATCTCATATTTTAAAGGGATTATAAACTTAATTTTCTCTTTCAAATATTCTTAATTAGTATTTTATAAATTTTTAATTAATGGAGAAATGCGTAAAATGATCATTCTATTTCATCTCTTGCAAGGTTAATTTTGAGATTTCAGTTTAATCTATCTTATCAACAGCCTCATTAAAAAATAATCTCAAAACACTTTTCTTTTTTCTCCCCCTTATATATATGTGTGTAATGTCTCGATATTGAATTAATAATCTCCTTTCATTAATTAATATAGTCCAAGACTTTAAGATGTATCAAATCAAAATTGTGTATCCGAAGCTCTTCATCATTCATAATGACTATGTCAACTATATATAATTTAAAAAAAAATATCTAAATATCGAATACTTGATTGAAAAATATTAATTCCGGAACTCATATAAGAAAGGTCGTGAACAAAGAGATATCTTAATTTTATGCGATTAAAATATATTTTGTTAGCATTAGTGTAAAAAGATATTTATTTGCCATAGAATTATTTCATATTTAGCTTTATAATCTTGTACAAATTTTCTTCTTCTTCTTCTTCTTCTTGGGATCTTTCGTGTGCGGCTTTACAAATTCAGAAGAAGAAGAAGAAGACCAAAATCCTCCGACCTTGTTTTCCGCTGCACAAGAAACCGACCATGTCATCGTCGACGGCCTCGGCTGCCGCCGGCACTTCGCAAGAGGAAAGCTTCCCTCCGCCTCCCGTCCCGGTGCCCGCCGCCGACCCTGCCTCAACCTCCTCCTCCCTCTGCGGCGGCGGCGGCGGCGGCGGCGGCATGACTCAGGCTTTTTGTTTCTCCTCCGGAAACCCTAGGATTGAAGAGACTCGCGGCGTTATGCACCTCTTTCCGGACGACGCCGTCTCGTCCTCATCCTCCGATCTCCCGGTAACCCGGCATTCCCTATGAGCTTGGATCGTTTGATATTCTAAGAATTGTGGCGTGGAATGATTCTAAACGTGTCTTCGTTAGCTTAGTTCGATGATGCTGTTGGAGAAATTGTGCTGATATAGGAAGGAGTTTGAGTTAGAGGTGGTGGTGGTGGTTTGGTATTGTTAGTTATTTAGTGCAATGCCGGGTTTGTGGCTGTTACCCTTGTTCAGTGCACTCTTTGCTCTGTTTTGGTCTGCGAGTCAATGGAACAAGGAATTAGTAGTGTCAGACTTGATGGTTGGTATAACATTTTTGTGCCTTTTGTTTAGGTTGGAAGAAAGCCTCTTATCTGCGTGTTTGGAGTGCCTGATCACATGACGTATGCCGACTTTTGCCGGTTCTGTGCTTCATTTATTCATCATATACTGGAGATGCGAATTGTCAGGTTCAATCTTGGACTACTTTGCTCCATTTTCAATTGATTGACTTTGCTTGTGCTCGTTCATTGAATATGTTGTTCTGATGTCTTGTTGGTGTTTAGAACTGACGGGATGGAAGACCGATATAGTATCTTGATACGAATGGATGGTCAAGATAGTACAGATAACTTTTACCGGTATTTTAATGGGAGGCGTTTTAATTCTCTGGAAGTACGTTGTTCTCTTTAAGTACTCCTTTTTTCTCTCTTTATGTTGAATTATTCCATTTAAGCTTTCCTTAAGACTTTTATGCAAAATGCTTTACATAGGTAGAGGTTTGCCGCATTCTTTACACCGTCGATGTACAGTACACTGGTTATAAAGGTTCACTTGAGCAGCCACAGACTTCTCCAGTGGCCACAAGTGAGCAGCCGTCATGTCCAGTCTGTCTAGGTATGTTTGTCATTTCTCTCGAGTGATGCCTTTTGCTTGCACGAACTTTCCATGCATTAATGATACGAGTGATTGGCTTTAGCTTCTAGGCTCTAGAGTAAGAGTAATAATTCTTCAAATTTGATTTGGGGTGCTTGTGCTCAGAAGTATTCTCCATACAGCAGACCCTAGACTGCGTCACATGGCTTGCTGATTAGCTACACTTTTCTTTTCGAGTCTCTTCACCGAGCGTGACTTAGGTAGCTTAGCTTTGCCTATCTTTTTAAATTCCTTCTCCTTTTTTTACTGTCTCGGGGACCCTGTCTTGTGAAGTCCTGACTCCAATCTTTTGGAGATGCTTCGCTTAGCAAACCATGCTGAGCTAACATATGACGCGGCTTAAGAATTTTGTGCTTGTGCTATTATATTTACCTGCTTTTAGTCTCTTGTCTTTGGCGGTGCTCAAATTGGACTATATCTTTTCTTGTCAGGTCACTAAGGGAATGTTTCTCATTCAACTCAAGTTGTTTTGTCATCTTTAAACATGACATGCTATTACATGGGTAATTTTGCAGAGAGGTTAGACCAAGACACGAGTGGCATTCTGACAACCATCTGCAACCATTCTTTTCATATTTCTTGTATTTCGAAATGGAGTGATTCTTCTTGTCCGGTAAGTTATTTAGTTATTTTTCTCCTAAACTATTAGCTTGGTGATCTTGCTTAGAGTTATTTGGAAGGTTATTATAAATGATCAAAGGTACTAGTGTTGAATCATATTTGGGGTCTTCTTGAGACAAAAATGTTAATGGATTTCATTTGTTTTAGGTCTGTCGCTATTGCCAGCAACAACCAGAGAAGTCAATATGTTTTGTTTGTCAAACATCAGAAAATCTTTGGATGTGTGTTATATGTGGTTTTGTTGGATGTGGAAGGTAACGAACCATTCAGTTAATATTGTATTTCTCCTTTTTACATTCTTTTAATTTCACGTTCTTCCTCCATAAAGCATGAACGCCTAACACAACCATTGATCAGGTATAAAGGAGGACATGCCAGAGTGCACTGGAAAGAAACACACCACTGTTATTCTCTTGAGTTGGAAACTCAACGTGTTTGGGATTACGCCGGTGACAACTATGTGCATCGGCTCATCCAATCCAAAACTGATGGAAAATTAGTTGCGTTGAATTCCCACTGTATGCACTCTAGAGATGGTTGTGGAAGCTGTAATTGTGCCGATTCTGGACTTAATGAAGCTCTTCTTACTAGCAAAGTGGAATTTGTAATGATTTCTAAAGTCTACTTTAATTCTTTCTTTCGATGTTTCACTTGTTTCTCAGGCAAATGAATGCATTTTGTTTCAACTTTGTACACAGATTGTTAAGGAGTATGAGGATTTGCTTGCCACTCAACTTGAGAATCAGAAACTAGTGAGTGTCTGATTTAGAACTTTTATTCCGACAGATTTATTGACTGGGTTCTGAGTATGTTGATTCAATTATTTCGAAAAAATATGCGAGAGTAGTTCTTAAGTTATTCTTCTTTTATGGTTGTAGTATTATGAGACTTTGCTTCAAGAATTTGAAGAAGAAACTGAAAGAGAAATTTCTGAAGCTGTTGAGATGGCTTTAGGCACTAATAGTAAAGTGCAGAAAAAACAGGCTAAGCTGGACGAATGTGTCAGAGAGAAGAAATTTCTTGATGAAGTAAGTTTAGATTTAGAGAGTTGTTGATAGATATCCTGTCATGTATCTATTTTTTTTTTTACTGAAATTGGATTTGATTTTTCTTGTAGCTCAATGAGAATCTTATGGCAAATCAGGGGATATGGAAAGCAAAGCTTTTAGAGGCTGAAGAGAGGTATGTTGTATGCGTAGTTTAGCATTAAACACAATAGCAAGCACGTTAGTTAGATGGAAGCTAAGCATTAACTCGGGTATCGAGGGTCAATGTTGTAATACCTAGACAGGGCTGTCTAGATCTTTTTCATGACAATGGTATTATTGCCTTTTCATTGACTGTGACTTTTTCATGGTTTGTTTATGGTAACTTGATGCCCTGTTAAATAGTCGGTAGAATGCCTTGGCTATGGGTAACAGACACAGGCTCTAAATTTTGTTTAACTGAAGGAAAATTTCAGCATTGAAAGAAATTGTTTCATCTTCTACCTGAAGAATTTTTTCCTTTTGCTTGAAGATACTTTCCTCTAGCTTTTATGCAAGCATTGCAATTGCAATTGCAGACTCTTAGACTAAGTTCTCAGATGGTATTAAGGATTTTGTTCTGAAAATAAGTCACTTTTCCATTTGATATAGAAGTGAGAAAGTTTAGCTGCATGCATATTTCTTTCGAGAATCATGGAAATTCCCTCAGACTCTTGTTCCTCATTGATTGGCATAAAATGGCAATACTTAAGTATATATGTATTCTAGTTTGTGATGGCCATTGTTTGCACAGGGAAAGAAGTGCCTCGAGAGCAAAAGATGATAAGATACAGCAATTGGAAGAAGAGGTAGGATCTCAATGCTTTTGTTATTTAATGATTGGCTATTCAAACTATGACTTATTCAACTGACGATTTTGCTGGCAGCTCAAGGACTTGATGGCGTGCCTTGAAGAAGGTAACTCTAACTAATCAGCTAGTCCATACTGGATGGGGTTTGAAGACCGTTCTAAACTCAGGAAAGCCGGAGGCTTTTCTTCAAGAAATGGTTCTTAGGCGGATTAGGGAGAGCGGTAATAACAAGTTGGCCAAAAGAAAGGTAAAGGGGTAATAGTCGTGGGCAATCGACTATTTGCTTTTCTGTATATAAGGGGATGTTTTTCCAGTGGCCCAAGGGATTAGCGAACCCCGGATCGTCTGTACAGATGAGGGGGATTGAATAGATTGTAAATTCTACCCGTTTGCATGGAATCTTCATATTTGAAAGCATTCATTGCATTGTGAAATATGGTACTGTCCCGCATCTAGAGATTCCCATGATTTGTTTACCGAAGTATAATCACTTCGTTTACTGATCGGATTTATAACAAAAAATATAAAGCTTTTTACTTTTGGATTCTAATTGTCTGAAAATAAAAATAGTTTATCGGGAAATGTTTTACACTTTTTTCCAGTGTTGTGGGAAGTAAGCCAATTAAAGGAAAATGACTTCAGTCAACCAGCAAATTGAATTGAATAATAATAAAAATTCTAATTTAAAGAGTGAGTCATTTCCAACTTTGCAGTCTCATAAATTGTGCTTAATTTCATACTAAATGAATGAACCACGAGCTGCATTCGGATCGTAGATAATATCTGCATTTTTCTTGTCCGGTGGACAGTACAGTGAATCGCTTGTGACCTCGAACTCTTTGCTTTGGTGTCTGATGTGGTCATTCGTCCAAGTTGACTTCCAAGACTGGGAGAGATTTGGGCCTTCTTCCTTAGGCTCCTTCTAGAGGGCAATGCTTGCCTTGAGGATGAGAGCCACCATGTCCGACGCCATGAGCCATTGCTGGAGCTTGGGCTTGGGGAGGACGGAGTAGATCTAGTTGGGCGAGAGCTCGTCGTTGGTGCGGAAAGCGGGTATGAGCTCCTTGTGGTGTAGCCTGTCGAAGTTGTGCATATGAAGTGCGAGGAAGGTGGCGGCAAGTAGTTTCAGCTTGGAAGAGTAGGGACACGGAGATGGAGATGGAGATGGTGTGCCTCTCTTTCTCCTAGTCTATCTTTCTCTGCCTGTTGGCTCTTCCTTCAAACGAATTTCTTTTCACGAAAATTAAGATGAAGACGTGTGTTCATTGTTAAGAGTCATTGGTCAATCAAAGAGAATATTTGGTTGTCAATGAACGAGAGGAATTGTCCCCCAGATAAAATTATAATTATTGATACGGCCCTTTCCATGCTAAAGGGAAATCTTTTGCTTGGTTCTCAACTCTTTTTGTGTAGTCTGGCAGAGAGCAAAAGGGCAAAAAGAAAAAAAGAAAAAGAAAGAGGAAAAGGAAGAAAGGAATTAAAAAGATTTAAAAATTATTTATATTAACGTTAGTTGTGCAAGAACGTAAGATGGTTGGACATTTATTAGACTACAGCCACTTTAGCGATTTTCGGTTAAAATTAGTTGGATTATCAAAAAATTTAGAATTAAATTGATAGATTGTCGAAATGTTTATAATTATATTACCTAAATTGAAAAAATTAGGATTGAATGGGTACGGATCTAATAGATTTAGTACTTTTTAAGTAATTTTTCCATTTCCTTATTTATAATTAGGTGCCTCGTGATAATTCCATAAATTAAGGAAAGCCCAAAGAAAATGTAGGCTAATCACCGTGTGTACAAAAGTCTCCGTTTCGACTTGGATTACAACCCTAAATCAAGGGCGTTGTCCATAGGATAAAAGACCAGCATTGAATGCACAAGAGGGATAATGGATCGTATTGAAATTACACCCTTTGCGGCTTCTACAATTTTAGACCTGTTGGAATCGTGTTCATGACCTTGGCCTGCACGTGGGAGAAGGCAGATTTCGGTAACGTTACCATCCTCAAATCGAATCTGCAGTACCGAAATCGACGTGGCCGAAACCAAACTTTCACATATACGTTAATCAAAAGAAACAAAAATATAGACAAGAAAAAGCCCCGACTTCGAAAATTGGGAATTGATTGTGATGGATTTGATTTAAAGTTGTAAGTCTGAGGCCTAGCTATCCTAAAATTGACGAGAGGGAAGAAAGGAACAAAAAGAGATGGTTAGATTCTTCTTCTCAAATTGAATGGAAGAGGATCCTATGTTACAGTCATTGCTTGCGTCGCTTACCCCAATTGGCCCGATGTTGACATGTGCCATCCCGTCTTCCTTCTTCCATGTAACGTACAGCCTGCTTCCGAATCATGACCAACCCACCTCCCTCCCTCAAGTCCACACCGTCCTCGGCCTACCAGTCGTCGGTCACCACCGCTCGACCCACCATTGCCGCCGCCACCCACCTCCGCTGCGACTATCAAACTGCTGCCCTACGTTGGTGCTCCTCTCTCTCTCTCTCTCTCTCTCTCTCCTCAGCACCACATATTTCAGTGGACATCTCCAACACCACAAACTAACCTAGAGAGCGAGAGAGAGGGAGAGAGGAGAATTGGTGGGAGGTATCTTAGATTGTAATTACTAACGAAAAACTTTAGAAAGTAGATGCGTGTGCGGACCTTATAAAGGCAGATGACCGTAGCGCGGATCGTGGCGGAGCATCCTCGGTCCCATCATCCTGATAAAAAGACGCATTTCTTGGGTTGTTCTTTGGTGACGTGTAAGAAAGACAATGTAATCTAATACATTATGCTAAAAGTGGCTTCTGCTCATTAAGTTTCATTAAATTTAAATGTAAGGTGTCAGTTCATTGCCAATGAAAATTTAAGAGTTTTGCAAAAAAAAAAAGCTTAAAAATATTAAGGGAAGATCTCTTGACAATATAGGAACTAAATTTGACCCGTAAGAGTAAGCAAATATTCTTTAAAAAATAATAATAATATTTTTTTATAGTTGTAGATATTACATCTATTTAGTAAGACTAATGTAGTTAGTCAAATTGGCTCCATGAGAATGAGAAAGTAATTATGTTTGTAGTTTTACACAAAATTCACTATGTTATACATAACATGTGAAATGATATATTTGTAGAAGAAAATATACTCATATATCAACGGAGTAATATGAGGAGAAAAATTGACTTGTGTGTTTGCAATATGTTATACTATACAGAGTAAAATTACTTCAATTTTATCATATATATGTACAACATGTCGTAAAATACAAAATTGGAGTTAAGATAAATACAATTTGTGTAAAATATGATGTTAGAGATGCTTCGTAGGTGAATTCATATATAAACCAAATGTGCTCACAACATTTAATTATCTTGCAAATACATATATCATTTCCAAGTATTATTATTTCTACAATTTCATAAGTTTTCCCATTGCTAACTTTAAAAAAACTATTTCAGATAAGGGGAATGTGTTAGAGTAGAGAAGTAGTTTTGATGAAAATAAACATTTTTGCGAAATACTTTTTGTATAAAACACATGCTAAATATGGTCAATCAAATTAGTTTTTATGATTATGGGTCATATGTGAGAATTCAATAACATAATTAATGTCATGTATAAATTTCACCTATTTAATAAACAACAGCGTAAACATTGTCTTACTCCATCAATTATAATACCAATCTGAAAAGCGTTAACCTTACAACAATATTCTACGTCCATACTTCTCTCAAATGATTAAAAAAGAAAAAAATTCTCCTGGATTAGGCATGGCAAAATATCCATGTCACCTAGGGTCACAATCTTCATCTCCTTCAAATTGATGAACTTCTATCGATCGAGAAACATAAAGCAAAAATTCTCTAAAACCTTCTCTAATTCTCTATTTATGTGGGGGCGTGTGCTGCACTCGTGCACGATCGTCACGCGATCGAACGAATGCAATGAATAATTATTACATATGCATAAATCAAGCGGTTAGTATTGATAAAGCAAATCTCCCATGATACAGCAATCTTCTGTAATCTGTGCCAATCCCATTGATTGAGCCAATCTTCCATGATTTGTGTTAATTCCATGATAAAGTAATCTTTCACAATCTGTAATGATTCTGTAGATTGCTATCACTGATACTGTAGATTGTTATCTTTGTAAAATCTTTTAATTGTATTTTTTCTGCTCATGTACATATTATAAATATAATACAAATCTCCACATCGATTGTGTGTGCGATCAAACTCAAATTCATAATCTTTCAAGTATTAATGTAGGTGCAAGGATGATAACATGACGTGCGAGATAAATGTAATTGTTCTTATGGCGTGATATGGACGGAGACTTTTGCCCTATATTTACATCCACTAGACTCTCCTAGAAAGCTCTCCCCCTCTCCCGACAGGGACAGACCTTCGAGGAAAAACCCCCGGCGCGTTTCTCCCTTTCTGAACGAAACCCACGCCGTCCAAAAACGCACGCGTTTCTCTCCGTGTCTCCAAACGCTGCTGCGCCGAAACGACGCCACGTAGTCCGTCCAGGAGCCACTCGTTCCCTCCCCTCCCTCGCGTCGCCTCGGCACCGAATATTCTGATCCACCGGAATATCGTCAATTTGAATAATCCACCACCCCCACCAATTCTCATTTCTCCCTTTATTTTCTTTTTATTTCGCTTTTCTTAGAAACACCCAGAAAAAAAAAAAAATTTTGATTTCCCCCCCACCCTTTTTGCCCTTTACGTATTTTAAATTTTTTTTTTTTTTTCACTTTTTGCGTGTCTCGTTGTGAGTTCAGGAATCGTACCCAGTTACGTAAAATCTCTCGCCGCTTGCGTTTGCTTTGCTTCCTCCTCTTATTTTGCGTCGAACGCGAGGCTCGCTTCCCCCTAAATCCTCTCTCTCTCGCTCGCTCGCTAGCTCGCTCCCTCTCGTTCGCTCGATCTAAGAATCGATCTCTCTCTCTCTCTCTCTTTCTTTGTTGAAACGATTAATGGATACTTCATCCCTCGATCTGAGCCTGCTGTTGTGTTGCCTCGTCTTCGTCCAGTTCGATTCCATCGCTCTCTTGCTCGCCAAGTCTTCCCATCCTCAGATTTTTAGTCAACCCTGTATTCCCTCTTTCTGACTATAGGAAAAAAAGAAATAAAAAGAAACACAGAGGGAATCGGTAGGAATTTCGTGTGTATTTCTTCCCCCAGAGCCGGCGTCGTTGCGGAAGCAGCAATGGGGAAGCGTGAGTTGCGAAACCCACTTTTCTTTTTGGCTCCTTGTTGTGTTTCTCGATTAAAGTTTTGTTTTTGGTCGTGGGTTCAGGTTCTTGATCGTGGTTGGTTCCTAGGTTTTTTTTTTTTTTTTTTTTTAAGTAGATGTGCGATTGGTGAAATTCGGGATTAATTTCTTTTGTTGTTGCATTTTTTTTTTGGCCAAGATTCTTTATATGGCTGCAGTTGATGGTTGCGAATTGATGTGAATTTGAGTAGATTGATTCCCGTTGCTGTTATCTTTCCGTGGGTTTCATATGGATTTTTCATCCAGTTCTTTTTTTTTTTCCCTTCTTTTGTGTGAATTGTGGTGTTGATGAATTGGGTTCTTGCAAAACAGGTAGCTCGCAGCGTAAACATGCTGCAATGTTGGATAGTGATGATGATAATAGTAGTGTAAGTTCGTCGTCGACTGCCCGTTCAGACCACATGTCAGTCAGTGCGAACGAGGAAGTACAGCTTAATAAAGATAGCTTGCTTGATCAAGCTCTAGATGATTTGTATGAGAAGAGGTAATCTATATCGTGCAGCTTTTGGACCATTTATAGCCAGTTTCTGTTGGTTACTGCTGTTTTAAACATTGTCTGTGACGCAAAGTCTTGTCTCACCGTGCGTCTTTAATAAAGGAGGTATCTTTAGATGCTAAGATTTCCATTTTAGAAACTAGTGTTTCCTTCTGGTTTTGTTCTACTTCGCTTGAACAATGATCCGTCACTATGCTGACCCCTGGACTAATATTTGCGTGTTTTCGATGTTGTCTTCTGAATGAAGGGGTTCTACACGGGAGAAAGCATTGTCAACAATAATTGACGCTTTCAATAGTGGCCTGCAGCGCGAGTTTGTGGGAAAGAAGTGAGCATCTTAATCTTTTATTCCAACCATTCTGTTGGCCCAAAGTTACCTGTATCGAATTGAGAAGATGATACTTGCATAGATTTTAAATCACATTCTGGATTTTAGATGTGATAAGTCATATGAAATAGCTTTAAAAATTTTTCTTTGTGCTTTATTAGAGTTATTTATCTTGGAGAAGCTCTCGAATCTATATATGCAGATCACAATTAAACTGTGTGAAGAGATGATAGCTAATTTTAGCATATCCTTTTTTATATAGTTGACTCTTGATGTGGCACATGTAAATCCATCTTTTTTCTGTCTGTTTTGTGATTAACTGAATTTGAGAAATAATTCTTTGGCGTCCAGATTTGCTACCTTACTGCATCTGTGCATACCTTCAATAAAGAAGGGTTCTGCCAAAGAGGTATCATTGGCATCACATGCTATTGGTGAGTATGTAGTGAATCTCATGTTTGAAGTATGATCTTTCGTGGGAAATTTGGTTTAATCTATTTGGAATTTTCTTGTCTTAGGGCTGTTGGCTTTGACCATTGGTTGTGGTGATAATGCTCGGGAGATTCTGGAAGAAATTTTTCCTACACTATCGCAGGCTCTCAAAATAGGAGCTGATTCCTCCAAAATATCTGCGGTATAAATCATTTTTGGGCACTAGAGTTATCTGGTTTGTTACTCCTTTTCTAGCTAAACTTGGTATCTGTGTGCCTCTTAAATTCTAGTTGTTGGAGTGTCTGGCTATTGTCACCTTTGTTGGAGGAGATGATCCTGCTGAGACAGAGAGGTCAATGCAAATTATGTGGCAGCTGGTGCACCCAAAACTTGGTTCCAATGTAAGTATCGTTTCTTCTCCTTTGTGTTTGAGTTGCATAGTGCACATCATTGTCTGAAGCTTCATGCTTCTCAAATCAGCATGGGAATGTGGAACATTTGTACAAGATAATATTCTGAGAAGTTCACTGCTCCTCGCTTGTTTTGTATGTCATGCTTTTCATATTTTGTTTTACTCCATTCCTGGTCTTCTTTCCAACAACTAACGACCAGTTTGCTTTCCAATTAAGGTGGCTGGTGTTAAACCTTCGCCGGCAATAATAACAGCTATGGTCTCTGCTTGGGCTTTTCTCCTTACATCCATAGATGGTTTGAGTCTTGATCCAAAATATTGGCAAGAGTATGTGAAGATCTGGACATAGTTATTTCTTTGTGATTATTGCAATTGACTTACCATTGGCTAAAGATCTCCAATGGAGAGTGAAATCAATAACTTGTGCTTGGGGGAATTTGTTGAGACTCTGGATGGTGGATATTCTCATAAAGGATGATCTCCCTCTTGATATGCAGGTCTATTTCATATTTATCTGGATTACTAGATAAGGATGACCGATCAGTCCGCATTGCTGCTGGGGAGGCATTGGCTGTGATTTTTGAGATGGGAAGCCTTGAAAAGTTCTGTTCTCAAGTTAAAGATGCTGGTGGCGGCTCCACTCAAGAGGGAAAGGAGTTGGCGCACATGCATGGTTTGAAAGGAAAAGTTTTGAACCAAGTCAGAAACCTTGCAGTAGAAGCAGGCGGTAAAGGTTCTGCCAAGAAAGATCTAAATAGCCAGCGCAACCTGTTTAAGGATATCCTGGAATTTCTTGAGGTGAATTTTTTGTCTTGATATTCTTTTTTGTGTGTTCTGGTTCAAAGTTTTCTTATGCTGTCCTTTTATGATAGTATGGATACTCTCCCGAGACCTCAATGAAGATAGGTGGAGATGCTTTACAGACATCAGAATGGCGTCAGTTGATACAGGTTTTTGTACTTTCTTATCCTTGTTTTAATTGTTTTCTCATTTACTGGATGAATTTCTTCAATCAGTCGCAAGTGGTGTAATAAAAACTTTTTTAACAGTTGAACTTTCTAAAGCACTTCCTCGGTGGTGGTTTTGTGAAGCACATGCAGGTTTGAGATGTCTTCTCTAAACTGTAGGTTGAATCCCTAGTTTTGCTTGCATTTTGGCACCTTCTGATGGAACTCTTATCTACTGTCCAGGAGAATGAGCTCCTTCATGATATTTTTGGCTTTGCTCCGAAGAAAAAGTATAATTTAGGAGCTGAACACCAAATGTCTAGTGGTGAAAAGGTTTGTATAGCCCATCTAGCAGAGTTGCTTGCTGATATGGTTTACTCAATTGTTTTTTTCAATATCAAATTTGGAATGATGGTTTGCTAAATGGTGTGGCAATGCAATTTTTCATGATACGCTGCCTCTTTTGCATCCTGGCATGTGTTGCCGTTACTTTTGCATCTGAAACCAAAAAGTAAATGCTTTGTAAACTTGTAACTCTCATATTTACTTGATGAAGTCATTGCAATCACCTCTTTCTTTTCCTCAAAAAATCGTCAAGAAGGTGTAGATATTTAGTTTCACGCAAGTTTTGTTTGTCAGAGGTGGCATGCGATTGTCTTGGTCAATTGTTTTGTGGGGCACTTGTGGAACTTGGAATCCCCTTCTGGAGGATTGTACTGTGTTTGTTCTCATAAGATGGTGATTATTTTGGAGAATGCAATGGCTTCTTGGCTTAGCAATTAGGTTGTTGGCTTTGGTTTATATCTTATCTCCTTGAAGTATAGTGGTATGACTATCTTTTGCAATCAATTGCAACTTAATGCGTCGTACATCTAAAGAAACTTGAGTCTGGTTTTTTAGTAACTTGAATCTTTCCCATTTGTTATGGCCCTATGCACATTCCTCCTATTTTTATCTTTTTCCGCCTTGGCTTTCTTCTTGCCTATTTAGTCTAATGGCTATTCATTTGCTGTTACAGAGGTTGTTCAGGTCCCCAAACTCGGTCCATAACAAGGCGAGGACCCAATTCTTGAACAAGCAGCGCATGTTGTCTGAGGTAACTTTGTCCTTACTCTAGATCCTGATTCTTACTTAGGGTGCCAAAGTAGCCACATAGTCTGGGTAGGTGTACTTATAGGTGGACTGATAGAATAACAACACCATCTTGGGTTCAGAACAGTTCTTTCGTTGTCTTAAAATTTATGGTTTGGTTCCATATGGTCACTTTCGTTACTCGAGATGGTTATTCCATGATGTTTTAGCGTTGCAAATTTAGTTATTGATACTGATAGGAACACATTGAATTGTCTTGTGATAGACACTAGCATATAGAGCCCTTCTCTTGAATTCCTTTACTTCCTGTTGCTCCACAAGAGTGTTTTTTCGAATCGTCAGGAGGTCCGGCAATTAGCTCATCCCTTTTCTCTTTTGCCCGACAATGCAGGGTAGAAACGTTGGGCGATTTGCAGTGGGTGCAGCTGACGATGAACTCTGAATTGGGTAGCGCTCACTACCAATTTGTACTTTCTGCCGTAATTTGACTTGGCAGTTTTAAGGCTAATGTTCGATGAACTTGGTCTCATACTCCATAGGTCCCATTTTAGATTCTGCTTTCATATACGTGATTTGGGCACTTATTGCCAACTGCCCATGTTTAAAAGTTCACACTCTTATTACACTATCAGTTGAAAAAGGTGTATGCCATTCTTTATTCTCTGTCGTTACTCCCATTTGCTGCCCCGTAGGAATGGGAGTGAAATGGATGAATAAATTGAATTACATCAATCACTTCAGTTCATGATGTTGGAATTCGAATTAATTAGTACAAAAATCTGAAGCGAGTCGAGCGCGTCAAGCAATGAACCTGAAAACGTAAGGATAGAACTTCTTTCAGAATTTTTTGTTTTGGTTTTATTTTTTTTTAATAATTTTATTTTGGGGTTGGGGGTTTGTCAACGATCTTATAGCAATATGGAATCAACATCTTGATGGAGGGTACGTTTGGTTCAATTCAAGGGCTTTTCAGCCTTTAAAGTATGTTGAGAAAATGCTTAATGAGCTTTTAAGTGAAAGTCAACATTAGTAAGAATTAGTTTTGGGCTTTCAATACTGACTCGAATGCGAAGTCATTTATTTCTTTCAAAACTATTCTTTTCAATTCTTTAAATGTTTTTAACTTTGTCTCGTTATTTTATTAATTAGAAAAAGATCAAACCCTTCACTGGTTTGGTGGAAGGCTACGGCTGGCTTTTGGTGGCCGGCCTTTGGTGAGGGTTGTGCGACCTTGGTGAGGGCTCGAGGTTGTGCGACCCAGGCGATAGTCATCTAGGTCGTGCACTACCTAGGTCACACTACCCTTGCAGAGGGTCACACTGGAGGTCGCCCAACCTTGGGATCTCTCAACCAATGGCCACTGGTGTCAAATCTGAAGGCGAAAGGTTTGGTCTTTTTATAAAAAAAAAATTATATATAATTTTTTTAGCATTATTGACAAATTATATTTAAGAAATTGCATACATTATTTTTTTTTTTCAATTTTAAACAACTAAAAAAAAACTAATATTAATTAATTAAGAGGTTTTTAAATGTGTTTTCTACTAAACGACATTTCTTTTAAAGTTGTTTTTTAAAGCGTAGGTTATTAAATGATTTTTACATTTATCAAAAACCTTTTAGGTTAAACTGCTTTGCAATTTATTAATGGATTTTCAAAATACTGAACCTAACACATCCTAATTAGTGTTTATATATCTAAGTTTACAAAAGTGGGAATAATTAATAATTATGCCTGTTTATCAACGAAGTTTTTGGTACGGTGAGGGAAATTCATATTCTTCCCAACTCGAAAGTCTTTTGCCTTGCCAAAGAAATGGGGACTCTGCATGTTTTATTTGACAAAATAGGGTTCTTTCACAAAAGGTTGATATCAGGACTTGTCCTGCTCTTTCTCGACATTTTAATCCTTGGCGTTAGTTTGGACTGTGCATGTCGTGTTTCGGAATGATTCAACTTGGCAACTTGCGAGCCCGCTCAGACGACAAGCAACTTTGGTTAGCTTTGCCCACGTGTTATACAGCAAATCCTAAGCTGGCGAAAGCAGACAGCCGGAGGCGAACCGCAATTCCGGAATATTTTAGTTTTGTCTGACGTTTGACAATCTGAGTTGATCATTGAACGATGTAAGTTGACATGATCATTCAGTCATCGCAATCCCGAAATCTTTTAGTTATGTTTGACGCTTGACAGCCTGAGTTGATCGTTGAACGATGTAAGTTGACGTTATCAACCGGTCATGGCGACGTAAGGTCTAGAGCCGATGCGATATCGAAGTTCGCTGTAGGTAACAACCACGTTCCAGGCCCGAGCAATGTCGAGTTCTGTGAATGAGAACACTTCTCGACGATGCACCGGTGTCTCTTCAGTTTTTACTCGAGTCTAGCTCGTGTGTTCTATACATTCTACCCATCTGTATCAATTCATTGAAGTTAAAATCTCACTCAAATCAGTTACAAATTGGACCCATTGAGTATCGGGAGTCGCAATTTCAATAGCTAACGAAAGATGGTCGATGGTTACTGACATGACTTACGAACGGAGTCAATTGAGGATTAAAATATTTGGTCGAAATTGTGGATTCTATTAGTTTCCTTGGAGTATACATTTACAGTTCCCTGGGGAACAAGTCTCCATCCCCCATAAGAAACGTACGCAACGCATGCTTGCCTTCCGGTTCGCTTCCACTTCTCTCTTTGCGTTATTTTGAGGAAAAGACTCGAAAGAAAATAAGCCTAGGATTTTTCTATATTACTCATCAACTTGTGACGGATCATATAATCCTTTGAATTGCCCGCAAAGTCAACGAATGAAATACAGCAGGTTGCTTCTTATGTTGAGAGAGACTGAAAGTCCGCACCCAACCAGTACGAATTGCTTATATCTTAAACGATGATGACCGCGTGACCATGTGAGGAAAAAGATACTATTTCTTGAGTTGAAATTAGATGGGGGAGGAGGAAGATAGATATCGAGTCTGATACATCCATCTTCACTGAACCAAGCTCTTGTTCCTTAAATGCTTCATTCAAACCTCAGGGAAAACATTGTATTAGGGTATGATATGAATGAGATTTTCTTTGTATGGAAAGCATACTTACAGTCACAGAGACAATATAAGATTAAGCAAAAATATTCCTCGACTCATCGCACACTATGCTTCAAAGTCCCCCTACCTCACGGCCATCAAATGTACACTCGAATACCTGCATTTTACTGTCCTCCAATTCCCTGGCAGACAAAAAATCGATTGTCGAGATTGTCTAAAATCTTGAGAAGGAAACAAAGGTGCTTGTTCATTGTACCTATGGAAATTATACCACTTCCAAGTATTTCGAATAACCTCATGTTTGCATTGAGCCACGCAAATGATATCCCTTCAAAGCATGTGTTTCATCTGCAGCCAAGAGATTGTAAACCTTCAAAACATTCTTAGATCAGAATATCAACTAGCTCTGCCTCTAGTTTCCCACAATTTTAACTCCGACAGTGCTTGATTCTATGCAAGAGATGCATCATCAAGAAACAAGAATGCTTGCCCCATCAAAGACAAGCCAAGCAAAAGGTGTGATTGCCACTAATAACCACTCAAGCCAGAGAAGTGCTTATTCATGGCTCTATCCTTCCTATAATTATTTCTTCCGCCGCCTCCTCTTCCTCTTCCTCTTCCCCTCTGGTTTCCAGAACCTCCTCTTGTGTTTGCCTCAGAAGCATCAGACTGTTCACTGTCTTCCTGCTCATTTGACTCTCTGTGCCTTCCGCCACCTCTTCTACCCCTACCCCTACCCCTTGAATTGGAACTCCCACCTCTTCCTTCTGTCTCAGGAAGATCAGAATGACTTTCTCGTTCATTCTGAGACTCCATCAGTTTCTTAACTGCACCCAAGGGAAGGTTCCCACCTCGTCCAAGACCGTAAATCAATTCACTTTGTACCTGGGTGACCAACGATGCTTCACCGGCATTTGCCACAGCAATAGCGCCCTCAACCTTGTAACTGTAATTCTTTCCATCCTTGACATAGTATTGAGGTTTCTTCCTAGAACCCCATTTTGCATTCTGTGCATCTTGGACAGGGTGCCCAGCATCTGCCCCACTTGACTTGCCCAAGCTTGAGTTGATTTTGTCACCGAGTATTTCATTTTCCTCAAATCCCGACTCAACCCCTCCCAGGCCAAGATCATCGAAAGAATCATCATACTCGTCTTCGTACTCGTATTGTGAAATCAAGGCAGATGTCCTAGCTGAATCCTTTTCATTTCTGTGATCTAAAATATTGGAATTGGGTGTGTCAGCTTGAGACTTCCTTACATACCTTCCAGCTGAATATGAGGATGACAGTGATGAGCCCCCATCCCGTTGCTCCTGAACCACAGGCGCAGCGTATGAAGAAGGGGCAAATACAGATTCTGATAACTTTCCTTTCCCTTTGTCATTAACCTTCCCCTTCCCTTTATCATCAGTCTCTAAAGTGGATGTAGTCTTTTGTACTGTAATGGTCTCTAGTGAAGGGTCCAAAGACTGAAGATCTTCATGAAGAGTTCCTTCTAGAATTCTCTGAATCACCTCCTCTGGATTCTCATCATACACTTCCAGGCAAGCAGCTAGGTATCCTTTACCATAATCAGGGAAGAGGTCCCTAATTTGACTAATCTTGGACTCCAGAATAGCAGAGTTTTCATCCAACTGGACCTTGTTGCTGGTCTTACTGAAGGGTGCATGAGGTGATTCCTTGCTACTTATGGGTAGATAAGACATCAATATCCTAGATAAATATTGAAATTGTTCCTCATCCATGTATATCCATCCTGCATTTGCGTTACATAGATGGAGGCTATTAAAGAGAGCTATTGTATGTTTTTAAGAAACATGCTTTTCATACAGTAAGGCAAACACAAATCAAGTGACCAGTTCTAGATAATGGAGATAATTCCATAAAACTCCACTTCAATCACCTTCTCTCTTTTTTCCAGAAACAAAGTTGTCCAAGTTACTGGAGAAATACATTACATAACAAAAATACTAATTCAAAAAATTGCCTGATGGAACTCTTCTATTGCACACTTAAGAAGCTTCTCTACCAGAGGTAATAGTGATAGAAGAATCTTCAGGGGCTAATTTTCCTTTTTTTTTAAAAGACGAGCACAGAAAACATTAATGTAATGGCAGACGAAAAACTAACACAGCATCAAAATTTCAAGTTACAGCAAAATCATCCACCACATCTCACACCGACTTTAATCCTTCCTAATAGTAGACTTTCTTTTCCTGGGATAAAGGCTAACATTTTATTTAAATCAACAGGTAGAATTAACCCTGCGACACCGAGAGTAACTTGGCAAATCCAAACTTTGGATGCATCTAACTTCTTCCTTCCATGGCTCTCACTCAACTACTTTAATAGGAATCATCATCAATACCTGCGAGTATTTGGTCTATTCTGCCTGAAATTATCATGCCAGGAAGACATCACGAGAAATCTATGTTCCCGAATATTTGCAAGAATTTACAGATGATACTGCTGAAAGATGCAGCTGAACTCTATGTCATCCAGTGTACATAACACTAATTTGTGCGGCTCGTGCCTCTTACATTAAGTATGGGGTAACTAACCTAGTATGCTGAAATTCATCAGAAGAATGCCAATATGCTCATGCTAGGGCTACGGCAAGACCAGATACAAAGCTCACTGCATTGGAGGAGAAAATCACAGAATTCAAAGTACTCAGACCACATACCTCCATCTTGCAAGCTCCTAAGTCTGCTCATTACTTGGTAATTCTTCTCGACACTTTGAAGAAATGTCTCAATATTCTGACTCCCCTGTTCTTGGAGAGAAAAACTGTTCAACTCCCTAAAAGTTTGAATTACAATATCTGCCCTTATGACAGGATCTTCTATGTTTGCTGGGAACATCTTAGTGGCAGGAGGCATATAATGGCCATCTTCAAACAATTCATCACTAAGATAACAAGCATTGAGTAATTTCCAACCAAATGCAACTATTCTCATCGATAACATTTTCAAACTAATAGAGACATTGGACTTTGCACTATCTTCTCTTGATGAAAAGATGACTCTGAAACCCCTCCTTAATGATGGAAGAAAGGAATCATGTAGTTTCACAAGGGTAGGGAGCAATTCTTCATTCCCATAACTGCATGAATTAGTTGGCTGGTGTAAGAAGCAAAGTGAACTCTCCTAAAGTTTTCATTTGGAATGCAATAAAGTTGACACCAAGTGCTTAAACCATTGGATAGAAAACCAAAATTAGCAGAGGGTTGAAGAACATGAACGATAGCAAACAATTCCTGATCCATTTTACAGAGGTGACCTGATTTTTAACTTAAAAAAAGAAGTGAAGGAAGAACACAGATAAGCACATAGTCAGAGATTCTAAGAGCCAACTATGCTAACCACCTAAAAGGATTCACATAACCAATTCTCCCACTGAGGCGAAGTTAATGGAGCTGGATTGAGCAAAAAATTCAAATGAGATAACATCTCGTGTGGAATCGAATTTAATCATTCATTGCTTCTAGTTGTACCCACATTCTCTTTCTTAAAATATAAGCATAACTACCTTGTTTCAACAGGGCATGAGAAGAGCATTCCTGCGAGTTTGTATGCACTCACAAAAGCATCCATAGATGAAACTGCATCATTTATAAAGTCCATGACCTATCAACAAAACAGCAAATACACACAATCACAAAGAGAACCTCAATAGAGTTTCCATCCATTGCGAGAAAGTAATGCAGGAAAATTATTTCTTGTGTAATTAACTTGCTAGAATTCATTCAAAATTTAGGCTTGCTCCTTGTTTAATGCAACAAGGGAAAATTCCATTTCAACCTTCTTATCCTGCATGCCATAAGTAACTCAAGTATACTCAAAGTAAAAGGCCATAACTGATATAACTCCTTTCGCAACAAACAAGCAAATTAGAACAAAGTCACAGTTTTATATATTTCAGTTCATCCTTTCAGGAGATATGTAAAGCCAGAAAGAAGCAAATTAAAAATTATCAGACAAGACAAGACACGTTAGGGTCATGGACTCCAATCTATCTTTCTAGTATAAAAGAGACCATCACCTCCAAAAAGTCTGAGCAACGCTGATTGACTACATGATCTTCATGGCTTCCAGAAGAAAACAGCAACTGCACAAAATTTCAACCAGAGAGTCGATAGTGATATGTGATGATCTGCAAGTAGAAAATGCCTCCATGTCTTGGGAAACTTTTATGAAGAAGTTATAATAGAGACACAACAACATCACAAACAGGACTGAATCAACTGAGTATGTAAAGTAGAAACTGTGAAAAGAAATTAAGCAAAGAGGTTATATGTTGGGGACTAAGAGTGACTACTGTAGCATAAAATGATAAAATGGTTAATACCACAAAAACCCCAAACTATGCCTATTGTGACACAAATATCCCCATTTTTTTTTTCACGACAAAAACTAAATTTATACATGTGTGACATATATACCATCTATTTTAGTTTCATCGAGGGTATATTTGTCACACTGGTATAAGTTTGGGGTTTTTTATGATACCAAAAAAGGTTTGGGGTATTTGTGTCACAATAAACAAGTTTAGGACTTTACTTTTTGTGATACAAAATACAAAAAGAAAAAAAAAAAGTTCACTGTATTTTTATCTCAATGGGCATAGTTTGAGGTGTTTTGTGGTATTAACCGTAAAAAAAAACTCAAAAGTACTTAAAATACATGATAATGCTTAGAGGAAGTGGACATACTGACTGCTAGAAAGAAAGTAAATATTTTAATGAAGGACTCTGCTAGAAGGAGAAGATTCTTTTTAATGAAGAACTACCATATAAGCTCTTAACAGTCCTGCTGTAATCAGATGATCAGAAATAGTACCTCCAAAGATGCGCTGCATCTATCATACATTGTTTGGACTATACTCAGGAAGTGGGACACCATACTTATCAAATTGTCATGGATCCAAGGTTGCACCTTCAAAGCATTGCAAACCTAGAAAAATAATCATGTAAATGGTTTATTACATGCACTTGTAGAGACATGCTAATAAGCAATAAGTGCTAATCAATAAACTGAGACGATACTGGGGCAACAAATGGATCCAATAGAGTATCTTGAAACCTTCAATAATCTAGTGAAGAAACTTAAACCTGTAATATCTGATTGTTGGTATGTAATGGTGAAACTTACATGTAGAATTAATTGATCATCTGATTACCCACCACTGATGATCCCTGAGGGAGCAAGCATATTGTATCTAAGTATGACCATCACTTTCTTGCTATTTCACATGTTTCATTCCACCAAAGTCACAAACTTCTAATTCATTTCTTTAAATTTTGATAGTTCTCACCCTTCTTTTTCTTTAATAGAATAATATTTCATAACAGAAGACAAAAATTCTTGGTTAAAAACAATTGTCAAGTGCTCTAACTCGCTGAGTATGCCTGATATAAGTACCTCAAAACACCTGCCCAAGGAAAGCACGAAAGGGGGACAAAAAGGAGGAGATATATTTCAGATGGAGATTGAGAGTTCCGTGAAAAAGACTCCAAAGGGACAGACTTTTGCATTGCAACATTATTACATAGGTCATCGAGTAACCCTGATGTCCTTAAAATGCTCACCAGCAATCTTGTCAGATCTTCATTTTCATGGCCATATATGGCACATATATCTAACAATTTAGGCAAGTCAAGCAACTTCTTTTCCTGCAAAAGAACTACAGGTCGAATTACTTAATGACACATACGTGAACAAATAAAATACCTGAATAGCATTTGATCTCATGTAATAAGGAAATCCTCATTAGAGGTGTGACAAAGCTCAAATGAGACCCTATTAGTGTGTTGCGGCCATTAAGGATGTCATATTTTTTAACATAAAGAATGAAACATGAAACAAAGAATATTGCAAGTAACTCAATGGTTCCTCAATTTATAATAAAAAAATAAAAAGAGGGGGGAAAATATTCATGCTTACCCAGTTATGACTAATGAGTCATGCTTTCCTAGTCAGGGATCTTTAATACATGAGATAAGCTTTATAAAGGGCTTGTGCTTTAATGCAGCATATTGTCAAAAACTGCCCGGATATCCTTATGCTACAAAGGGGTCATTATGAAGATCATATCCTTGTATAACTACCTAACGATACTCAAACCCCATTATCCACTGGGATTCCCAATAAATTAGACCTTCTCGCAGACACAAATACATCAATAAAATTGGTCACATTTAAGAGCTTATGAAAAGAATGTTTCTTTTTCATGCTGCAAGAGAAAAATCAATTAGCAGATAAACAACCCAACCTTAGAATCCCATTTATACAATATCAGGCCATGTACAATCAAATTAAGGAGGGTGTCGTACAACCAACCTTCATGATCATTCGTACTCAGGGCATCAGCAGCTTGTGCACCGGGATCTCTATTGGAGGATCTGCACCAGGGGAAATAAAGGCAAGAAATGACCATAAGGATCATGATCATGAAAAATTGAAAGAAGAAATGGAATGAAACCTGTGACCTTAGAAGAGATCCTTACATTCGATATAGAACCATGAAAACGCGATGACTCAACTCAAGCTCTCCAACAATAACCCCTGCAACTATTCCTTTGGCGCCACGATGAGGGAAGTCATACCATCTGCTTCTATATTTTAGGAAGCTATCCAGGAATTCGTGCAATGAAGTGTCAGTAGCCACTGAAAATAAAAGAAGGGATAAAACAGAAAGATAATTAACCCGTTAGACAATGCTTTTGTCCAGAAGATAATCTTAAGTATATACCAGAACATTGATTTTGCAATTACAATTAGTTCTTGTTAAAAAGTGCTCCAGGACACTTGTTAAGTATACTTTATTTGGAATATTTCAATTTTCAAGACAATGATTGCATATAAAACAAGAGCAACAAATCCATTGGACAATGAATAGATTCCTTAATTGGTTGCTTAACAAGTGCCCCTAATAAAATTGTTAACAAAATCCATTACAAAATCAACAATCTTGCGAAACTTGGCTGAATATAGCAATTAAAAAAAAAATTTATATACCTTACATAAGAATATAAGAACAGTACATCTCAAGCAATATTTACATGGAGATACTAAAACTATATTTATGAACTTTAGTCGCTATAAAAGTATATCTTCTGCACTGTTCTCTAAAAGCTTAACTACTTAGAAAAAACAATTACACTCTCAACTTCAATGTTGTATCAAGTACAAGACGCTAGTTTGAATGTTGGCATCCTGTCATCTTTATTCTGCCAATTATTCCTGATATTATGTATGTAATGCTATCCCCGATTATCTCATTGATGTAGTTATGTTCACATCTTGTGTTTTCGTGAGAGGAAAAGTGCTAAAAATATTATATATGCCATTTTAAACCTTTTCCAACAACTTAAGCATTTGGAAAAAAAAATGCTTAAATCTTCAGTGGCTTCTGTGCAGTGCTCTTTTTCAGCTTTGGACATGTTGTTCTGACTCCATACAGTCTTGTCATGTATTCTTTTTCTTTTTTCCTTTTCTCTGTTTTTAATTTTCTTTCTTTCTTCTTTTGTATATTTCTGATGTACTAGAATCGTTACTTTAGTAAAATCTTTTATTAACTAAGTAAAAGCATTATATGAAAGGCAAAGATTTGTAGATTTCCCTTCCTTAGGCATCATGGGCATCTATAGAATTTGTCCACCCACACCCAGCCACAGCACACGAATCGAGTTTCTACACTTAACACTTCAATCACAGTTCTGTTTGAGGGGGAGATTTAAGATATAAAATGCATTCCACACTATTCTCTAACTGCTTAAACTTTTAGAACAAAAACAAGCACTAACTTCAATAGTTGCAAAGAAAGGAAAAGTAAGAGAAAGGGAGAGATGAGAAAAGAAAACAATTGGAAGAAAATATCTGTCATTAGCTACTTAGATGTAAGTTAAGAAAAAGGAAATGAAGGGTGGTGCAGGGATAAATTCCAAGGGCGGAGAAGAGAAAAGAGAGCTGGAGAAAAATTTTGACCTCTCTTTTGCTACTTAGATGTAATCTAAGTGAAGAGAGAGTAATGCAATAGCATTAAAACCTGTTAATACTCTGTTTACAGAATCAGTAGTTTGCTGCAAGTGGTGTAAATAATTTTTATCAGCTACAGTTCTCCTGCTTTTACAATGAAACTCAAGCCCTGTAATGAGAGAAATCTTTTTGTTCTCCTGCATTTATGTTGCATCCACTCCTCAATAATAAAATATCTTAAAAATATGTTTACTCCCTTTTGCATACACAAAGCAGTAGAAGAAGCCAACATTAAACCAAAATAATGAGAGTCAGTAATGAATGCTTTGTGCTTGATATTCTTGTCCCCATCAACTTCATCTTAATTTTTTAAGGACATAAACCTATGAGGGAAATTCTCTAGCTCTTCAACATTTACTTCCTGAAAAGTTCCTCAATTACAGCAGAGCTTAAATAAGATGAGGGACCCTTTGACATTCAAAAAGCAACAAGTAAAGCCAATTCACCATGAAAACTCGAGTTGCGAGAGATATTGAATAAGAGAGCAATTGACTATTCGTTGTTACAATGAAAGGTTTTCTAGTTACAATCACTTTAGACGAAAATTTTTTCTTTTTGGGCTGATTAATGTCATCTTATCCATGTGCAATTGATGTAACCATGAAACGATATTCTTTACTACAGACAATTTCACATTTACTACGATCAAGACATATTGCATGCGGTATGATTAGTTAGACTGCAAGTTGAAAGGACCCGTTTATGACCTGAGGTGTTCTGTTTTAAGGGCCAAATGGCGAAGGCCAACGATGAGGAATCTCTCTGCTTTCAGAAAATCACACATTGCAAGGCAAAATTTTAGCATATTTACTTTCGTTTTTCCCGGTTTATTTGGTCATTATTCATAGAAGCCGATATGCTCTAGTATCAGGAATTGGAAACTCAACACAAAGACTTTTTCGTAGTCTATCTTCTCTCTAAAATTTTCTCTTCTACTTCCTCTTAAACCTTACTCTACTTATAACATCTCTGCTAATCTTCTCCTTCTCTGATCTCTCTCTTAATCAATATTACGCCAAAAAAACTCCATAAAACAAAATCATAGCCCGCTAACACTATCAGGACTCAAGACACTATCGCACGCAGTTCATCATCAGAGAAAACGAGCGTCGAAATTCAATCGCAGCCCACCCATACCTTCTCTCCAGAACTCTCTCGGCCTGAGCTTGAGCAACCGCGAGAGCTCTCTGTTCAGAAGATCCACCACCCGCTGCGACTCCACCGGATCCAGCCCTCCCTCCTCGGCGCCGAGCCCGCTCGCCACGGCCTCGTCCTGGGGCAAGTACCTCACGAAGCGGCCACCCGAGGCCCCGGACGGGACCCACCCTCCGGCGCCGCCCTCGCCGGGCCGGACCCTGCCGCCGGAGGGAGCGGCATCCCCCGATCGATCCGAGGCCGGGGGGCCCCGGAGGGAGCCCGAGAGCGTGGCGGCGGGGCCAGCGGCCCGGGAGGCCTCGCCGTGCGGCGATTTGGGGACGAACCGCGGCTGCGGCTTGGCAGGAGCGTGCGAGCGTCGGTTGGACATGCTGGGGATTGAATGGAGGAGGAGATGATGGGGAATTGGTGAAGGCAGGAAGGAAGGCGAGCGTCGCGCTCGGAGAAGTTGAAGAGACTGCGAGAGAGAGAGAGAGAGAGAGAGAGGCTGCGGGTGATTTTCGCACGCGCGTCCACGTGAGCGCCTGCGTGATGCGCAAGGAGGAAGTGGCGGGCGATCCTTATTTATAGTTTTCTTTTTCGGCTTTTTATTTAGGCTCGGTTTATTTTGCGAAGAAAATGCATCCAAAAATATTTTCCTATTAACAATTTAGAAATTTTTTAAATATAGACATAAAGTACTGTTGTTTTCTTAAAGGAAAATTCAAGTGAACCTTATTTTAAATACGAATTTAAAGTGGCCTTGGTTATTTTAAATAATGGCTTAAAATTATTTCAAATAAGGATATAAAGTAGCATAATTATTTTAGATAAGGGCCCGATTTCACCGGGTCGGCTAAATATTCCAATTAATTAAAGGTGTTTTCTTTCGATTACAATTTTAACTTTTAATTGTTTTTTTTATTCTTTCCTTTTTCTTTTTGGCAAGTTCTGTTGGTCAAAAATATATGGTAAAAGGCTAACAAAGGCTCGGCCACCTTCGCCAACCTTTGATAAGGGTCGGCGAGACCACCCTCGTCAAATCTGGCAATGGTTGGCCTCTCCCAAGGTCAATGAGGGCTCAACAACCCTTGCCTAGATCTAGCAAGGGTCGATCTTGCCAATAGCCACGAGGGCAGCCTATCCCTAGGATGAAGCTATCCCTCGCTAGCCGCTATTGAGGGCCAGTCTCATCGATGGTCATGAGGGCAGCCTCCTCAAGGCAATGGTTGCCTCGCTGGCATGGGGGAGGTAACCCTCGACCAGCTCTTTTCGGCATTGCTATGGTTAGCTGACCACCAAGAAAGAAAACTAGAAAAAGGAAAAAAGAAAGAAAAAAGGAATTTTTTTTTAAAAAAGTAAATGATTAAAATGTCCTTAACAAGTTAGGTATTTATTTAAAGCAAATAAAGTTACTTACCTTTCTTTAATATAAAATCCACTTTAAGCCTTTGTTTGTGAAATGATGGTATTTCAAGTTCTTATTTGAAATAAAATCACTTCAAGTCTTTATTTGAGAATATAAAGTACTTTGGGCATTTATTTAAAAATTTTCCCAAATATTTTCATTATGAAAATAATTTATATAAAAATGCTTTCGTGAACAACGAAAAAAATTTCGTTCATAATCAATATAAATAATCATTTTTTTGGAAAATGTCTTCTAAATCATTTGTTTTCAACGAAACAAAAAGAAACTTAAAATATGTTTATTTTACAAAAAATAAGTAATCTCTAGGATCACTTATAAAAATAAATGAATAAAAAATATTTTCATCATTCGTTAAAATATTTAAGTGTAAAATGTTATCAATAATAAAAAAATTATTGTCCAAAAATTTCAAATGATATAAGCAATGATTTTAGAAATATATTTTTTAAATTATTTATTTTTTCTGTAAAACAAAGGAGCAGTCTTATTTTATTATTTTGCGCCATCCAAAAACCTTCCTTTTCTACTTATAAGAAATAAAAAGTTATTTCATTTAAGTCCATGATTTTGGCAAAAAAAGAAATTTGTTTAGGCATCTGTCCACTCAAATTTACATCCAAAATCTTTCGAAAGGACAATATGTCACAAATATTTAAAAAATAAAAAAAAACATTTGAAAAATTAGACGTTACATGGTAATTTTCATATTCGAGTGTTTCACGCCCAACAAAATTTAGATTTCAAAGGCTTAATGAGAAACGATGAGGATGAAAAGTGAAAGTCATGTTACATTATGTTATTAGTATTGAGCTCGTTGCCACATGAAATCGAACGAACACGACATCTCTGAATATAGCAAAGGCATGGATTAGTCACCTGATACGCATAAGGCTTTTCGACCACTAGCTTAAGCTATAAATTGAACAGCGAAACAAACGTAATAGGAACCACATGAGGAAGCAATTATAGGCATATCGTGCTCACTGTTCAGCATCCTATAACTTCTAGAACAAGCGTGCGATGTCGGGAGCCCATAGATTTTCAAAGGGGCGCGCAAAAGTGCATGCTCTCATCAATCGTGCACGTCTCCAACTAAAATGAGAAGAGGGTCAATTGATTTTCATGCTAAAGATGTAAAGAATGAATACAGAGATAAAACTAAAAGGGAGCAAAGATCTAGCTTTGAGACACCTTTAAATCCTAAGAACTCGAACTTGACCTAGACAAAAGTACAAACAACTCCCTCCATAAGAAACTTCTCTTTTCCAATCAGTGTCACATGAGCAAAAACATCTAGGAGCCAGAACGAATGCGACACAGATTTCACCGGTTCAGTAGAAGAGGAAGGATCCGTTAAAACACTATCTTCTTCGACTGTGGGCAGCCTTTCATTCTCCCAAGCACGCCGGCCACACTGGAGACAGCTGTATCAGGGCTTTTTCAGTTCTCAATCTTCACAACATTTACAAGTAAGTACAGAAGGAAGGAAATACAATGTAACTACAAGGACATAGAATCTGAAACACTTCTATTTTCTTTGTTAAGGAAACCTGACACAAGAAGTCATTCCACATGAGAGCGAACCAAAGTCGTCGGAGGTAAACAAGAAGAACCCATTTCATGAACTTAAAATCCATCCATGCTGTTAGGGTACTCCATCACTTCCTTTCTATGAACAATTTCCTATTCCTCAGGGGAAAGATCCAAGTCTTCTTTGCAACTTCCTCAAAAATAATGTAAATAAACTAACATAACAGTGTCGTAAACAAAATGCAAACATGCATCAATAAAAAACTGTTCATCCATCAAAATCATATTGCCTAAGAAAAAAAAAACCATGTCCTCGGGAAAAAGAAAAGCCTACGTAAGTCCACTAAATTTCTATGTGCATGTACAAGACTTTACCGTGTGTTATAAAGCACCAAAAGACTGGAATTCATCGATAGTCTATGCTGCACCTCACAGCCACAATTCTAAATGTCTTCTGCCATTTATCAGTAGGGACTAATCCTTCTTAGTCAGAGGATCCATATCCCAAAACAAACCTCAAAGGGCCACTATCAGCTAGGAGGCTAGATAAGAAGCCATACATTTTAAAGTCTTCGAGGAAGATTCAAAACTACTATTTCCAACAAAAGCAGATGGTTCTTTATGTAAAAGCAGATTGAAAATATTGCTCCATTAACTCTTACCTCCAGCCACAGTAACGCTAGAGAGTTGGCAAGCCTGAACCATACTATACTTTATCAACTAGAAAAGTTCAAAAGTGTGCTGTCAGATCCTGAGGACCTGAAAGCTCCCCATAAACTCAAACGGTAAGCAATCTTTAAGTTCCAGAAGTACCTGCTGATACCAGGAAGCAAAATTTTTTTCACGATGGTTGCTGTACAATGTACAATGTACACAGAACTGGTTAAACTAATTCTCCAACATGCCATCGAGCATTATTGGAGCCAGATCTGACCCCCCCACTCACAAAGGCACAGATGATTGCCAATGCCAACAGAATTTACTTTCCTGGGCAGTGCCTTCCTCATTACATGTCACACGACAATGTGAAGCAACCATCTGCAAGGCATTAATGTACAAGCTCTCAAACTGCCATTAACTTAATAAGATCACACCCACTCAAAGTTCGTTTCTTTTGGCAAAACCAACACAAGAAGGCAGTCGACTGGATTAGGAGCGATCGAGAGCAGAGAACAAATGTCCTGTGAATAAGGAAGAATAAACAGGAGCCTTGCCCATATAGAATTTACAGCAGGAATTTTAATAACTCCGGCACATTCCCTCTGCTTCAAGTACGATATAAAATCCTGAAACTGAAAAGAGTTAAAAAAAAAAAACACTGGTAAGACCTCAAGCAAATGTTTCACAAGGGGGCACATCCATGATCAATATGAATTCACACCACTACGTGAGGATACACAAATAATATAAAGACTTGTAATCAATGAAATGTGATGGAAGCTGATAAACACAATTGAAATGTTAGGGATTTGCGAGAATTCGCTTATAGTTGTCCAAACTACCATTTTTCACTGCTTCAAATCAGGTGTGTCTAGAATACATTAAATTTCTTTTTTGATCAGTACAATGGTTTAGATTTTCATTTTTTTAGAATGGACTAGAACAACCTAAACATGTCGCCATTAAGCAAAAAAGATTTTCACCATTATTTAAGTGTCCCTTGCTGATTTGTCATAAACAAATAGATTCTTAGGCCAGGTCCATGCCATTTTTTGAAAAGGAAAAACTTCAACGGATCTACAATCCAATCAATTTCTACCATAAAAAGGGGTATGGATAAAAAAGTTCAGTTGGTTCTCATGATTTGATCAGTTGTTAGAATATAATAAAGAAGACAAATGATCAACTTACGCCTTTACAGTCAGCTGCAGAAGACGGGATCAGCTGGCACACTTCTCTCTGCATCAGAGGGTCAACCAATGAGAATACCATTAAGAGTTCTGAAACAACTATTACAGGTGTTGAAAGAAATTTCTCTTTTCTCAGCATTACTTAAAATTTTTGGAACTTAACAATATCAAGGATTTTGGTAACAAGCACCCTACACTAGTTATGAGGAAAGCTTGCAGCCATGATATGTGTAGTCAATGCTTTGGAAATTGAAACCTACCTCATTAAGTATACTTAACCAGAGCTCTTAAGGAACTCATATACTTAACCCTAATATTAATATGACCAAGTTGTAAGCAAATATATTGCTACAGCATTGTCCTAGATGCACATCACAACAAATCCAAAATAAGGTACCAATGCAATGATTAACTGCCCAAAGGAGAGATTAATAGAACACTTCAATATAAACACAGTAACAATTTTAACCTGTGGCAGGTTTAAACATCAAATCTCCAGCATTAGCCATTTGTAACACACCAAATTCACTGATTAAGCTGCACAGTGAGAAAAATGAAGTGCAACAGGTTTGATGACAAAAATCAAGGGCAGAAGTTGGTGCTAGGTATCCTCCTTAACCTAAGGCTTCAAAGTGTTCGGCATAGGTAGCTGCTCAAGGGACATCAGCAACAGACAGAATTATCTAGAACAATATCTTCCTTGCTTGGATCCAGACTTTCTGGCAACAAACTAAAATTTCTCCTAGCAAAAGATCGGTTTACAATTCCAATCCTGAAGTGGCACTTTGTCAAACTTAAGTTTCACATTTCGAACAAGCCTAATTATATACTCACAGAGACAGTTTGGCTTATCTTGCAAGCATCGTTAACAAGATTACCCTAACTAAAAATCTCCCATACTTCCAGGATTTTTCTGATTCTATACCAAACTTTGAAAGCTCCATACAGTCTACAATCAAAATCCAGAAGTAGCAGTTTAACAAACAAAGAAATCGCAGTTGAAACCACACAGGCACGATTGTAGATACACAATTACTTTTCTTCAACCTTGAAAGCTTAAAAAACTACCCCCAAATAGATAGTAAATCCAATCTTTAAGCATTTCTTTACTTTATTTTATACCTAACTTTCCAATCTACCCCCAGCTTTTATTTCTACAATTTTAATATAGGTCGCATATACAAATAGTATACACAGATCTGGACCATTACATAAAACTGGACAGGGATGAACCATATGACTAGCAATTACTCTTGCCTTTGTTTCTTCTTTATAGTTGATGAGGCATTATTTTAATGCCCCACTAACTACTTCTTAGAGGTCATATTGTCAGACTGACCAATTATTTAAGAAGGGATATATTTGGAACTGACGGCAAAGTCAAGGGTGAACTGAAAGTTTTAGAACTTCAAGGTAATTAGGGTGGGTGGAACCATGAAAACACAGGATTTCCGAGGTAGGCCAGAAAATAAAATCAAATGTAAGATAGCAAATGAAAGAACAAGGAACAAGAAGTAGCACACTCACCCTATGTGGCGGAGTACTGGCAAATGTCGACCTTACATGCCGAAAATCAGTACGTTTTGTCATATCTAGTTTAACAGGCCACCTGCACAAAATATCAGCATGAAAACAGCCTTAGTGATTAGTTCACCCCCAAGAAGTTGATGCAAAATGGCGACAACATTCTTACTCAGTAGGTTCAGAGAGGCCATTTGAATATTTGCACGTATCTGAATCCACTCTGAATGCATGAATTGTGCAGTAATGAACTCCACTTTTAGATAGTTTTCCCTGCCACTTGTACTGAGGATCATGTCCTGACCTTTTCTCGTAGGAGGATTCTCCAACAGGGGGAGGAGGTGGAGGAGGGGGAGGAGAATTTGGTGGAGGGGGGGCTGAAGGTGGTTGTGACTGAGGTAAAGGAGGGGGAGATGGAGGTAGCGGAGGTGGCATATCAGGCTGAGGTGGTTGGGATGTCAAAGGCACAGGAGGGATAAAAGTTTGGTCATTCCTCACCATGTTTCCCTGTATCTGTGCCAGAGGGGTCACAGAAGGAGGAGGATAAGGGGCAGCAACGGCATTGGTTTGAAAATTACTTTGAACTGACCCTGTTATTGGATTCAGAGGCATGTGATGACTAGAACCTTGTACATCCCACGGATTGGGTGGGGTAAAATACATGGGTCTCATGTATGGAGATGCTGGAATTTGCTGAGGTGCCAGAACTGGTCCTTGTGCTGCAACTGGCATGCATGATATGCTCCCGGAAGCTGACTGCTGTTCAACTTCAGGCTTGTTGTACATCCATGCTCCTCCATTTGTACAAGAAACCACAGGTGGACCTGCAAGATTGGGAGTCAATACACAATTCCCGCTTTTAAATGGGAGATGACTTAGTGAACATAAATAAATACCACACTGTGAAGAATCCACCGCCATGTTCTGCTCAGCACCAACAGAAGCATCCCATTGTGCAGCTTCTAATGCGGTTCCATTTTTCTCAGTTCTCAACCTTGGGGAGACTAAACCCATTGAACTACTCTCTGGATTTAATGAGACAGGAGGGACTTGTTGCTTTGCCAATTGACTGTTCAGAAATCCCAAAAAAAAAAAAAAAAAAAAAAGTTCAAAAGGTAGGGAATTTCCCTAAAAGCTGATATGGAAGAATTAAAGGCAGATATTCCCATTCCAAAAACACTAGCAGATAATAAACTACCTCAAAAACAGATTTTCAGAAAGCATACACAACTTGCGACCACTCGTAACAGATTTTATCCTCAACAATGCAAAGTTATGGTCTAGCTTTTATAACAAAAGCCTCCACATTTGGACTCTTTCTTTGATTTTGATTGTGTGAGAGATGGAGAGACATTTTAAAACAACAGCTGCGATGACAACAATAATAAAGAACAAAGAAAGTAAATTTGATCAGAAGAATCCAATAACACAGCCCAAACCTGAATTCAATCTGAAGGAACATCTGAGGACAGGCCTGAAGATTTCTCAAAACAGAAATGGCAGCATCAACGCTGCTGCATTCAACCACCCAGCCACATCCCACATGCGTATTATTGCGGGTCACCTGAATGATGGAGCCTACATTGCCAATAGCAAGTTTGCAAATGGCCAATATTTCATCATCCAGGATGTAAGAGTTGGCATTTGGGGGATGCTGTATCCAAAGAGTGCTTGATGGCATTTTATTTTCTCCTCTCAGGGTTGCAGATTGCCAGTTTCCAACATTATACTTAGAACGCAACGAAGAGAGTAAAGAATGTAGGGGAGACATCCTAGAGCTGCCAGCAGGGCTCTGAGGCACTCTCTGAGACTGAGGTGAGCCAATATTATTGTTAGAAAAGCTTGCATAGTTATTGCTTCTTGAAGATCCGGGAGTATCAATGGGAGATATTCTAAAATTACTTGGCCCTGGTGGCAGGCGTTTAATCATTTCCATTCGATACTGTCTTAGATGAGTCATCACAGCAGAAGCTTCCTCAGGAGTTTCAAACTCCAGTAGCATCGCACCTTCATTGCCTAGATCTGTAACTGTATAAGGACCTTTGTAAAGTGCTTTCCTTGATTCATTCAGTAACTCGTCCTTCATCCACTGACCCAAAACATTCCCGATATAAACAAAATTGCTATAACCAACGGCCACACCATTTACAGATCCCCTAGTTCCTAGTCCTATGTCCAAAAACTTAATGCACCATGGAAGATGTCTTCGCATATGATTCCGAGCCCTAATAGAATCCATGATATTTCTATACTCAACCAGTGCAAACCGTTTTCTTGGATAGAAAAATAAATGTTCGACAGGACCAAATTTATCTGCCTCAAATCTCACATGAGCTTCAGATACATCATGACCCAAAGCACCCACCCACAGCTGGTTAGAAGCAGAGTATACATCCATAGCTGCCGGTTCACCATCTGAGAACCAAACCATTTGACTCGGAAAGCCACTTGGTACCGCATAATTACCTTTAGGGGAAAAACTATTTGGTGCACTTCCTGCAGATGATCTCATGTGAGGTGAGGTTGCCTCTGCTTTAAGGACGTGATTAGAGTCAATATAAGAAAAGTCCTTCCTGCCTTTCAAAGAATTAGTCCTGAAATATGATTGGGATCTGTTGCCAGGTGAAACCAACTGGCGCTCGGGCACATCTCTGGGTGTGCAAGAAGATATGCTACCCGAAAATTCACCATTTTCTACAATCTCAAGGCACAAGGACCTGGATCCTGAGCGACCATGATCACCAATCTTAGAGTGATGATCCATCTCAAGAGTAACCTCACAAGCCTGAGGTTCTAAATGTCGATTAGGATATTTATGGCTAAAATCTTCACTGCACGATCCATTATGAGATCTTACATTATCATCTTCCCAAGATGATTTGCTGGGGATAGAACACTGATTAGAAACCCCACGCCTCAAATAATGTCCGCTAAAAGATGTGCATGGATTAGAATCATCTTCATCACTCTCTCCTAGACTCTCCTCTAAGTTGACCAGTTCACTCAGAGACTCTAAGCAGCCTTCAAAGGCAGATAATGTTTCTGACATAGCTTTAGAAGATGCCAATCTTTTTAATTTCTTGCACTTCCTAACAATCCAAGTTCTCAAGGATGAATCTCTGGCAATTGCCTGCATTAAAAAGCTAGTCAACAGACGCTACCACTGAGAAGCCACAAAAAGATAATTCAGCAGGCACATCATCAACTCACATGTAAAAGATACACAACTTCATCAAACATTTGGCATGTTCAACAAAAATTTATCCTTGTCATCAATATTTTAATATGGGGGAAGTCCAATTTGAAATTCAGTTTGGTTATACAGTTTGCATCTTCATTGAAAATATGGGTTGGACCAGGTTTGACCATAATGGAAAGCCAACTGAGTCAACTGAGCAGGCCAGTCCAACCTCACAGGTCCCAACTTTACACGATTTCAACCAAGTTACTTAAGACAGTCTTCAGTAAGGAAAAAAAATGTTTAAGATTGTTTGGCAGTTCAAGAACTCTCTAGTCCCTGTCTAGCATGTAGCTACAAGCCCTCGCTGCTAGAACATTGAACTACCCTGATGACATTTATTAACCTAATCCCTTACAACTTATTGTCAACTTCAGTTTGAACACATACCCCTTCACCTATTTGATCAAATCATTTTGCTAAACCAAGATATGTGCATGATGCTAACAAGATCATCCATCCTTCAAAGGCAATTGTGAAATGCTGTGAACAGAGACCAGAAATGCCTTACGGTTATAAAAGTTCTCCCAAGTTCGTTTTGAGCAAAATATCCATTATTTAGCAGCAGAATGAAATTAAATGTGACATCATAAAAGAACCACAACACAGAACACCAATAGCATTATGTAAATCACTTTTCATTCTAGTAAGTAGCAGAATCCAGAAATTTATAGTTCTGAAGGGGCAAGACAATGCAAGTAGCACACTCCAGCCAAGTAAAGCATTGCCTATGAACACTTCTAACAAAAAGCTGCCACTAGCAAAATACAGTAAAGAGCAAAAACTAATGCTGAAATAAAGATAATGACGGGATGAAGAGAAGAGATCCAAGTATTACCAGTCCTAACAAGCAATTCTTCGGAACTAAAGATCCATTCATAGAGGAACTTTTGCCATCTAATGGTAGGTCCACACTCACAACCTCATTCCTGTCTCTGCTGGTTCTAACAGAACCTGTACATGACTTAGCTTCATCACTTGAGTCATCCATAAGGCAAGCCACATCATCAGCATCAAGCCTGCTCGTTACCTGATTTAGGAAATAAAATCCTCCGTTTTGAGTTCCTTCCTTTATAGAGGAGTTAAGGAGCTCAAAACAAGCCTCGAGCATGTTCTTAGTACAAGCACAGAAGATCCGAAGGGTACTCAGTGCACGAAACTTAGACAATCTAATAAGTGGAGAATCATCTCCATCTAAACATTTTAGCTTGAGCTCAGAAAAGATCTCATCAGAATCTGGCATCCTCAAATTTTGTTTACCAATGATCTGGACAATACTACTTCCCTCAAAAGAGGATATGAAAAAGTTGAGCACATTGTTAAAAACGGCCATGCATATGCCTCGGATAACAGATGATGTTGGTGCCAATGAAGAAGCTGCGCAGCAAACATCAACTAGACCAAGAATGCAGGCTTTAGTAGTCTGAAATGCAATTCCATCAGCATCCCCTCCCTTGGTCATAATTGCAAGGTTCCAATTGTACATATTGACTAAGACTTTTGCTGCGGCTTCAAGAGCAGTCGGACAGTATGATGCATATCGAGGAATAAGATCAACCACAATCCGTTGCACACTAGAACAACCTGTGTAGAGAAAAAGGAGTGAAGCATTCCTGCCGACTCATGTGCCTTTAAATGAAGAGGCAGGATAATTGGAAGCAAAAAACAAACAATAACTTCACATGGCATGGTCAGGACATCTTCCAGGATATGTGCATAGATTGACGCTCCCATACTAGATGGATGAGATGGATCACACACAGCGCAAAAAACATAGAAGCCCAGAAAATGCAAACATGCACAAGTTTGAGTTCTAAAATACCATAGTAAAAGAAAATCCTCAAACAACAAGATAACAGCCAGCTAGAGGTCGAAATGAAGCAAGAAATCTTGTGATCACCAGATAAGAAACCAGATTAATCTTTTGGGTCAACTCCTTACATCTCTCAAATATATCAGGCCAGAATCCCACATGCCACTTATATCAGTGAATTAAACTTCCAGCCTATTAAGAGACACATTTTTCTGAGAAATAAGTTCATAAGGGATCCAGACAAATGACTTTTGGGAAATTTCGCACCAGGTGAGAAGCTACATAAATGTCCAAAATTAACAAAGAATAATGTCTAGGTCATCAAATTTCATTTGGATCCAGAAAAGGGACGATGTTTAACAAAACTTGCAAGAAACACAAATGTAAACTCGGCTTTAAAAGGTTAAGTTGATCCGCATAGACCAAATTACATTTCAATTAACTGCATATATGTTCAACAATTTTTTTTTCTGAACCCTTTCTAAATGAATGTACTCAGAGAAAGTTCCCATATCCATGTCTATTTTACAAAAGAAATTGCTTTTCTTACCAATTGATCTTCTAAAGCCAGCAGCTAGTTCCAAAAGACAAGTCAATACAAGAGTCTTGAATATGGAAAATCAAACGACTTCCGTCCTCTTGTTAGGTAGAACAAAATCAACAACAAGGTTATACTTTGCTTCAATCCCTAGAGAATTTTCAACCCAAGGAGAGTAAGCTGCTGATAATTCAACATAAAGTGAGAAAATAGTAAAGCACCGGAGATAACTTAGAAGAACCCTTTTTGCTCGATCAATAAGATCAAATTTTATCTAGGAGAAAGAACAAAAGAGCACATATTATCACCATTACCAAACTCAACAATCGAACAGACATAACGCAATCACCTCACTCCACCAGTCACTACACAAACTAAGAATCAATCCGAACAAGCGGAGACCAATCGAGAAAGCGAAATCAACTCTCACCTCGCGCGGCGGCAATGAGGGACAGATAAGCCGGCTCCAATTCGGGCGCGGGGCGCGGCTCCTTCTGGCCAATGCAAAACCTAATCCGCTTGTAGGCCTCGTACACGCCCCGAATCGCTTCCCTGTTCCGCCTCCTCGCGGCGATTTCCTCCTGGGACGGCGGCCCCGGGGGCGGCGCGGCGGCGGCGGCGGGGTCGGGGCGGGCTAGGGTTTGGGGCGGCGGGGGCGGGGGCGGGGCGGCTGCGGCGGCTGGTGGGGCGGGGGCGGCGGTGTCGAGGGCGGTTCCGGGCGGGGCTCGTAGAGCTTGCGCTTCTTCAGAGGCTGCTCGGACGCGGCCATGGCTGCGGAGAGGGGTGCGGTGCACGCGCTCCGGTCTTCCCTTTTGTGGGAACGGAGGGCAATGGTGGAATTACACCTCCGACTCGGAGTAAACCGGAACAGCGAAAGGACGCACGTGCCCCTGTTAGTTAGCCCATCGGGCGTCTTACTTCTTGGGCTTTTTGTCCCCCCAAGCCAGGCCCATGATCTTATTTGAAGAGGCCCATTTCCACATCCCCAACTTTTTCTGTTCAAAAAAAAAAAAAAACTTTTTTGGATGAGCCAAGGCTACAGGGGTAAACACCCGCCATCGGAAGGCCTGTGAAACACCTTGTAAGTCCCAAAAATTGGTTGAGTTTGACCTGTACTTCATATCAGTTTTAGATTATATTATCATAACCACTGGAGCTGCAATGGCAAAATCATGCAAGCTATAGTGAGGTTGAAATATGATTTGAAAGTATGTGGATGAGAGCGATGGATTACACTGATTGCTTGAGGAAAATTGTCTCCAAACTCGCGTTCTTTCGGGTTTCTCTTCAAACTTTCTTAACTTCATGTCAGGACAAATCCGAGCTTTGTCTATCACATTGTGTATGTCCTTCGTCACGAGGTATTTTGTTCTCACTAGGCAGACAGAAGATCTTAAAGGTGTTAAGGCGTCAAAAATATCATGTTTACCAATCAGGATGAGCCGATTTTCAGCGATTGATTAGCCAACTAATTGATTTATACCTTTTGCAACATCACCAGAAGTGAATGGAAAGTGACATAAGAAAATTAGGAGAGACTTTGGATTCACCGGCATTAGAAAATTGGAGGTGACGTTTCGATGTAGGGCCACAAATTGCAATCATCCCGGAAAGGAGAAGAAACCGGAGAGGAAATGGAGTACGTGGAGCCAGTTCGACAGAATCGACACTATTGCCCTCACCTTTTTAATTCTCCAATGTTGCGCAATCACCACCTTCTGGGCTCTCTTATCTTTCTGTTTTTCATTTGTTTTTTTTTTTTTTGTAAGTCTCGCATCTCTCTATTTAGTATCTATTTCCAAGGTTTTTCAACCCGAGGGGTTGGATTATTCATCCAGACTCGGATAACATGGAATGAACTGATTTGGCCAGCGGTTCAACTGATGAACCGGTGAACCGAACCATTAGTTGGACCGAACTGCCCTAGTTTGGCATGTTAGCTGACGGGCTGATAGACCTTTTTGGCGTTCAAGTTGGATGGTCACTTAACTAGCCCATTAAGAGGTTAAATTCGATCCTATGAATGGAACGTGGAATGACCGTCTTCACTTAAATGTGTATACATATACACGATGAAAACATTGTATGCCATTATATTAAACTTCCACTATCTACAAAAATCAGTTGAACCTTGAGCTAACCGGTTGAACTGCCACCTAAATGCATAATCAATTTGCCCACCATTCGAGTTTTAAATACACATATATCTCAAAATAGTTAGTCTTAATCTTAGCAATAGAGGCACCACCAAGTTCTTGAATTTTTTTCAATTTAATTAGCTCTCTCAAATAAAGTATTTAGAGCTACTGACACCTTTTGAAATTTTTCTTCGTCTTTTAATAATTAGAACTTACTACGTCCAACAAATAATTAGTATTGTTATGAATTAATAAACAAAGTAGCTCTTTTTATCGTAATCAAGAATTAACGACCTACTATTATTGATTCTCATTTTAACCATGTAACTTACGAGTTGAAATGTATCAAATATCGATGAAATAAACAAACTATATAACCAGCTTATAAACATGACCCATGTTGTTTAGTGAAAATGACTTGGTATAACCTAATGTTGTTTAGCTTATTAACAAATAAATGAAAACGAGTTAAATGATTTTCTCGTTCATAAATGAGGATAAATGTATCTAAAAGGCACTAACATATTCAAAATATTTTTCAGAGAAGTCGTTATTGAGGAAAATGACAGTATTTTTGGATGTGTGAAATGGAAAATTTTGAATTATTTCCATAAAGGGAAATATGTTTAGTTGTGAAGGCAATGCGGGCTATTTCTTCAAAATTCGAGTAAAACGCTAACTTAAAACCTTTTTGGAGATGAATATTTTTACCCATCGAAAACAATTTATTTTTCTCTTATGGTTGAAATCGCCGCCCTAAATGGGAAAAAATAAAAAAAAGTCTTTAGCTTACATTTACACATCATATAAGATCAAAGCTAATTATTTGAGTGACAGGATCTTTTTTCTTCTTTTTTTGGGTATGAAGTAAGACTCGAGAAAGAGGAGGGTTTGTAATAAAATTAGTTTTTTAAATAACTGAGACAATAATATCCAAGCCACATCAAAATCAAAGAAAATACATATAAGTCATGTAGCGACAATGGTAAATAAGCTACATCAATGGCTATCTCTTCCTTTACTTACAAAGTTCTCTACCCCTACTCAAAAGGAGATCAGCACTCTTCACCATGAACGTCTTTCCAGTTTTTTTTCATCCTCCACTGGAAAGTCAAATGCAGATCCAATGCAACTCCATCAAAACCGACGACGACTTCATTGTTGTTTACGCATCTATACAAGTCGTTCCGACACTTCATCATAAAGCACAATAAACCTAGTCGTCTTTGATGCTTTCATCAAACCCATCAAAATAGATGTGTGCATCGGTCATGATCCAACTTGGAAATTAAACCTAATAAAGCTGAACCGGCAGAACTTGCCAATATATTTTTGTTTTTGAATATCAACAACAAGCACGAAAAGTACAAATTATTTATGAGAAATAATCTCTTCTTTTATTAGTAACTCCCTCAAGTAAATTTATCATACATTTGAGTAACTTTTAATATAATTAGGACTTTTTAAAGAAAGAAAATTAAAAAAAAATTAAAAAAGAGCATCGTTAATTTCCAAGACAACCTAGGAACTGGACTGGGATTGGCCAGTCCGATTCGATCCAATTCCAAGATGGACATGGTCGATTCTCAGTTCTACATATTGGGAATCAATCATGTCCAATCCACTTTCAGATTCTCTTGTGGGGACCAATCCATTCTATGATCAATACATCAAAATCATTATCTAAATCAATAGGTGAGGGAAGTCAACTTCTGTAATCATGATCTAAATCATTATCTAAACGAAGTCTCTGATGGCCATTTCTTTTCCGATCACTCATCTTACCATACATATCTATCATCTTGTCAAATACTTCACATGAGGAGATGGACCTAAAAATGCAAATAAGTTACCAAAGACACATGGTTTGAGTTATAATCGCAGCATCAGATGTCTATTAGACCAAAGGAAACATATGACTGGGACAGCGATGACGTATGCTTTGAAAGGCAATAGAGCAAAAGCAAATACTACAGAGCAATTAAGAATTAATGACAAACTCAATCCAAGCAAAAGAAAGATTATGTTTTGACAATCTTAAAACATGAAAGGCAAGCTAAGTAGGCGTGATATCTCTGGGGTATACTCCGTTCCAATTCTAAAAGCCGGAACCATATCCAAATAATTGGAACCTCGAACAACACAAATATATGTTTGGGGCCAAATTCTTATAATAAAATAAAATTTGCATTATTTCATTACGAAAACATTTGTTCCTCGAGTAGTTTTGTTGTTTTCACTTCAATTTTCAATGAATGCAATTTTTTTTTCTTTATCTTTTTGAAAGAGACTTAAAAATCAAATCTCGAGTGGATTTGGCAATTCTGATTTTGGAATTGGGAGTCGAACTAGTTCTGGCCTTATTTAGGTCAGAGAATCGAGAACCTAATTGTTTCTAAATTGAACCAGACCCAGTGCGTTTTCCTATAACTAATAGTATGCCAATATAACATAATGCGTTGATGATTTGGCATAACACGATCACATTTATATATATAACCACAAGCTAGCCTGAACAAAAGGACAAAGAGCAACAACTATAACATGAGTTAGTCCTTAACAGACAACATCCATTGGTAATCAAAACCAAGGGCCAATATGAGCTTTGCTCAAACTTCACCCACTTGAAAATGACAAATTTTTTTCTCACCCAAGAAAATACAGAACATGAAGATTGTTGTGTAGTTTTACAAAAATGATCTTCTTGATAAAAGAAATTATTTACTTTATCTTCAGCCTGTGTACGTAATTGTTACTGTATTGAAATTGAAATAATATAATTTACTTATAATTGTTTTCATTTTGATCTTAAGAGAATTTCACAAGATCGGGACTTGAAGTTAAGGGTCATAATTCATCCTAAACAGAAGTAGTTTCAAATATAAGATAATTGAAGCTCCAATTGAGTCAAATGTTTGATTATACAATATCTAAAAGGGGCTTATATGTTCAGTCTGAGCCTAGGAGAATTCAATCTTAGGAGAGTCGAGCCTAGTTCAACTCGGAGCTCAGCCCAACATGATCACTCAACCAATCTCTAGGCTTTCTTCGAATTGTTCTCTCGAAATTCTTTTTTGGTGTCACATGGTGGGTTTCAATCTATCTGCTGTTGCTTATGTATCGCATGCCTTCGAAATAAAGTTTCTAACGGAATCGCCCGAACTGGAAAAGGCTTGACCTCCAGTGCTACTATTTTTGTGATTACCATTACAAAATGGGCACATTTTAGATTGCACAATGCATGTATATCACACATCTTGCAGGGGCTCGCTAATTCACCCGTTACCTAAACATTTTCCATTTTTGCTTCACAGATCATACATGAATGACCCACTTTCTCACGTCACATGAGAACGAGAAGTTTCAGGTTTTGGCCAATCATGACAAGCACGGAAACCATAGGCAAGTAAGTACTGCAGCAACAGATAACAGCAAAGCCATGCCACAACAAAATCATGGGATTCTCAATGCACAATACAATGCTTGGGGAGGAGATATATGGTTGTTAGATCACACTCATTTGGAGATGCTTCTACTTCTGAGTTCTGAGTAGTTACTTCAGCACTTCTGCATGCATGAGAGGGACATCAAATCCTATAAATTCGAGACTCGCCTATTGTATTTTCCGCAAAGAGCCTCTTTTCAGCTGACCAATTTGAGTCTAAAATAATTCACAAAGTTTGGAGCACAAGTTGAGTGCGTGGTACATACTTGATATCGGGGCATATTCGTGACTAAGATTGATCGCATGCTTGAAGCAACAATATTTGCAATTTTTATAGTGGCTCACTTGGTGGTGGACCATCATGATCCTATATTAAAACTTGCACTGTCGATATCAACTTCATTTTCACCAACAACAACGGCATCTTCAATTACATTGACGATTTGTATGGTCCAAGCTTTTATTTTTTCCCACAAAATTGATGTTGCTATCCATGGAAAATGGTGGTGGTTTCCATACAGGGATCATGATGATCCGCCATCAAGTGAGCCAACAGGTATTATTGTTTCAAGCACGATGGCGATCGGCGCTTCCTCACTCGCGATTAAAGTCTAAGCATGAAAGCTCAATGTTCTTCAATATCCCTCTGCCTTTTTATGAATTGGATTGATTTCTGTTTTCTTATAATTGTTGTTCCTTGACACATTGTCGTGCAGTGTAACTTTTCGTAAAATCACATCTATTTATTATATAAACTATAAATTTTGGTGAAAAATTTGAAATGTGGTAAGTTATAGAGATTCTCAATTGATGAAGTTGTATTGTAGTTCTCAATCCCGACATGTAGTAAGTTGAAGGATAATGTGAAAATAGTCCTCATATAGTAGTTCTCTAATCCTTATACTCTTTGGATTGAATCGATCTAGCAATTCTAGTCGATTTGATTTGTTGCACGTGTTAGTGGATCTATAATCAAAATAAAAATAAAATAGAATGGAGGGAAAGAGGGGAGAGCCACTTGCCTTCACCATAATTTGTCTTCATCATAGGGGTGATTGGTTTCCAATTTGGTCCAATTCCAAAGTGGAACTGGGAACTGGATCAGGCGGACTGGTTCTAGTTTCTTAGACTAGGGACCGAACTAGTTAGGTCCTGGAATCGGAAACTAGACCGACGGACCGATCCGGTTTGGTTCAGTGGAATTGGTCAATTTGCTAATAACTAATGCAAGAAAGCTAGAACTTTTTTTCTAATTCATTCTCAACAAATTACCAAGTCGAAGTACAGCATCTAACTCCATGAGGACTTAGCAGGTCGAAGTGCTTTCTTTTGTGTTTGCATGGGATACGTACCTTACAAAATGACATACTATGTCAAATGCTTCCTTTCACGTACTTGCGCGGGACAACAGCACAAGACTAATCGACGCTGGTTTGATTTGTTCTTTTCTCTGAATATGCTGAATTGTCGCCAAGGATAAGGAAAAGAAAGCTTTAGCCAATTGCTAGACCACGATGAAAAAGAGTTTTGTCTAGGCTGACCGATGCAAGAAATTACACCTTGAGGACACAACCTGATTGGGGGAAATTGGGAAAGTTAGGATTTATTAAAATATTTAAATATATATATATATAGTCAGGCCAGTTCGGTCGGTCCGATTTCCACCCTAGAATTTGGAACTAGACTGACCGGCCATCGTTCCCAAGAATAGGAATCGAGAATCGGACCACCGCCCGTGGGAAACATCCAAAATCGACTAATCCGGTTTGGCCAGGTGGTTGTCGGTTTGGGCAATTCCCGTTGCACACTCCTACTTCACCGGGATCTCAGCTAGGGCCAATGATGGAGAAGGGCGCCACCCCTGACGCCTCTTTCTGCCCCTCCTTCCTTCCCGGCTCTAGATTTTCTTTTATCTACTTCTAGATTTTGCTAATATGGTCGTTAACATCAGTAAGACATGATTCCCACAGCTGAGTTAGATTGTCACGATAGATGTCAACTATACTAAATTAAGTAGAAGCACTAAATTGGTTTGATTTAAAGAGTACAAAAACCAAATTGATTCAAAATTAAAGTTTATATATGAAATGAGTATCGACATGTAGCGCACGACTTATTTTTAACATTTCTCAATATTTATTTTTATGAACCTTTTTGATTGACATTGTCAATGAGCGATATCCATAAGCCACTATCACATAGTCACACCACTACTATCGAGGTGCGCCTCAAACTCTTCATTGACAGGAAGGCATGAGAATCCTACTTCTTGGTGAGCAGGTATAGATCTTTTATAGTTTGGGCATGTATTTTATTCGTAGTTTGGGCTTAGGCTCGTGAATAGCTACAGAGTGGCCCGGAGCTTTATTGACTCTTCGGTTTTCTAGTGTTGCTTACATATAATCTCTTCCTCTTGTAATTTAGAGTAAAATGGGGGGGGGGGGGTGAGATGTGTTAATTATAAGCCATGTTTGGTAACTAGCTAATTTCTCACTATTATTTGTTCTTTATTTCTCGGAACAAAAAAATAACATAAATCCATTTGGTAGCATAAGCTAATTTTTCTATTACCGAGAACAGATCAGTGGTCAGAGAATAGATTTAAAATAGAAACAAGAAATGGAAAAAAAAAATTACTTCTTTATTCCAGCGAACGATTTCTGAAACTAGCCATTACTTTTTTCTTTTCTTTTTTTCATTTTCTTCTTTTTTCTCTTCTAGTTGATCATCGGGCCTCTGTGATGGCAGGCGACCGACCAAAGACAAGGTTCAACGACCTTGCTAGAACCTCGCCAGGGGCCGTTGAGGCTCCCCCCAGGTTGGTAAGGTAGTTGACTCTCATTTTTGGCTGGTCGCTAGCCATTATCGAGGTCTGGCAACTGGCTAGAGGAGGAAGAAGAAGAGAAGGAAAAAAGAAAATAAAAAAATAGAAAAATATCAAAAAATATTAAAAAATTAAAAGAAATTCTACGTTACAAAAAAAATTAAGGGTTGTACCAAACACAATCCTTTTTTTTTCCTTATTTCGAGAATATAAATTTTGTGTAGTTGCCAAATATATTCTCTCTTTTTTTTGTCGGTAGTTGCCAAATATATTCAAATGCTCGGAATCTCGTCTAGGGAATATAATTAGAAAAAATTATTTTTAGCAGAAATTGTTTTGGAAACAAGTGCGCATGACAAAATTTCTGGAACGAGAAAATGATTTCTTGCCAGAAATTGGTTTCTCAATTTCTATTTCAAAAATTGAGAAGTTAAAAATTTTAGCTTATGATTTCTTCTTTAAATCTATTTCGGAATAGAAATCTGTTTCTGAAATAAAAAAATCAAATTGCATTACTAAACGGATTTTTGTTCCAAACCTATTCTGGAGAACAGAGAAACAGAGAAATAGAAAAGTAGAAATTTTATCATGATGGTTATTAAATGCATCCATAATGGAATCCTTTGTTGGATGTAGCCCTAGTTAAAGGGTCAACGAAATAAACTATGTGTCTCAATTTCTTTTTCTCACATTTACTCTCTATTTTATTGTGTTTATACGCCTAATCCTTGATAACCACCACCAAACAACAACACCGGCACCATGGATATGTCAACCTGACCGATGCTGCTTTCTAAGTGCATCATCTAATCCAGTAATCCACCAATACTTGCTCATTTCGTGCCTTATGCTGATAAACTCTCGCTTTTTGGTCTCCACAAAGAATGCATCGCCAAGTACATTGGACAACATCGCGTTGCAATCGTTGTCCTTAATTTCTGATAAGAAAAAACATTTATTAAACGAACATTTCGTGTAAAACAACCAGAACCTGCGATATGCTTCCTGATAGAGATGGAAAATGAATACTAGGTTAATGAGTACATTCCTATATATCATGTGTTGGATTGACCTCATGTTTTCCCACTATGGGGCTTAGGTTATGTTGCTATTGGTAATTTGTTTTGAGCTGATTGTTCTTCTTCTCTTATTTGAAGGTTTCGACTTTGAATATTTTGATTGTTGCTTCTTACTTTTGCAACATTAGTATGCATTCGCAATACATACCACGGTCCAAAAGTATAAAAACATCGCTTTGCGGTACTTCTAAAAATGTTGGAGAAATAGTGAAGTTGCAGCATCATCACTTGAATGACTCGAGTTTGAAGCCGATGTTCTCATGTCTTAAGTCCATGGCGTGGTCATTTTGTCACAGAATTTTATGGATTTTATTTAATAATGCTTTCAGAAACGCTACACAAAACCAGTTAGGTAATGTTTTTCCTTTGGAAGGCTTTTTTTTTTTTTTTGCCTTTCTATTTTCCTTCTCTTTGGTGCAATGACATGCAATGTATACGCTTGCTAGTCCAGTTTCTTAATGCTAATTCAATGCATATATCAAGCTGATTCTTCTTAGTTTCCTCTTAAATAATTCATGATTTTCTCGTTGACTCAAACTCTAGCCCATGGATTTGAAATGTACGGAAATAATTTCTCCAAGAGTGTGAAATTTGTTTAAGAATATGACAGATGTTCAATGAACTTGTCCATTAAATGCAGTTGAAACTCTCAAGTTATATGAATCCTTCATGAGGATATCACCCATAAATTTAATAAGATCCTTCTCTTCAGAACCCAATCAATAAATAAAGAACTCATAGATGTGGAGAAGGAACAACATTTAATGTAGTTCCATGAACAGGACCATCTTTCCTGTGATCACCTGCTTTTTGATAAGCATGTGTTTGATGTAATTTAAGCTGTTATTTATTCGAAACAAAACGTATATTAGACATGACTAAGAAAAAAATTGGTATGTAATCGACATGTTTCGAGATGGGTGCTCATCTTTGCACCCAGAGAAGAGTTTAGATAATTTTATGTATAATGAATCCTGGGCCGTGTCTTCGACAAATCTGCATTAAAGAAATCCCAAGCTCCTGGCACATCATAGTTGAGGAAAAATAATCTTGTCTAGGCCAATGTCTTTTCCATTGTAGGCAATAGGAGCATACATCCACAGATCATCAGAGCTCAAGAGCTGGAAACAAAAGAAACGGTCGAAAATGTTGAGATTTGTCTAATGCAGAACATGTCATATCTGTAATCCAAAATGATCATGAACAATTATTATGATTCACGTCTCAAGACTCTCCACAAACCTTAATTTGGAGCTGCAGAAACTTCACATAATGCACTGCTTCTTCAAGCATTGTACTGATGTCAACCTGCCACATCAAACACAATACTGTTGCTATTGATTGGTACTAAATCATGCACTGCTTATTTGATTTTTCCTTTGTAAGTTTTTGTCAAAATGGACGAGAGATCTTTCAGACTGAGGATGCTAAATACCTTGGTTCCATTAGGAATGAGGTTCTGCAAGATCTTCAGTCTTTCATTAATCCTCTCACGCCTTTTCTGTGAAGGATTCAAAAAAGAAGAACATCAAATCGATGACCCAACTAAAATTGGATCAAAGAGTGCACTATCTTCATTGAGGGGAAATATATTAAGAGATTATTTACCCTTGCATAGAGGCTCTGAGGATCAGTGGCGGCTCCTCTACCAGCTCTCTTTTTCACATCAGAACTGAGAGATTCAGAGGTCTTTGAATCTTTGAGCTCCTGAGAAGAGACATCATCCTCAGAACTGCAAGTACTGGAGCTCGGTCCTTCTTCCTTGACATTGCTCTCTTCGTTGTCGTCATCGAGGGAAGTGAGCTTCTGATTTTTTTTCGCTGGCATATTCTTCTTTCGGGTTTTCTGCACCTGCAATTTTACGCGCCTTTTAGAAAATTCTTACTGGACTCTCCCAGTTAGATGTCTGTGTGTGGGATTTATGCAGCTTCGGAGTTAGTCTAAAGAAAATGGAAACTGTCGATGTGAAAAACCTACATTTTGCTCCTTGGAAGATTCTTACTGTTTAAGCATATATGGTTGAGAAAGAGAAAACTCAATCCAGACGGCTTCCATAAGCATATTCCCTTTTTTAGTAATTTGGGTCGAATCCGCTAGTTGGGAAAAACAAGAAAGGAGTATGATGTAGAATCTAGATTCTTTTCAAGGAAGGCTGTTTTCCGTGTAATTTACTGCAAAGCAGAGAGTTTCATTGTTTTTCTGAAAACAAGATAACTAACTTAATGTCAATATCAACTAAACAAGCACTTCGATGTACTTACATCTGAGGAGAGGCGTGGTTTTTTCTTTGGCTTCTTGGGCATTTCAACGTCTGTTTTATCATTCTTTGAGGCTATCTTGCCTGATCTGGCAGGCTTTCTTTTCAGTGGCAATGCCTCGACTGGAGCAGAAATTTCTTGAGGCTGAACATTGTCACTGTCCTTGATTTCGGCCTTGCCGGTCATGTTCTCTCCTAAGCACACAGTCTCTTGTTCCGTGACAAAGGAGTCATTGTTCCCTCCATTCACACAAACATCCATGAACACAGAGACTTCATCACTAGCAACTGACACATAATTACAGCTCCCATAGTTCTCGAGGCTTGGAATGGGAACATTAAGAAAACTGTCGTGGCAAGCACTAGAAAAGCTGCTCTCTGAGAAGCATTGCAGATTAAAAGAGTCAAGATCAGAGACTGAAGAACAATACAAACTCTCGTGAACCCCTCCCATGTAGTCCATGCCCGATAAGGCTGTATCGGGATTGACAACAAGAGTTGGCGGGATCTGAAAGTTCGGTCTGTCTTCGAGAGTGCTACTCGCAAAAGGGTAGTGATCAGGCTCATCGTTCGAGAACAATATTCTCAGCAAGTCCAGTTCTCCATCGGCAAAGCTTCCCAAGCTCTCCATTGCCCTGACTTCTCTTTGCTCAACTGAGAAAAAACAAATATTCCTTAGGGGATTACGTAGTTGAGAAGCCCCTTGCCTGAGAACTGAGCAAAATATGTCGAGACATATTTATACCCAATTAGTCATTGCCCAACAAGCATCACCCCACAAGGAAAGGCATTGAGGGATTGACTTCGTTTGTATATTGAATTCTCTTGTTCATTTCTTGTTTAATGATTTAATTGGAATGTAAGGGGTGGTTATATTCATGAAACTAACCCCCAACACCCCCCCCCCCCTCTCTCATCAGGAGTCCACTGTGGGACCGAGCATCAGGCAAAAGACAACTCAGAGATAGCCAAGTTCATGCAATTGTGTACTTAAAATAAGGGAGAAATTCGATGACTTGTCAGCCTTCTTAGACTTGTTAAGCATACATTTATAAATAATGAAAAGGGTCTAACGGCAATCATTAGGAGGTGACTAAGCAAAGCTGATAATGTTGATAATGCCTACTTAAAAAAGAGAAAAAAGCCTTTAAAACTTACATGATTCAGTTCATGTTTGTGTCTCGAAAGAGAAGGCCCTTTTGAAAGAATTAGCAGAGTTGAAAGTACATAAAAAAAAACGAATTGTGTGCCAAATTAAAAAGGATTCAGTTAAAAGTATTTGTTACTATTTTAGTGGACAACTGGTACAGATAGGTCAAAAACCAATGTGCAATGAGTGAAACCCTAAGGAGCTAGCGTCCATAAGGCATACATAAGAAGAGGACTCCAACTCTAACTCATATATGGGTGAGAAATGGTGACTGCAATCCATTAAACAAATGCACCGATTTACAGTGTCCAGACCATGTGTAATCTACATCTACAAGTTAATTTGCAAGGTTACAGCTTGGGTGTTTTCTTTCTTTTTTACTTAGATCAAGTCTTCGAATCAAGCCAAGACCTGAAATATGTCGAAAAACGGGCACAAGTACTTCCTTAAGACTAGAATTCTTTGGAGAAACTCGTCAGACTCAACATGAATATCGGCATTGGTGGGTGCTTCGATAACCGTTGAAATGTTACTCCTGATTCAAAGACAAATCCCCTCATGCTGCTATCATTAGTGCTAAGTAACACCATTTAATTATGCAGAATTAGAGCGAAAGCACGCAGGGAGAGGAGACTAAAGTGTCCGTATTGGAATTTTTGAGAACGTGTGAGATAGTTACATATAATAGTGAGAGAGAGAGAGAGAGAGAGAGAGAGAGAGATTAAAGAAGAGGAGATCGAGGGACGGCATGATCGTGTGAGTGAGTCGACTTCTATAAAGAGCACCTGTAGCCTGACAGAGAGCGAACGACTCGCTCATTGTCGTCCCAGGATTGGCTTAATCTGACAGATTCTGATCATTTACAAGATCGATCCGATTCCTAAAACCAAGGCCTCCAAGGTTAAACGAGATCTCTTCATAGAATAGAAAATTCATAACGAGCCACCCGTGTACAACAAAGCAACCGCACCTTATCGTCTTGACAAGTTGGCATTGAACCGCACAATGAAAAGGGCATTTTTCATCTCTTCATCGAAAGAAAAACACTCAACTTGTGCCATGTCGTATACGAATATGTGATGGAAAATTAAACAAAAGAATATTAGAGTCGGACGTCGGCCATGACTTTAAAATTCCTAGGAAGTTATTTAATAAGAGTGCATCAGAATTCAAATTAATATTGCCCGAGGGTCACTTCTAAAAGCTAATTAAGATGTACTGACCTTATGTATGTAATGCACGACTTTAGAAAAGCATTCACGGAGTTCTGAACGGCCTTTCCAACGAAGGTTGTGCTAATCTTTCTAGTGCTATATTGATAATCATACGAGTTTCGGTAAAGATTAGGACAAAACCTCATGAAAATGGTGACTAATTAAGTATACAGAAATGCTTCTTTTCATAAGATCAGTCCTCTTAATTTTTGAAATGATGAACCGATTCTATACCATACTTCCATGCAAAAATGATCGGCAAGGGATATTAATGATCTTTCTTTATTAAGACATGATATGCATATAAATTCTCGAGTCGATAACGTTGGTGTTGGCATCAAGGAGGGATATTAATGAGCTAGGGTTACAATGTGTAACAATTCATAGGAGTGACTGTACAATTATTTATTCCTAATATTTTGCCAATCAAGAAAGGGAAATGACAGCAAGAAAGCAAAGGTTTAGAGAATGTTGCGAGATCAACTAATCAGAACACTTCTCGACAAAGTCTCAGGATCGATTGGCACGGCTTTACCTCAATCCTTTAGGATCATGCAGTGAAAGGGAGTAAACTTCTCATGAATCCCCTAATCCTGTTGATATATAATGGAGTTTGTCGTTGATGAAGCTCCAGAAATGGGCGAAGTCCATGAGCAAAGCTAGTTCATTTAGCTTCCTGCAATAATAATAATAATAATAATAATAATAATAATAATAACAACAACACTATAGTAATAGTAGTAATTAAATCGTGGAAGACAAATGATTAGCAATGGTTGCAGTAGACTTTTATAGAAGAGAATGTCTACCGGAGGACTTGACACTAATCTTATTAGCATTATCTCATGTCTAGCGATACTTTTTGTTAAATCCCATTTCAGGTACATACATTTTACTTTCTATAAGGACGAATAAAAAAATAACATTTTCACAAGTAGGAACAAGGGGATGTACCGTATTTTTTATATGATCCATTGTTAGATTTTCTTTAAAATCAAAGATTGTTCCCACAAAGTTTATTAACATTGACATATGCTCAATATAAAAATCCCTTTGATTAATGACTCCAAATGCATGCACCTCAGATCAAAAGGCCATTGATAGATATCCTTGGACCCAACACAGCATGTTCCCAAAATCTTAAACCTATCTGTGAAATCTCACTCATTAAGATTAAACCCTAGTTATAAGAACCGACATATACTCTCATCTCTGTCTATCATTAATAATCTCTCTCTCTCTCTCTCTCTCTCTCTCTCTCTCTCTCTCTCACGAACACACACACTGCAAATACGATATCTCAAGACGGAAACTCCGAAACAATTCTCCACAAACAACTGTCCCCTTCCTATCCCTCCCAAGATTCCGGCGGTTTTCAAGCTTTCATCAGTTCCACGCGTCTAGGAAAGACCTCTTCGCATTTAATTTTCTCTATTCTCTCTTTTTTGTAATAGACTCGGTTCTTCTTGTGGAGGAACTTCGATGAGATCTTCTCTGTTTCGTTTTGTTCTTGGAAACTGCCCCCGAGAGGACCCACATTCGCATTCCCGTGTAATAAACGTGTAGTTCCTACTTCAATGCTGTATACAATGGATATAAATAATGCTAGAGTCGAGCAAGTATCGTATAAGGTTCTTTCAGATCACATCAATCATATTTTAAGAATATGTGGAATACACACCGAGTCTCACTTAAAAAAACAATATTCTTTATAATTTTTATGCAAAATCAGTTTATTAGTTTTCATAAAACTCCTGCAAGAAATATTGAGATTCATTTAGAAAAATCAGTCTACTAAATGATGTGTTATGCTCCTATTGAGTGGTCGAATATGATCCACTCATTTGAAAACCCATATATATGGTTTACCACAACAATTAGTAAGTTTAATTTCATGAATCGTTCAAAATAGGTACATTATTCAATTAATAATGGTCAAAATGAAACTCAATGTGTTACTTATTGAATCGTATTTCTTGTTAGACATAATTGCCTGAAATTTTGATTTGTCGATATATTGATCAAACATAATATGAGAAAAGCCAATGTGTGGATTATAAAACATTCGCGCAAATATGATGGACACAATATGTTTATGACCGGTCACCCGACATGATGAGTTTTACATTATGTTGATCTACAGAACTATGCATGTTAGAATATGTTCGAATCAATTAAGATGTATTATATCCATTAAAGTAATGCCATATTACCTTTTAATGGGGTTTGTTCAGAATTTGTGCGCATGTAGCTTCCTTTCACCTAATGGTTTGAACTTTTGAATCATAATTTCTAACATGCCATTGGAACCAAACGTCAATTCTTTATGATCCAATTGATATTTTAATTTGTGTGTGCTTCTTATATGTCTTATGCTTTCTTCCACGAGTTAGTTTTCATCTCATTTGCACATAAAGGGTGTTTAATCTTGATCAGTAGATCAAGAGATTCGTCGAAGCCTTACATGCACGTAGTCTTTCTTCACCCAATAACTTAAGTTTTTAAGTTGAACTTTCTAACTATATTTTTAGTTTGATAAATGTAAACAGGTTGACCCAGTAAAAAATTCAAGTACACTTGATTGCCCATGGTGTATATATATGCGTGTAGCAGTAGGTTGTGTCGATCAATACCACTAAGCACAGTAGCTCTATATTGAAGCGCTCACATTGTCTTAACTTTGATCACAAGTTTGAGCTAAATTGTAAGCAAACCTTTGGCCAACTTGTAATTTAGGTATTTGCTACCTCATATAAATAGAATTCCTGACTTTCCACATGTCAGTGCGATTACGTTGACAAGTTTCATATACATATAGGTACTTGAATAGCTGTAGCTCAAACATTCATAGTGGTGGTCCTGTAATAAAGAGGTCACATTTTCTTTTATGAGATCACAATTATCTATATCATGAGTAAAGTTTTAACCAACTTGTGTCTTAGTTATTTATTATCTCATGTAAAGAGATTTTTATGACTTTTTGAATTTTGGTGGGGCTATAATAATATGAGATAGTAACATAAAAATGCTTGAGTAGTTACAACTGAAATCGAAGATTCTATAACATATATAAAATTCTTAGGATAATGTCTGAAGACATAATCGTGCGGATCCCCCTAATCAAGTAGTAAAGAAATAGGCTAATCATTAGATGCCAACCCCATGGACCGCCCATAGCACGGCCACGACATTTCAAACTGTAACTCCATTCAGGTGACGAGAAACTGGGGAGCTCTGATATCACAGACAAGGCGAATAAAATCTAGAGAAGGCAATGCCAGAGAGTCGAGATGACACAGAAAAGAAAATCAGATTATATTCCTCGAGGCCTGCACGATTCATTAGAGATCAGGGATTTTTTTAGGGTTTTTTTTGTCCTGTCTCTTCCCAAAAGCTGTCGCTTGGCGTCAAGTACCATTGTTGTCTCCCCCACGTTAAACTTAAAAAATTCCCCAACAAGTTACAGCTCCCCTGTGGACTCTGAGAATTTCAAAGTTTTCAACCACCAACAGCAAAAATATAATTCTGCCTTTCCACCCAACGCGTGCCACGTTGCCATCCCTTGTCTTGCCACGCCTTCCTCCTTTTGCTTCTCTCCTTCCGGGGGTGGGTTGGTTGATCAGGGGTGGTACTTAGACAGGAGTTGTGACTTGCTTTTTTAAAGAAAGAACAAAAAGAAAAATGATTTTGGGAATATTGCGAGTGCAAAGTTTGGTGGGAAAGGTCAAATTCATGAGAAAACACTAATGTCATGTTAATAAGTGCACCGGGCACTTGGGAGTGCACCTAATGTGCCGCATTCCCATTGGATCGTGGGTTGTAGGGAATGCACGCATCGGAGTGCCATGGCAAAGAGTGGGAGATGGGGGAGCTTACTTATCTAGGGGGCAGAGTCAAGCTAGACCAAATCTTATGTAGACGACATGTATCATGGCAATGGTAGGCAGCAGCGTGACAACACATGCTATGGCAATATCGTGCAGTGTTGATGATGGTGGTGGTGTGGCTAGAGGGTGGGGTGCGGTCCCTATTGGTTTGAAAAAGTGATAAAGGGAGGAGAGAGTTTTTTTAAAATATATATTTTTTTGGGGGGTCAGTATTAGATGGATAACTAGTGAAACTTAATTGATTAATTAAATAGAACAGTTTAGGGGATTATACATGGGTACAAAGCCCCTCAACTATAGGCAAATGATATTAGATCTACAATGAACACACTAATATGTAATATAAATATATATTAAAAACTCTTCTCTATGAGTTGCGTCTAAGGTTGACGCATAAAACTTTAGATAGCAAAAGGTTGATCATTCTCCTTGCAAGGAAGATTCTTTTAGCACTCTCCAACTATTCTTGCTTTCAAATAAGATGTTATGCTTGCCTCATTCAATATCATGAGTTTCGCTAAAAAAGAGGATTTTAATAGTATTACGATCAATTATGGGAAATTCCGTCATATCCATAACTCTTCCCAATATTAGTTCCTTTAAAGATTTTGTTGTTTACTCTCAATATCATGAAAAATTTGTTATTTACATATAAAATTTCCCTTTATAATACATGCTAAATAGCAGACGGATTTCTTTTCTTCTCACAGGCTCTTTTAATATGCACAGATTCTGAACATTTCGAATTCGGCCATTTCGAATTTGTTCATATTTCATTCATACCACAAATACTTTAAAAGTTATGTAAGCCCTCAGTCTTTGTATAAAAAAACCGTGGTCTTGCGACTATCATTTTGTAAGCTAGGGTTTGTGTTAGATGAGTTGAGAGCTAGGGAGATGTTTTACGACTATCATTTGCTCGTGAGATTTTGTCAGAGACGATATAAAGTTGACTTTTCTAACGTAGAGAATGAAAAGTGATATTGGGTCAAATGTAAGGAGGACATTTGATATTATCTCTCCAGAAAATTAACGAATGAAAAGTGATATTGGGGTCAAATGTAAGGAGGGTATTTGATATTGTCTCTCTAGAAAATCAACGGCGTCAAGTTAATCTAATCTCGAAATCCTTGTGTGCTCACTTCGCGAATCACCTCCTCACGTCTTGTGATTTTCTTTCCTACGATTAGAATGATCCTAAAAAAAATCATAAAGTCTATATCCTATCATCCTTTTATTCATTATACTTCTGTAAGTGTTGATTTTGGTCAGGGCTTCATCCAATCTAATACCGGAACTTGAGCCAAAATAATGAAGTGGGCCCAATTGGTTAAACAATTGGTAAAATTCAATTCTATTTTAATAACCGATCGACTTGGTCATTTCTCTCCATCTTACTTTCTTTCTCAATCAACTTTTTTACGAATTTTGTCGACGTCATGTCCTAATAATTGACCAAAATAATCGATTAAATTGTGCAAAAAAGGTGTAACATGCGTGTGAATGAATTCTAGTCTATGTACTAAAAGCAAGTTGAGGAGTTTCTAACTAAGTTATTGGCATCTACCTAAGGACAGATAAAGTCAGTCGCGCCTACCAAAATTTGTTAGGTCAGACTGAATTTCGCACGTTTGAACATGTACTCGATCTCTCAAAAAGAAACAAATAAATAAAATTATATCTGTATTATATAGCAGCTTTGGGCGTCAAACATAATAAAATAAAATAAAATAAGATCAAAGAAAAGACATATATGGCAACTTCGGTTATTACCCCTTCACACCAAGCTCAAGCTGTACATTCAATTACTCGCATACAATCACCTTAGAAATTTTTTTTGAAGGAAATAAAGAAGCTTATGGCACTGTGCAATGCCCACATCGCAAACATGTCAATAAATGAAGTTGTCATGTTTCGAGAACACCTTGAGATTTCTCAAGCTTTAAATCGGAAATATGAGCTCGGAAACATGGTTTTGTTCACTTTGTAGCAAACGATGTCGCGTAAATTTAAGTTCATCTCGATGACTAATCTAAATGACAACATGCCTCGGAGCTTATATATAATCATCGAGAATGTTATATGATTAATTTGATAAATCAAGTCCATTTGTACGTTAAATCACACCAAATATAAAGTGTCTTATATAACTGAATTATATTCCAAAAATTCAGTGTCAAAATTATAACGTCAATTCAAAGTTATGTGCCCTCAAATGAATGAGCAAAACAACATATAGATGAAGTTAGAAATGGCTAATGAGTTCCCTAATATAAACTTTTAAAAGAGTACATGGTTCCAAATTAAAAATAAGAGTTAATCAATGTCAAATTTTAAAAACCCTTCGCCCTACTATATTCTATAGATGTCATGTCAACGATGCATAATTATTAAGGCAAATTCACCACGGTCTACTGCTTGTTTTTCCCCCATTGGCTTCAATGTAAAACTATATTTTTTGAATCTTGAGTTTGGTATTGAAAATGGGAATTGACTTTTGAGTCTAGAATGAAATAGTTGATATAGACCCCTAGGGCCAACATAATCATCGATTAACGATAATGTCGGTTCATAATAACGCTTTAAAAGCGCAAGACTCGTGTTCCACGAGATTCTTGATCGTGTCGAAGTAGATACCTGTCTCAAAGTCTCCATGCCATTATCTGCCCATGTTTATCAAAAGTTTATGGTGAAAATGACCTTTTTTTTTTCTTTTTTAAGACATATTTTCAAAAGGGCTTTTCTAAAGTAATAATTTTTGCGCTATTGTGAGAATAATAACTTATTATAAGTCACGATTTTTTAAAAGAATGCACCCCATAATAATTTATTATTATTTATTATTTAGTTTATTGTGGTCCTGAGTAAACTGTTATTCTCATAGTAAATTAAAGATAGTTGGCTAATTATTTCTCTTTTCAAAGTTAATGCTTTAAATTAGAGATGTGATATGGATCGAAAACCCAAATTTTAACCCATTTTTAGTGTTATGACAAAAATAAATTTAAATTTTATAAATTGGGTCGTATATAGGGTTAATTAATATTTTAAAAACTGACTTTTATGGATCTAGAGCATCAAAGTCTTACTAAATATTGATTTTAATAAGCCTACATTATTACTATTTGTAATTCATGTTAATCAAAAGGGCAAAATTGAAAAGGAAAAAACAAGTTTCACGACTCGAAAAGAGAGACACAATAACACAAATTGAGAGAGAGAGAAGGGGGGGTCACAGAGGAACATCAGTTAAGTGAAAACCAGATCGAGTGTGGGTCTCTAAAATTGTATAGCATAGATATAAGTCCATATGAGGGTAAATGGATTGATTTGGATTGAGCCTATTTTAGAACCACACAAACCTGACCCAGTCCATCTATTTAATAGATCTATTTTTAATGCATCCAAAAATCGAAAGTCCTACAAAACAAATTTAATAACTAAACACAAAATTCGGTTTACTAATGCTTTAAGAGTAGGACACTACATTTGATGACTAACTCCGAGAACTGCAACTGAGGATTTATCGTCTTGAGTTGTCAAATTCGATTTGCTCCAACCATTTTCTCTCTATCAACTTTCATCGCGCATTGGCAATACAATCATTAAAGATGAAAAGAGTAAATCATTTTAATTTTTCAGGTTGGGTTTAATTCAATTTTGGAAAAAAGTTTTGGTGTAATGCAAATGCTAAAAGTCAAAGCTCTATGAGGAAATACAAATTGCATTTGATAAAAACTCTTTGCAAAGCAACTTTGGGTTCAAGTAGTGTTTTGCAAAAAAGACTTTGTAAGAGGCTTTGGCTGCATTTTATATATTTTTTATTAAAAAAAAAATTCAAATTGTTCACCAATGTTGGCAAAGGACTTAGGCCGCTGGTGAGCAAAATCTCATGCCGTCGACTCAGGTCGCCTGATCTCAAGCGACCCTCAACGAGGATGCGTGACCCATGCAACTATCGCCTAGGGTTGCGCAACTCAAGCGGCCCTTGCCTAGGTCTCGCGAGACCTACGTGGCGATCCCCTAAGGTCGGGCAACCTCTAGCGGCAGTCACTTGAATCACGCGATCCTCGCCGGCTAGATTTGGCCTTGGTGACCTATCGCTAGCCGCCCTTCTGCAAAGTAGATGAACAATAATAACAAGGGGCAAAATCAAAAAAACTAAAGAATTAGTGAGGGTCGTTTTGGAAGGAAAAAAAAAAGTATTTTAATCCTAATTTTAGCATTCCACAAATGCTACTTGAGAAGGCTAGGTTAAAGTAGCTTTGGGTTTCGACATTCCAAAGGCCAGCATTTGGCCTAGAGCTATTTCAAAATACTTGCCAAATACACTAGTATGTCCTTAAGGGGCCATGGAGGCTGAAAGCCTGTTGGGAAAGTTGAACTAAATGCATCCTAAGTATTCGAGTAGGAAGCTCATCGAGAAGTTCAAAAGTTCTAGTACAATAAAATGGCCTTGTATTGATTTAGCTGAATTACAAAATGGGAACGCAAGTAAGCTATTAGCGCATTTAAAAAAAAAAATCACGGGATTTGAACATGACAACTTAGGCATTTCAGCATGACACAGGCGTATTACAATCTCACGACATTCGGCCGGTTCACTGATTTGCTAGCGACGCAATACAATATGCAAAATATGATGAATGTTCTAATCTAGAGCAGAAGATGCAGATCATGATTAAATTAAATTTCATTTTAAACAGTTATATAAAAGGAAGAAGCTCACATCTTCATGTCCACATAATAATTCAATCGCAGAGTAAGCTGTTAAAATCAAAAGGCGAGTTCACACCACGTAATCAGACATGAATTATGGTCATCTTCCTTGGGACTCTTGTTCATGTCCCAGGTTCCAACCTTGATCTCTCCACAAGCTCTCACGGGAGAAAGCAAGGAGGAAAGAACAGTTTGGAAAAACAGAAAAGAAAAGAAAACTAGCCAAACCATACCTCCTTGCCAAAAGGTAAAATAAATGTTCTATTACCGGCGAAACATCCACTGGATCTAGCGATCTTTAATAATCTCCAGCTCAAGAGCAGCACCATGAATGGTTCGCTGATCTGAAATTCTGAATATAACTTGGTGTTTCACTACTACTGCGTTCTAGATATCTGAACTTACCATAACAAATTGAGGTTTGTCACCCAACCGATCTCGACCCTGAGGCAAAAAAAAAAGAAGAAAAATAAAATGAAAAACAATAGGAACAAGAAACTTTTGACCCGAGTCGTGTGTCAGTAATCATTTGAAATGAGGATCAAAATTACAGTGCAAGTGTTTTTTTATTTTATTTTGGAAAACTAGTTCATCATCTGACAATGATTGGGCTGCGATAAATCAGAAAGTATCGTGACACCAATGCTGAGTGTATGGAGCACAGCCAAAATATGTAAAAGTCAAAAGCAACAAATGTTATCTTCTGAGAATATGGTTCTATACACATTTAAACAGAAAACAGTCCCTATAAGATGAGTAAATTCATGCACACTTGCTCTCTTCTTTGCCATGAAGCACACATGTGGGGAATTCCTTAGTGGTCAGTGGTCACTTACTTGTGACTTACAGATATTCTTTGGGTCCTTCATCTTTGCCCCTGACATAATTACCTTGGTTGTTTTTTTCCATTACTAGAAAAGCTTACAGCCAAACAGCAACTTTTTGTTTGGGTAATTTACTAAGATATATGACCAATCAATACGTCAAGCTTAAGGAAATATAGCTCAAAGTGGCTTCTTTTTCCTGCGGATACTAAATGTTCAAAAGGACAGGAAAAATCTCCTCCATAGACTGAAAAGTTCTCAACCCACGGTAACGTTTTAGTTGTTTGCAGTACTTTCCTATTTCGAAGGCCTAAATGTTCTTGCAAACATTTTGATATCATCAATCACTACATATTGGTCACCATTTCCTTCTATTTTATTTTTTTTACCTAATAACCTACTAACCGTATCCTTCTATTATATGTACACGAAAACTACGCCCTATTACAATAAATCTAATATAGTTTGCCAAACTCCAAACATAGAGATGAAAGATCATTCGACCCACTTTGAGAATTACCTTTCTGCTCGGGACCTAATAACCTACCCCACAATTGCTCTTCATTCAGTTGCAGCAATGAGCTCCTTTGCACTGAGCTAAGAATGATCAACATTTCATCAAGACATTCTGCCAAAGATATAAGTGCATGCCTTTAGCTCCGGTAATTCAATGGCACATGCACATTCGACCGCGTCCGCCCCAACACGCTCTGCAAGAAAACCTTCCAGGATGAGTGCACAGACTCTCTGAAGAGAGGAAATAGTTGCAAATATGCAGAAAAATGCATAAAGATACAGGAAAAAATAAACCACTTCTATTCTCCGCTCCAAGACTAGATATTCAAGAGCGTAATAGGGCAGTAAACAGCATGCATGTGTTCATGCGCATGCGATGCGAGAGCGTGCACTAGATAGTCCCAATAACCAAGATCAATATAAAAAACAATGGACATATACAGGGGCAGAGATCAGTTCATTATGTAAACTGAATGCTATCATCAACGCCCTCTTACATTCCTTCAAACTACTTTGTAGAGAACACATCAGACTTCATATAGATTGGCTGGCCGATGAAGAATGGACCATGGTTACAATTCAGTCCGCTCCATATACACTTTTTGATGTAGCAAAAAGAAAATATACGTTACACACGCACGCACGCACATGTCAATACATGATATGGTCCCTAATTAGATGTAGCATCAAATGAGGAAATAACATAAATTCTAATCACTAATTGTTCTGATGATATACACAATCAATGGTTTGAATATTGAGTATCTCCTTATTAAGTATGCTTAATAAATGTCTTGGAAGCACTTGGCAATGCAAAATAAGAAAAATATGAGAAAAAGGTGAAAAAGAAAATTACTCCAACTGCTACTTCGAATCTCATATGATTTTGAGAAATGCTTCCCCAAACAGAGATGCACCTTTGATGAAACCAAAACTCACACCCTCCTTAGGCGTTTTGAGTCATTCATGTAAGACTAATTTTAAATAAAACCTTATGATCCCGATCTATCATTCTCAAATAAATACGTGCATAATTAGGGATTGATTTGCAAAAACGTAAAGATCGACATACCTCTAGCCATTGATAAAAATTTGCAAATGTGGAAAACCCTAAACCCTAAAACCTTGGACAGATCCACAAAACACGATCGATCTACGAATACGGAAACACCAGATATGTACGTCTTGTTCTACTAGCCAATACCTATCAAACATAATTGTGTGTTTTCTATAGTGATAGGGTTTAGACTAGACGACCTAACATTTTATTCTGTTTGTTATGTTACCAATATCTTCCATTAAGACCGTTTTGATAACATATTAACAGGCAAATATCACGTGATAAACGCGGATAATAAATTGGGCAAGAAATCGGAATTAATTGGGAAATATAAAATTGGGATCATATTTGAAATAATAAAATATTACAATATTCTCCCACTTGATCCTGATATTCCATCAAATGAAATATTAACCCAAACCCACATAAACTTCATGCTGAAATAAAACACATGAATCATGGCGATGGGTCCTCTTAGAGCGAGTATTATCTTCCATGTATCATAATGCATTTCATCAGCCCATATGTGATCAAATAACTTAATGAATAAACCTTATGTTTACTCTACATCAAACGTAATTGTTTTTCTCATAATAATTGAATGTATACAACTGCATTGAGAAAAACATCACAAATGAATAAAAGTCTCACAAATTTTTCTATATAAAGAAAATTTACATGATTAGACAAATACCCATTTTGAATACATGATCCTTATAACGCATTGGTGGCATGCCTTTAGTTGAAGAATCAGCTATCATAAATCTAGTGCTTACGTGTTCTATGACCACTTTCTTCTCTTTAACACATTCCTTGATGGCTAAAAACTTGATGTTGATGTATTTGCTTCGACTACCACTTTTGTGGTTTTTAGCCATGAAAACTGCAGCTAAATTGTTGCAAAATATTATAAATGGCCTAGCAATGAAATCCATAACTCTAAGTCCCGATATGAAACTTTTCAACCACACACCATGTAAGGTGGCCTCAAAACGGGAAACGAACTCTGTCTCCATAGTGAAAGTGGCAACCAAGGTCTATTTTGCACTCATTCAAGATACAACTCCACTAGCAAATATAAAAATATATCCCGATGTTGATTTACGGGAATCAACATAGCCAGCAAAGTTTGAGTCCGAGTAACCAACTACCTCTAAGCTGTCCGGCTGTCTATATATAAGCATGTGTCCCTTTGTTCCTTAAAGGTATCTCATCACCTTCTTTGCAGCTCTCCAGTGGTCCATACCTAAATTACTCTGGTATCTTCCCAACATTCTCACAGCAAAAGTAATATCAGGTTGAGTGCAAATTTAAGCATACATCAAGCTTCCGACGGCAGAAGTATATAAGATGTTGTTCATTTGTTCAAATTAAACCTGTCACCCTTCATAATGGATGCTATACTTGGTGAACAATCTTTCATCCGAAATCTCTCCAAGATCTTATTAATATAGGTTTCTTGAAATAGTCCTAATATACCTCGAGATCTATCCCTATGGATCTTAATGCCAATGACATAAGATGCCTCATGCATATTTTTAATGTCAAAACTCTTAGAGAGAAATTATTTCACCTCATATAACAACATCTTATCATTGGTTGCAAGTAGAATGTCATCTACATATAGCACAAAGAAACAAATTTTGCTCTCACTAACCTTTTGGTATATACATTAATCCATAACATTCTTTGCAAACCGAATGAAGAGATGACCTCATGGAACCTTAAGTACCATTGGCGAGATGCTTGTTTCAAGCCATATAGAGACTTTTTAAGTTTGCACACCAAATGCTCACCAGCACTAAAGAAAAATCATTCTAGTTGTTTCATGTAAATCACTTCTTCTAGGTTACCCTTGAGGAACGCCGTTTTCACATCCATTTGATGTAACTATATATCAAAATGAGCAATTAATACCAAAATAATACGCAGAGAATCTTTCTTGGATACAGGAGAAAATGTCTTCATGTAATTGATTCTCTCCTTTTGAGTGAATCCCTTGGCAATGAGTCGGACTTTGTATCTTTCAATATTGCCTAATGAATCATTTTTAGTTTTGAAGACCCATTTACAACCAATGACTTTCGCATCATCAGACAACTCAACGAAATCCCAAACTTCGTTTAATGCCATAGAACTCATCTCTTCCTTCATGGCATTATACCATAAATTGGATTTATCACAACTCATGGCTTGTGAAAACGTCTCAGGATCACTTTCAACTCCAATATTATAGTTAGATTCTTGTAGATACACAATGTAGTCATTACAGATTGCTGATTTCTTCATTCTAGTAGACCTTCTTAATGTTGCATCAACATGCTCCTAAGGAGTTTATTGTTCAACTGGAAGCTCAACAATATTTGGTAATTGCTAAACAGTTGGGTCTGATAGATCAATATCAGCAGATTGTGGATCATCAATGATTAGTTGTTCAACGACCGGTTGAACTGAAAAGGCGTCGTAAACAACAACCAATCCAGTACCTAAGATGGAAGGTTGAGTATCTAAATGATCTTCTTCAAGAACAAGATCCATGAATTGATCGTTCACACTGATCAGGTCATTCTGAAGAAATTTAACATTTCTTGATTCCATAAACCTAGTAGTGTGAGATGGACAATAAAACCCGTATTGTTTGGACTTTTCGGCATATCCAACGAAATACCCAATTATAGTCCTTATATCTAACTTCTTTTCATGTGGATTGTAGACTCTTACTTTAGATGGCCATCATCAAATGCGTACATGTTGCAAACTGGATTTCCAACCCTTGAATAACTCAAAAGGTGTCTTTGGAACGGCCTTAATTGGAACTTGGTTTAATATGTACACAGCCATTTTAAGAGCTTTTAGTCCACAAGAACTTAGGAAGTTTGGAGCTGCTGAGCATACTCCGCACCATGTCCAATAAAGTTCGATTTCTTCTTTCTACGACACCATTTTGGTCTGGAGAACTAGGCATGGTGTATTGGGCAATAATCTCATGCTCTTCAAGAAACTTTACAAATTGACCAGGTGTCTGTCCATCTTTAGTGTATCTACCATAGTATTCTCCACCTCTATCTAATCTCACAATCTTAATTTGCTTACCGCATCGTTTCTCTACTTCGGTTTTAAATACCTTGAATGCATCTAGTGCTTCATGCTTATTACGAAGTAAGTAGAGATACATAAATCGTAAATAATCGTCTATGAAATAGATAGAGTATCTCTGATCATTTGAATCCATATCTATACTACAAATATTAGAACTACAAATATTTGTATGTATAATTTCTAATATTTCCGTACTCCTCTTAGGACATTTCTTTGACTTATTGACCTGTTTTCCCTTTATGCAGTCCACACAAGTGTCATAATCAGTAAAATCTAGAGTATTAAGTACTCAATTATTTACTAATCGCTTCATTCTATCCATGGAAATATGTTACAATCTTCGATGCCACAACATAGAGGAATCTTCATTCACAATACATCGCTTTATACCAATATTATCGTGAACGTGCATCGCATTATAAATGTCATTATCTTGTAAGTAATTCAAAAGAGACCATCAAACAAATAACCACTCCCAACAATTTTACATTTATACGATAAACTGAATGTTGAACCTGAAAATTCACAAGAGTATTCTAAAGGTATAAGTCTTGAAACTGAAATTAAATTCTTAAAGAAATTAGGAATATAAAAGGTCATTTTTTAAATTAAAACAAAACCAATATTGAGAACTAATCTGCATGTCCCAATAACTTCCACATGCGAGCACATCTTGTTTCCCGAATAGATGTTTTGTTCACTTCCCACTGGTTTCTACTGGTTCTAAAAACCCTACAAGGAATTCAAAATGTAAATTGTAAAACCAAAATCAATCCACCAAGTGTTATGACTCACACCAACCATATTAGATTCATAACAAACACATGAGAGCTAGTCACCTTTCTTTTTTAGCAAGGCCTTGAATTTGGCGCAATCCTTCTTCATGTACCCCTTCTTTTTACAGAAAAAATACTTGGATTCCTTCTTAATGCTAGATTGGGGAGGTAGAGGCATCTTACTTTTTCCCTTTTGCTTGCCTTGCCATATGTGTTGCCATATGATCACTTTCTCCTTTCTCTACTAGCGGCCTCTCTTCCTCTTGAACACGCATGGTCATGAGTTCATTGATTGACCATTTAGTGCTATGTGTATTGTAAAAAATCTTGTAAGGGGCATACTCTTATGGGAGAGTGTTCAAGATATAATATACAAGAAATGATTTTAATATCCCAACCTCAAAATTCTTCAGCTAAGCTGCAAGGTCCATCATCTTCATGATGTGCTCACACACACCTTTTACATTGGTAAGCTTCAATGATGATAACTTCATAATCAGGGTCATAGCATATGCCTTTTTTGAAGACTCAAATTGTGCATCGATAGCCTACAGCAATTCTTTGGCATTGTTATACTAAATGTGTGACATCCTGAATTTCCGGTTCTGTTTTTAATTGAATGAATTGGGCTTTTCATCGATGTGCCTATAGTTCTATTCTTTAAGCTGATCATTCACGAGATAACTAGTCTGTCTAGTGAAGCTATTAAGGGATTTTAACGCAATAGATTTGAGAATTCGACTAGAAATTGACTACTCAACCGTGCTAGTTTGTAAGGGTCATTACGGCACAATTAAAAATCGATTAAAGACCAGAGATAAGTCGACTCGACTGAGCCATGTGATTAAGTGTGGGTGATTCCACCTAATTGCAAAATTCTCGTCGATTAGCATTAGATCGATTTTTTTGTCGTTTTGACACTCTATATCCGTAATTGAAATATCGAGATTTTCACGACAACCGAGAGTCTCCAATATGTCGAAGATGTACAATGTGGCTAAAAAATAATCGACCACAGGTCAATTGTACTAAAAATTCCTAAAAGTTACCTGGTAGGCTAGGTCACGCTAAAATCACACCAGATTGAAATTAATTGTGAATTTAAACTTGATTAAAGTCCTATCATGTCACAATTCATTTTAGGACCGTCGACTCATCCTCCAAAGATTAATATGTAAACCGAGATTTTCGGCAAATTTTCAAAGTAAGGATATTTTGGATCGGAAAAATCCGAGGACCGTTTTTAGTAGCGTTTTTAGGATTTGAGTTGGACAAATTGATGAGGAAAAATATTGAAAGGGATGATGGCACCTTGGTTGAATTTATGGGGACCGATTTAGATCCAATTGAAGGAGAATTGAAGTGGATTTGGGGGAATTTGGTGCAAAATTCGTAGGCCATGGGGGAGGGAACTTTTGTACCACTTGGTTGGCTTGTTAGGGAAGTTTGAGGGCTGCCAAGGGGCCATGCATGATAGCCATGGCTGGTAGGACCTTGCCAAGAGACCAAGGGGATAGAATAGAAGACTTTTGGGCCAAGGGAGACCCTCCTCTATCTTCAGCTGTCTTCTTCTTCTTCAAGGACTTACTTTCTCCATTGTTGTCCATTTTGAAGTTCCAAAAACTAGAGAGTGATCGAGCAACACCCCCTAGCCATCGCACGCTCGCCCGAAGCCGCCGAACCGCCGCTCGCCAACCACTCGCGGCACGCGTCCCCCGTGAGTGCCATCCACTCGTTCTGCCTATCCCGAGCCTCCTCACCTTCCCCCCAAGCCCCTGGTCACCGTAGGAGCTCAATCGGAGTTCCACCATCGCCGTCCAGCAACCGCCGTCGCCCGTCATCACCCGCTGCATCCGCCCATTCGCCGCTTGCTCATTCCAGCCCCAAGCCAAGCTCGCGCCAGCTCTCTCGGCCCTACAACCAAAATCGAAGCCAGCAAGGGTTCGTGGACTTCAAGGCCCATTTTCAGGCCCGTCCGATCTCCACTTGGTGTCGCCGCCAGGTGGTTTGTCGCCTGTCTCCGTGTTGCCGTCGTCATGGACTCACCGGATCGCTAAACCGGTGAGTTTACTTGCTAAACTCTGCTTAATGAGTTAATAACGATTAAGGGATGATTAGTTTAGGCTAAATATGGTTTAGGTGGTTAGTTAGAATGGATTAGCGATTTAATTATTCGTTTATGCATGTTAGGTGGTTAGAACGGATAGATTAGAGACTAGATAAGTTGTGCTATTTATCTAGATAGGTTCGAAAATTTTCCCGACTCATTCGAAAGCGTTAATTAAGCATTTCGGCCTAAGTTTACATTTTTGGAAATTAATTGTATTTATTTAATTATTTTTGGTATTTATTTAATTATTTATTATTTTTCGGAAATTATACCGGGATAGCCGATGACCGGAATTTTGTGCCGATTGCAATGGTGTGTTTAATTTATGCAATTGAATGTTATTTTGTGCAAATTGAGTGGTGATTGTAATTTTGGGTATTTATCCCAAAATTGTGTAATTTTGGTATTTAATAAGAAAATATCGAGGCATCGGTTTTTAACCCCAAAAATGTCTTTAGACACTATATTAAATAGTGTGATTTTTGAAAAGAAAGATATAGCATTTTGGCTCAAACCGACGATGTAGCCACACACGATTATTTTTATCGGGTATTTTTAACACGATGAAATTAAGCCAAGTTCATTATTTTAATTGAGGAATTGGTGTGTAAAGCATAGTGTCCTTGGCTGAGATTGATTTATCGTGTATCAACTTATGTGAGCATTATTAAATTGTTAGGTTGTGAGAGCAATAAATCGTCAGCTTGTATGAGCATTGTTGAATTATCAGCTTGTGCGAGCATTATTGTATGTCAGCTTGTGAGAGTAGTATACTATATCAGCCTATGTGAGTTTTGATATGTCAGCTTGTGAGAGCAATATACTATATCAGCTTCGGTGAGCTATAATATATATCAACTTGTGCGAGCATAAATATACTTCAGCTTGTGTGAGCAGTGATCGAATTGATTGAATGGATAAATGGTATCGATTGTATCGAATCGATTGGATTGAATTGATTGGTTGAGATCATGAACTGTACTGACGTGTAGGAGGGAATTGAGGCAAGTTAAGTCTTCTGACTTGTGTGTATAGCTGCCTCTAGGCGTATTTCCTTCCTAGTCAAAGTTTAAGGGGTGAACTTGCTATGACATTGTCTCACCTCGTCGTGGGCTCAACCTTTTCAGGTCCTTAGATGGCGGTTCCTCTGGAACGTTTATTACCGAGCAGATCACCAATATCCCTGTTCCCGAGGGCCACAGAGTCTGGTTCTATGAACTTGTGAGGATCATTGTCTGGGTCGATGCGGGTCTACCCCAGAGGGTACTCCATCAATTCAGAGCGTGGTATCGTCATATGCTCAATCTATGAAGCACGGACACGTTGTCCGTGCTTCTGTGTTGTGTCCGACACGTGTCGGAGCGTGTCGGACACGTTGACACGCTCGGACACGGTCGGACACGCGGTCAACTTTTGCTCGACATGCTTGGACTCGCGTGTTCGGAAGAAGATGGAGGGTGGAGGGAGCAGAGACGGCCGCGAGCAACGGTGAGCTTGCGACGGCGAGAGACGGCGAGAGAAAGAGCATAGACTAAGGTGAGGGCAACCTCTGTGATGCTGCGATGGACGGCGACGAGGTTGCAGCTGCAAGGAAGAGGAGAGGAAGGCCGTCATGCGGCGAGGAGGAGAGGAGAAGGATCAAGAGGAAGAGGAGAGGAAGGGGGTCGTGCGGCGAGTGGCGAGCGGTAAGGAAGGGGATCGTGCGGCGAGCCGGGAGGAGGAGAATGATGGAGAGGAAGAGAAGAAGAAAGGTCATGTGGTGAGCGGCAAGCGGTAAAGGAGCTAGGGTTTTGATAAAAAAAAAAACTCAAAAACAATATAAAAGGGGACTCTGTCACTCTGATGGGCTGCGTGACTTTTAATTCGAGAAGGGAGGGGAAGTGACAGGACAGCTGGTGGGGGGAGGGAAAGAAAAATAAATTTGGGGGTGGGGGGAAATGGATGGTGGGGAGGGAAAGAAAAAATAAATTTGGGAGTTGGGGGGGGGGGATGGACGAGGGAAAGAAGAGTGGGAGTGGGGATTTTTTTAATTGAAAAAATAAATGAGTTTAAAAAATAGTTAAAAAATAAAAGTATTGAATTTGAATTAAATTAATTAAAAATAAAAATATTTATTTAATATATAAACGTGTCCCAACGTGTCGGAATTTTCTATTTTTAAGAAATAACGTGTCGACGTGTCATGTCGTGTCGTGTCGCCGTGTCCGTGCTACATAGGGCTCAATGGACACAAAGAGGGTCCCCTGTAGGATTTTGAGGTCCTAGTATCGGTGTTAGAAGTCGTTTTTGGCACGGGCACAGTTGACCCTCCTGGTGGTGCAGTGGTGGACCCAAATCTCCAGGAGACCTCGGAGATTTCAGTTAGGGATTCGAGTGCCTAGAGGACTTGTAGGAGACTTTTGTCTTTAGACTAGTCTTGTATATAAACCGGGGTATTTATAAAAGTATTTTCGTTGTAAATATGTTTCCTGCTTTTTTATCCCGTGTTGGTTGTTGTCAGGGGTAATTGTTTCGCTTCTACATGTGCATTAAAATGAATGAGTCAGCGACGCATCCTAAGACATCGCAAATTTATCGACCACCGAGGGATGGACACACGCTCGAGGATCAAGGCGTGACAGAATGACTAAACCACAAATACTAGTAGAAAGTTTTGTCTTTATGTACATCACACTAAGACGGTTGGACCGATCCTAATGTGCATAAAGAGTATATTAAGCTTTAGTGCCATTCTCAGTAGGTTCAGGTGGTTTGTCTAACCATAGAGCATAATCAAGATCCATGCACCCTAATTGGAGAAGAACTAATTATCTCCATTCTTTATAGCTATTTCCATTAAGCTCGGGAACAATTATACCAGAACTAATCATAAGTGGTAAAACTACATCATAATCAAAGAAAACTTATGTATCAATATATTTGAGGCAAATAAACTTAAATCATATTTTACCAATGTAAAACATGTTATAAAATATGAATTACATAACATCAAAAACTGCATGTGGGCTAAGTTTCTAATTTAAATTGATTCATAATTACTTCATGATGAAACTATCAAATTATATTCCCTTCCTTAATCCCTGTGGGTAAATTAAGAAAAATAAAATAATAATTTATCTTAATTAATCACATTAATATATTGAAAATTCTTGTGGGATAAAATTCATAATATTAATGTGACTAATCACAATTATTGTCTTTGACTATATATGATCCAAAGGCTCTTAATATATATAATTTAATATAATAAAAAATGATGCGGCTAATCTTTAATTAATTAAATATATACGGATCACCAGACATTTAATTTCATGAGAAAATATTCATAAAATTAAACATAAGGGCAAAACAATAAAATCACATGCAAAAGGGGTAAAACTGGAATTTTACGTGCAATGCCAGAATTGAAATTTCACTTTTAAGGGGTAAAACAAGAATTTTACACCCAAAGGTCAAAATCGTAAATTTTCATTCCCAGAGGGGGCAAAACCGGAATTTTATGCGACCAGGCAAAACCGCAATTTTCCTTAATGTTGAGGGGCAAGATCATAATTTAGTCAGCTGATGGTAGAATTGCAATTCTGCAAAAAGCAGAGGGGTAAAACCGGGAAAACATATGGCGCACGTGCATTGTACGTGCATTGTTCCCCCCACTCGAGCGCGTCCAACGCGCGCTCCCACTGCTAGGCGCTCAAGTGCGTGCGTCGAGGTCTTCTCCTCACGATTTCTTCCACCATTCCTCTGCCATGACTTGACTCCATTCTGCCGCTTGGGTCTTCCTCCACAGATCATGTCCAATTAAATTGATCCATGGATTTCAAAGACAACGTTGGGATGAACGTATAGTTCCAAGATTCAACAAAAACAACCAATAAATTGATTGGAATTAAGCCTAAAACGGTTTGCCCTAAAACCCTAACCACCAAAAGTTTCATTGCTCAATTAACCTCCGACAATCAGTAATATGCCGAACAATTTAAGGGTTTTTCTTCCTAATGGCGGTGTGACCATGCAGATCCATTATCGCATGGTGGGTCGCCCGAATTTGGCCGGAATTTAAAATTCTATTCCAAGCCATAAAAGATCCGAATTTTAAATATACAAAAATTCCAAATTTTTTCACCAAGACAGAGATTATAAACAAGCTCCGATACCAATGTAAGACTAATTTTAAATAAAACTTGATGATCCCGATCTATCATTCTCAAACAAATACGTGCATAATTCGGATTCAATTTGTGGAAACATAAAGATCAACATACCTTGAACCATTGATGAAAATTTACAAATGTGGAAAACCCTAAAACCATGGACGAATCCATGAAACACGATCAATCTACAGATATGGAAACACTATATCTGTACGTCTTGTTCCACTAGCCAATACCCCTCAAACGTGATAGTGTGTTTTATGTAGTAATAGAGTTTAGACTAGATGACCTGACGTTTTATTCCGTTTCTGATATTACCAACGTCTTCCATCAAGACCGCTATGATAACATATTAACAGGTAAATATCACGTAATAAATGCATGTAATAAATTGGGCAATAAATCGGAATTAATTGGAAAATATAAAATTGGGATCATATTTGAAATGATAAAATATTACAATAATTCCCTCTCATTCTTGGGCAAAAAAAGAAAAAAAAAAAGAAGAAAAAGAAAAAAAAGTCATTTGCTTCACCACAGCATTTGTTTGCCACGTGACTTTTTGAGAGCAATGCCATGGAAAATACGAAGTTTCTCCAAGATTGTAGGAATCATGCTATAGAAGCATTGTTCCACTTATTTGTCCTTTTGCATTGCATTTGAAAGGGCAAATTTTCTAAAGTATGTATCTTATCTTCCGACAACTTTTTTCTGCAAAATTTATGTCTTTTCTACGTAACTTTTTGAGATGAAAGCCATGATAAACACGAAATTTCTTGAAAATCATAAGAACCATGCTATATCAGCGTCTTTCCACTTCTTTGTCCTATTGCATTGAGTTTGAGAGAGCAAATCTTTCGGAGTGCGTATCTCATTATTTCAACAATTTTTTTGGTAAAATATGTTTCTCTTCCACTAACTTTTTGAGAGGAATACATTAGAAAACACAAAGTTTCTCTAAAATCGTCGGAACTATACAATAACAGCGTTTTTTCAATTATTTGTCCACTGGATGTCGAAATACATATGATGTTTGACTTCGACTACGCTCCCGCGGGAGCAGTTCTCACAGTTTGCGCGTCATACAGAAGATGGTTTAAATAATCCGTAACGCTAAAGAGTAGGAACATTACATTTGACGACGAAATATGAGAACAGCAATCGAGGATTTATCGTCTTGAGTTATTGAATTCAATTTGCTCCAACTATTTTCTCTCCGTCAACTTTCATTGTGCATCAGTAATAGGGTATGCAAAATGGATCGCCCAAATCAAGAACCATCCAAACCGGACCAAACCAACTAGTGCAGTCCGATTTTTGAGAGTGTCGGTCCAATTCTTAGTTTCTAAAAGTGGAACTGGTGTCCGAGCGGTCTGGTTCCGATTCCAAGAGGGAACTAGACCAAAGCAGACCGGATCAGCTACATATTTTTTTTTTAATTGTTTCTTCAAAAAAATTAGTAAATTGTGAACTAAATACTACCTCATCTAATGGTACCACAAGCTACGACACAATAACTCTTCACTCATCGTCGCTTCCATCAATATCTTAAGATTTATCACTCTCTTGCGTTGTGCATGACCACTCTTTAGTGAACAAAAAAAAAAGCGGTTGGTTCCTTTGGATCAGACCAGACCGGACCGAAAAGAACTAACGGTCCGATTCTAGTCCAGTCTGGTTCCCAATCCTAAGATCAAACGGTCCGGTCCACCTTGGAACCTGACCAAACCAGAAACCGATCACCCATAATCAGTAGTACAATCATGAAAGATGAAAAGAGTAAATCATTCCGACTTTCCATTAGATCTAAGTATTCGAGTAGGAAGCTCAATAAGAAGTTCAAAAGTTCTGCTACGCCAATCTACAAATGGCCATTGAATGATCGTATTGATCTAGCTTTAATTACACAATAGGAACGCAAGCAAGCTAACAGCACATTCTCTTTAAAAAAGATCACGGGATTTCAACTCGACAACTCGGGCATTTCAATAGGACACAGACGGATTACACTCTCACGACATTCAGCTGGTTCACCGATTTACTAGTGGCATAGTAAACAATAAGCAAAATATGAGGAATGTTCTAATCTGTAGCAGAAAGATGCAGATCATGATCAAATTAAATTTCATTTAAACAGTAATTTAAAAGGAAGAAGCTCACGTCTTCATTCTTCACGTCCACATAATAATTCAATAGCAAACTGAGTAAAGCTGTTTAAATCGAAAGGCGAGTTCACACCACATAATCAGACATAAAATATGGTCATCTTCCTTGGGACTCTTGTGCAAGTCCCAGGTTCCAACCCTGAGCTCCCCACAAGCTCTCATGGGAGAAAACAAGGAGGCAAAAACCGTCCGGAAAAACTGAAAAAGAAAAGAAAACTAGGCAAACCATGCCTCCTCGCCGAAAGGTAAAATAAAAGTTTTATTACCGGCGAAACATCCACAGGATCTAGAGATCTTTGATAATCTTTAGCTCAAGTGCAGCAACAGGAACGGTTCACTGATCTGAACATGAGTTGGTGTTTCACTGCTACCGCGTTCTAAATATCAAATCTTCCCAGAGCAGATAGTGGTTTGTCACCCAACCGATCTTGACCCTGAAGCAAAAAAAGAAGAAAATGAAAATGAAAAACAACAGGAACAAGAAACTTTTGACCCTAGTTGTATGTTGGTATTCATAAAAAAATGAGGTTCAAAATTAGAGCGCAAGTGTTTTTTTTTTTTTTTGGGAAAACTATTTCTTCATTTGTCAAAGATTGGGCTATGATAAATAAGAAACTATTATGACACCAATGCTGACTGTATCGAGCACAGACAAAATATGTAAAAGTCACGAGGAATTCATGTTATCTTATGAGAAATTGGTTCTATACACATTTGGAAAACAATCCCCACGAGATGAGTACCTTTATTCACCGTTGATCTCTTTAAAGCACCCATGTGACTTTCCAGCAAATCTGTAGTGGTCATTTACTTGTAACGAATTTCATTGCAGAAATGCCAGATATATCTATTCGAGAGTCTAAATTGTGACATGCATTTGGGGCACATTGGTGAAATAAATTTGAAGGTTCTAAATGAAAGAAATCTATTGTGTGGTTATGTTGCTAACGAACTAAATGTATACAAGTGTTATGACTTAGATCAATGGCAAGAAGTGCAGTTCAATACAATTATCAAAAAAACCACAGAAAATGTGGAGTTAATTCACTTGAATATTCACATGTTATCGTGTTTTTTTTTAATTGGTAGAGTGCTAGATTTTCACTAACAATTATAGATGACTACTGGATGAAGGCATAGGTGTTTGTGCTTAAGTACACATTTGATGTTTTTATCAAGATTAAATAGTTGAGAGTTTTGATAAAAAAGAAGAGTGATAAGACAACCAAGCATGTATAGACTAACAGTAGTATGAAGTTTTGCTCGGAGCTATTCAATGAATCATGTATGAAGGAAGGCATAGTGAAATAGCGCACTCATGCTAGTGAATTACGATAAGTTGCAAAGTTGATGAGTAGAACATTATTAGAGACGACTCATAAAATGATCTTTAGTACTAGTATGGCTAAGATCCCGAAAAAGTATGGTCGGGTAACGTTACTGGTTATTCCATTCTTAAAATATTTAATTTCTGATATTATGTTCGAGTAAATGATGATAAACTCGATTGGAGGGCAAGAAAGTGTATGTTAAAAGGTTGTGCATAAAGTATGGCTCGTGGTGCTTGGAATTGAATTCATCTATTATTAGTAAGAAGTGACTTTTAGTGAGTCTCTAGTATTTCTGGCTATGCGTGATTATAGCAAAGTTTATACGAATCTAGATAGTATTCAGTTCAAGGTAGAGTTTCTACCAGAAACTCTTAAGGTAGCGAGTACTAGCACAATAATCAAAACCAATGGTACTTGTAATGAGGTGGAGTCTGTAAAGCCAATAGTTGTCGTAACTATTGATATTGACATATAGATGCAACGATAGTTTTTCTTTATCTGTGGTTAAAGAGGTTTTTGTCGAAAAATGCTTATAGAGTAGTTAAGGGTGCAAGTGGAGTTAGTGTTCTGATGAGGTCCATGGTTATGGCATTCATAGGCGAGATCTCTAGTTCAAGTTTAGGAAACTAAACTTCAGTCGGAAGGCCAATATAAAAAAATACATGTATAGCCAGCTCTCGGCAGCGCAACTTGGACTTGGAAGATATCTATAATGGTTGGGCTCATTAAGGATTGTGGGAGAGTAGCAGCGAAGTTAAGATCTTCAATAAAACGATTATGACTTGACTCAAACATCAAGTCAATGTACAGATTGTTGAAAATATATCTCAAGTTTGAGCCCAAAAAGTAAATTTTTTAATTCAAATTAGTTTCCTATTTTAAATAGGTTTGCTAGTTGAATGATTTCCTAATTTGAGAAAGTTTCCTATAAAGAGAATTCCTATTTTGAATTGAATTCTTGCTTATATAAAAGTGGATGTCTCCATGAAGATTATCCAAGAGTAGCTTCTACTCCTAAATTGCATCCCATGAAGTTAGTGTTCAAGCCGTGAAAATCTTGTGATAAGATTTGTTGATTCCTTTGTAAGATTGAGAAATCAATTCTTGAGAAATTGCAAGGTTAAATATTGTGAAAAATTATTTTGTTTAATTAAGGACTGGAAAATACTGAGAGTGATTGAATGATTCAAGTATCATTATAATTTTCGTTGTATCGCTTGATCTTTGATAAAATTTGTTGTTGCCTCCCCATAGACGTGAATTACCCAATTAAACTAAATCTAGTATTTGATTTATTTTCTTATCTTGTCTATTTTAGTATTCAATCACTTACTTTCGCAACACAAATGCAGTTATTCAATTTACCATTCTTTTTCAGGTGAAAAGGCAAGTGGCCTTCTCGAGACATCAAGGATAATAGTATTAACCCAAAAAAAAAAAAAAAAAAAAAAAAGAGGAAGGCGGCTAAGGTCAAACCAAACCAAGACTCCATGAAGGACGAGAGATCAAGACCACCCATTTGCGACAAAAAGCGGCCCATTGTAGATCATCACTAGCAAAGCCACGGAATCTAACATTCTCCGCAAATTAGAGGGTAACCTGGCTTGGGGAAATTTGGGATGTCGCATATCAAGGAGTTGATTTAACGAGACGAGGATCTGGACCGCTTTGGGTTAGGGGTGTGCAAAACGTACCATTTGGACCAACCAATTTGGTTCGATTCTTGAAAGTATCGGTCCGATTTCCATTCCTAAAAGTAAAATCAATATTTGGGCGGTCCGGTTTTCGATTCTAAAGGGGAATATATACTCTCTTTTTTAATTTTTTCTTTAAATAAATAATAAAATGTGAACTAAACATTATATCGTCCAATGACGACACAAGTTATCGCACAATGACTTTTTACTCATTATTGCTTGGTGAATATCTTAAGATTTGTTGATTTATCCCATCATGCACAGACACTCTTTAGTGAGGGGAAAAAAAAAAACCAGTTCCGATCACCCCTACTTTGGACTCCATGTGTTGATCTCTTGCCGGCTGGAAGCAGAGGCCGAAGCAGCCGAAAAAAATTAGGTTGTCAGCGACGCAGGAGGGGAGAGAGAGAGAGAGATAGCTCGTCGTCGACTGAACGGACGATCGAGCTCAACATACACTATAAAATATCAAGGAAAAGTTGGCCAGGAAATTCGTCATCCCCGAACATCAAATGTCCATTAGGACGCGTCCATTGTTCACGCTGCCCATCCAAAGTCAAATATTACAAAATATCAGTATTTTGTTCATGGACACGTCCATTGTTCACGCCGCCCATCCAAAGTCAAATATTACAAAATATCAATATTTTGTTCAGGGCTTGAGTGGTTCGTTTCGATTTTTTTGGTAAGCGCGAGAACTCAAGATTTTACGGACGAATATATTTAAAAGAAAGAGACATTTCATTAAAAGAAAATGCAAGTACAAGTGAACCGTGTCGAATTTTAGTTATTTGAAAGGGGAAATTCTTTTGTTTGATCAAATATAAGTCGCTTAGATTCACATTTTCATATGTACTTTCAAAAGTTAAAACAATAGGCAATTTTTTTTGTGACTGCAAACTGCAAAATCGATTCTTCAAAAAGACAATGGATGAAAGCGATCAAAAGAAATTAAAAAATATATATTTGATGTCCAAAACCGGGTATTTACTTATCCTTGGCCCCTTTCTGCACACCATTACTGTGCTCGAAGCTCATCGTCATCCCAGAGCTCAAATTCAGATCCCAATTTGCCTTGGCGGCCATGGTCTGGCGGCCAATCTGTGAATGGCCATTGAATGATCGTATTGATGCAGTTGAATTATACAACGGGTTGAATTATACAACGGGAAAGCAAGCTAACAGTGCATTCTCTTTGTAAAATTTCACGGGATTTTGACTCGACAGCCCGGGCATTTTGAAAGGACACAGACGATTAAAATCTCATGACATTCAGCTGGTTCACCAATTTGCTAGCGGCGTCATACGATATGCAAAATATGAGGAATGTTCTAATCTGTAGCAGAAAGATGCAGATCATGATCACCTTAGATTTCATTAAAACAGTTATCTAAAAGTAAGACATCTTCATGTCCACATAATAATTCAATCGCAAACAGAGTAAAGCTGTTTAAATTGAAATGTGAGTTTACATCACATAATCAGACATGAATTATGGTCATCTTCCTTGGGACTCTTGTGCATGTCCCATGTTACGACCTTGAGCTCCCCACAAGCTCTCATGGGAGAAAGCAAGGAGGAAAGAACAGTCTGGAAAAACGGAAAAGAAAAGAAAACTAGCGAAACCATACCTCCTCATTAAACGGTAAAATAAATGTTTTATTACCGGTGAAACATCCACTGGATCTGGCGATCTTCATTAATCTCCAGCTCAAGATAAGCACCAGGAATGGTTCACTGATCTGGTGTTTCACTGCTACCGCGTTCTAAATATCTGAACTTACCAGAACAAATAGTGGCTTGTCACCCAACCGATCTCGACCCTGAAGCAAAACATGAAGAAAAATTAAATGAAAAACAATAGGAACGAGAAACTTTTGACCATAGTCAAGTGTTAGTAATCATATAAAATGAGGTTTAAACTTAGAGTGCAAGTGTTTTTTCATTTCATTTTGGAAAACTAGTTCTTCATTTGACAAAGATTGGGCTATGATAAATCAGAAAGTACTATGACACCAATGCTGAGTGTATGGAGCACAGACAAAATATATTAAAGTCATACGGAACTAATGTTATCTTCTGAGAAATCAGTTCCATACACATTTAAACAGAAAACAATCCCTATGAGATGAGTACGTTTATTCACACTTGCTCTCTTCTTTGCCATTAAGCACACGTGAGCAATTTCTTAGTGGTCAGTGGTCACTTACTTGTGACTTACAGATATTCTTTTGGTCCTTCATCTTTGCCACAGACATTATTTCCTTGGTTGTTTTTTCCATTACTAGAAAAGTATACAGCCAAACAGCAACTTTTTGTTTGTATAATTTACTAAGATATATGACCTAACAATACATCAAGCTTAAGGAAATATAGTTCAAAGTGGCTTCTTTTTCCTGCAGATACTAAATGTTCGAGAGGACAGGAAAAATCCCCTCCATAGACCGATAAGTTCAAACCACAGTAACATTTTAGTTGGTTGCAGTATTTCTTTCCTATTTCCCTATTTCAAAGGCATAAATGTACTGGCAAACTTTTCGATATCATCAATCATTACATATTGATCAACCATATCCTTCTATTTTTTTTACCCAATAACCTACTAACTGTATCCTTCTATCATATTTACACGAAAACAACACCCTATTACAACAAATCTATTATAGTTCGCCAACCTCCAAACATAGAGATGAAAGATTTGATTGTTCGACCCTCTTTGAGAATTACCTTTCTGCTCGGGACCTAAAATTCTACCCCACAATCGCTCTTCATTCAGTTGCAGCAATGAGTTCCATTGCACTAATGATCAACAATTTATCAAGACATTGTACCAGGGATATATGTGCATACCTTTAGCTCCGGTAATTCAATGGCACATGCACATTCAACCACTTCTGCCCCAACACGCTCTGCAAGAAAACCTCCCAGGATGAGTGCACAGACTCTCTGAAGAGAGGAAACGGTTGCAAATATGTAGAAAGATACATAAAGATACAAAGAAAAAATACCACTTCTACTCTCCGCTCCAAGACTAGATATTCAAGAGCGTAATAGGGCAGAAAACAGCACGCATGTGTCCATGTGCATGTGAGAGCGTGCACTAGATAGTCCCAAGAACCAAGATCAATATAAAAAACAATGAACATATGCAGGGGCAGAGATCGGTTCATTCATTAAACTGAATGCTATCATCAATGCCGTCTTACATTCCTTCAAACTACTTTGTAGGGAACACATCAGACTCCATATAGATTGGCTGGCCAATGAAGAATGAACCATTCCAATGAGCATACGGAAACCTTCTCATGCAAGTGATAGTATAATGGGGGTAAAGACCCAATTTCCATTCAACTAAACCAGACAAGAATAACAAAGTTCCAGCAAATATCATGTCCATGTAGATTAAAGAAGAACAGAGCCAAAGTATAATACCAATAAGCTTGATTGCTGCACACAATGTTCCACCCGTTGCTATAAGGTCATCTACTATCAAGGCACGGTCCCCCGGTTGCACAGCTCCTACATGCATCTCCATCTTGTCTGTTCCATATTCCAACGAGTACTCCTCTGAGATGACTTCCCCTGAAGTTATCAAAAGCAATACCATGAGGGAATCCCCCACTTGATGATGACCAAAAAGGACAAACGATAGGATCAATTTTAGACATAGATGACAGTATGTGGTATTACAGTGTAATGGTCCCAGATAGGTACGTCTTTTTGTTGCAGTATGATTAAACATTATCCTACCAAAGAAGGCACCAAGGCAGCAGCCGAACTATGATGCCAGCACTGTTGAGGCATATGCATCAAGTAGATTCAAGGGACAGTTTGAGGTGCATCACATTGACACTTGAAGCTTACAGAGGCAACGGGGATTCTACTATTAAAGGAGAAAAGCCTCATATACAGCACTGAGCCATCTACATGTAACTATATAATTGGATTCCCTTCCTCACCAGAAGAAGCAGCTTCTATAACAGTTGCTATACACTGCCCTAAGTGAAACCGATGTTATGTTTTCACTAGAAAAACTGGCAAGAACTAAAGAATATTAATGTACACAATATCCTTTCCGCACACCAGTCATCAGGTCAAATGATTTACCAATACATGCAGTTCCTATAGCAATGAAATTCATATTTGCATTCAACAGTTTTCGAATTACTGTATCCATAATGAGAGACCAAATAATCTCAAAATCTCCTTGATAAACTGAAAACATTTCATGGAAGATGACTATACTGTTCCATCAAATAAAGAGCAATTGCCAACAACCAACTACTGGCAACATAGGCCATTAATTTGTGAAAGCAGTTCAGTCAACAAAATATACCAGGTAATTTGTTGGGTTTTCTCATTGGGACAAATTTTGCACCAATAGCCAATGCAATGGGAGGGCCAAAAATAAATCCTCTTGCTTCAACACCTGCAGCATGTCGTTCAACATACAATAAAAATATGAGCATATTATCTGTAGACATAATTAACCAGCATGTAGTAGTTAAATATTAATACAACTTAACACGACTGATGGAATCTGACAAAGCTCAAGAGATGCAAACCATCCTTGGCACAGGTGAGAGAATCCATGACATGGAAACAAGAAAATTATATACCAGAAGCGCAAGGAAGTGAATATTCAAGCTGATCCGGAAAAATGTTGAAAAGTGCATAGCCAACCACTCTGAAAGTTTTAAGCTACGATATAAATACCAGATTTATTCAGCTTGCCCACCTTCCATTAATTTCTTACTCCACATAAAAATGTAGAAGCATGGAACAGATTTATGCTTAAGCAACTAACTAATCTCCGTATCTTTTTTGTTTTGGATAAACACCACCTAATCTCCATGATTGGCCAAACAACTGTAGAGTGCTGCATCCTCCCTTCCTTAAATTTTAGCTTTTACAGAGCATAAAGAAACTCGAAGGTACACGCAATAATGGGCATAGGCTATTTTATCATCCAAAGGAGAAGCCTGCTTTTGGTGCACTCCAGCTTCACTAGAGGCAAAGAGTTAGATTGACAACTTTCTCATGCATTTTCCTATTCACTACCAATTCCGCCAATGTGTACATGCCCTTCTCCTACTTTCAATCAAGAAAGTGATAGCAGCCAATGAAGAATTGGTAACACGAGAAAAAGACGAGACAAGAATATCATTCGCATTATCACCCCATCTAGCAATGTTGAAAGTTTGAGCACATAAGTATATCTAAATTTGAGAAACAAAATGGTAAATCAGTAGATCCCTTAAAGAATTCTCATTCAATGTTGCTATTGACATGCTCATGTGACAATGCACTAACAGATTTGGATATGACTGAAGCTACTGTTGACTTTGCACAGTGTCTGAACCGATCTTTGCTTATTTATTAAGATGAGGTAACTGCACCTAAATTTTCTCATAGATGGCAATTCTGACTGTCTAAAAGACCCTAGACTGGTAAACAACAATCCTGTAATGATTATTGAAATTGTTTTACTAGTAAGTTCAGTCCGACGTGTATCTGTAGCAGAAGTTGAACCCCAAGGCTGTCCTTTACATACTTAACATGCGAAACCAATATAGATTCGTCGCCCTCTCTTTAGCTGCTTAGCAGCTGTATACATCTGACTCTTGACTAGAAAAAGAGCAATGGAAAAAGAATGCAAGCATAACCAGAGTTACCTGCCACAACAGAGATATTTTGCTCTCTGTACCTCTCGACAAACAGATCAATAGTATCCTTAAACGCCTCAGGATTAAGAAGCAACGTCGTTATATCCTGAAACATAATCCCTGCCAAAAAACAAAGCAACCCGATTATCACAACCATATCCTCAGACACCCCCAAATACATTCGCTCAATCCACCATCTTTTCTCAGGTGAAAAGGGCAAGTGGGTTCCTCGAGACATCAACGAAATCACTTAATAAAACGGGGGAAAAAGCGCAAAAAGAAGGTGGCCCAGGTTCAAAACCAAAAACCAAGAACACGATAAAGGAAGAGAGATTCAAAGGCCACCCCATTTGCAGCAAAGCGAAACCGCGGAACCCAAAAAGCCCTTTTGCACATCAGAAAGCGGTACCTGGCTTGGGGAAATCTGGGATGACGCGGATCGAAGAGGCGATCTTGGCGAGACGAGGGTCCTGACCGCCTTCGGACGCCATGTGTTGATCTCGCGCTGGCTCGAAGCAGATGCCAAAGCAGCCAAAAGAAATATTGGGCCGTCAGCGACACGAAGAGAGGGAGAGGGAGAGGGCGGATGTTGCTCTGCCGTCGAATGACGGGACGACCGAGCTTACCAAACGCTATAAAGGCCGAGGAAAAGTTGGACCAAGGAATTTCCACCAACCCCTCCCGACATCAAATGGCCATTAGGACATGTCCATTTTTCACGCCGCCCATCCAAAAGTCAAAAGGGGGAGGAAAAAGACATTAGGCATGGAAATCACGATGTCCGCTTTTTCACTTTGGCCGATATTTGCACGAACAGGAAAATTATCGAATTTCACTTTAATAAAACCTCATGTGAGAATATACCCATTTGCCCTCCCTTGTAAAACCCAATTAAACATTTCGCTTAGGATTAGAGCAATTTAATCTCGCTTAGGATTAGAGCAATTTAATCTCGCTTGGGTAGGTGCAAGAATTTAGGATTTGAAAATGGCATCTCATTAAAAGAATGCAATTATAGGCTAACATCACTTGAATCACGACAAATTCTAAGTCATTCGAAATGGAAAATCCTTCTGTTCAATCGAATTTTAGTTGTTTAGATTCGCAATTTCATATATATATATATATATATATATATATATATATTCAAAAGTTAAAACAATAGGCAATAATAAATAAATAAAAACACACACACACAATAGCCAATTTTTTGTGAGGTGCAACTGCAAACTGCAAAATCGATTTTTAGAAAGGACAAAATCCACGAAAGTGATCAAAGAAAAAATATATATATTTGATGTCCAAAACCGGGTATTTACTTATTCGGACCCGAGCTGTGAATCGACCCGATCCACCGGATCCCGGTCCGGGGGGGAAAGAAATTCCCGCCGGCTACCCCATCGCCTCCACCGTGCCAACACAGGCGAGGCGGACTCGCGACTCGTTAACTCGCCACCAAACCAGGACCCGAAAGCCTAAAAACTTACCCGCCTTCGCCACTTTCCGCACGCCATTACTGTGCTCGAAGCTCGTCGCCATCCCGGAGCTCAAGCTCAGCTCCCGATTCGCCTTCCCGGCCGTGCCCCGGCGGCGATGGGCGGCGGCGATCGTTCCCGGAGGGACTCGGGTTATGCTGCGGGCTTCGATTCTCCGCGACAGAGGAGCGGAGAGGCTCGCCGCGAGCTTTTGAAGGGACAGCATTTTGCCTTTCTTCCTGGAAAGTGATCGGAGAAAAAAGGAATCGGAATCGAGTAACAAAGCGAGAGAACCGCTGGAGAACTTCGAAAGTGTATACTCATCGTAGCTTTTCTTTTTAATTCAACTAAAAAGGGCTTAACAGCAAATTTGCGGTACGAAATCGTTCTTTCGAGTAATTATCACTTTGTTGACGGAAAAATCTAGAAAGTCCCCCTGATTCAGATCATAATTTCAAATTGCCCCAGTACTTGCCATTTATTTTAAATAAACCCCCACAATGGCCCCTTAGTTCATAAGAGAGTGCCTTTATTGATAAAATCCGCGTCAAAAATCGTTTCGCCGTGTGTATATCAGTCCATAACATTCTTCCTTCTTATGTTTTTTTATTCGGGGATTTTGACATGATTGCACATGAATTATGTGCATTTGGATTGACACATCATTTTTTAGGCTAAAAATCCTTCAAAATGCAAGCATAATGCACATTCAACTTGTATGCGTTCGCCATTAGGCCAACATTTTGACCCTTGGCGGAGTTGATGGTCACTCAGAACAAAGTTGTCCACAATGACGGTGATTTGAAATAGGAACAAGTCTCGGAGGTGAGAAAATATTCACTAGTTGTTAATCACCACGTCATCGTCCTACGTGGCATGTGTAAGCCTAGCTGGCCTACTAACAAGTCGACATGTGTCCGTTGACGTGGATTAAAAAAATAAACTGAAAGCTTGTTTTTTCTCTCTCCTTTGCTTTACTACCTACTGGATTTTCTCTCTCCTTTTTTCAATGAAGCGCGCGCTTCTCTCTCTTCCTGAAGCACTCCTCTCCAACAAGTCGACATGTGTCCGTTGACGTGGATTAAAAAAAATAAACTGAAAGCTTGTTTTTTCTCTCTCCTTTGCTTTACTACCTACTGCATTTTCTCTCTCCTTTTTTCAACGAAGCACGCACTTCTCTCTCTTCCTCAAGCACTCCTCTCCTCTCTGTCCCGAGCCCTCTCACTCACCCAAGTGCTCACCTCCTCTCTGTCTCGAGCCCTCTCACTCACCCTAAGCGCTTCCCTACTCACCTATGTCCTCATCACCATCATCGACTTTCTAGCCACGGCTCCAAAAATTGCCGGCCACCCTCTGGCCTCTCGAGCTTCTTTGTCTTCTACTCCTTATTCGGTCCCGATTTCAGGCTTGAGTACGTAGCCAAGGATTTTGAAGCAAAAGAGGTTTGTGAGGCTAGATATACTGGTGGCGATGCTAAGTTTTGGGGTTTCGACGACACTGTGACGGCCTCGAGGGATATTGTGGCGGACGAGAGAGAGGCGTATGGGTACCATGAGACCTCTCTCTCTCCTTTGCCTTTTTTTTTCTTTTCTATCGCCTCTATTTCAGGAGGCATGGAGGCTTGGTGATAGTGGCTACTTTGGCTTCTAGGTTGAGCCGGAGTCGGAGAGCTTATCAGGAGGCTAAGGAGGAGAGTTCTTCGTCGACCCTTTTGACTCCTGAAGCAAGTCACGTCCTGCCGTTCCCAATGGAGTATTTGTCATCATAACCTTGGGTATGAAAGTTTTAACATTATTATTGTTGCTGTGGGGAAGAGCGCATGAGTGATAATTGTCCATGGTCTGCACTTGCTCCAATCAAGAGGCAAGAGGAACAACTTAAAGCAAGAAAAGCATTATTGTTTTGGGACTAAGTATGTCCATTTATAGGCCCTTCTTTTAGGCTTCGGCTTAGTGCAAACATTCTAATGCTTTTCTTGCTTTCAGATTTTACAGAGGGCTTCCACTAAGTGCGCTAAGGGAGAGAATGATTTGCTCGGTTCAGTGAAGTTGGGGTATTTTGCTTAATTGCTTGAATTTGTTTTTTGAACACCTTTATGTGGATGTTTTGCTGGTTGCAACTTTATAAACTGATTCTGATTCTTTTTTTTCTTTTTTTTGGTAAGGACTGATTCTGATTCTTTTATGTACCTTTTTCATGCAAAAGTAATGACTGGTAAATTAAAATTTTGCTGTTTCAGAACTTATGGTGTGACGCCTTTTTGGAGAATGGCACAATTTTCTCTTTGAGTGAACTTGGGTCTAGTGGGTTTTATTTTATTTTATTTTATTTTAGGGGGGGGGGGGTGGGGGAGAGGGGTTGGGACAGAGAGGTTATCTCTTAGTGATTATAGTGTTGCAAACTTTGTGAAGGAAGAGGATAGTGTTATTATTGTTCCTGAAGAAATGAATGGGACAGACTTCTCTAAGTGAGGTAATATAAGTTAATTTTTAATTTTTTTCCTTCCTTACCCATTCTTATTTGCCTCTAATACTGTCTAATTCTTCAAAGAAATGTGGCATGATTTTTAGGTTAGTTTTTTTTTGTTGGGATAGAATAATTTTTTTTTTAACTGGATAGGAATGTATATATCCGGGAGCCAAAATGTTTGGACCAAGTCCGGCAACAAATGAAATTGAGGCAGCTCTCCCCTTGTCTTGTAGAGGTATTTGACTTTCTTTGAGCTCCCTTTAATCAGCTATTGCTTCTATCTCATGGTTTATTTCTTTATCCTTCTGTTAAGGGTGTTTCTTCAGTTACTGGGAATAATTTATAATTCTCACTCTCCGTGAAGTTACAATTGGTGATAAAGTGATCATTCTTTAGTGCTAGGATCGTTGTTAATGTAAAAACTATAATACTCTTGTGACCTTTTGCACTTTGAATCCTTTTCACATATGTCCTGCACTCACATTATGTCAATTATAACCTGATCTTTGCTCTCTATAACTGCATTAAATATGTGGTGTCACTAAACTTTGTCATGGTGATGGGAATGGCTTGAAATGGGTGGTGATAAATGTTACCCTTCTGGTTGCTTTGAAGAAATAACCCCCTAGTTTTTGAACGCTAGATTATCAATACTTATCATTTGGGAAAAAATATGAATTGATCATTTCTCCTTTTCTTTGGTAGGAGGAATAAATCATTTATCAGAATGATTATTCTGTAACTATAAGTAAGAAGAAAATATGAGCCTCCATCTTTCAAGATTCTTGCTCTAAATGCTTTTTATGATCACTTGTGTTTTGTAGATGGGAGAAATATCAAAGTGAGGAGGAAGCGGCTCTTGGTTTGGGAAAGCGTGTCAAAAAAGATGTTTCTTACAGAGAAGCATATGCAGTACATCCAAGTGAAATGGCCAACGAGGTATTTTATCTGAATTGCCTTCTCTTATGTTGTTAGGGCTGGAAACTTTAGAATAAGAGAAACGTATGTCGATTGTTCATTTGGTCAAAAGTCACTTCTATTTATGTACTTCTTTCTAATAACTTCAACTTTGAGCAATAACTGTTGTTTTGGACAGTGCTGTTCGATATGATGCAGATTTTGGGAGAAGTTTTAAAATGTAAACTTGCTCTCCTGGATAATAATTTTCATAATGACTTGTGTGTAAGACACCCAAATTTCTACCACAAAGGATTCAATCCAAAAGAACAAGTGCATGACCAGCTCATTTTTGTGGCAACAACGCAATGATTATAAGAGTGTGTTCTTTGTTTTCCATTGTCTTTTTAAATTCCTTCTATGGTTTTGTTTTCTCTTATACTTCCCTATATAGTTCTTTTTAGCGAATGTCATGCTTTCGAATTCATGAAGTTGAATGTACAATTACCTTTTTGAGTTTACATTCTTCTCGAAATTACTTTTACACTCCCATATGGACCAAGTATTGGCATTGGGTAGCATCACTTCTAAAAGTCTTAGATAAGGTAGCAAACTCTTATTAAAGCAAGTTGGATTATCTCTAATTCTAAGCTTTTACATTTTCATGCTTTAGCATTTACATTGGTCTTTAAGCTTGGGATTACTCTGGTTCGTGTCAACATTGATCAAAATGATGGATTTGATTCATACTTTCGTATCAATATCCATCTTAAGTTTTCATGTGACGATTATTGCTAACAATTCATTTCTCTTTCCTCCTTGTCTTGTAATTTTTCTTTTTTCCCTTCCCTCGGAAGTCTTTGATAGGTTATGACAAAGTTGGGCTATTTGTCTAGATTTTCTTTCCTGCCAAATTGTTCAATGTGGGGCTTCATTTGTTTGCTTTTGGAGCTATTGACCATTCATGCGTAAGCTACTTCAACTGTGTGAAACTAAATCTGAATTTTTTATCATGGATTGTATCTTTGGAAACTCTTATGCTGAATTTATTATGTAATGGCAAACTTATTCATGGTGGTATGTTAAGCTTGCAATTGGAGAAAGTAAAGTTCATGCTAGCTGCAAAACCAAGAGTGAGAACAAAACTATGAGTGTCTCGTAGATAAGTGGGTCTGGCATTTTCTACTATGACTGAAATATGCACAGTTCACAATCTTTTGAAATCATTAACTTACATTTGTACAAATTTTCGAAAGATTATTTTGAGTACTCTGCTACTAGCTCAACTTGTTCTGAGGATAAGGGGGTATAACTCATCCTTTTAGAATTAAAGTTAGTTTTCCATTTATCTGCCTTCTTTAAATGATTAGATTTTTTCTTTTAAAAATTTGTAGAGGCCGCAGAGGATAATATCATTGTGCATCATATTGATAAAGAATTTCAATTTAGAATTGGCATGACATTTGCTAATGAGGATAAAGCATATAAGACATACAATGCATATGCAATTTCCAAGAGATTTGGAGTGAGAAAATGACAAAATGCTAACAAGAGTAAAGGAATATTACGAACATGCACATTTCTTTGTAACTGTGAATGACACTCTCCACCAATCTCACCTCATAAACAAAGAAATGTTTATAGGACTGTGAAGAGAACTAGATGTTGAACTTGTATAAAATTCAAAATCGAAAATGGAGTATGGATAGTGGACAAGTTTAAGGATGTTCATAATCATCCTTTCATTGATGATAAATAGAAACACATCATACGATCATATCGACACATGACGAATATTAATAAAATTATTTTGACTTCTATGGCTGGAGCCGGTATAAGGGCTACAAAAGCATATTCCCACATTTGTGGTGAAGTAGGGGGATATGAGAATATTGACTTTACTTTATGTGATTGTCAAAATTTCTTACAATCGAAGAGAAGGAACTTGATTAGTGCGGATGATTGTCAAAGTCTCATTAACCACTTTAATTGATTACAATCAAATGGAAGCAATTTTTCTTATACATTTCAACTGGATGAGGAATATAGATTAACCAACTTTTTTTGGTCTAATAGTATATCCAAGCTAGATTATGAAAGTTTTAGAGATGTGGTGGTATTTGATAAAACTTATTGTACAAATAAGTAAAAAAAATGATATGTGCTCGTTTCGTTGACTTGAATCATCATTAGAAGAATGTCCTCTTTGGTTGCGCATTTTTATTGGATGAAACAATTGCTTCTTTCATTTGGGCATCTCAATCTTTTTTAGAGACAATGGGTAACAAAGCACCCAAAACTATTTTCACCGATTAAGATCATGCCATGGCGAATGCCATTAAGACTATTCTTTCAAATACTAATCACCGTTTATGTGTATGGTATATTAGTAAAAATGCTACACATCATATTGGGCATCTTCTTAGAAAGTCGGGTTTTCGCGATAAATACTAGCATAAGTTTTTATATCATTGTGAATCTGAATTGGAAATGGAGAATGTTTGGAAAAATATGTGTCAAGAATGGAGCTTAGGGGATCACAAATGGTTGGACAGCATATACCAGTTACGTCATAAATGGTGTCCTGCGTTTGGCCGAGATACTTTTTCTGCAAGAATCATATCCCCACAAAGAAATGATAGCACAAATAATATCTTTCAAGATATGGCATGTAAAACTATGACTTTGTCTAAATTTGTCAGTCATTATGAGAAACAAGCAGAAAAAATGTGCAACTCTGAAGTTGTTGATGATTTTGAGCGTGCTCGAGGAAAGCCGCATATTGCAGTTGGAAATAGTGGAATTTTGAAACATACTGCAAATGTATACACTCGTGTCATTTATAGGAATTTTTAGGATGAGTCCTTGCATGTTTTGTCTGTGTTTATTTGTAGATCGAAAACTGATTGACCATTGCACACTTATATCATGGCAACTGAAAGTAGTGAAATGAGGCATATTGTTCATTTTACTCCGAGTGATTTAACCATTATATGTAGCTACAAGTTATTTGAAATGCGAGGATGGTTGTGTAGGCATACTTTATGCATCTTGACAAATATTGTAAATGTTAGAAGTATTCCTTCATAATATATTTTGAAGATGTGGACAAAAGCAGCAAAATAAGGGACTTATTGTGATGTTGGACAAAGCTCTCATGCTGCGGTAAAGTCAAAAACATTGCGCTTAAAGAGGTTGATGCAATTATCTTTCAATGTTATGAATATTAGTGCAAATCATGATGTTATGGAGGAGCTTGCGACTACAACCTTGCTGCGTCTTCACTCTCATATCACAAACAAAATGCAATCTTTGACGGGTAATGATCATATTAATTTCTTGGCGAGAAACAATGAATTTGAAGATGTAGAAAACTATGAAATTTGAATACTTGATCCCCTTTGGAGAAGACCAAAAAGTATACCAAATACTCGGTTGAAGGTTGGCAGTGAAAAGCAAAAGAGAAAAGTGTTTTCATGCACTGGAGGCACCTCACATAAGGTATGATGCTTGTTTAATTTTGTAGAATAATTTCACTAATTAAAAGCATGAAGTTTATGATACTCTCACTTTATGCAGGATTGACCTTCTACGGTCATTATTGTTACATCTTCCTTCATCAAACAATTTTTTTGCTAACTTAGACTACACAATCTCTGTTACTAGTTATCTATTATTTTTTGTTAGATTTTATTTAAGAATCTACCTTCTTTTGCCCTTAAGTGACTGATTGTGGTTCAGAACAAGCATGAATACACTATGAAGCAATTGGGTTTAGAGAAGGGACAATTAGTAGAAATGAGAGTAATATATGCTGTAAATTTTATGGTAAAAGATCTTATTTATGTTTTTTTATGTTTTTTCATCTTGATCTATATAATCTATATATCTCTCTCTTTCTTACAGTCTCTAACACTGAGATTCATTTGATCTTTAAGAGGCGTTTTTGTTCCAATGTTGGGATGAACAACTAAGCTGCTAAAGCTGCTCAAAGGCTTCTTTGTATCATGTAGCAGCATTTTGATGCTTGTCTATCTACTTGTCTTTGGACATCATTGTAATATATTCTTAAATATCCAAAGAACGTAATCAGAGAAAGTAAGTGCAAACTTTCTTTCATTTGTGTGCTAGACATAAAATGACAGTTTCAACTCTTAAGGAGTAAAATTTGTCCGTCTCTTGGACAACAATCAGCAGAATTGTTAAAGAAAAACTCAACCCCGGAGGTTCAAGAGTGGTTTTAGAGAAGGTAATGAATTTCGCTCTTATGTATTTAATGTTGCGAGACCGGGTTACTCTTCCACTCACTTTAGTCATGGTTGGGAATTTAACTAGAAACATATTGCATTGTGTTGCTACTGCAGTGGACCTGATGAAATCTCTCTTTTTGATGATCCAATTGAGATGTAATGATGTTGCCCACCCTAAAGTGCTTTGTTGGTGATTATTATCCAACTTTGGGTTTTGTATATGGATAGTCGAGAGTAAGTGGGACGATGAAAATCTAAAATGGGTAGACTTGGGTTGAAATGGTTGGTTTTGAACTGAATGGATCTTGTTGTAGTCTTCATCCGAATAACTTGTCCTTGATACCCATCTTGTGCCAGTATTTTTTTTTTTTCGTAAAACATCTTGTGCTAGTATTTGTATCTCTTGTGCAGGGAATTATTTTGCTTGTCTTTTTGTTGTCGTTAGATTAGATTATTTCCAGTCATTCTCTTGGCTAAGCAATTTTATCATGCATTTCTATGTTTTAGTCATATTCGTAAAATTTTGTGATACTTCTCATCCCATCTTAAAAGTATTTTTCTTCCCGTTTCTATTAAACTGTTTTGAACACTATGTTTCTGGTCTTAAACTGAATGTCTTCATTCCTTCAATCCAATCTATGAGTTCTCTTGAACCCCTATATCCTTTTTTTCCACCCTGAATACATTGATGTCGGTTTGGCTATGTCTTTGGATGTTTCTTACACTAGAGTGATACATGACAATGTTAACTCTAATTACTTCCAGCCATAGTTACAGCGTACCTTTCTTTTCTTTTCGATGTACTTCAGCTGCATTTACAGGATTTTGGCCACATTGGAGTATCACTCATCTTTTCAATTAATTCATGACATGCTTAGGCCACATGGTAGCTACAAATGTGAGGAAGAATTTTGAAGATGAAAGACAACAGTTCATTGACGAGTGACATAAGTAACAAAAACTGGGTGTTGAAACATAAGTGAAGAAAGTTGCCATGTGGACAGGATTTGGTTAATAGTAAAAAACATAATTCGGTAGCCTTAGAGGTCCCAAAGACTACAACTTTTGCTAGGAACAAGCTAAAATCTGAAATTTCTCCGGATTGGTATTCATCGAAGAAGAAAGGAATTGATGGGATAATATATTGTTAATTGCTTTGGCATCACATGTCACTTCTGTTTATTCGTAACTATGTTGTTTTTTAAGTCGTGAGGTACCTTCTAGTTTTCCTTTATATTTAAACTAAACCCTTGTTGAATCATAACAGTGACCATAGGCAAAATTTTGTCTACAGGATAAAATTTTATCCTCTTTTGTGTCAATTAGATGTCTTGAGGATTCGTATCATTTCGATGTTGATGACTTTTTGAGGACCATCTATTGTTCTCTGACAGGTGGTTTTTGTAACATTTTGTTTTGCAGTATTACTATGAAGGCGTTATTTGTGATTTTGGAGGCAACTTGTTATGTTGTGATAGCTGTCCTGACCTTTTATATTGAGTGCCTTGATCCTCCTCTCAAGGTAGTTCATAGCTATTTGAGGGGTCTTGCCTTGAGTTAGATGCATTAATTGCTGTCATTTGTCTTATCGTACTTGATTGAGATAATTTAGTTGTCTCATTTTATGGTTTTCCATTTCCAGCGGATTCCACTAGGGAAATGGCAATGTCCTAAGTGCCGCTCCAAAAATTATTCAGTTGAGCCAATAAGCCATCTCGATTCCAGTTTGAAGCGAGCTCGGATGAAAATTTGTGGGACAAGATCCAAGATATTGTCTAGCACGGAAAAAGTATCTCGAATGCTTGGTGGCTCCCATTTTCCATGCAAGAGGTCTTTGAGTGGAGGGAACTCTATTGTAACACCTGAAGTTCAACAATTAGAAGGTAAGCTAGATCTGTCCCCAGGAGAGGACCCATGCACCAGCAAGCCTGGTACTTCAGAATCTAACCCTAATTCACGAGGATTAATTCACTGATTTCTTTTTTTCAGTCATTTCTCTTATCACCGAAGCCCCTTTACCATTATGTATAAATGCGCCATTCGATTTATATGGACACGGGAGAGGGGTGCATTCAGACCTTTTTCTTATCTATTCATTAGGGCCTCCTTTTTATCTTCATTTCGGGAAAGAGCAGATGGGTAGCTCGCATGGAATTCTCCCTTTATGTGATTAGAAGCTCGGCTGAAAAAATTCTAAGGTATGATATTGGTGAAGAAAAAAAGACAGGTTACATTCGAAAAACACCACAATTCACTATCCAATATTAAATGTGCCAAGACAGGGTACTTTAGTAGTGTCTATTGGGGTGTAACTACATGGTATCATGTCATCCACTCAATATGGGCTACCTTAATCCGTGAATGTAAAGTTAAAAATTGCATCCATTATTTGTCTACCGTGGCGATGGAGAGAAGAGATAAATAGTTTACATCCCAGATGGGCTCTGTTGACTTGGGCCCAAAAATTTCATTTTGGGCCAAGCCCACCTCGTTCCTCTCTCCTTTCCTTGCGCTTTTGTCGCCTTGTAGTTTTCTTCCTCTTCTTTTGTAACCTCGTCAGTTGAAACTTGAAAGCCCACACAAAGAACCGAAGATAGAGCAAACCATTGAAGTGCAAAGACTAATTAAAGCTCGCAAAATGTTTAGGTGTCGCTAATCACGCAAGGTATTGTCCGTTCACATGCGCAAATTACTACCGGCAAAGTATGGCATTGACATACTTATTTTTTCCGTCTTAGTCGACAATATATATACCACCCGATAAATTATTTAAATGGACGATGATATTGTGTATCAGAAGCATTGTGAATCTCTGCCATTTCCAAAAAGGAACCAAAAAAAAAGCTGAATTTCTTCTCCGTAAGATTAATATACCTCGGGTTTTCCAAATTACCCAAAAACGACCGATTAATTTTTACCTGAGAGACTGTTGTTAACTTTTCCGCCCAAGCAAGATTACATAACACTAATACTAACACTTTATAGAAATTGATCAGTTGAGAGAAGTACTGCGGTAACCTATATATGTACGCGAAGTAGATGAGTGCCGATTAAGAGAAATCGGAAACATTGCGCTTTAAAGTAAAGTTGTCATTAGCCTTCTCCTAATTTGTCCATAGCATCTTTTAAGTCATGCCATCACGTACCGCATCAATTTGGATGGACTAAAAGCGGAGAATATACCCAAGAAATTCTAAACTTATTACACTTCTACCAATTCAGTTTTAAATATTTTAATTGTGTCAATTGAGTATTGATCTTTTTAATGATTTATCAATATAGCTTATTTGAAAATTACTAATATAGACATCAATCGTCCTACTTAACATGATTGGTGCTCATGTTGACAAATTTTGTAATATTTTAACATTTTTTGAATTTTTAATATTTTGTTATTCTTTGTATTTCTTTTACAAGTCCGGGCCATGTGAGGGCACGGAGGCCCTCACCCAAACCCCCACAATTGAGAAAAGAAGAAGAAGAAGGAAATAAGAGAAAAAATTCCATCTAAGTGCTAGTCGTTCCATGTAAGATAGTCATTTATGTTAGTGATTTCAGGTCAAAATTTGTTAGATATATTATATTAACAAATTATCAAAAGGTTCAAGATTAAATTGTCACAATTAAATTGTTTAAAATTGATTACAAATACAATAAATTTATGACTTTTTGGCATGATTTTCACTTTGAAAACTTAAAGGTGGAAATCTTTTTGTCTCATTTAAAAATTGGCGAACCTTTTGGATTAGGGTATTTCTTTCTCTCAAGTGAAAATTTGTGGAGTTCTCGGGATTTAGCCCCAAATATTTCGTGAAATTTAGCGTTTGCCCCAGTTGTTGAGGGGCTGACTGAGCTGCCCTTTGTTGTCAAAAGTCCAACATCAAATTGGAAGCATTTTGATGCAGGATTTTACAGCGACGCCTTCTATCAAAAAGTTTCGTTTTTAATACAAATTTTCGCGATTGGACACCACTATGGAAGCAGAACTTGAGAACCCGAAACAACCCTAATTGACACGCACTCAAGATAAATTTTAATGAAAAGCTCCGAGATAACACGGCTTAATATAATATCATAATTTGAATATCGCACGGAACCCAAATCCTGACAACTTGTTGGGACACATGAACGGTATTCATCTGTCATCAATTGACCCTTCATTTTGCAAATTTAAATATTACACGTGGAGTTAGCTGGTACCTACATTACCTGTTGTATCTCACGGAAGCCCCAATGCATCAACAAACAAATCGTGGATGATCACACTATTTAGACCACCCAATGGAAATCTAATATCCTCCTAGGAATCACCAAAAAGAAACTCAAGTTTGAACTCATTAATATATCATATGGGACCCATTTTCACTCAAAAACTTAAATCAATAAGTTATACATTGATTACAATTATATATATATTTGATGATCTAGGAACCCCCGTAAGCCGATAGCAGCGGAGCAAACACTAGCGGAGAACCCACCACCCTGACGTCATTTGAACTCCTCCCTTTCGTGAGAAGGAGAAAGCCCGAACCATCTCGGCCACCAAGGCGGTGATCCAATTACAATAATATTAATTGCTTTACACCACACAAATTCTCAAACATAAAAATTTCTAACACAACTCATAGGTGCATCCTAACAATCTTCCCCTCATATTCCATTTTCTCAATTTGAATCTCCAACACTCACATTCATTCATGTTCCCTTTCTCCAAATTGAACCACGAAGGTTGCTATCGGAATCACGTTACTATAACATAGTGCCCACCTACCCAGAAATCATGTAAGTCATTAGATTCATTCATAAGATATTCACCAATTATTGAAACAGATTAAAGGTAAAGCACCAATCAATCATTAGCTCCGATACCATTTATTAAGAGCATGTGCCAATCAATTGTTGGCTTTGATATAAAGGAGGCGGATCATGCGAATATGACTTCACCACACCACTTCAAGCTAATCCTCTTGCGAAATGCAGGCTATCATCATCGATCCCAACTCCGTGCCCACGTTCATGAACACCTCCCGTTTTTTCCTCTACTTGGTACATGGACGGATGACTCAGGCCGCCCGCGATCTGATGGGACGAATTCGCGGCGCTAATTCATGCTTGCTGATTTGGCAATCGGATCCATCGATCCTGCCAATGGAGATGGCTACTATTTCGATGCCTTCGATTGACGAACAGCAAGATTAGTCAAACAAGGGCGATGTTCGGTATAATTAAATTACCTAAATTGGTCTTTGTCTTATTCGATGATCTTTTTTTCAATCACCTGGACGAGTAAATAGAGAGTTGCTACAGTTGACAAGAGCGATGATAGCTAACATTGAACTTAAAATGCAAAATGACGTGAAAGTTATTAATATTAAAATAAGTGGATTGTATCCGACTCCCGATAAGGATTTGATTGCGCCGCTTATAGTATTATCACTATTGCATTGCATGGTAAATGCTGCGAGAACATAACTTTTGCATTTACACTCACTTTTTTTGAGTGAGAGGGTCAAATCGGAGGTAATAGGATTTGCCTTCAATAATCATTTGTACTTGTAAATTACCCGTTCCTTGGGCACAATGTGAAATAAGTATATGTAATAATTCTAGTTATTTTTTCTTCGCTTAAAAACTACTTTCATTGAAATGGTACTTTAGCAAGAACCCAAAAGGGAATATATAATTAAGAACGCAAAATTGATCCTTGTTGTCCATAAACTTTCTACTAAGAGCAAGTCATGAAGAATCATATGTTTATTTGAGCGGATATACACTTTTTTAACTATTTGTTTTATTTTCCATTTTTTGTTGATCGTGAAAGAATACTTCTTGACACCTATTACGCCATTCACATAAGAAAATATGCTACGCAACCAGTGATTATTGATATATATTAGATGTAATAATCAACCTTTTTTCTTACAATAAGGTCAATGCCTCTTAGAGGCATCGAGTATGTAAACAAATTTTAAAAAACCCATATTAGCATGCAATGAGTATGATACCGATGTGTAGTTCATGTATCATGTAACGTGTATGTGAATGAATACCTTATACCGTCCTTGGTTACTCAGGTTAAATCGCTCAATCCCCAACTACATGATTAAACTCAACTATGAATTGATCATGGAATAGTATAAAAAGAATTCTTAAATCTATTGCATTAGGTACTAATTCAATCATAAAACTTTTTAATTGCATAAATTTAGTCCTAAATATTTTCACATTAGTACCAGTTGAGTCCATTTGACCAATTTAGGTCGAAAATCACTAATAGACGTCAACTACCCTACGTGGCATGACTGACATTAACGCGGGCATTCTTTCACTTTGGCTAGCAAAGGCCAACAAACCCCTGCCGGATTTGGCCTGGGCCAAGGCCACCTTGCTTAGAGAAGGCGAGGTCATGATGGCCCCGATTGAGGCCATTGTGGCCTCATTGACTGTGGGCAAGGGCGTGAAGGCCCTAGGTGAGGGTTGGCAAGGGTTCTTGGCCAAAATAAAGGAGGAGAAAGGAAAATAATGATAAAAATAAAAGAAAAAAATTAAAAAGTTCGAATTTTATGAAATTATTATTAAAAATGTTCATCAATGTTAGTCATGCCACATAGGATGATCAACATTACCGTTAGTGATTTTCAATCTAAATTGGTACAAATATGAAAATATTTAAAACTAAATTAGTCTAATTGAAATGTTTAATATTGAATTAATACTAATACAATAACTTAGATTTTTTTTTTTACTTTTCCCTTGTCTAATTGTTCATCAAGATAGCTAGCACGATTTTCAAGGTGTACCCACCTTGTTAAATTCAGTTTGGGATTTATAAGGTACCCGGCTTAGGCTTGTCTAGATCGGCTGAGCCTTAAGCTTGCCGCCCCGCATCATGGCCAATCGCTAGGCTGCAGGCCGTCGCCAAGGCACGCAACTATCAAAGGAAGAATGAGAAAGAAGAAGCAATGAATAATAATAAATTTTTTGTTAACTAAGGACACAAAAACTAGGAAAAATATAACCCACCCACGCATGACTGCACTAGTTGAGGCCTGGCCTCCTGAGAATCCGCCAGAACTCCCAGAGCAGTTCCATGACTTAAGTGAGGGGGGGCCTCGGCTAGTGTGTTGTTAGGCTAGTTTCCCTGAGGTATAGGCGATGCTGTACTCCCGTAAGAAGAGTTAGGCCAGATCCTCGACATAAAAAAAAAAAAAAAAAAAAAGGAAAATATTTAGGAAAATGTTTTTCGGTTTTTTCAAAAGGGGATTCATTTTCCTAAATTTAAGTTTTAGTATGAAAACATTTTTTTGTTGATTACGAAATAATTTTACATTGACTCATTAACTAAGCATATTAGATGCCAAAAACTATTTTCTGCAAAATAAACGCATCCTAAATAAATCAATTCTAATGACACGATTACACTGACAATGAATTGATCATCGAATATTTTATTGAGCCAACCAACACGATTCATCATGGCATACTTCATCAAGACAACCGACACGATTTTCACGACATACCCACTTTGTTAACTTCGGTTTGGGATAGCGTAAGGGTACTCTTTCCTTTGTGAGGTCTTTGAAAAGGTCAACTATCCAAGTTTCATGAATTAGATTTTTATTTTTTTCTTTTACCTAAGAGTCAATTATTTTTTTTAATATAAATCGATTTGTTAGATGATCTTCCCCGCGGTCATCCGAGTCTGACCAAACCGGCGTCTGCACAGGTCCTGCGTCAGCACTTCCCAAGTATCCACGCCTGTCTCGCCATTTTTTTTTTTTATTAATCTGGATTTTCGAACAGTCAAACCCTCAACTCTCACTGGTCCACGTGGACGCTGACAGATGGTATTCTGCCCTAGATTGAAGAAGTAGTATTTTTTGTGCATCGGATAAGTATGAAAGGTAGATAGATGGTGTGACGGTACAACTCCCCTAGCTCGGTAGAGACTGGCCTATGTAAAGTATGAATTTATAGTGCGCTTTTATTTTTTAATTAGTACGCACGTTGCAATGTGATCAGTAACACCCACGACGAACAAAAAAAATGCTATCGACTTATACCCGCAAGATTAAAATATTCCCCGTTTTCGATTCTTTAAAATGATGCACGAAAGTTCTACATGGAAATGGGCCAAGGCCGTTGATTTTTATGTCCATGTAAGGCGATGAATTCACTCGAATTATCGATTGTGAAACATAATCTCAAATTTAGGGCAAAAGAAACTCAGGTTCCAGGAATTTAAACTCTTTTAATCTGGGGGCTATTCATTTTTTTTTCTTTTCTTTCTCGAACAAATGCATCTTTAATTTGGAAAACTCAAAAGCAACGTTGAGTTGTGTTTGCCAGAAATGATGTCAATGTCATGTCCCCTCCAACGTGTTTTTTGCACATGCAATTGTTGTTAGTCACGTTAAACGTTGCATAAAGCGTGTAAGAATGTGAATCAAGCAAAGGTTTGGATACTTTTTCAGTACCATCTGAAAAGTGAAGATATTTTTATCCCCAGAAGTGCAAACTAATGCATTTTTGCTTTAGTTTTGGCCTTCACACGTATGAAAAGATCCATTGACTCGCATGTTTATATGACTGGTCATGATTTTCTCCAATCACCTTTTCGAATGATATGATACAAGCATCGATAGCATCCCCATGTATGATTAGTTAATTTGCCATGTCGGTGATGTCCCTAATATACGAACCACCAACCATTAATCAATATGGTGGGTGGGGGAAGTCCTTTCAAATTGGATTGAACGAAAATTTTGCTCTTTTGTTGCGACTGGGGTAGCGTGTTTTTCACTCAAAATTAGTCATGCATTCTCTTAATTTAGATAGGTGTATTGGACACATATACATGAAAAAAACTATCAAAAAAGTTTTAAACCTATTATTTTTTTGTCGATTTAATACCAAATCTTTTGATTATGTTAATTGAATCTTAAACCTTTTTACGTTGTGTCAATTGAGCAGATTCGACCATTTGTGATCGAAAACGCTAACATGAACATTGGTTATTTTACGTAACACGACAAACATTGATAATTTTTACTTTTTATCAATTTTTTATTAAATTTTACAGTGGTTGGCAAGATCTTCATTGCCTTAGCGAGGGCCTGGTGACCCTTGTCGGTCGCGGTAAAATCAAAAAGAAAAGAGAAGAAAATAAATAAATAAATTGAAAAATATTAAAATATCATTTAGAATTCTTTGCGCTAGACTTGAGTGTGCCACGTAGGATGAGTAATGTTCACGTTAGTAATTTCCCGCCAAAATTGACTTAATAAACTCAATTAACAAAACGTGAAGATATTTATGATTCAATCGAAACAATCAAAAGGTTCAGGACTAAAATAACAAAAAAGTAATAAGTTTAGGGTTTTTCGATAATTCCTTTCCTTTATCTATAATATATGGATAATATTCATTTACCTTTCAAAAAATAGACCAACGAGCGAGGACGGCGACTGCGTTTTTGTTCCTTGCTGGGTTGAAATTGCACGTGTAAATTACCCTTTTTTTTCCAGATTACAATGGGGAATCTGTGCCGTGGTGAAGCGGGGATAATCTTCTAGAGAGAGAGAGTGTAGAAATTTCAGCCGAAGTTGGAACCGAACTGCTACGACTCCTCCACGCCGGGAGAGGCGAAACCAAAACGCAACTTTTCTCGATGGAGACGAGAAAGTTCCGTGCACGTTGTCGCGAACCTCCTGGAAGCACCCCTGCTTCTCTCCAAGGAATAGTAAATTTTAGTGAAGCCCTACTCAAAATAGAACCTAATAGAATAAAATAAAATGAATGATTAATATAATAATAAAATCTCAAATTAGTATAAATTTATTTTAAATTATTTTTTTAATTATCAAAAACCCAAAATCGTACATTTTTGACAAGTTTACTACTCTCCATTAATTTTCGTTAAATTTTACCATCAAATTGCTGAATTAGTAAACATGTGGTGGTTGATTAATGTCACAATTCTTGATTTTTTGTGATATTATTCTAATTTAATGAAAATTAATGGAGGGTAAATTGTCGTAAACGTATATCGGTTTAAGGTTTTTCTTGGTATTAACTTTAAAATGAAATGAATTTTCGAAGCAAGGTATATATGACGTCAAATTTTGCCACCTCATACGGTATGAAAGAGAGAACCGGTCCACTTTGCTTCTTGTTACGCACACCACCCCCTCTGAGCTCAGTCAACTGCTTGACGTTGGACTTTCGACCGTCGCCGTGGACCCGAAGGAAAAGTAAGACCGGGCGGACCGAATTCATTCGCCCCCTTTTCCCACTCTCTCGAAGCTCTGCTGCTCTAATTAACATGCTAATCAGGGTCGACAATATCTAATTACACCCACACGGGCCCGCAATTTGGACGGCGACCGAGCGACCGAGCTTGCCGATTGGGGGGGGGGTGTGGAGGTGGCTGCCGTCGCCGGCGGCAGCTGGTGAGGAATCGTCCGGACCGCGTGGGTTGGGGCGGTTGGGAGACTTGGTATGCCCTTGTTGACTTGGACCACGTCTCTCTCTCTCTTCTCTCTTTGGAGTTTGACCCACTCACTCTTTAAAATATAGAAGACATAAGGCAGGTACTCCCCCCCTAAGTGGATCTCAATTAACTATGATAATCCTCCCAATCACATAACAAGGATACGAAACTGATGTCCGTTCCGATGAAATCAAATTTCGCCTGGTGCTTTGCTTGTGGATTCTTGTAGAGGCCGTAATTGGACATGTCTTTCTTATCCGAATACGCATCCGAAACCCATTTGTTATACGACTAATTACAGCATACGTCGGCGATACAAAAAGGAAATTTTCACGGACGGTGTCGTTCACCGTCGATTTCGAGATCAACCCTTGAATCAATGGTGGACAAGGCTGCACAAGTGAATATTTCTTTTGATCGGCGGTGTGTGCTCTAATTTTTCTTGTTAGATGTGAATCGATGGACCGATTTTCCAAACAGCGGTGTCGAAGATAAGCATGAGTGCACGTGGTGGATCTTGAGAGACGGGGGGGAAAGATTTGGTGCGGGCAGGTTATTCACGTTACACGTTTTTGGCCCGAAAGAGAAGAAAGAAGCTCTCCATGTATAAGACTTTCAGCAAAATTGCTGGCGGTCCACCAAACTCAAAGAACACTCACCGCCTACATCTCACCAACCCAAAAAACACCCATCTCAATTTCATTTTATTTTCTTGATGTAATTTCTCTCTTCCTCTTTTTTCTTTTTTTTGGTTGGCCCAAGCAACATAGGTCTAAGAATGGGGGGGTTCCACATGTAAACCCCACTCGCTAATGAAAATGGAATAATGTGAACGCAAAACACACGCACACACAGCTTTCCCCACTTCACTCTTCTCCCCCCCTCCTTCCCTCCACTTGTCACGCAACTTCCTCTCTCTATCTCTCTCTCTCTTTCTCTCTCTCTCTTTCTCTCTCATCGCCTCCTTTTGTATATAAGAAGCCCCAAGACCTCACTTCACTCATTCACTTCCATCGAAGAAGAACACCTCATAATCAACACCACTCCCAAATTTCTCTCTCTAGAATCCCACACCCAACCGCCACCCTCTCTCTCTCTCTCTTCCTCAGTGTCAGCCATGGCTTTGGAGGCCCTCAGCTCCCCCACCGCTCCCTCCGCTCCTTTCCAATTCATGAAGGACTCCGCCCCCGCCGCCGCCGCCGCCGCCGCCGCCTCCTCCTCCTCCTCCGCCTACGACCTCCCGCTCGCCGAGCCCTGGGCCAAGCGCAAGCGCTCCAAGCGCCCCCACAACCCGCCCTCCGAGGACGAGTACCTCGCCCTCTGCCTCATCATGCTCGCCCGCGGCGGCGCCGGCCGGACCCTCCCCCCGCCGCCTCCGCCCGCGGTTGCTTCCGAGGCCGCCAAGGTGACCTACAAGTGCCCCGTCTGCGACAAGGGCTTCCCCTCCTACCAGGCCCTGGGCGGCCACAAGGCCAGCCACCGCAAGCTCGCCTCCGCCGCCGCGGCCGCCGGGGGGGACGACCAGCCGACCACCTCGAGCACCTCCGCGGCGACGACCTCCTCCGGCGTGTCCGGGAAGGTCCACGAGTGCTCGATCTGCCACAAGAGCTTCCCCACCGGCCAGGCGCTCGGCGGGCACAAGCGGTGCCACTACGAGGCCCCCGTCCCCGCCTCCTTCTCCGCCCCCTCCGCCGTCGCCGCCCCGGCCGCCAGCGGGGTGAGCGTGTCGGAGGGCGTGGGGTCCACGCACACGCAGAGCCAGGGGCACCGCGAGTTCGATCTGAACATCCCGGCGCTCCCGGAGTTCTCCCCCAGGTTCGTCGTCTCCGGCGGGGTCGACGACGAGGTGGAGAGCCCGCACCCCTCCAAGAAGCCCCGGTTCCTGGCGCCGGCGATGAAGACGGAAGCGGCCTGAACAACTGGGTCGGATCGAAAACGCACAGAAACCACACCAGAACTCGGCGACCTGGAAACGGGAATTCGATCGAGTTTCAGATAGGAATAGAGAAATATACTAGAAACGATTGGTTTTTTGTTCTTTCTCTTCTTGTTTGCTGGGTGATGCTGGAGTTCTTTTTGGGGGGGGAAGGAGGTGTACATACAGCTTCAACTGTGGGTAGTTAGCTTTGCTTAGTTCGTTTGAAGCCAGTTTGATTCATTGATTGGTTGAAATTCAATTCATTTCGATTTCCATTACTTCGCCCGCTTCGCTTCGCTTCCCACGTTTTCCATCTTTGCATATTACAATACTATCATTCAATTCGCTGCCGAAAGCCGAAGAAAGCACGAAACTTCCCGAGTGGGGTCGCGTCCTGGCGAGAAGAATCGGTCGGTCAGCCCACGGCTGATCCAGTCGGTTCTCCACCGGTTCAAGCCATACGAAGCGTGCGAATCTGGACGTTCCCGGAAGGTGCACGAGGTCCGCGGTGGCCGGCGGCGGCGTTGACCCGTCGAAAGCAGCCCCGGATCAATCGGTATCTTGCTTGTTGGGTCGGTTATGGCGGCGATTTCCATCGATCGATTGGAGGAATTTCTGTTTCATTTCGATTTCAATATTCGACCCCCACTTGCTTCCCACGTTTCGGATTTTATTTTATTTTATTTTAATTTTTCTGCGGGGATTAGAATATTTGATTATACAATTCAGTGACGCGGGTGCGAGTGGTGGGTCGAGTCCGGTTTACGATCGGTTGAGCGAACGGCTCTGGACGAAGTCGTTTGCCTTATTTAGCGGTGGGAGCGAAACCGCGGGGAGCGTGTGTGAATGCTGGACCCGGTCGTGCCCGGACGCGCATGGGGCATTGCGAGAGACACAGCTCGTGGCGACGACGACGACAATGACGGCAATGGCGGGGCCATCTGATGAGGACCCCGGAAAGAGGGTCGCGTTCGAAGCATCTTGTTTTGGGTTGGTCATGCTCACGAAAGCGAACATGGGTTTTCCCCCTATTTTGTCACATACGAGGATTAGTGATTTCCCATCGAAAATTGATCTGACCCGTTATCGAGCTTGTGATTTGGGTCATGGAAGAAAGATGGGGTTTTTGCGAGTTTGGATCCACGCAACTTGAAGCATGCGTAGCCTTTATTTTACTCGCTCAAATCATGACACATCGGGGATAGAGGATATGAACTTCGTAAATTTTGGAGGAAAATTACCGAAAAAATCTTAAATTTATTGCACTTATCAAGTCAATTAGATCATAAATTTTTTAATTATAATGATTGGATCCTAAACTTTTTGACGATTTGTCATTATAGTTCATCTAAAATTTTGATTGGAAATCGTTTACGTGACGCTCCGAAATTTATCTTATGGCATTTAATTTAGTCTTGGCGTGTATAATTTTTTAAATAAAATTTTAATTTTTTTGTTCTTTTCTTTTCTAATTTCTCATTTTCCTTTCTTTCTTTTCTTTTTTGGGATAAATGTATTGAAAATACTAAAACTTGTCACGAAAAGTATAATTGAATTCTAAAACTTATAAAAAAGTGTAATTAAATTCTAAAACTTGTCAATTTGGTGTAATCAAGTCTTTTAGTCTACTTTGTTCAAGTTAGCTAGCGGTAAATGGTGATGTAGCTTTAAAAAAAAAAAAAAATTCTCTATCCACATTAAAATATGAAATATAACGCTAAAACGACGTCATTTTGGTATATATATGGATTTTAATACAAATGTTAATTAAATTAAATTAAAAATAAGCTAATTTTTTTGAACGGTGAGAGATTTAACCTAATGGAATCAATGCACGTATTCTTCCGTGCGAAAATAGTGTGTTTGAACATTATTGATCCAACAGATGGGATCTTAAAATTTTTAGCTTTACTATAAAAGAGGTATAGATCTACGGAATCTCAAATCTTTTTTCATTGTAATGGAAAATGGGGTGAGTACTTCCTTGTGTTCTCAAATTTTCATGAACCAGAATGGATTTGACCGTCTAGTTAGTACACTTGATAAATAATCATAATCATCGTTGGAGAAAATTTATGACGAATTATATTATAGTATAAAAACGTCAGTGATCTCTATTCTTTATTCTCTTAAACAAACTATAGTTTTGCATGATAGATGAAGCTTTATATTTAAAAATTTATATATAGAGATAAAATGCACTTGTCAATAATAACTTTCCTTACTGACGGCCATATTGGACCCTGAAGATGGTTGAAAAAAACTTGAAAACGAACATTTAAACAATATGAAAGAAATTAGACAAAAGACAGACAGAAAGAAAAGTAGCAATCGAAGTGAATATTTTTAACATTCTGAAAAATTAAATCAAACTAAGAAAGGAAACTATTGAAAATTTATATAGTTGCCTTATTGTATGGAGTATTTATGGAAATAAAATTGGGAATTATCACCACATAAAAGGCAAAGAAATGATTTTAATGCCTATTAAATTTGTGATTGACCATTTAGATTTTGAATTTAATAGTAGAAAGAAAATTAATGCTGATATTCGATTTAAAATTATGCAAATAATCAATGTTTTTGCGGAGGTGATGTCTAGGCGGCGGCTATTATTGTGGAGAAAATATTAAGATCTTTCTTACAATGAGGAGATAATTAGAAGATACAAAGAATCAAGAAGTTTTAAATCGCATTCGGCTTTGAGAAACTTGTGGAGAGAAAAACACTCTCGTTGGAAACTCTTTTCAACCGCCCACGTATTCGCTTTGATTGAGTACTTTTCCAAGAAAGAATGAATGCTCATCTGGACTTTTTCTTTTAGGGTAAAAAAATGCTCATCTAAACTTACAAGATGAATTAAGTTGAGCTACTTATGAGTAACTCAAGCTCTGTTTAATGGTTACTCGAGATCAATTTATCTGATTTTGAATCAACTCGAGCCTGAGCTACTTGAGTATCTTGTCTACTCCTGCTCAAGTTCGTTGATTCTTAGCTCAATAAGGTTGAGAGCCTAGTTGAGCTTCCGTAGTGTTGCCAGCTTGACCTCAATCTTACCCAAGTTCAAATAATGCAGGTATATTTCAAAGTTGAACATACTAAGGAAGCTCAAATTCCTTCACAATTGATTCCAATTGAGACGAACCCGAGCATAAATTTTAATCCTCAATCTAGTTCCAGTCAAGTTTCGAGTGTCAAGCACGCAAACTGAGTCAAGCTTGGTTGTTTGGGCTCGATTCAACTCAAGTATATACCTAAGCTAGATAAGGCACATTTACTCATGAGAGGGGGAATTAGGTGGGGCTCCCCATCTGTTCACATTGCACATTAATCCTCAATCTAGTTCCAATCAAGTTTTGAGTGTCGAGCACGCAAGCTGAGTCAAGCTTGGTTATTTGGGCTCGATTCAACTCAAGTATATACCTAAGCTAGATCAGGCACACTTACTCATGAGAGGGGGAATTATTTTTTTGTACTAAAATCATAATTAGAAAATCATACCGTTGCATCGTAACTTATCTCCCCGCCCTTTTAGCATTTCATCTATGCGAACGATGCTCCTACACCAAAATAGAAAGTGGTCTAATCAGGCACAAAAGAAGATGGGGAGAGCCATGAGCAATGCATGATTTAGGTGGGGCTCCCCATCTGTGCACATTACACATGGGAAGACCAAACGAAATTCCTCACTTGCGCAACCTTTTGCTGGTCGCCCATCCACGTACCGACTTTGATTCTTGACCGTAAAATGACACAC